>BSBN01000231.1:597500-1844382 GCA_027924645.1 Cunninghamia lanceolata | reverse complement strand
TTCACAGAATGAACTATTCAGACCATTAAGCAAGAGTTAACAAAATGAAAACAACTCAAAGAAATAAAGAAAACATAGATTTAGTCTTTCAATATATCATAGAATTCAAATACAAGCTGGCTGACATCATGCAGGCTTACAATTAGGGCTCAAAGGCCTGATTTCATAATATCAGAATATGCACAAGATATAGCTTTGAAGCTCCTTCGCGTAGAATCCAAACTATCAACTATCACTATGTTATGAACTACCCTAACTACTTTCCTAAGGATATATTACATCAATATATATCATTCCGGACCAATAGATTCCTTCGCATCGACCAAGGAAGGTCACAAACTCCAATGAAGAGTTGTAACGTGTTCAGAGATAGGTCAGACCTAAATGCATAGAACACTTCCTCAAATTAATAGAATAACGTGCGGACCCTTGGGGAAGGTTGGCCATGAACCAAATATCAAGATGTGTCATAAGATCCACAAGTCAAGGAATGATCCGCAAGCCATCTCCTTCAGCTGATTGTTTGAGACTGTCAGGATGCTTTGCTCTGAGAAAATAGTCGATCTTTTGATAGTGATATCTTTCTGATAACTGATCCAAATGCTCTAAATTCTGGATATGATGAAGATGAGTGAACCACCAAGAACCTACCAGAGTCATCTCTCATCACTCCTCCACTACTAGCAGCTCTAGGATTCCCTTTAGCTGCCCCATTATTCAATGTTATTGTTATTCCATAATTCTATATTCATTCAACATAAATTATTATGCCTATCTTGCTTTTGAATTGATATTTAAAGGAGATTAAATTGCTTTTAGCAAGTTGCAAGCTTTGTATTGCAAGTTTTCTTGAAGTCGAAGATTGTGGCTTTGTACCAATGTCTCATAATTTAATTTACCAAAGTAGACATGTTCTTATGTGTTTAATCTATTTAACCTTTATGTGTACTTGTATTGTTCAATTTTATTTTAGCCAAATAGTGCAAATGTATATTCATAGAATTTATTTTCAGCAAAAAAACATAAAAATCATTTGCCTTGAGTTGAAGAGCACTCAACCTTTTTCTCTAGGTGAATCCAAAAAGACACTTTTCATTTTATTTAACATGAATGTGATCCATCTTAAAAACCATTGTAAAGATTGTGAATAGCAAGTACATATTGTCCGTAGTATGTTAGTTTTGTTTTACATTGAGCTTCCCCTTCTATTTTGAAGAGAGGTTCTACTTCACATCTGTTTCATTTCAAGATGCAAATTAAAAGTCTTGTAAATTTTAAGAAAATAGGAGTATGGTAAGGTACGAGTATTGTAAAGATTTACCCATGTTATTTTTTAAGACATTCAAATAAGGGATGAGGTTGGATACAAATTTAGAGGAATGGATACTCTTTACACCTCATTAATTAATTGAATGAGGGCAAAAATAGTTTTGATGTATGACTGATATAACCATTTTTAAAATTTAAGACAACATTTTTAAAATATTAGAAAATACTAAAGAAATCAACTATTAAGAGGTAAGTATGAATAGAATGTAAAAAATTCATGTAAAGCATAAATTCATTAGGATCTTTAAAAGAAAGAAAAAATTGTAAATAAAATAATAATATTATTATGTTGGAAATTATTAAAGTAATTTATCATTTAGAGGCAACTATTAGTGAAAAAATGAAAATACATGGAACACATTTAAACATAGGCGGCATAGTAAGTAATTGTCACCAAATGCTACAAAGAAAATTAGGAGAGGCATGAATTAGTAAGAGGTCATCATAAGATTACACAAGGTAAATCCCTCTCCATATATTTTTTTTAATGTTGGATAAAGGTTACAAATATAGCTCATACATGCATCATCACACACAACATATCAAAAATTGTTCCCAACAAGAAGAATAACACATATATCAACTCATAAAGAAAAAAATGTAAGCATCATATGCCATAGAAAGCATCAATAAGAACTAGCCAAGTAAAACACCATACTACCTAATAATATATCCAAACAAATAAGAACCCCATAATATAAACCACCAAAAATGAGAGCTAAAACAAGCAAGTTACTTAGACCTTTTATCACCTTTCTTCTTAACATTAACACTAATGAGCTAAAACAAGCAAGTTACTTAGACTTTTTATCACCTTTCTTCTTAACATTAACACTAATGAGATTGTTAAATTACTTTTCCATCAAACTATCCTTGAAATCCACTAATGGTTCTACACACACATGAATGTCTACACACACATGAATAAGAACTACTAGATAGAGGACAAAGCAACATCTTCCTTGTGCTACACCCTTAATCCTATAATGTGCATAAGGTTATGAGTAGTCAGCTTGTGGCTACCTTAACTCTTAATTAAGCTATGTGATCATTATTATAATCTTATTTAGATATTTAAGTTATCCTACATGATATAATTAGGCATAGAGGTCAGCCTGGGTGATATGCAAGGCATAAATAGGGTATATATATGAGGTAGTGAGTGTTATTTGATCATCATATTGCGAATTGTGTTCTTGAAGATTTTTGTAGGTTTTCCCCCTCAAATTGGCTTATTATTATCAAGTGTTTGCAACATGTTTCCTATTATATTATTCTATTGTGCAAGTAATTTCATTACAAGTGGTATTAAAGCATGATCTTGGCACCATGAAGGTAAGTAACAAGGCAATTTTTTATTTTGGTCATTTTGGGAAGTGCATATTTCTCTCATTTTGGTGAATTTTTTCTTTATTTCTAGAGGTTTGATCAAAGGTATATTGAAGCTACTTTAGTCTTGATTTGAGGTTAATTGGAACAGAATCAAAGGAGTTATTCAAAATTAGGGTTTCCACTAATTTCACTCCTAGGACTGAAAATAAGTGATTTTTCCCTAATTTCTAGAGGGTTTAACAAGATCACATTGATACACTTACAGTCTTGATTTGAAGGAATTTGGAGTAATTTTTGGTAAGTTATTGCAATTTTAGGGTTTTTCATAAATTAACTCTATATGGTGCAATTTATGAAAATTTTTAGATTAGTTTACATTTTTGGAAATCTTGGGAAAAATAATTAGGGGTTTACTCTTTGAAAGTTTAATTTTAGGGCTGAAAAAATTATGAAATTATTAGATCAAGTTTTGGTCAACAATTTTTTTTGCATTGTATGGTTAGACCATAGACTAGAGGCAAGGGCAAGAATTCTTACGCTCCTAGTAAGACTTCTAATAAAGGTGATTCATCAATACAGGAGATTGATACCATAACTAGGGAAGAAGAAACCAACAAGATGGAAGATATGCAACACTTGCAAGGAAGAGTGGATACCATAAAAGGAGATATATATGGCATCCATAGCACATTGGCAAATATCAATGCTTGTATCTAGAATCAATCAGGATAAAAAATATATGTTTGAAGCAACCGAGGTGGATCTTTCAGGTTAGATAATCTAGATCTAAATGCTAACACTCATACGGGTCTAAGAACCTGATGCTAAAGGTGGATATGCACAAGTTTGATGGAAAGGATCAAATGGATAATCAAATGGAAAATTTTCTTGATGCACATTAAATTACAAGTGGGAAAAAAGTAACAATGGTTTCCTTATATCTAAAAGAGAGAAATTCATTTGGTATCGATGGTTGTGTGCACAAAGGAAGAAAAAGGCTCTCACTATCACATGGTTAGTTTTTACAAAGGATTTATAGTCAAAGTATGGCAATAGTGTGGCAAACAACTAATTCAACCAGTGAGCTAAATTACATCAAACAGGATTAATTAAGGATTAAATTCAACAATTCTAGAGCATCTCCTTGATAGAAGATACAATTATAGAAGAGAACTTGAATGACTTATTTGTAGGTGGTTCCAAACATCACATCCAACATGAGGTACGCATGTTTAGCACTAATTCTATATTCTTCTATCCTAGTACACAAGACAAAAAAGAAGTTTTTAGTTCCTAGAAGGCAAGGGTTTAATGGCATAAGAGAGAAGAGATTTTCAGCACAAACATTTCCTTAACCCGCTAGGTTGATTCCCCAATAAATTGAAGATAAGAAGGCAGAACGACTATGTTTTAACTATGATATTAAGTACAATAGAGGACATAAATGTGTAGAAAATAAATCATTCCACATTGAAAGGTTAAGTGAGAAAGAAGATGATGAAGAAGAAATATTAGAGTTGGGCAATGAGCTAGACGATGAATCTAGAGATCCCCAACCAACCACTTCTTGTCATGTACTTTCTACAATTAGCGCATTGTAAAATCTCAAGGTAGTGGGGTTCTTAAAGAAAGAGAGAGTAATAGTGTTGGACTTAGGAAGCACTCAGAACTTCATCAACAAGAAGTTACCTACTCATCTAAATTGTTTTATATATCTAGCTCCAAAATTTTAGGTCCAAATTGCACATAGGGGTACTATCAATTGTTCAAGAAAATGTCATAGAATTAAATTAACTAGGAGAGAATATCAACTTGATTGTCCAATATTTTCTATTCTCATGGGTGCAACAGATATCATGTTGGGAGTAGAGTGGCTCATTATATTGGGGAACGATTGAGATGAACCTCCACCAACTATTCATGAGATTTCACTTAGAGGGAAGGATAGTTGAACTACGAGGGTTAGGTGCAAAGTCCCCATAGATGGTAAGCTCTCATCAAATGCAAAATATGCTTAACAAAGGGGTTGATGGAATTGTGTCCCAATTCTTTTAATTAGCAACCTATAAGCCAAATGTTCCTACCTAGCCATATCTACATGGAAATGTATATCATCACTTAGTGGTTTTTGGAGATATACCTAAAGGATTGCCTCCTAAAAGGGATCAAGATCATGCCATTCAACTAGTACCAAGGAGCCAACCACCCAACATTAGTCCTTACAAGTAGCCATATATACAAAAAATGAGGTTGAAAAGATGGTTTAGGAGATGATAGAGGCATGTATTATTAGGCATAGCCAAAGTGCTTACTTCTCTTCCATGGTGATGGTGTGTAAGAAGGATGAAACTTGGTGCATGTGTCTAGACTATAGATATCTCAACAAGTACATTATCAAATATAAGTTTCCTATTACAGACATTGATGATTTATTAGATGAATTGACTAGAGCTATATTTTTTATACAACTTGATCTTAGATTAGGTTGTCATCAAATTTGAATAGAGGAAGAAAATATTCCCAAGATAACATTCAGGACTCATGACTTGGTCATTATGAGTTTCTAGTAATACCATTTGGTCTTAATAATCCTCCATCTATATTTCAAAGTTCGATTAATCTCATTTTTAGGCCATTTTGAGGATGTTTGTATTAATGTTCTTTGATCATATATTGATTTATGGCAAGTCAAGGGAAGATCATTTGCACCATGTAGATCAAGGATTACAAATTCTCAAACAACACCAACTTTATGCTAAACCATCCAAGTGTGCTTTTGGTCTCAAAGAGGTGGAGTACTTGGGTCACATAGTGTCTCATGAATGAGTAAATGTTGATCCTAACAAAATTAAGACTATGATAGAGTGGCCTTTTCCTAAAACCATTAAGAACTTGTGTTTCCTAGGACTCTCCAGATACTATAGAATACTTATGAAGAACTATGGCTGCATAGAAACACTTATCACAACTCTATTGAAGAAGGATGCTTTTCAATGGAATGAGTTAGCTAATATATCATTTGGGAGATTGAAGGAGGCTATGTGTACTATTCCAGTTCTAGCCACTCCAAACTTCAGCAAGGATTTTAATGTGGAGTATGATGCTTTAGGATATGGTATAGGAGCAATTCTCGTGTAGGAAGGTAGACCCATTTCTTTTAAAATTCATCAATTGAAAGATAAGAATCAATTCAAACTGATTTATGAGAAGGAAATGCTAGCTATTCTTCATGTAGTGAAAGAATGGAGGCCATATCTAAGAGGTAGACACTTGAAAGTTAAGACAGATCATGATAAGCTAAAATATTTTCTAGAGTAATGGTTCTCCTTTGAACAACAACAAAATATTGGGATAAGTTGTCATTAACTTTGCAATCCTAGCCATTTTCATGTGTCTCCAAAGTTCTTGGACAATGTTCTTGAACACATAGAGACTTGAGAGATAAATTATTATTTATTTATGCCACTTGGCATGTTGTAGTTACATTCTATGTGGTGGGACGCAATATGGGTGCCCAATTTGGAAGTGGAGCCTATGGAGACTTGGAGTTGACTTCTTGAAGTCCATGTTGACTTGGTGATACTTCATAGGAGGTGGGACCCATCTTGGGCACCCACTTTGGAGGAGAATCCAATGTGGACTTGGAGTTAGCTTTTTTTTTGCATGAGTGGATAATTTGATATACTTTGCATGAGTATGATGTGGGAGTTAACATTGGAGTTAGAGATGCATGATATTTTCATGAGTTTATATGATCTTGCATGGACTTGCATGTTGTTGTATTTACTTTCAAGGACTTTCATGGACTTGCATGTCACTTGTATGAGATTGCATGGACTTGCATGTTACTTGCATGTTGTCGCATGTTACTTGCATGGACTTGCATTTTGTTGCATTTTAATTACATGTACTTGTATGGAGTTGCATGTGTCATGCATGTCACTCTAACTTAGGTTCAACTTTGCATGACTCTTGCATGATGCAAACATGTTGTTATAGATTCATATTGGGGATTTCAACTAATGCATGTTGTTTGCATGACATTGTTGTGAGTTGGAGCACTTCATTTGACATAGTTAATTGGGAGTTACTAGGTACTAACGAAGAGACATTTAGTTCATCTTTGTTGTTGTCACATAACACTTTAGTTGACTAAATTGGAGTTTGAATTCTTGGGCGTCCATGTTGAGACTTTTAGTTGTACCTCATTGTTGTCACATAACACTTTAGTTGACTAAGTTTGATTGGGACTTCTTGGGTGCCCATGTTTGAGACTTTTAGTTAATAGGTGATTTCTACTATGCAACTTTGGAGTTCACTATATAGGGTTCTTGGTTTTTGCATGAGGATTCTTCTCATGTTATTGGATACAATTGATTGTATTTTGAGATCCATGGATTCTATATAATGATTCCTTGAGTTGGTAGAAATAATGACAGGTTTTTGAAGTTGAAGGAGTAATAAAGTGTTGCCAAAATTCAGAGAGAATTTAGTGTTAAATGTAAACTTGATTACAAGATTTAATACAAGCATAATATCTCTTTGGGTGTGGAGTTTTTCCCATAAGGATTTCTCCATGTAAATTATGTGTCAAATTTCTTGATTTATTTACCTCACTACTTCATTGATTGAATGTGTAAATCACTTACACATTAAATTGAAACTCATTAATCTAATTTTCAGATTTGAACACACATAAATAAATTTTTATAGCAGCAATCTCACCTTGATTTTCAACACAAAAATAGGTCACTAAAATGTTGGGTTATGACTATGAGATTGTCTATAAGAAAGGGAAGGAGAGTATAGTGCTGATGCATTATCCAAGAAGGATGAGATATTATTTGCATGCCATTTCAATATGGCAACCAAATTGGGTTGAAGAAGCTAAATTAAAATGGAAGAATGATGTTGCTACATGAAATATCATTGAACAAATGGAAAATTATCCTAGAAATTTAGATAAGTTTTGTTGGAAGGGAGTATCTTTGTGGTATAAAGAGACATTGTACCTATGCAAAAATTCCACCCTCAAACACAAGATTCTTGAAGAGTTTCATGGTTCTCCAATTGGGAGCCATTCAAGAGTTTTGACGATATTATCAAATCAAGAAGGATTTATTTTGGGAAGAGCTCAAAGGTGATAAAAAAATTGTGGTAGAATGTTTGGTATGTCAAGGAAATAAAATGCAAATAGTTAAAACACTTGGTCTTTTGCATCCATCGTTATCCCCAACCAGTGATGGGAAGAGGTTTCTATAGATTTTATACAGGCCTTCCAAGATCTAAAGGTAAGTTCCATCATGGAAATGTGGATCTCCTCACTAAATATGCCCATTTTATTACATTAACTCATCCTTTTACAATTATAGTGACAAAAACATTTAAAGATAATATACAAAAATTACATGGTACCTCGAGAGTTATTGTCAGTGATTGTGATCCTATCTTTACTACTAACTTTTGGACATATTTATTATTTTGTTTTGGTACTAAATTGGTTTGAAATCATTCATACCATCCTCAATTAGATGGGAAAACTAAGGTCCTCAATAATTTCTTAGAAGTCTATCTATGTTGTTTCACTTTAGATAAGAAATCTCAATGGATGGATTGGCTACCACTAGTAGAATGGTGGTATAACGCTTCCTTTCATAGTTCTTAAAAAATATCCCCATCTATAATATAGTATGGAGACATAATCATTAAAGGTGATACCAAGAGTTAAAGTTGTGGAAGATCACATGAATAATCAATAATAGGTAATTTTAGGACTCAAAGAGAATTTAGCCATAGCAAAATAGAATGAAACAATAGGCTAAGTAACATTGTAGTGAAAGAAGTTTTGAAGTTAGCGATTGGGTTTTCTTGTGACTACAACTGTATAAGCAAATGTCCTTGAAGCAACAAGCAAAAAATAAAAACTTGTCACCAAAATATTATGGTCCATACCAGATTCTCAAAAGATTAAAAGTGTAGCCTACAAGGTTGAGTTACTGCCAACAACAAATATACATCCAATTTTTCATGTTTCCTATTTAAATAAGGTGATTGGTCAATAGATCCCTTCACAAACAATGTTACTAGAACTATATTAATGAAGAATCATCTTGGATTCAAAGTTAATTCTTTAAAAACATACAAAGAAGTTGAGAACTAGGACAAGCACCAAGTATCTCATTCAATGCAAGAATTTCTTGATTGAATAAGACATGTGGGAAGATGAAGATTTTATGTAGAAGCATTTGTAGTTGATCAACATTGAGGATGATGCTTCTTTGAAGAGGGGGCATGCTACACCCTTAATATGCATAGGGTTATGAATAGTCCTCTTGTGGCTACCTTAACTCTTAATTAAGTTATATGATCATGTTATAATCTTATTTAGATATTTAAGTCAGCCTAGATGATGTAGATAGGTATACATGTCACTCTAGGTGATATCTAAAGCATAAGTAGGGTATATATAGGAGGTAGTGAGTGTTATTTGATCATCATGTTATAAATTGTGTTCTTCCTGGAGACTTTTGGAGGTTTTCCCCCTTGAAGTAACTTATTATTAAGTATTTGCAACATATTTCTTATTATATTCTTCTATTGTGCAAGTCATCTCATTACACCTTGTTGCTCGAGGAAATATCACTAGCAAAGGCATTAGAAGTAGGGATTGGATGAACATTTTTACCATTATCTACAACATTAACATTATTCACAACTGGAACAATATCATTACCAATGCTTGAATCTCCATGCTATCATTTTGCATTGCCCAACCATTTGTATAATAATTAGCACAATAAAAACCAACATCCCTTTGAACAATTTGAGAATCCTAATGAATAGGGGAACCATCTTGCAAGAATTTCTTTTTTTGCATATACAAAGAAACATTCCAAGCAACATAGAAAAATGTGATGATTTGAAAAGATAGTGAGTAGCCTTTTGATACATTGAAACACCTCTTTATTTTTCTCAATCCATAAGAACCATGAAATTTTAGTCAAAGTGACATACCATAATAAATTCATGAACTTAGACAAAGGCTCGTCATAGTTAATACTACAAAATGAAATATCATACAAATCTATGACACGATTACTAGCACACATGACCCAAACATGTGAGTATGTCCTACAATGGAAGAATTTGTTGATTAAAGATGACATGTGGGAAGATGAAGATTTTATGTAGAAGCATCTGTAGTTGATCAACATTGAGGATGATGATTCTTTGAAGAGGGGGCATGCTATTCCCTTAATGTGCATAGGGTTATGACTAGTCCTCTTATGGCTACCTTAACTCTTAATTAAGTTATATGATCATGTTATAATCTTATTTAGATATTTCAATCGACCTAGGTGATGTAGATAGGTATACATGTCACTCTAGGTGATATCCAAGGCATAAGTAGGGTATATGTAGGAGGTAATGAGTGTTATTTTATCGTCATATTATAAATTACATTCTTCTTGGAGACTTTTGGAGGTTTTTGCCCTTGAAGTGACTTATTATTAAGTATTTGCAACATATTTCCTATTATATTCTTCTATTGTGCAAGTTATTTTATTACACCTTGTTGCTCGAGGAAATATCACTAGAAAAGGCATTCGAAGTAGGGATTGGATGAATAATTTTACCATTATCTACAACATTAACATTAGTCACAATTGGAACACTATCATTAGAAATGTTTGAATCTCCATACTATCCTTTTGCATTGCCCAACCATTCGTATGATAATTGGCATAATAATAACCAACACCCCATTGAACAATTTGTGAATCCTAATGAATAGGGGAACCATCTTGAAATAATTTCTTTTTTGTGCATATACAAAGAAACATTCCAAGCAACATAGGAAAGTGTCACTTGATTTGAAAAGCTAGTGAGTAGCCTTTTGATACATTAAAACACCTCTTTATTTTTCTCAATCCATAAGAACCATTAAATTTAGTCAAAGTGACATACCAAAATAAATTCATGAACTTAGACAAAGGCTCATCATATTTAATACTACAAAATGAAATATCATACAAATCTATGACAAACTTACTAGCACACATGACCTAAACATGTGAGTATGTCATTTAGTGGAAGAATTTTTTTTATTGAAGATGACATGTGGGAAGATGAAGATTTTATGTAGAAGCATATGTAGTTAATCAACATTGAGGATTATGCTTCTTTGAAGAGGGGGTATGCTATGCCCTTATAGGGTTATGAGTAGTCCTCTTGTGGCTACCTTAACTCTTAATTAAGTTATATGATCATGTTATAATCTTATTTAGAAATTTAAGTCAACCTAGGTGATGTAGATAGGCATACATGTCACTCTAGGTGACATCCAAGGCATAAGTAGAGTATGTGTAGGACGTAGTAAGTGTTATTTGATCATCATATTATAAATTGTGTTCTTCTTGGAGACTTTTGGAGGTTTTCCCCCTTGAAGTGACTTATTATTAAGTATTTGCAACATATTTCCTATTATATTCTTCTATTGTGCAAGTCATTTTATTACACCTTGTTGCTCGAGGAAATATCTCTAGCAAAGGCATTAGAAGTAGGGATTGGATGAACAATTTTACCATTATCTACAACATTAACATTAGTCACAATTGAAACACTATCATTAATAATGCTTGAATCTCCATACTATCCTTTTGCATTTCCCAAACATTCATATAATAATTGGCAAAATAATAACCAACACCCCATTGAACAATTTGAGAATCCTAATGAATGGGGGAACCATCTTCCATGAATTTCTTTTTGTATATATACAAAGCAACATAGGAAAGTGTGACTTTATTTGAAAAGCTAGTGAGTAGAATTTTGATACATTGAAAAACCTCTTTATTTTTCTTAATCCATAAGAACCATTAAATTTTAGTTGAAGTGACATACCATAATAAATTCACAAACTTAGACAAAGGCTCATCATATTAATACTACAAAAAGAAATATCATACAAATCTATGACAAGATTACTAGCACACATGACCCCAACATGTGAGTATGTTATTCAGTGGAAGAATTTTTTGATTGAAGATGACATGTGGGAAGATGAAGATTTTATGTAGAAGCATCTATAGTTGATCAACATTAAGGATTATGCTTCTTTGAAGAGGGGGCATGCTATGCCCTTAATGTGATTGTACATCTTTTGGTTCTCATCTTTCTCCATCATTGTCAGAACTGGGAAAGGAGGGATATCAAATTTCTCGGCCAAATCCAATGGACCGAAGTCTGGCAATACCCTACCATCTTGAGTGGCTATTGTTCTTGACAACTTATCATATCTCTCCGTATAGGCTACAATTAGCTCAGGGCATTGGATAGAGGTTGGAAAGGCAACAGCTTGGGCAATGCCATTATCTCTGATCCTCTTAGCCCAAGGTGTAGGATTAGGACCCAAGATGATCCTCAATTTGAAGTCCTCTATGTCGATGTTTCCAAGGTCTGTGTCTCCTTTGTTTTTCTAGGTTGATGTGATCTTGCTCACTAGAGGAATCCCTTTGAATTCATACTTCATATTTATAGCCCAGGAAGTCATCTATCCTGCAGGACATAAACCTAATAAATAATCTCAAAAATCACTATCCTACTAGTCTAGACCTATGTTTGATGGTTATTAGATAGTTAAGAAACATGTAATATCTGTGTGTTTTCAATATGCACTTGAAATCAGGCCCCTAGACCAAAAGACGGGATTTAGCCCTCAACATGATATATGGCCAAACATGACTGATAAATCATTGATCTCAATTTTAAAATCCATTATTTTCCATTAAGAAATATAATATATTCTTTAAAGTTCATTTCCTAACAGTTCACCAGATGAAATCATAAGTTAAAGCAGGATAAACAATTTAGCGGTCTTCTCAGGCCTCACTGGATGTTACAACAAATGCACACAACAATATCAATTCAATGCATAAATCTTTGAAATATTGAATAAATTTGAATGAAGATAATAAATGATATGCAATTGAGTTCAAATTTATCAATCAAACCACCTCAATCCCTTATAAAATACCTTTACAATGCATCTTGAGGAAAAAGTGGGCTTTCTTGGTGCAACCGGATATGCGGGCTTTTCGGCATCAAATGGATATATGCAGTTAGGGCTAATTCTAGTGCAAATCCTTCCTAACACTTTTAGCAGGGATTTAGTCTTCAATAGGATATGTCATGTTGAAATGGTTTTTAGCACAAATCATGTTGAGACAATTTTTAGCGCAAAGCTCTTAATAGGATTTTTGAACACTTGTCAGCAGGGATTTTCAAATCAACCGTATGGCGGGTGTAGACACCTAAAAATGGCCCATTGCATTATTCATCTTGCATACATCAAATTCGTGCAAATCACTTGCATCCAACATTAATTAAATAACTTGATTATTTAATAAATTTCATCAATTCTGCTAATCCCAACATTAATTGAATAAATTCTATTTATTTAATTAATTTAATTAATTCCCTCTTTGTTCTTCTAAATTAAATAATTTTAATTATTTAATTAAATTATTCTCTTTCAATCTTCAATCCACATTAATTAAATAAATTTAATTATTTAATTAATTCATCATTCAAATTCCTCTTATCAATAATTAAATAATTTTAATTATTTAATTAGCTAATTATTTTTCTACATTTAAATAAATTGTTCAAATTTATTTAAGTTGACTTTATCTTCTAAAAATAAATAAAATTAATATTTTATTTATATCTTATCCTTTCTTCAATCATGCATAATAAATTAAATAAATTTATTTATTTAATTCTCAATTATCTTTCAATTCTTCTAAAAATAAATCTTATTCATCATGCACACAAATTAAATAATTTATTATTTAATTTTATCCAAATCATGCAAAAAGCAAAATCTAAAGTTGAGTTAATTGGCTTTAATCTTATTTTTATCAAATCAACTCATAAATTAGAAAAAAAAAATATTTTAAATTTATGAAATCAAATCCTATCTTTATCCAAGCAAGCAGTTAACTCAATAAAGCATCCTTTTTCATGACACATGTCATGTGTGCATTCATCATGACCTCTTGATTTATCTCAACCCATGATATCATTGATGTATCTCAACTATTGATTGATCTTTCCCTAAAACCTATATATACCCCCTTCACTTCATCAAAAATCCTCTTCGATCATTCAACTTCAGGCATTTATTCATGCTTTAAGCATACATCGTATCGTTGAGCACAACATCTACGACCGCTTGTTGCAACCATGGTTTCACAATTCATTGAGCAATCCACAAAAGACCAAGGAAACAATAAAATCTAGGTGATAGCTTCATTGTTTTGTTATTCATTGATTTTGGTTATCGTTTAGATCGTTCTCTTGAAGGTTATAGGATTGAGTTTATCATTCATTGCTTGATCTTTATTTACTCAATTTTTACCTATACACATTCTGGCATGCTTGGTGGGACCCACTAACTTGATCTAACCTTGCTTTTTTGAAGCACAGGTATGAAAAAGCACAATCATCATGCAGATAATCACATATGAACCACAGTAACGCGTATTCAGTCTGCAAAAATGTGCCTTTGGGCCACAATTCTATGCCTTTGGTGTGGAGAAACATGCTTTTGCACTATTCTGATGCGCCTTTTGTCTGTCTAGGGTTTGCTAACTTGTTTTTTGTGATTTTACAGGGGTTTCTGGCATCATACTAATCTTTTATAGTGTTGACAAGCTGATTTATTTGTCTAACATTCATTATAGCATACTCCTTAAGCTGATTTATTTAAGGATATTGTCATATTTTTCTAATCACTCATCTCATGGTTTATTGTTTGTTATTTATGTAGATGTACAGATCCCCATCATCGTACAGCATCCTGGATCATCATGAAATCATTCAACCATAACTTGATCAATTGTTTAAACTAGTTTTCTTGCTTTTTGTAGGTTTGATCTAGAAAAATGTATTTACACCATAGTGAGGTGCCATTGCACCACAGTTCTATGCCTCTACACAATAGTTCCATGCCTTTGCACAAGAAAATCTTGCATCTACACAGTTTTGACACACCTCTAGTATATTTTGATGCACCTTTGTACCACAGTTCTATGCCTTTGGTTCAGTCAATTATTTTCACTAACTACTTTATTTCTTTGGAACTAACATCACTTGACACAGCATCTTATCGTCAATCATAGATCTAGAAGGGTTTCTAACATATTTTTGCAGGATGTTTGTCGAAGATTTCATCTTTTTCATACTAAGTCTTAGAAATAATTCAATTTCATAAAGTAATTAGGATTGTCTACTGTGTTTGGAATACCTTAGTACGGATGCTCTTTCCTTGCACTACAAAGTGATCTTGGAAATCAAAACTACTTAGGTTATTCACTTTACTACTTTCTTTGCTTAAAATCCCAAGGACTTAAGACCAACATGTATGCTCTTTTCTCGCGTCGAAAGACGATCTTGAAAATCAAAAGTGCTTGATATCCTTTTTAGGGGGCCTACTTGGGGATTTCATCACCTCAAGGGATGACCCTAACTACGTGTTCTAGCATGGCCTATAAATGTTGGGAGTATAGAAAGACTCAACTTCAAAGGAAGGACCGTTTTAACTCCAAGAAAAAACTTTTGAGATACCTGGTCTGCCAAGGCTTGTATAGTTGTGCATCAGTTAACTGGGACACCCTCATTCATAGATTTGTGCCTCCCTTACCTTGCATATATTGAGGATTCCCTAGAAGCTTTTGTAAACCTAGATAAGACCATTGGTTGTGTAGACACCCAAATTTGTCCCAACTTTGTCCATGTCTAGCAACACCTTGTTAAACCATTATCCTAGACATCATAAGCCAATTAATTAAATAAATTTTATTTATTTAATTAAAATCCCATTCAATCCCATCCTTATCCTACTTAGCCAATTAATTAAATAAATTTTATTTATTTAATTAATTTCCACATCATATCCTAATGCCACTATCCAATTAATTAAATAAATTTTATTTATTTAATTAATATCCAACTCATATCCCAACTAATTCAAATATTTTATTTGAATTAAGTTCTCATCATAAGCCAACTTTCCAATTAATTAAATAAGTTTTATTTATTTAATTAATTTATCTTATCATTTAGCCGACATGTGTGCCTCTTTCATTTAAAAAGATAAGTGGTACTACAACCTTTTATTTAATATCTTTTATATGTAGTACTTTTTATGTACACAAGCACACATGAGCCCTATCCTCCCTCCACTTGTCAAATGACTACAACTCCCTTGAAGAGTGGGATAACCGAATCAATCCTAGCCATCCACATCAATCAATTAGCTTTTTAATCTCAACCATCCATTTGAACCAAGCCTTTCCTATAAATCAAACCCCTCACAAGCCATTAGCATGCATTGAGCCTCAAGTACCCTTATTCTCCCAAATTTTCTAAGATGCATTGATCCTCAAGTATCCACATGCTGTCAAAATATCATTAGAACCTTTGCATCCTTGATCTATCATTCATTCTAGCATCTTCATCTTAATGTTATGCTGCAGAAGTGAGCACCCAACATTCTTCCAACAATAATCCTTCAAAATCTTGCATGCTCATGCGAGGTGGAGAAGAGCAATGGAGATAAATCGAGCATAGTGTGGAGATCGGTTTGCATTCATATTTGCTATTTTGATTTTCATGTTGTCTTGTGCTTCATTGTGCATTGCTAGTGTTTTTATCATTGCTGTTTATTCATTTGCCCTGATTTGCAATTTTACCCTAATTACAAGTTGTGTTGTATTGTGAAGCAAGGGATATGAAACATACCCTGAAGTTATTCACCATCTATACTACCTTAAGGGCTAGATAGAAAATCTTTGGGTAAGGTGTCAAAACCTCAAAGGAAAGAGATACTAGGTGTATGCTCTTTATCTCTAGCTATCTACTTAGGGGGGAGTGTTCTTAGTTAGATCAGAACATGGACAGGTATCCGATCATGTGGGCTCACAATATGATTCACTCCTACTTGAATAATTATTAGGTTGTTGCATAAAAGAAGTGCTTGTTGTGTTTTCTCTTGTTATCAACTTAGTAATCACCATTTGTTATCCACAAAGTGTAATAGTCTCGCGCAACCAACTCCATTGAGTCAGTCCTCAGCCACTTTGCTACTGTGTTTTCTCTTGCCAAAGAAATCAAACCAAATCTTATCAAAATCTTGCCTTTAAAAGATAATTGTTCCAAAAACTCACCTCTGCACAGAAAAACTTGCCTTTGCACTGTTCTGATATGCGTTTAATCAACAGTTATACACCTTTGGTCTGTAGAAAAGCACCTCTGCCCTACAAAAACACACCTTTGCAGCATAGTAACATGCCTTTGGTCTACAGAAGTGCACCTCTGCCTCTGTCAAAATTTCACCTGTCTGTCAAAACATTCACCTCTAAGCTATCCTGAAATGCCTTTGGGCTACCCTGAGACACCTCCGGTTTATCCTGGCTCACCTCTAAGATATTCTGGCATGCCTTTGAGCCACATAAACCCACATTTAGTCTGCATAAGTGTGCTTTTGCTCTATGTTTGTTTCCTATTATCTATTTAGCCTAGAATCAAGTAAACTTCAAATTTTACCAAATTTAACCTCTAAGCTAGTATCATATAGCACATCAGACCTGTCTCATCAACCATCAGACCATCCTCATCCATCATCATAACCTAAACTTGGACTTTTTGATCTTTTTATCCTCTTGAGATTACTACCAATCAAACCATCTTCACCAAATAAGCCTAAATCCTTACTCAAGCTTTCAGAGCTTTTTAATTTGGCTTCCACCATAGAGTCTAGATCACATCCTCCTAGTTCATCTTAGATTTGAGAGAGATTGCATCTCTTAGATTCTTGGAGAGGAATTAGTATCCATTAGTGGTTTTTATTTAGCTTAGAGAATGAACTTGTCATGAGTTAGTTAAAGCCATTAATCCTATCTTCCTTCATTAAGGTCAATAGTCTACCTCTTTGTAAGGTCATCAACTATCCAAATCAGCAATTGATCTATTCCTATAATCTTCCACAAGAAACCCATATCAAACCATCAAACTAGTAATCTCAACTCAATCAAACAAGTCCAAAATCAAACAATCCCCCAATCTTTGTCCTAGTGCATTTGAGTAATCTTATGACTACCACTAGACAACAACATCGTCAAGCCATGGAGGCTAAGAAAAAATCCCCACAACAAAATCCTTAACCCACCCCACAACCAAATCCTTAACACATCACCCCTCAAAAAATCATCAAAACATCCCACAACACAATTCCCAACTTGAGTATCCAAAACAATCCTCAAGAGGGTAATAACTCTTTGATAGATTCAATCCAAGTTACCATGGGCATGTATTCTCATGATTTCCTTGAAAAAGGATACACCATTGGTCAAATCCCATCTCATGTAGATAGAAAATTTCAAGAAGGTCAATCCACTCAAGAAGTGTCTCAAGACCTTGATGAAACCATGCAAGACCCTAAAATCATGGTAGCTATAGATAAACTCTTAAGCTGCAATCAAGATCACTACTTCTATTTTCTTGCTCAAAAGGGAGCCAAATTTTCGTAAGAATTTGATACATCTACTCTTAAGGAGAAATATCCAATCCATGATGTTATTAATGTTATGGGTAGACCACAAATAAACCCCCTCCAAACTATGTCTAACATAGCTACACCAATTCCCAAATCACCCTCACATGTGGAGGTATCCAATCCATTCACCACCAAATATGTCAATCCTCTTTATCAAAATTAAAATCTCATAGGAGAAACATCACTTGGACCTCTCCTTACTCCCATGGATATTTATAAAGCTCAACAAGAAACCCTCCATCATCAAGCCAATTTAGCAAGACAAGTCAATCTAGCTAAATAAGTTAAAAAATCAAACCCCTTCTTCACAACATCCATTCCTACAAACTCTCAAAATCCTCCTTGCATGTTGCAAGTTCATACATCTATATCTAATGTTGCATATGATACACTAAAATAGACATTTTTTCCTCCAAACTACATACCTACTAATGCTTATGTCACTCCGCCAGAAGTGTCACAAGTTCAAGCACCCCAGACATCATCAACTCAAAACCTAAACAACATCTATATCACTCCACCCCAACACTCTCAAGATCTAAACAACACTTACATAGTTCCACCCCAACACTCTCAAGATCTAAACAACTCCTACATAGCTTCACCCCACCACTCTCGAAATTTAAACACTACCTATGTCAATCCACCTCAAAATCAAAACACCTACACCACTCCACCCCAATCTTCCCAAACTCAACACTCATATGTCAATCCACCTCAACCACCACAAAATTAAAACACATACATCATTCCACCACAACAATATCAAAATAAAACTTCTTTCACAAACCCCCCTCAACATTCACAAAGCCAACACTCATATCTAGAACCCCCACAAAATTCACAAGCTCAAACTTATTTCACCAATCAACCCCCAAACAATCCACATCATTCGTATGACCCATATAATATCAATTCATATGGATTAAATTCCACCTCTTATGGGCAAGAAAAACCACCTCAAATCCAACAAAATTGGTCTCTACCAACACCTCCATCCGATCTTAAGCTCAAAGTTTTAGATTTACAAAAACAAATATCTGATCTTTCATTTGGTCACACCAAGAAAACTTTCTCTTTAGAGGAGGTTTGTCCATACCATTTGATCGACCTTTACCAATGATCCCTTTTCCCCTTAACTTTAGCATGCCTAAATTTGACAAATATAAGGGAAAATATGTTCCAAAGGAACATATTAGAGAGTTCTACATTGCATGCTTTAAGGTTGCTCATAATGACACTTATCTTATGTGCCTCTTGTTAGTTTCAAGATAGACAACTGAGAGGGGGGGGGGTGAATCAGTTGTCCCAAAACTTTCCTTTTATTAACCACTTAAATCCTTCTTGTAATTCATTAGCATAATAAATCAATCATGGAAACACAATGCAATAATTCAAGAGCAGAAACACATTAACACATATGATGCCGAGATTTTAATGTGGAAAACCCGGTTAAGGGAAAAACCATGGGGTGACTAACCCAAGATTGTAATCTATGTTAAAAGAATAAGAGGAACAAAATGGCACATGCCAATTAGGGCTCACTGCCTAAGCACACTGCTCACAAGAGGCCCACTGCCTATAGGAGACACACTGTCTACAAAATAATAAGTACTACATACTTGAACTGAAGAATAGCATCTTCACCATGCTTGAGTCGGTTCCATTTAAGCTCAATACTTCTGCTCCGCTTTTCGCTCTTCTCCTCTCTACCACACTCTCATCTTCTCCCCGATGCAATTGAAATGACTTCACAACTCTTATTTATACAAGACATCGACTTTGGGATAATCATCAAAGTCGACACACTTTATTTTATACAGAGCAAATACAAAAATACAATCTTGACTTATTACAAAGGACTTCATGCAAATCACCACTTTGTCGACCACACATAGCTGGGACTTCAATCTTCTTTGAGGAACACGCCATCCTTCATAGAACATCTTTAAGATCATCCACAAGATGTGTAAATCATCTGGTTGGCCAAGTTGAGGAAGAACATCATCATCTAAAAGTAATTCTTGAATTATGAGCTCAATCTTCAATGTGGACCACCAACACAAACTGGACACAATCTAGAGATCCCCACAAGCTTGTCTGATTCACCAAGAACATCCACACCACTTTTGATAACTGAATTCATTCTCTTCTTCATCCATAATCTTAAGAACATAGTTTGTCATCACTGTCATATTAAAATAGATGCTTGTGGACCTCCAGACCATGAACCAATCGAGTTGTCAATTCTCATTGACTTCCTAAACACTCCACCAAATCCACAGAACAAGATATTGCATTTCCAGATCTCACCAGACCAATTTGTGTCACTCTGTCACCTCTGAACATCTGTTGGAACTGGTTTTACTCATATGGCCATAACTTCTTCAAATCTTCATGCGGACCTCTCAAATCTTTACTGGATCACCTTTAGACACATATCTACAAACCCTTTGATGCGCATCTTCTGATCTTCATCTTAACTGGGATCTTCACTTCATAGAGCTTCACTGTCTTCACTGTTCTTCTCTGTTTCTGATAGGACTAATTTTCTCAATATCCTCAGCATACAACTCATCCAATCCTTAACATCAATGCAACAAGAGTATGTTGACATCAATGATAACACCGGTTAGGCCCATACTTGCAACAATCTCCCTCTTTGTCATTGATGGCAACATATGATGTGAAAAACTGTTTTAACCATCAAGACAAGAATTTCTCCTTACTGACTAACATAGCTCCTCCTATCAACAACAACCATTCACATGTCTTCTCTTCCTTTACTGCTCCCCCTTTGATTAGCAACCACTTTTTGTTTTACACATGTCTTCTCTCCCCCTTTGACATCAATGGCAAAGGGCACATACTTGCATCAATCTTCTGAATCATACAGGCTACTCCCCCTGAGTAGTAGCTTCCTAACATCAATCCGGACCACAAGATATGACTCTGAGATCCTCCGGACTAATGCACATCAGTGCATCTTAATTCAGAACCGGAGGGATAATAACCCCTAACTTCTCCCTGAGATACTCAAAAGAGTCCTTAGGTAGAGGTTTGGTAAAGATATTTGCAATCTGATCTTTAGAAGGCACAAACTCCAATCTGACTTCACTCTTGTTCACCTGCTCTCTCAAAAAGTGAAACTTGATGGATATATGTTTTGTCTTTGAATGCAACAGTGGAATTTTTGATATATTTATTGCACTTGAATTATCATAGAAGATTGTGATAGGTTCCTCATACTCCACTTTGATGTCTCTTAGCATTTGCTTCATCCACAATACTTGAGTGCAACTGCCTGTTGCTGCAATATATTCTGCTTATGCAGTGGATAGAGATATTGTCTCTTGTTTCGTGCTTAGCCAAGAAACCAATCTTTTCCCTAAAAAGAATGCTCCACCACTGGTACTCTTCCATTCATCCACATCTCCTACCCAATCCGCATCTGTATATGCATGAAGAGAGAAATCATGATCTCTAGGATACCACAAACCATACTCAACTGTTCCTTTTAGATATCTGAGAATCCTCTTGATTGCCATGACATGAGATTCTCTAGGATCAGCTTGGAATCTGGCAACAAGACCAACAACATTCATAATGTCAAGTCTAGTTTGAGTAAGATACAATAGTCCTCCAATTATTGACCTGTACTTTTTCTGATCAGCCTTAGGAGTCATCATCTTTGCTCAATTTACATCCGGTTGCCATGGGAGTATTCATTGGTTTTGAGTCTTGCATCCCAAATTTCCTCAACAATTCTTTCACATATTTGGTTGAAGATTCCTTTCTTTGTTTGAGTGATTTGCAGACCCAAGAAGAAATTCATTTCCCCAAACATGGACATCTCAAAATCACTTTTCATTTGATTTTCAAAAGTTTTGCATATACTATCTCTTCCTCCAAAAATGATATCATCAACAAATACTTCAACAATCAAGATATTTTCATGATCAATTTTGAAGTACAAGTTACTGTCAGTGGTACCTTTGTTGAAACCAATCTTTAAAAGATGCTTATCTAGTCTTTCATACCAGGCTCTTGGGGCTTGTTTAAGTCCATACAGTGCTTTCTTCAACTTGCAGACCATATCACCATGATTAGACAATTGAAATCCATCCAGTTGCTCAATGTATACCTCTTCTTCCAAATCACCATTCAGGAAGGCGGACTTGACATCCATTTGATATACTTTGAAATTCTTGAAGGCAGCAAAAGCAAGAAATAATCTGATTGCTTCAATTCTTGCCACTGGAGCAAAAGTTTCTTCAAAGTCAAGTCCTTCTACTTGAGAATAACCCTTACAGACCAATCTGGCTTTGTTTATGACTACTTCACCATCTTCATTTAGTTTATTCCAGAAGACCCATTTGGTTCCAATCACATTTTTGTTTCTAGGTCCGAGAACAAGATCCCAAGTGTGATTTTTCTCAATCTACATCAACTCTTCCTTCATTGCTTTAGTCTAGCTTTCATCATTGCATGCTTCACTTACTGTTTTTGGTTCAATTTTTGAAATCAGACAATACTTTTCTGAGTCTTGAGCAATCTTTCTTCTTGTTTGAACACCTTTGCTTTTATCACCTATGCTCTGATCTTTAGAGTGATTCAGTCTTACATACCTGGGAGTTTTGGGAATTTCTTGCACTTCTATTTCTTGGACAGGTTCATTCAAACTTATCTCTTCTTCCTGTATTTCAGGATTCTCCAGATCAGTTTGGGTCTGAATTTCAGAGGGGACATGGACTTCTTGAACCAAAACACCATTTTGATCATCTTCTTCATATTCATAAAACCTTGAGGGTTTTTCAATACCTTCATCAACCTTCACATTTGTACTCTCTATAATCTTTCTCAATCTCTTGTTATAACACCGGTATGCTTTGCTTTGAGTAGAATAACCCAAGAATATTCCTTCATCACTTCTAGCATCAAATTTTCCACGGTCTTCATCTCTTTTAATGTAACATTTTCTACCAAAGACTCTGAAATACTTCACAGTTGGAATGATGCCAAACCAGAGTTCATAAGGAGTCCTACCAGTATTGCTTTTGATTTGTACTCGATTAAGAGTATAGACAACAATACTTACAGCTTCTCTCCAGTAGATCTGAGGAACATTTTCTTCCATCATCATGGTTCTAGATGCTTCCTGGATGGTCCAATTCTTTCTCTCTACTACTCCATTCTATTGTGGAGTCCTTGGAGAAGATAACTATCTTTTTATCCCATGTTTCTCACAAAATTCTATGAACTCTCCGGATGTGAATTCTCCACCTCTATCAGACCTGAGACATTTTATGTTTAATTTGGTTTCATTCTCTACCATAGCTTTGAATATTTTGAATTTCTCAAGAGCCTCAGATTTTTCTTTCAGAAAAGTCACCCACATCATCTGGGAGTGGTCATCAATTAATAACATGAAGTATCTATCACCTTGCAAACTCCTGATTCTTGCCGGTCCACATAGATCAATGTGTACTAAGTCCAACAATTCGGTAGAAGATTGTTCCTTACTTTTGAATGTGACTCTACTTTGCTTACCCAACTGACATTCTTTGCACAAACTATTAGTAGGTTTCACCAGTCTTGGAAGATCTCTTGCAGCCTGAGTGTTGCTTATCTTGATGATATTATAAAAATTCACATGACTCATTCTTCTATGCTACAACCAACTCTGATCAATTTGAACAAATAAACAACTTTTGCCAGTACCAACCAAGTGGAAGATGTTACCTTTTGTTTGAGTACTGAATGCAATCTCTATTCCAGAACTTTAAAGATCTTACATTTTCCATTTTTGAATCAGAGATCATAGCCTTTGTCCACCAACTATCCAACACTGAGAAGATTGTGCTTCAGACCTTCAACATACAGTACATCACTAGTTTTGTTCTTTCCATCAAAGGAACTAGTTCCTCTACCTTTGATTCTACCAGCAGAATTATAACCAAATTTTACAACTCCTCATTCATATCTTTCCAAATCTATGAACTTATTTTTGTCACCTGTCACATGGTGGGAGCATCTACTATCAATGACCCAATCATCCTTTTCTTCAACTTAGGCAGCCAGAGCTCTTTCTATCATTTTATGATTGATAGATTCAGAGGGAATTGGATCTTCTTCCTTGATGGCAGTAAACACCCAGTCACTTCTGGGTTTGTTTCCTGTCTCTGATTCATCATCTATTACTCCTTCATCATCATCATCTTCATGAACATAGTAACACTTCTTTTGAAATCTCGATCTATTAGAGTTTTGCCTAGAAAATCTTTCTGAACACCTTGAGGCAAAATGACCAATCTTATTGTAGTTAAAACATTTGAAAGGCAATTTTCTTTCATACTTACCAGATCCTCTTGGCAATCTCTTTATAATGAGGGCCTTAAGTTGTTCAGCTTCTAATTCACCCTCTTCCAGATCTTTTCTTGCTTTCTCATACCAAGAAGATTTTCTTGAGGAACTTTCTCCTAGATCATATCTCTATTTGCCTTTTGTAGAGGCACTAGCTTTGAATGCAGATTTAGTCTTGGGAAGTGCATAACCAAAATTAGCTAACTCAAATGCAAATATCTTACCAACCAATTGATCCCTTGTGATAGTTGTTAAGGATTTGATTTCCTCAATAGCAGCAACTTTGTGTTTATAAGTAGGAGGTAAGGATCTGAGAACTTTAGCAACAATTTCATCTTCATCCAGGACTCCACCAGCACATCTGATGCCACAAACAAGCTCATTTACTTTTGTCATGTAAGAAGTGATATTCTCATCTTCACTCATCTTTAAGTTTTCAAACTTTCCTTTCAGACTTTGTAGCTTGGCACACTTAACATATTTGTCTCCTTAATATAGATTTTCAAGCTTTGTCCAAATTTCATAGGCAGTCTTCAAACCCATAACATTTGTCAGCTTTGAATCAGACAAGGCACTCAGTAGGGCTTCTTTAGCTCAAAGATTATTCTCTGCATCTCTGATTTCATTTAGAGTTGTAGGACCATTTGTTGGAGGAACATATTTAATTGATGTATGTTCCAATACCGATATCCCATGCATTGTATGGGACATTCCATGTGGCTTTTCTAGGCACTGAAGTTTGAACCATCAAACCTTGGACTGTCCTTCTTGTAGGTCGACATTTTGGATCTCCTCAAGCAGTTAAGCTTCTTCTAGAGGAACTTAGCTCTGATACCATTTGTTAGTTTCAAGACAAACAACTGAGGGGGGGGGGTGAATCAGTTGTCCCAAAACTTTCCTTTTATTAACCACTTAAATCCTTCTTGTAATTCAGTAGCATAATAAATCAATCATGGAAACACAATGCAATAATTCAAGAGAAGAAACACATTAACACATATGACACCAAGATTTTAATGTGGAAAACTCGGTTAAGGGAAAAACCACGGGGTGACTAACCTGAGATTGTATTCTCTATTAAAAGAATAAGAGGAACAAAATGGGACATGTCAATTAGGGCTCACTGCCTGAGCACACTGCTCACAAGAGGCCCACTGCCTACAAGAGACACACTGTCTACAAAATAATAAGTATTACATACTTGAATTGAAGAATAGCATCTTCACCATGCTTGAGTCAGTTCCATTTAAGCTCAATACTTTTGCTCTGCTTTTCGCTCTTCTCCTCTCTACCACACTCGCATCTTCTCCCCAATGCAATTGAAATGACTTCACAACTCTTATTTATACAAGACATCGACTTTGGGATAATCATCAAAGTCGGCACACTTTATTTTATTACAGAGAAAAAACACAAATACAATCTTGACTTATTACAAAAGACTTCATGTGAATCACCACTCTGTCAGCCACACGTATCTGGGACTTCAAACTTCTTTGAGGAACACTCCATCCTTCACAGAACATCTTCAAGATCATCCGCAAGATGTGTAAATCATCCGGTCGGCCAAGTTAAGGAAGAACATCATCATCCGAAAGTAATTCTTGAATTACAAGCTCAATCTTCAATGCAGACCACCAACACAAACTGGACACAATCTAGAGATCCTCACAAGCTTGTCTGATTCACCAAGAACATCCACACCACTTTTGATAACAGAACTCATTCTCTTCTTCATTTGGAATCTTAAGAACACAGTCTGTCATCACTGTCATATTAAAATAGATGCTTGCGGATCTCCAGACCACGAACCAATTGAATTGTCAATTCTCATTAACTTCCTAAACACTCCACCAAATCCGCAGAACAAGATATTGCATTTCTGGATCTCACCGGACCTATTTGTGTCACTCTGTCACCTCTGAACATTTGCCAGAACCAGTTTTACTCATATGGCCATAATTTCTTCAAATCTTCATGCAGACCTCTCAAATCTTTACTGGATCACCTTTAGACACATATCTACAAACCCTTTGATGTGCATCTTTTGATCTTCATCTTAGCTGGGATCATCACTTCATAGAGCTTCACTGTCTTCATTGTTCTTCTCTGTTTCTGATAGGACTAATTTTCTCAATATCCTCAGCACACAACTCATCCAATCCTTGAGATCAATGCAAAAAGAGTATGTTGACATCAGTGACAACACCGGTTAGGCCCATACTTGCAACACCTCTTTCCTCGTAGTCTTGGAGGACAAGTAATAGAATGGTTTTCACACCTACCCATGGGTATTAAAACATTCAATGAACTAGCTGAAAAATTTGCAACCCACTTCTCTTATAACATTAAACATGAGATATCCATGATGGACTTGTGTAATAATAAACAAAGGAATGGCAAAACTTTCATCTCCTTCTTCTAAGGATGGAGAAATATGGCTAGTAAATTCCCATGGCCCATACCCAAAAAACAACTTATTAGCATCTTTGTACAAAACCTTAACCAAGAAATTGGTTTTCATCTACAAATCCAAAGTGATATCATGTTTGATGAGATCATTTACAAAGGAACCAATATCAAAAAAGTCCTCATTGCAAAAGGGTTAGTCAAAATATTTAAGGAGACCAAAGACAACCCTCCCCAACAAACTAATGACAAACCTAAATTTTGGTCCAAAAATAAGAACGTCGTTAATGATGGTGTTGTGGATTCTAAACACATCCAAACTCTCCAAACACCTCTCAATCTTCAATCTAAACCAACTCAATCTACTCTTAGGGAGCAACAAAAACAAGACTATCCTCCAAGACATAGAATCACTCCTTTGGGCAAATCTATTGAATCCGTCCTTAAGAAATTTGTGTAAAATGGACTTATCACATTTCCTAAAGCATGTCAATATGATGAACCCACTTTCAAACCCACTTGGTACAAAGATACTGAATATTGCGGGTACCATAGAGTGAAAGGACACAAAACCCCATCTTGCATGAAATTGGAACACATGATCCAAAACCTCATAGACAATGGAGAGGTCACTTTTAATGCTCCTCCTACCCACACAACAAACAAAGACCTCAACATATACAAGGATCCATTCCCTCAACATGGTAAAGGTCCCAATCCTGATAAAGGAAAGAGCGTTAACAAAGCTTCATCTTCTTATGACTCCACTATGGGCCATTTTGAATAAAGTCATGTATCCACCCTTACTATTAAAGGAAAAGCTCTAGATTGTGTTGTCACAACTCATCGTGGTCGTGTTACCCTTTGTGGGCATACACAAAGTACCTGTATCAATTCTGATTATAATCTTGTTGAACATCTAGGGAAGACCTTTGCATAGATCTCAATATTAGATCTTCTAAGGTTGTCACCCGCTCATAAAGAAATGCTTTAAAAATCCCTACAAGAGTCATCGGTTCCCAACAATATAGCTGTCATGGATTTTTGAGCCATGATAGGTAACATTGCATCACCCTATAACATGGCCTTTTATGAAAAAGACCTCCCATCTCATGATCCATGTCATAATGATGCACTCCAAATTGAAGTTTTCATACACCAATGTAAAATCAAATGCATACTTATAGATGGTGGTGTTGGTCTCAACATTTATTCACTAAAATTGCTCAAACAATTAGGATACTCTAAGGATCATATAAATATTGAGAAATCTATTACAATCAAACATATGATGATGTAGAGCAATGGTCCAAAGGTGTGATACATTTGCCTACTCAAGTAGGCCTCGTCATGTTAGAAACAAGATGCAAATTCGTAGACAATGAGCTACCATACAATATCATCCTAGGATGCCCATGGATCCATGCCATGAGAATTGTACCCTCTACATACCATCAATCCCTCAAGTTCCCATATAATGGTACTAAAACCACTATCCTAGTGTTACATCCCTAATTTCTAACTTGCTATACTTTTACTTTTTACTCAGACATAAGTAAATTTGTTGTGATGTTTAGATCAAAGACAAGGGAAAAACATGGTTTTTATTGAATGTCATTTATTGAAATCATGGGAATGATTATGCTATTATCAATTTAATATTTGTATTATGAGATTTGATTTATTAGTTGAATTAATTGAATAATGATGCACTGATCACATATTGTTTGGTGACAAGTGAAACAGGAATTCAAGATATCAGATGACTCTCAGAGGAGGGAGAGAGTATCTTTCTAGGATAGAGATATAGACTTCGGGTTACGAGTGATTTAATTGCCAAACTGAATATAAAGTGTTTTAACGAAAACGTGAACTGTGATGTCATAGAGGTAAGCTTTGTCTTGTCAGTTTACTTATAAACTCAATCGACAATTAGTCGATACCTTACGGATCTTTGAAAGTCATAGGAAGTTGTCATAGTCGTTAGTAGAGTTAACGATGTCATTTGAGTTTGATTTATGACTATTTACGTTTAACGTAAATACTATGACATTAATGTCGCAAAATGGTTGTCATTTTATTATTAAGTTACTTGATGTATTATAAACAATTCTTAACATTAAGATGATTTCGTCGAGTTAAGAATACGTGGTTATTGTTGACTTTAAACGTCGAATGACAATCTTATCTTGTCAAGTCGACGTGAAATAAGGTGTGATCGTGAAGGGGCAGATGAACTCAACCCTATCACGCTTTCATGTAAGTCATTGATCACATTATTTTAATAATCCCTATTGATGCTATAAATTTGATCTTAAGCTAATATTACATTATCATTATTAAATGGTTAGTATGTGGTAGTAAGTGAGGTTTTAAGAAGATAACGACCTCCCTTTTGTTGGAGCACTCTTTCTTCACAAGATTAACAACATTGGATACCATGTTGGAGACGTGGATAGTTTGTTAAGTGTTTTTAATAAACACGACCCCGCCCCCCTTATTTTGCATTCTCGTTAAGTAAGGAATTTGAGGCTTTATTCGAGGAGATGTTCATGACCTTGAAGAGAGTTCTTTGCAACCACTTTTGAGTAGAATCATTAAAGGTCATAATATTTTTGAATTAGTGACCAGATAGAAATAAGGATGTGCGGGTCCTTTTCTGAGGATCATCGTAAACTCATCAGAGGAGTATTGTCAAGCGACTTAAGTAAGGAAGTTTAAACCAACTTATAGTGATGACTTAATGATTATTTTAGCTGTAGATTTGCAGGTGTTGGCCTTTATGAGAGGGAGTGGTTTTAAATACCATCTTTTTCCCCTCTCGTTGCATGATGAAGAATCCATTTATAACCAACTTCTGGTAACATTGAATGCCTTAGGAGTGAATCATTACATCTTGAGGAGTGGGAATTTGGGACCCACGAACCCCTTAAGCATGCATGTGAGAGAAAAGAGTAAATGCTGGCATGTATTTGGAGATAACCGCGGCCTTAAGGAGGTCATTTTTGTAACAAACCTGTAGTGGAGTCTTTTAGGAAGTGGAGCAAGGTGTTAGGGTCATGCATATAATCTAAAGCAAGGAAATAATATCGGGGGGGGGGGGGGGAAGATAAGAAAGTCATCAGGATACATAGCAGGCTGAGAGTCTGAAACCGGAAGCTAGAGTCGATTCTTGGAAAGGATATAAGTTGTCATAGAGGTTTAGTATTGCAGAAAGCAATGAAAGAAAGAGAACCTTCCGGAGATGATTCCGGACTGTCGAAATGCATAACCAGGTTCTTTCTCTTTGAGATATCATAATTATACTATGTTATGTTGGCAGTCTTATGCATGTCTTAGAATGATTGTCGGAGTCTTAATCTATTTCATTTCTATGAATAATTCAGAGTCGGGAACTCTATGTCTTTTAAGACAGCGAAATTGTTACTTTATATCTATGCATACACGTATTAGTGACATAGCTTGAAGCTTGTGAAAGGGTTTGATATGTTCCATGCACTCATGCTCGTATGGTATATAATACTTATGACCTAGTTCGTATGTTATATAATACTTATGTTGTCATATACCACTTGTGTACTGCGGATATCATTGTGGAGTAAAGCCATTAGATTCCTCAATTTTTAGTAAAACATAGGGTTAGTTGATATTACTCTTTTATGAACCAAAAGATTGTTAGTGTTCAGTATATGATTTAACATTTTCGAAGCTCGGGTAAACATTGTGATGACTATATTTTGTCAAGTCGAGTGGCTCAGTATTATATTATTATTTACATATTGTCATATGAAGAGTTTATTTAAAATAAATACTTAGACATGCTCATAACAATGAGTTATATATGTTGATAAGCAGGCTCTTATGAATGAGAAGGAAATGTCAAATAGAATATATTCATACTCACTTTGTTTAGATACAGATTGACACTGTAAAATAGTATATCCTTAACTTAAATTGCTTTCTTACCATAGGGTTCAAGGAAAAACAACTCTTTTATGTCAGAGAAGAACTTGCATGTCATAGGATACCTCGAGAGTAGCACTCTCATGCTCCTAGCACACTTTAGTTTAAAATGGTAATTAATATCATTAAGAGAATACTTTTCTTTAGGGATGTTCAAATTGAGTGAATTCCCTATATCAAAACTAGGATAATAGCCTTCTTTTAATATTGACTCTATATAGTTCATTATGTTAAAAGAGAGAAGAACTTAAACATGAATTCATGAGGATAGCAAATAAAAGGTCTCTCTCTCCATTTCGGAATTAAATCGAATCTAGTCAAAAGAAGATGACGATAATCATTTACTTAAGACGTGGTTCTCTCTAGCATTAGAGAGTTTGCCATTCCATTGTGATGGGATAGGCTAAATAAAACCCTAAGTTTAAACTAGAAGGATTAAAGATTATTTTATAACACCTTTATGGTTATAACCCATTTTAGTTATTTTGTGTGGGAAGACACTAAGTGATCGAGAACCCTAATCTAGTAATGTTCATGTCTATCTTATTGAAAAGAGATTTGCTACTAGTCGACAATGTTTAACCTTAGATAGGGAAAACTATTTGTTGGGCTACAAGTCAACTTGAAATACAAGTCATAAGCCTCAGATTTTGCAAGCATGTAAGAGGTACCATTAAATGGTTGGTCAAACATTAAATTCATTATACCTATTGCTCACAACTTTTCTTAAGCTATTACTTGTCGGCAAGGGGTGAATCTAAAATGTTGCAAAGATGCAAAGATAGATACCTAAGAATGGATAGTCATACCATAATGTTTATAGAGCAATGACAGTGTCTTGTGAATTCACCTAAGTCAGAAAGACTAGATTGGAGTTAGATAAAACTCTTTAGTTAAACCTTAACTTGACCTAGATGTGGTAATTATTTATATTAAATCGTTGGGATCATTATACAGATCATGATTGAAGGGACAGGTACCCTAACTATGTATAATTATTTTTACTTGTAAGAAGGGATTTAGTTTCCTTAACTATAATGTTTAACCTAGGTAAGGTTATCATTTTAGTCGTTATTAATCAATCTATAATTCTTATGAGTCAATAAGTCAAGGAACCTAGGTAATGCAAGGATGCAAAGGGATATTCTTGTATAAAAGTAAATCCATGAGATCTATGGAAAGATGACGGTGATTAAAAGCTAGTCAAAGTCATGAAGATTAAAATATTGATGTTGTCAAAACTATATAAGATGACCAAGTCAAACTGTAGGAATATGATAGTATCCAAGTTGAGTTGGGGTGGGTGAACATTATGACAACATTCATTGTGAACCTTAATTTATATTGAAACTATGGCCATAGTAATGCATATGTCTCTACATGCATTGTCAGTTCACTGTATCTGGATCGTACAACCTATCGGAAATCATACTTAGCTAGAGGGTATCTAGGGTTGTATGGTTGATAGAGTTGTGTAGGATACAACACTATGTACTCGGAAAGGCAAATTACCACTGGTCACCTTTGGTCTATATCCCTCGTGAAGGGTAGGGCTACTTCCTATGTGGAAGATGTGTGGGAGACCGTCGGTCTGTGGTTGGAGGTAAATCATTGGAAAGATACTCTCTCTCTAGCAGAAGACATGCCAAGGCTTGCGATAAAGATGTCAGATTTCTAGAGGTAGTATATCTTTGAGACTTGTGTTTTATGATACTATGTAAAACATTATCTAATGCAGATATTTGTAATTGATTTACTTTTGTAAAAATTGTTCTTGAGAAAGACAATATGGTTATTGTATTTTGTAATGAGAAATCTTGTAATTGTAGTTGCTATATTTATGTTGAATAAAAGAAAAATTTTCTCTATCTCATTTTTACCTTGTTAATTACTTTATGGTAAATCTCCTGATTTTACTATGTTTTTAGAACGTGGATGTTACACCTAGGAGATCCTAATCCTTTTGAATTCTATCGCACCATGCAAGGGTGTTACAAGAATAGCAACCAAATTCCCAATAATGATGAAACCCAATCATCCCCGTTATATATTGATCTAGATACTTTGAAAAAGGCCTCTGTAGATGCACCCAATCCCCTTCCACAAATCAAAGTCCATGTCAAAGACATAGGATTTGGTGAGTATGATATCTCAAAATCTTGTTGTGTGGGGAGGATGCCTCTTTCACCAAAATATTATGGCAAACCACCTAAAGCTAAAGTTACCAAAAAAACAAAAATACCAGCATCTTTAACACAGTTCACTGATGGAGGCTTGCTAGAAGAAGAATCCATTGAAGAAATATCCTCTTGGCTCTACAAAGAGAAGGAACCAATCACATTACCTATCAAACAATATGGTAACGGTCTAAGAATTGTCAAAAACATGGGTTATAAAGGCAAAGGTGGCCTTGGAAAAAATGGTCAAGGAAACATGGAACCTATATTGGTGACAAAGAAACTCAACAAAAAGGGGTTAGGATACAGTAAGGAGGTACCATGTGCCTCGGACATCAAGTTTATTCTCGACGAGGTGGTGAATACTTTTCCCGTAGATTCAATCTCTAGAGAGGATACTATCGATGACTCTTACCTTCACATGATATACTTATTCCAAGAAACCTTGATATTTATGATATCTTCCATCTCCCTCACTTTAACCACAAACATCCAGAATATAACCCTGATATACCCTAAACTCATTGATTGGGATCAATAAGAGGCCCTCGTTCTAGATATCTTTCAGAATGATGAGGCTATAGTAGAATTCATGGGACTCTGGAATGGTATCCCACTTGGTGATCCCAAAGCTAGTTTTGTCATGGATTTAGATCAAGCCACATACTTTGGTGAGAATGCCAAATTCTCCAGTCGCAAAAGAGAAAAAAAAAATAGATCCCTAGGTGAAAACCACAATGTGGCACCTCCTGATCATAAAATAGTCAAAATAAAGGACATATCTAAAGGTGAAAATGTCTTTGAGGCACCTTAGGATGGAGGATTTGACCTTCCCTTACCAACGAATATCAAGAAAAATCATCTCTCTTAGTAGAAGACTCCACATAGATGAATCTAGGTATAGTTTAGAATCCAAAGCTCACATTCTTAGCAGCTTCACTATTAGATCTAGAGAGGCAGAATTTCACAAAATTATTCTTACAAGGGACAACCAATTTTGCTTGGACATATCTTGACATGCTAGGGTTGGACCCTTCACTAGTGGTTCATCACCTCATAGTATCTCTAACTGCTAAACCTATCAAACAGAATCTTAGAAACATGCATCCATAGATAGCACTAGTGGTCAAACCAAAGCTACAAAAATTGCTTGATGCCAAATTCATAAGACCTATTGATTATCTAGAGTGGGTCTCTAACATTGTACCTGTTTCTAAACTGAACGAGGGCATCTGCATGTGGACAGACTTCAAAGATCTTAATAAAGCATGTCCTAAAGATGACTTTCCACTTCCCAACATTGATAACATAGTGGACTTGATGGCAGGTCATGAAATACTTTCTCTAATGGATGGATTCTCTGGTTACAATCAGATTATGATAGCAGAAGAAGATCAACACAAAACAACCTTTACATTTCCTTGGGGCACCTATTGTTGGCAAGTCGTGCCTTTTAATCTCAAGAATGCAGGAGCTACTTATCAATGAGCTATGACAGTAATATTTCATGACCTTTTCCATACCATCATGGAGGACTATGTCAATGACATATTAGAAAAATCTTCTAGGACATATCATCTATAGGTTCTAGGGTAGATCTTTGATAGACTAGAGAAGTATCAAGTAAGGCTAAATCCAAAGAAATGTGTCTTTGGTGTCACTTCAGGGAAATTGTTGGGATGCATTGTATCTCATAGAGGAATTGAAGTGGATCTAGCTAAAGTCAAAGCTATAGTAGAGATGCCTCCACCCAAGAATCTAAAAACACTAAGAAGCCTTCAAGGGAGGTTACAATCTATTAGATGGTTCATTTCACAACTAGTAGATAAGTGTCAACTATTTCTACACTTACTTCGAAAGGATGTCTCATTTCGATGGGATTGTAAGTGCTAACTAGCATTTGATCAACTAAAGAAATATCTAGCTACACCTCTAGTTTTGGTGCCACCAGTTCCTAATAGACCTTTGCTCTTGTATATCTCTACTACATCTGCAGCACTAAGTGCTCTCCTAGCACAACATGATGAATCAGGCAAAGGGCATGCAATCTACTATATCAGTCGTACCTTGGTTGGTTATGAACTCACTTACACTCCTATGGAAAGAGCATGTTTAGATGTAGTGTTTGCTTCCCAAAAGTTGTGACATTACATGTTGAACCAATATACAAACCTCATCTCTAAGATTGATCCATTAAACTATCTTCTAGCAAAAGCAGCCCTCACAGGTAGACTAGCTAAATGGGCCATGATTCTGAGTGAATTTGACATAGAATACATTGATCAAAAAGCTATCAAGGGACAAGTCCTCGCAAACCAACTAGCAGAAGTACCAATGATAGATGTACATCCTATGATCTCTAACTTTCCAGATGAAGGGCTATTCACTCTTACTACCTTGTTAGAATGAAATTTATACTTTGATGATTCCTACACACAACATGGTTTAGGGGTCAAAATCCTATTTATCATGCCTCAAAATGACTCTATTCCAAAATCATATCATCTAGCATTCACTTGTACCAACAATATTTCCAAATATGAAGCACTCCTTACAGGTCTTAGTATAGAAGTCTAATGGAACATCAAGCAACTTCAAGTATATGGAGACTCCCAACTAGTCATTTGACAAGTCATTGATGAGTACCAAACTAAGGATGACAAGTTGATACCCTACAAGCAATTGGTTGATAGCTACAAACCACATTTTTCTAGCATCTCTTTTGAGAAATTCCAAGGGTACATAATAAAGCTGCAGATTCTATGACTACTATTGGATCACTTGTAGACATTCCTACAAACACACATCAATGTGAATTCTTGATCGAGAAACTGTTGATACTAGTCATTGATGTTCCTACTACTGAATTCATCTGCGAACTTGTTGGTCCCAATTTTCCATGGTATGAAGATATCTATGATTACCTCCAAAATGGTACCTTTCCCTTTGAATTATCTAAAACCCAACACAAAACCTTCATCCGTCGAGCCTCCCATTTTACTATCCTGGGTGATACACTATATCTACGAAGTCTCGATGGTATCCTCCTTAGATGTCTTAACTTGGATGAAGTTGACATTGCTTTAAGAGACGTACATGAAGGTGTCTATGGTACACATTCCACCAGTCCAAACCTAGCTAAGAAGATATTCCATACATGTTATTACTAGCCTACCATAGAACAAGATGCATTAGAGTTTGCTAAGAAGTGTCTTCAATGCTAGCAACATGGAGATTTGATTCATGCACCAGCTCATGAGCTACAACTTGTTACTACTCCATGGCCTTTTTCACAATAGGGACTCAACCTTGTAGGTAAAATCCATCCATCCTCATCTAATGACTATAAGTTTATCATTACCGCCACTGAGTACTTCATGAAGTGGGTAGAAGCAATTCCAATGACTTACATCACTAGCAAGAAAATAGCCAAGTTTATCGTAAATTGCCTCATTTGCTGGTATGGTATTCCCTTAGCCATTATCATTGATAATGGTAGACCATTCAAGAATTAAGATGTCCATTCCTTATACACACAATATAGTATCCAACATCACTCCATACTATCCTCAGAGTAATGGCTAAGATGAGGCTTCCAATAAAACCATACTGAAATTCCTAAAGAAAATGTTCAATGAAGCTGGTCATGATTGGCATTTAGAACTCAATCCCACCCTATGGGATTATCACACTAGTATCAAAACACCAACTGGTGCAACCCCATATGCCTTAGTCTATGGATCTGAAGCCATTTTACCTATCAAGGTTGAGGTCCCATCTCTTAGAGTATCTATGCAGCACCTGATTGATGGAGAGGAGTACCGCATGTCCAGATTAGCTGAGCTAGAGCTACTAGATGAGAGGTGTCTCATAGATTTTAATCATCTTCATGTCTATCAAAATCGCCTCCGTTGTAACTTTAACAAGAAGATCAAAGAAAGACAATTTCAGATAGGTGATCTTGTCCTTAAAGAAAATCAAAGAAACCAATTAGATAGAGACAAGAAGGGAAAGTTTGAGCCTAATTGGTTGGGACCTTTTGTGGTCACCACAGTCTATGGATCAGGAGCTTATGCTTTATCAACACTTGAAGGCATTCCTCTAGATGAACCCCTCAACTGTGTTCATCTCAAGAAGTTCTTTGCTTGATCCTCAGAGTATCCTTAAAAAAATTAAAAAAAAAGAAAAAAAATTAAAAAAAAAAAAATCCATCCTTTGGTGAAAACCTAGTAAATAGGCGCCTTGGATAAGTACCATAGTGAAAACATGGAAAACAAGTGCTATGCATAGAGTTAACATCCACCATCTATCTAGTTTTTCATTCCATCTCCATCCATAATAAATTCTCATCCATCCATAATAAAAAGCATTGACCTTTGCATTTCTATATCCTCATATATCATGGCTTGGAAATTGTCAGTGTCAGTCATCATTCATCATTAGTTCATCCATCATCAGTTCATCCATTGTCAGTTCATCCAAAGTTATCATCATCCCTCATCAGTTCATCCATTGTCTCTCATAATAAAACCTCTACCTGAATGGGGGCACATTTTCCTTAACCTATGTCTAGGAATGGATCCTTGTTCGAGGTACAACAACACTAAACACTTCATATTATCCTACATCATCAAATCTCTTAGAACTACATATCATCATCATCTCCATCTTAATGTACCTTGATCCTATAGATACAGGTATGTAGGCAGTCTAGAATATGAGGGAAGTATCCAGTACTCAGGTACATAAGATTCATCATATAACTTGAACATCCTTAAACACTTCACCCCATCTCATCATATTACCCAAAAATACATATTATCATAATCATCTTCATCGTAATGTGCCTTGATCTTGTGGATACAAGGTATGTAGGCAGTCTAGAATATGAAGGAAGTATCCAATACTCGGGCACATACGATTCATCATTCTTCATAATTCTTCATCCCAATACATTAATACTTTCATCTTTCTCATCTTCCATTTATCACTCTCCATCCTACCACCTAGACTTGACTAACTCATGTAGAAAATGAACTATGCATCCTTTGAAAGCTAAAGTACTTAACAAACTTGAAGCAAAAAGACTACGCATGAAGTAGCACGCTTTCCCACATACCGCTTGCCACATATGCTACAATAATCCATCTATCCTAGATCAGATCAATGGCCTTTGACTGATATATCTTTACTACAATAAGGCTTCATCTACCCTAAGTAACCTCTTTGGCAAGAGAATATGTTGGTTGTGTGTTTGTTTTGTTAGTTAGTCAATTTTCTTTTTGGTTTATCTTTTGTTCCTTTCTAATTCTTAATTAAGACTACCTTGATTTTTCTATATCTTGGTACGTTGCGATTCAATATGGATTGGGGCATAGTCATTGCTTCTGTATGTTGTGTTTGTGGGATGTTCTTATCATCCTACTATGACTAATATTTATCTTTTTGTGTGTTAAAACTTAGTATCTTGTATATTAATATTCTTTTGCATTTAAGGTTCTATAAAGGCCTTATGTGTATTAAATTTATTTTATGTTAAGACTATTGTTCATCCACACATCCAACAAGGTTATATTATGTCTAGTAGATATAATTTCAAACCATTTGTTTGAAGAGTCAATGTCCTCTCACTGAATATCTCAACACCTTGGTCTTATATACCTTGATGCGTACTATCCATGTGCTATATCAAAAATAAGGATTGCTCTTTATAAATATTTGCGAAACTATTGCAACATCCTATCCATACACCCATCCATATATCCAAAATCAAAATATAGTTTTCATACAAAGATCGATCAATTATCTATCATTTTCTAGTTTATATCCTTTCTTCTACCCATCATCAAAGTCTTTTGCATACCTGCAAAACCATACAAGTTAGGTATCAAGATCATAAAACATCATAACATCTCATCACAGGAATCCATAATCATAGTATAACGTCATCTCATCCATACATCTATAAGCATAAATATCATCACATGAATCCATAATCATAGTATATGTCATCACATACATAAACATCTCATAGCATGTCATCAAAGGTAAACTTATAAGCATCTATGAAGTACATCAAATCATCATAAAGCATATGATTATCCATAACATCATCATGAATCATAAAGATCATCGCATATATCTCATATATATCATCAAGGTCATCAAAAAAATAGAAATGTCTAGTAAATACATCATGTACATAAAAAATGAATGATATGGTACAACATGGCTATCATGAGCCATCAAAATGTCCATCAAGATGCTCATAGGCATCATAATCAAAATAAAGTACATCGCTGTTACAAAAATGGTACAATTTACATTTGTACAAAATGATCTAGCCCTGACTATGCGTAGAGATCCTTGTAGGATGCTGTGATCCCTGCGATCCACCTGCACTAGGTGGTGGTCCTCCTACGTATGACCTCCTTAGAGGTCCCATCACTGATGATCCTATCCTCCATGATGCAGAGGCCCCCAATCTACTCCACTCTTTGAAACTAGGTTGTATCTACTTAGCTGGCACAACTCTAAAATACAAACCTTTGTAATACTCCACCTCTCTCCCAACAACAACTAACTCACCCTGTACATGGGTAAGCTCCCCTACCATTGTCAATGTGGCCTGATCTGAGGTCAAGGTAGCTCGATCTATGTCTCTCTCTCTCCTCACAATCTGAAGGGTGACCTTTGCTGCTAATCTAGACTGTACTATTGTGTCTCTCTTCGTAGTCAACCTCGCCACCAATCTATCATCTATTGGTATTGCTATTGGTGCTTCATGTGCCTATAGCTGAGCCTATGTCTTTCTTGCTTCACTGTGAGTTGTGTCTCTCTCCCTCCTCACTCTAATAAACCTCAACTCTGTTGGAGTACAATACAACACTGAGAGGGGGGTGAATCAGTGTTGTATAATTTTTAATATTTCGAAACTTTCTTCAAAAAGGTTATGCAAAGGAGTTCACTAAAGAACATAATCATCATGATATGCAAAACTTAAATAAAGATGATCAAATATGTGCAACATAATCAACCACAAGAAAAAGACATGACACAGGTTTTGATGAGTGGAAAACCCTCTAGGGGAAGAAAAACCACTTTGAAATGCTTCACTAGCTTAATCAAGAACATCACTGGTTACAAATAGGTCTCACTAACCATACAAGCCTCACTGGCTACAAGGAGGTCTCACTAACCATACAAGCCTCATTGGCACATAAAGCCTCACTGGAAAATACAATCACCATCATCAAAACTCAATGCTTAGTATGCAAGAAATGATTGCAAGTCAATCTGATTTGCACCATTACATAACATGTGATCACTAAGTTTGCATATCTCTTTTCAATCTAATCTGCATATTAGTTTCATTATCTCTTCACAATCAATTCATCTGATTTTATGTCTGCACAATCAAATCACCTAATGCATGATCAATTGCATATTGTCTCCATACTTAGCATGGTTTAATCTGTAAGTTCTTTGCATAGTGTCTTCACCCTGTGTTTTATTTATCCCTGCAAAATCAAAATGTCACAAAAATGTCTTCATCACACATATCTCAGTCCTCCAAAATCACCTTCACAATGCACCTGCAAATTCATTATATAAAAATAGAAGGTCCTTTCATGACCTTTCACATTCTTCTTCGTCTCTGATTCATTCTCACTCTATGAAGAACCTGCAAAACAAAATAAGATCATAATCTTGTAAAACCATTCACATTCCTCTTGATTCAATTTCCCTTTCAAAAAAAATTCCATCTCCTTTCAACAATATTTTTCAATCTACAAAAATCATCTGCATGAAGTCTTTTCACATTCTTCTTCCCATTTATCTTATTTTCCCTTCTCAAAAAAAAATCTCTACAAACTCCAATCTGCAACAAATAATCTTCAATCTGCAAGAATATCGTCTGCAAATAAAGAAATGACTTTTGATATTCCTTTCTCAAAATTCTTCAATACTTTCAATCTGCAATTTTTGTCTTAATATCATAATGAACCTACAATAAAAAAATAAATGGACCTTTCATTTTTATTTCTCTTCAATCACCTCATCAAATCAACAGCCATTTCTTTTTCAAGACCTCACACACAAAAAAAATGTCTTCAAAATTCTATCAACAAAATCTTTCAATAAATTTGTCACTCTACCCTTAAAAGGAATAAAAACTTTCTATCTTTGGACCCCACTCTTCATCTTATAAAGATAGGAAAAAAAGACATTTAAAAAGCCTTTTAGACTTCGCTCAATATGAATCATCACTCTTCTTATTATAGAAAAAAAATAAAAGCTCCTCCTTTATAGTCTTCATAGCCTTTGGAGTCACACTGATGAGATCTTAAAAATAGTAAGAAATCTTTAAAAAAGTTGCTTTTAATTTCCACAAAAATCTGCCTTTATAGACTATCTAAAAAATAACATTTTATTGCAGTCTTGAGCCATTGATAGCCAGATGCACATCAAAGGTAATGCTTCAAGAGAAGGTTTTCAAAATTTAAATTAGAGCCATCAATTAACTCTTCGCAAGCTCTGCCATTTTAAATATGAACCTTAGATTCTATCTTGGCACCTGATGAACATGCAAGTGACTAGTGCTGTTGTTAGGAAAGGTGAAGAGGTCGGTGGGAGAATGATCTAAAACCCCTTTAGCAGGTCATATTTAAGTGACATCACCTACGATAGCAAGTCAATGACCAAATAGAACTAAAAGCATAATTTCTTAAGACGGGCAGTGAATAAAGAATTAGGTCTCAAAGGATTGTGTTAGAACTTTAGGAATAGACTTAGGGTTTTAAGACAAAATAAGAAAGACAAAAAAAATAAACCCTAGCAATACCAATCAAATGTCAATGAAGGCTTATCTTGGTAGAGAGATAATTGAAGGCATATGCAGACATTCATAAGCATGATTTGTAGATCAATCATGAGGGCAAAAATGGTCTTGAAACATGAGACAAAGAAAGCAATTTTGCTCAATATTTGTATCCTCACACCTGAACCATGAAAGCATCCTAATTTGTTTCTTCTTTAAGTCATGAGGATTTATGAGAGTTCATGAAGATGACAACAACTGTGAACTATGACAATAACATCAATCTTCACCTCAACCAACATGATATGAAACAAAGATATGACATCATCTCCATGGAGCAATCAATTTTTGAAACTTGAAGAATTTCAACCTCCTTTTGTGAACACTTGAAGCACCAGCATTTGTGAATGTTTAAGATACCATCATATGAACAACATAACAACATCATCTGAACCACATCTGAATTCTTCTCAACCATATGAAGACTAATTGTGAGTTCTCTTGGTAACACATTAATGCATCTTGATCATCCTGAGCATGAACCTTAACATGAACATACTATCAACACCAAAACTACATGAACTTCAAACATGTGACATAATCAAATCCAAAACACCATAAAGGCCAAACCTATGAAGAGGCATCCTATTGAAACACAATCAATGTGAAGATCAAATCTTTGCATATCTTGTCATGACAACACAACACTTTTTTGACATCAATGACAACCAATCTCCATCAAACTCTATGTGCACCCACCACGCAGTCTCCTCTTGTAGAAGTTGTCATGACTACTCTAGCTCTATCTCTGCACGTTGCACCACCTGCTGTGGTGCCCCTACATCCACCATATGAACATCAGGCTACTCCTATCCATCATGACCTCCTCCACCTTGTCCACCATCATGTCCCTATACCTATGGTGGTGCTCCTACTGCCTGCACCCACACCTATCTCCTCCATTATCAAGATGCTCTATGTGCTCTAGCCTCCTATCTAGGTCTTGCTACCTCACCCACTACACCAGCCACTCCAAGAACTATAAATCTAACTAGCCTATGTTATTTCCAATAAGCATCATACTTAGGAGTAGTACCTGGATCTGCCTCTCCAAAAATCCAAGCACAAGCAACTGGGGCAAGTCCCCTCAGCTCCGCTAGCATTGTCACACCCATGATCTCAGGTCCCCAATTCACAACCTCCCTCCACATCCTAGCATACATAGAACTGTCACACACATAATCTCAAGTCCCCAATCCACAACCTCTCTCCACCTCCTAGCATACATAGCATCACCAACCGGCGGTAGCTGGGGAAGCCCAAACTATTGTAGTACCCTCTCTGGAAAATATCTCTCTATAGTATACACATTACATCCAAACAAATATCTTGTCTGCCTATAATAGACAACCTACTTGGCATCATCCTCCCATGACTCACAATCATGCCATGGTTGCCATACAAAGGTATCCATCTCATCTATATGCCTCCTCCAATATGCTAGCACACCCAGTCACCGCTATGTGAATGCACCCTCATATAAATAAACAAATGGATCACCTGCATCTCGGTGACAAGGGGAAATTAGTCTCATAACTAGGATTTGCTCCCAAGACTAAACATGTAGTAGAGTCACACCAGTAGACAAGCTCATCTCAGATTTGTATGCACAGTCATGGAGATCATGCTATAGCTTCCCTAGAACGTAGGGCCCCCATGCATATATGATACCATAGGTGAACATCCCCTCTAGAACTGTCCCCCATCCAACTGATAGTCCCCCAGAGTACCTATCTAGAACCAAGAAGCCTCCAATCAATGCCACTATAATCCACTGAATCCTGTCACAGTCTCCACACATGACTCCACCTAATCTCATGCTCTCAAATGCCTAGGTTTTTAGTCATAAACACCGCTCTGAATCCATCCTTGCCCTGCTCGGTCTCATAGTCCACTTGGTCGTGCAACTGAGGAAAAAGGTGCAATCCAAAAGAAAGAAAGTTTAGAATGAAGAAATAGAAGAGAATGAAGAAGTAGGAGAGGAAGGCACTTCTTAGCCAAAGAAGAAAGAGAAGAAGTCCAAGAAAGCTTCTCTAGTGGTACATGAACATGCACCCCTTTGATTAGATACAATCTTCAATGCAATTGTACAGTATGGTATTATGAAAGATACTACTGCTTTATATATGGATGTGTCTCTTGAGGACCAAAGCACCATTGAAAAGTCCATTGTAATGTATATGCTCAAATTTGATGTTCCCTTGAGTGATATATTGAGCAGGTTTTGGAAAGCCTTGTTGATGTTCTAAGACAATGAAGAGAAGAAGCTATTAAAATGAATGATGATCTAAGACAGGAAGCCCTTGATAAGGCTGGATCTTCCTTGTCAAAAGATGAAAAAGATAAATTAGCCCAAATGCAAGATCAGGAGTTAAGAACAAAGAAAAGAGTAGACACTCTTATGAGCATGGAAGAAAATGATAAAGATAGGATTCTGAAAGAAACAAAAGTTGTGACAAACAAAATTCTAGAAGGAATAAAAAGTGTGGAGAATATGGAGGAACCACAAGTTTCTCCATGACACAGTGTAGTATCTCCTCCTTGTGACTCACATCAGCAAGATACTCATGAGGAAAAAGAAGAGCTAATAGCACAAGATGAAGAATTGGTAGAGAAAAGTGAAGGGGATGCCCCACCAAATCATAATGATGTGCATAATAGTTCTCCTCTAGAGAACACTGAGCAACAAGGTAATCTTGATGAGCAAGAAGAGCAATTGAATACAGAGGAGAGTTCAGACAAAGCACAAGATACATCCCTCTCGTCCTCTCTGATTGAATCTATTAAGAAGTTCTTGGCCCAATAGATATAGATCCAACCAGTGGTGACTCCACAACTATTACAGTTGCCTATGCTAGATGGACAAGTTAACTTATCTGGGATATCTCCACTTCAAAAGTTACAACTAGGAGACATACTCCAATCCACAACTAGACAAGAGATTCTGCAAAAACAAGTGGAAGGAGTTGAAGTGTTGGAAGAGGCTATTAAGATTATATAGGAAGAATTACCTGAGGCAAGAAGAGGTCCATCCTTGCCTCCTACTCAGTAGTTGAAACTTATACTAGAGTCCTTTAAGGATCATTCATCTTATCTTGAGAAGGAAGATGAAAAAAGGATAACAGAGGAGATGAATAATAAGAGGTTGGCAGATGCCTCTGAGAAATGTGATAAGACAGATGGTTGTTTGCAAGAAAATATGAAAGCTATTAAAAAATGTTAAGAAGATGCTAAAGTCTTATATCAATTTTGCTTGAACTGGCCTGCAACAACAAAAAATATAAAAGATCAAGGTGACTATATTGAGTCAGAACTAATATAGGCATCCAAAGTATATGCTCCCTTGAAAGATAAAAATGGGGTCAACATAGTTCAAATAGAAAATCTACATTCCCTGCTGAAGCAACTCTTGGATCAAAGAGAGCATATAAAGAATGAATTTGGATAGCTGAGAGAAGTTGTAATACGAGGCTAGTAGTTTTAACTGGCATCCTTACTAAAGCTGAAAATGTTGCATAAAAGGTAAATGTATCAGCCACTTTGGAGGAAGCAGAAAAGCTATATATTCAGCTTGAGAGCCAATTACACATTTTGTCTTCTACAAAGAAGAATAGGGATACAACTCTTACCCAGTTAAAAGTGATTTATAAGAATATTCTACCTTCCAAGTAATTGGAGACAGGTTGAAGGTAAAACATTTTTTGATGAGTGTATAAATATGCGAAGAATAAGATAGGTATAATCAGTGCTATTTTGATATAAGTACCATGTACATAGAATCTTGAAGAACAATTTTGCTACGTCAGTTTTGTAAAGATAAAGGCTACTCCTCAGAGGGAATTGGTTGACAAAAAGTGATAAGAAATATTCAGACAAGGGGAGCCTAATTATTTTTGCCAGAATAGAGAAAGACTACCAACCCTTTCCCATTGATGTCAAAGAGGGAGAAATATGTACATATCAGGTTAAGTGTTTCCATCAATGACAAAGGGGAGATTGTTGCACTTGTGTACGGTCATTCATGTCAATAGTGGTATAAAGTGTTGAATTGTTGTTATTGAGGTCACAAAGAGATTGAAGCAGTATGATGATTAGTGAAGATAGTAGAATAAATGATCAGAAGTGTTATGAGGCAGAATACAAAGAGATGTGCATATGTGGTTTTAGTCAAAGAATCAGACAAAGCAAGTTGATTAATGAAGGAGATGGATCAGTATCATCTATACACGGTCATACCATATCCTCTGAAGTTAATGTGTAAGTCCATATCCTTGATATGTTAAGAAAATGATGGTGTTTAAAGTGCTTGATGAGTTAAGTTAAATTCATGTTGTATGGTGGTGATATGAACTCATAATGATTACCACCGGATGAAGAAAGTTTTGAAAGTTTGAAGGAAAATTATCTAAGTATAGTACAAGTTAGGGAAGGTGTTATAGGCTCAAAAGAATGCACTGCATTCTGTCACATTTAAAGATATGGACCTGCGGTTTGGGCTATTGACTTGGTATTGGACTCAGGTACCTATGTCTTAATTAAAGGTCATGATGCTTACTGCAAAATATTTTGGAGAATGAAGAATGAAGACAGTGAGGAAACAGGGGAAGTACATCACAATGCAATAGGAGAATGCTCTGCACTTCTCTGCAGAAGAATATTTGATGTTGCGGTTTAGAGGAAAGGTAGATATGAGTTTCAAGTATGCATATTTCAAGATTCAAGTAATAATTTGTACCGTAGTTGCTTCTTCGGACTCGGTTGTATGAAGACTTGTCTTAGTGTTAATTGGATTAAGTAGAGGGAGATTGTTGTATCCACTATAGATCACGCACAATGACATGTGGCCCTATTGTTTGAAATGTAAGCTCATATGGCTGCTTGGTATGTGATATTCATGTCTCAAATGATTATGTTCACCACAAGTATGTTTTCCATTGTTTTATCTTAAGACTAGACAAGCAGAGTTAGTTATGGACACCGGCATCAAAGCTCAAGCATTTGCGCCAGCATGAAACATTTTGAAATGATGAAAGAAGTGTACAAAAATGTTTTGCAAATCATATAATGATCATTACAAGGTCCGCATAATGCAATTTTTTCTTCTCTGGTACTACTGTAGGTCTAGAGCTAAATACAAGGAAAGAAAAGTAGTTGCAGAGCCCACTTGATGTCTAATGAAGGTCTTGATGTATGTTTGAAATATGCGCTAGCATGGAAGAGTGTGCCAAGGTAAAATAGGACCTAATTATGCTTCACTCTTGAACCATATTGGAATTTTACTTAGTGCATATGTTTGGGAGCCGATTGATATGGCCGTTACATGTTTCGTGCTATATGTTTCATCTTGGCCGACCAAGGAGAGAGATTTTGAAGCTTGCAAAGGATATATATATATATATATGAAATATAAAAAGTTGTTGAGGAATGAAGGAGTTATATAGTAGCGATAGGATAAATATTGTATGAACATACTCATTGCAGAAGCAGATTTCATGATGAAATATGGAGAAGACCAATTTTATGTATTGTGATTTTATTGTGGAGGCACTTGTTGATGATTTGATGATAGAGAAGAGTTTTCTAAAGTTGTTTAGTTACATCAGAGGTTGAAATTGTTGCAATGTAGAGGTGAGACATTTATGCAAAGGCTGAAGTGATCAATAGTCAGTTTTCTAAGTACATTGATAAGTTTTGTGTTACAAAGATTGGAGAATAATTGTGTAATGATTGTGAGTAATTGTTCAGGGAGTTGTGGCTTCCTTTGGGTTGTAGCTCATAAATAATATTGTAATATTGTTTATATCTGTGAGGCTGGATTTGTATAGTAGATCCAAGTAGATTGGTCACCATGGTTTTTCCCTTCTAGGGTTTTCCACATAAATTTGGTGTTATGGACTTGTGCTTCTTTTATCTTGTGCTTTTCATGTTCTGAATGCTTATGGTAGTTTGAATATTGTTAGATGTAAATAATTTGAATAATTATTGATTCACCCCCACCCTCTCAGTACTTCTATGTGTTCAATAATGATAACACACAATAAGAGTTCACCATATTATCCACAAGCAAATGGAGCAAGTGAAGAACTGGATAAGATCATTGGGATAGCATTGACAAATATGTGCAATGGGAACAAAACATACTAGGATCTAAAAACATCTACGGTACTATGGACATACAAGACAACCTTCAAAAAAACCACTAAGTTCATTCCCTATGAACCCGTATATGGAATAGATGCTACAATATTGTACACTTCATATTGCCAAATTTTCGAATAGCAAGGACCCTAAGTTGGGTGAAGTAGACTCTCTCACACAAAGGATTAAAGAATTGGAAAACATGGATGAGGACAGATTGATGGAAAGATACAATACGAACTTGGAAAGGAACAAACAAAAGGCCTAGCATGATAGAAATTTGAGGAATAAGACATTCAAGGAAGGTGATTTAGTACTCTTGTATGACAACAAGTTTAAGAAGCAAGGAAAACTAAAGACAAGGTGGCTAGGACCATACTACATTGAAGAATTTGCAGATTCTAGAGTAGTCAGACTAAAGAACATGGAGGGCAAGCTATCATCCAGATATGTAAATGGTGCCAGACTCAAGAAATATTATCAACCGGAGCAAGGTATGTCTTGGGGACAAGACATAATTTTGTGGGGGATGATGTTAGCAGGTTGCTTGGTAGAGAACAGAGCCGACCGGAGGAAACTACACATTATGTAGAGGTCGGAGCCAACAGAAGATACATCCCTTGATTTAATAGATATAGTATATATAGATTGGAGATAGTAGAATGTAAGTAGGCATGATAGGAGAATAGGAGTATATTCTGATGTAAACAATGACATAGAAGTCATATATGTAACTGGAGAGGCAGAGACTTAGACCTGTCGAAGGATGGACTGATGATGAATGCTTTTGATTTCTATTAATATATATATATATATATGGAGATTTATTGGTACTGGGTAATTTTGTATGTTATCATGTTTTGATTCATATGTGATGTTCGATTTGGTTATTCTTTATGTTTTTATGTCAATCTCTAGCTACCTAACCGGGGTATAATTGACTACAAAGACTTGACTGAGGACATGATCTCTAGACCAATATCTCCTCTACATTTCTTGCTAACAAAACTCTTTAATAATCTTGTGTTTGAGAGTAGAATTTTTGCATGTACAATATCTCTTTATACCACAAAGAGTCTCCCTTCCAACAAACTTATTTGAACTTCTAGGATCATTTTGCATTTTTTGAATGAGATTTCATGTAGCAACATCATTATTCCCCTTTAATTTGGCTTCTTCAACCTAATTTGCTTGTAATATTGAAATGACATGTAAATAATGTCTCATCCTTCTCATCCTTCTTGGATATTGCATCAGGCACTATATTGTCCTTCCCTTTATTCTAGACAATCTCAAATTCATAACCCAACATTTTAGTGACCTATTTTTGTTGCTCTTCAAAGGAGAACCATTTCTCCAAAAAAAATTTTATGCTATCATGACCTATCTTAACTTTCAAGTGTCTACCCATTATATATGGCCTCCATTGTTTCATTACATGAAGAATAGCGAGCATTGACTTCTCATAAATGGGTTTGAATTGATTCTTACCTTTTAATTGATTACTTTCAAAAGAAATGGGCCTACCTTCTTGCATGAGAACTACTCCTATACCATTTCCTGAAGCATCATACTCCATAATAAAATCCTTGGTGAAGTTTGGATTAGCTAGAACTAGAGGTACAGATAATATCCTTCAATCTCCCAAATGCTATATCAGTTAATTCATTCCATTAAAAAGCATCCTTCTTCAACAAAGTTGTGAGTGTTGCTATGCAGCCATAGTTCTTCACAAATCTTCTATAGTATCTAGAGAGTCCTAGGAAACACCTCAAGTTCTTAATGATTTAGGAAAAGGCCACTCTATCATAGCCTTGATTTTGTTAGGATCAACCTTTACTCCTTCATGAGACACTATGTGACCCAAGTACTTTGCCTCTTTGATACCAAAAGCACACTAGGATGGTTTAGCATAAATTTGGTGTTGTTTGATAATTTGTAATGCTTGATCTACATGGTGAAAATGGTCTTCCCATGACTTGCCATAAATGAATATATGATCAAAGAACATTAATACGAACTTCTCAAAATGGCCTAAAAATGAAATTCATCAAACTTTGAAATATAGATTGAGTATTAGTAAGACCAAATGGAATTACTAGAAACTCATAATGACCCTCATGACTCCTGAATGTTGTCTTGGGAATATTTTCTTCCTCTATTTAAATTTGATGGTAACCTAATCTAAGATCAAGATTTGTAAAAAATATAGCTCCATTCAATTCATCTAATAAATAATCAATGATCATAATCGAGGAAACTTATATTTGATGGTGTACTTGTTGAGCTCTCTAAAGTCTGGACACATGCACTGTGTTTCATCCTTCTTACACACCATCACCATAGGAGACGAGTAAGAACTCTAGCTATGCCTAATAATACATGCCTCCAGCATCTCCTAAACAATCTTCTCAATCTCATTTTTGTATAAATGGCTACATGTAAGGCCTAATGTTGGGTGGTTGGCTCTTTGGTACTAGTTGAATGGCATGATCTTGATCCCTTTTAGGATGCAATCCTTTAGGTATATCTCTAAAAACCACTAAGTGGTGATATACAATTCTTTGTAGATATGGCTAGGTAGGAACATTTGGTAGATAGGATGCTAATCAAAAGAATTGGGACACAAATCCATCAACCCCTTTGTTAAGCATATTTTGCATTTGATGAGAGATTACCATCTATGGGGACTTTGCACCTAACCCTCTTAGTTCAACTATCCTTCCGTCTAAGTGAAATCTCATGAATAGTTGGTGGAAGTTCATCTCAATTATCCCCCAATATAATGAGCCACTCTACTCCCAACATGATATCTATTGCACCCATGAGAATAGACAATATTGGACAATCAAGTTGATATTCTCTTGTGGTTAATTTAATGCTATGACATTTTCTTAAACAATTGATAGTACCCCTATAGGCAATTTAGACCTAAAATTTTGGAGCTAGATATATAAAATAATTTAGATGAGTAGCTAATTTCTTGTTGCTGAAGTTGTGAGTGCTTCCTAAGTCAATCAACACTAAATTACTCTCTATTTCTTCAATAACCCCACTACCTTGAGATTTTGTGATGCGTTAATTCTAGAAAGTACATGACAAGAAATGGTTGGATGGGGATCTCTAGATTTGTCCTCTAGCTCATTGCCCAACTCTAATATTTCTTCTTCATTATCTTCTTCCTCACTTGGCCCTTCAATGTAGAATAATTTATTTTCTACACATTTATGTCCTCTATTGTGTTGGATATTTTCCAGTTGATTGTCTGAGTTCCCCTAAAAAATTGCCATCTTTTATCAACAACGTCCACAGGTCAATGGCCAACAAACATGAGACAGACTCTAATGTCTCCTCTACACTTCAGGCTCTGCAAGACCTAGGTGGGTGTCCCTACTTAATACCCATATGGTTAATCTTCACTATGACTCGGTATTGACATTTCAACAGATAAATCCTCTATTAAATAGACCAAAATTGTGAGATAAATGCAAAGGGGCTATCTTTGGGTCTTATTTTAGTTGTGAATTAGAGGATTTGAAACCTAAATCCTACTCCTAATGTCCTCAAACTTGAAGTTTTGAGTTGATTTAAAATTTTATTTGTGTGGTTGCTAGATTAGGGTTTGATTCATATATTTAATTAAGACCTTTGATCCATGCCTATCCAAGGGCATGGAGTCCAATTTGAAACATATAAATTCTCAGAAACCAAACAAACATACTAGTTTCAAAGGGTCATTTAGTTCCTACATCACAGATAACTCCTGAGATTAAGTATTCCTATTAACTCTTCTTACAACTATCCCTGCCATCACACACATTTCTCCATATTTAACTTAGAGCATTTTAATTCTATTCCTCAAACAAAAGCAAGAAGTTAAACATGCAATGCAACAAATATGCACCCCAAAATTTAGAAAACCCTTAGTTACTTAATTCTAAAGAAAGATGCAGATAACAAATGAAGACAATTAATAGAAACACATGCACATAACATTACTCGTATAAATTCAATCTGAAACTGATAAATGGCTCATGAAAATACATACATTAGAATGGAACTCACAAGACCATAGAGAGAACAACTGGCCAAAATTTTGTATTAGCTTTACTCCTCAAAATCCCAAAACTTCAACAACCTTACAAGGTGAGGTAACCAACTCTTTATAGATACAGATCCTGGCACCAACATTCATTACATGTGTTGGTTTGGTGAGATTACACTACCAAGCACCGCTCAAGGGCATAGACGCATTTATTACATTGAGCCCAGAGAAGAATAAAAAATAATATACCACATGGGACCCAAATGACTTGTGGAGCCCAGCCATATGAATGCAAGGGAGAGATAGCTCATTGATCATTTCAGGTACACCTAACCATACCTCTGTGCCCACCAAGCATATGACTTCTCTGATGGCCATTGGAATACAATCAATTTTGAAATCTTGTCATTGTGTCCTGTGTACGTGCATACATCAAAACCTTCACTTCCTTATAGAACAACTCAAAATTTATTTTCAATACATGTAGTTTGTCCTAAGTTGAATTCAAAATTGCCAACTTGGGGTCCCCATCAGTGCAACAAGAAGATATGAGCTAGCCGACATTGTCATTGGAATCAGCTTTCCATTTTTCAAGGCCTTTGACTTGCCCATTAGATTCTAATATACTAGGCATATATTTCTTATCTATTTTCTCCACAAACTGCTTCTCACCTAGTACCTTATCTAGTTTTAATTGGAAAGCTACAACCCCTTCAAGAATTTCTAGTATTTCAAGGGTCAACTTCATCTCTGGTGGCACCTATGCATCAAACCTTGAACACCTGATCAGATCTCTCAACTCACCAGTCATTGGCAAACATAATTTATGTATTATCTTAAGACATTCCTTGTCATGATCATGCTTATCTAATGTAGCCTTTAAATCAGAATGAGACCTCCATGTCTCATCCATCCTCGCCACAACATTGGTCACCCTATGATTTATCAAATTGTGACCATCTCCTTGAATGAATTCTTCTTCTCCTCTATCAACCTCTTCACCTCCTTCAGTTCTCTGATCTCATCCAACAAAGGCTCTATGTCAGTTGGAAATGACTTTGTTGTTGGGATCACAGGTGGAGTAGAAGTATTAGCCCCTAATGAAAGTTGCTCTTGGCACTTATTGAGTTATGCAATTGCCTGTGCATATTTTAGCAACAACTCATCATGTTCTATTTGCAGCTTGTTAGTGACTACCTCAACAAATTATGCAGTCTGTACATTTAAACTTGTAGCCTAGGGGGTAGGGGTGTTAGGTACCCTCTTAATTATTACATCACCTATTAACTCCCCCAATCCAATCCTAGGCTTGTTATCATTTGGGGCTAGAGCCCATATTTCCAATGTCTCAAACCTAGGGTTGAAGGTTGCACTAGAGAGAGCCTTTTCTACTTGCTCATCTGTTACATCTAAATCTTCTTTAGTTATTGTGTCAAATGCAATTGCATTTAATAGAGTCCAGTGAGGAAGGAGCAAGATGTTACTTTTGGCAACTAATGCCCTCCCCTCCTCCGGAGTCATTGTACTAATGGACTGATTGACTTCTTTCAACACTCTCTAAGTGATGGCCTCATACTCAGAGGGATCAGCTCCACTCTTAGCATCCTCAATTCTTTTTTGGAATTACTCACTCCTTACTTTTAATACATAACTCCTGAATTTAGGAGTGTTTATGAATTCATCATCCTCTAAGAATTTGCTGCAATCCATTACTCTGACATCTTCAATATCTACAACCTGGCTTGACATTGTCTGCATTGCCCTATTTTCAAGAGATGAATAGGGCCTTATTCTATCAGGTGAATTCACTTGATGGGCAGCTTCCTGCACCTCTTCTTCTAAATCCACTACTTCAATTTCTTCTGGATTCTTTAAATCAATAATCCTTGCCTTCTTGGCAGTGGAAGGGGCGGTTGATTCTCTTTTCACACCATATCCTCTCCTTGAGCTGCCAGGCTGATAGGAGGACCTTTCTTCTCCTACAGAAGCACTAGCAATCAGTTGCTCTGCATTGTCCAACATTTCATGAATTCTTTGTATAGGGTCCTATACCTTTGCAAAGGCACCCTGATATGTTGCATTCACATTCTTCCTCATTCTTTCTCCTACCATTATAGTGTCCCACTTGATTCTTAAATTGTGGACATCATTCATTGTAAAACAATTTCTAACAGTATCCTCTTCAAAGCAAACCTGGTGAATGTACCTCAGTCTTTTTTTGTTAACCCTAACCCTATCAATGAAACCCTTAGGGTCAAATATCCTCGACTTCTCCAAATACATCCCATAGCATTGCAACACTAAATTGATCTAATCCAACCCACTTTTATCAGCTATAAAAAAGTCACTGAATCTGAGGGAGTTAGGAAAAAATGAACCTTTCTTGTGTTTCCTCATATGCTCTTTATCTGCTTCATTTAACTACCTAATTATATCCAAAAATGCAATTCTCTTGGGTACATACTTCAGAAGAATGTGGGGAGGGGTTTCACACCCATAAACTCTGATGCAAGTGGTGTGCTCATGATAAAACCAATCACCCCAATTGTGATCAATCCCCAAGTGAGGAGTTGTGTTCGAGGGCCTTAAAAAATCTAACACATCTGGGTGTATCCTTTCACCCTCTGGCTCCAAGAAACCAAGAACCCTCCTCACAAAATATTCCACAAAAATTACATAATCAGCATTAGTACAATGCATATCTACCATGTAGGTCCACATCTGCACTGGCAACATATTTCCCTATGCATCTGCCATTTTAACATGTAGGTTATGGTGCCACATTCCTGGCAAAGCAAATAGAAGCATGTGGCACAACATGGAATACCATATGAATTCAACATGGGCATCCACAGTAAATAGTTTGCTCTTGATGGTTGTCATATGTTTATGCATCCTATCTGTAATGTAAGAGGCATAGTCATACGGCTCCTTGGTCTCTTGGCTTTGAATATCCATTGCCATCATCATCAGAGAGATGGGCATTCTGTCTAAGGCATCCTTGCCTAGCACTTGGCACAAGCTGTGATATGTTCTGACAAAATAATGCATGAACAAATTGCATTGGAAGGGTTCCTCCTCACTATCTGAGATTTTCACCAATTTACCATCAATTACTCTCAGCCTGTGCTTGGCCAAGTTAAAATCTCTATAAGCATGCTTAACAGTTTGGTACTTTTTCTTTAATGCACTTAGGTCAATTGGATTATTAGCTATAGGGACTAGATTAAACATAGTGGCAATGTATCCCTTTGTAAGCTTAATTATTTTTGTGTCGTTTCCTGCCAAGACCGTCCTTGTTTGTGGATCGTATCTCTGTGCTATCGCCCTTATCAAGTCTGGATTAGGGAATACATTAGGGCAAATAATCTTGGCCAAATAAAAGTGCCAAGCATGGAAGACTAGAGCCTTATAATCCCTTCTATGGTGCCAATGCTCAAACAAAACCCAACCAGGAACAGGCAGTCAGGCATCTCTACAGTTATAGCAAAAGTTAAGGAATTTATCATATGGCCCACTAGGATTGTGGAAATTCAAAGGTTTCCTAGCAGAACTTGGGAGTTGGACCATAAGGTCCTCATCTAAGCTACGCTTAGAGGTGGAGGCTTGACTAACTTGACTCATTTTTCAAATTGATTGTAATAAACTAGGGCTTCTTATATAGACAATTAACTACCCCCTCAATCAAGCAGTCAACTTAAAATATGTTGACACAGCTAGACAAAATGAACTTATTGGTTTATGCTTGCAGAAGTTTGAATTTTGCTTTTTGCTTGCTTGATGATCCATGGTGCATCTGAACTCTATTTGTGCTTGAAGAAATGATCCAAAAGCCCCAACTTTCTTCCTTTTAGAGCTTCGTAGCATAGGTTCTAAGGCATTAATGGAGGTAGCCTCGGCCTTAATCTTTCATTCGTGTCATAGGGTGCCCTCAACATTCATCAAGAAAATTTAAATTTGTGTTGTTGATTTAAGTTCATCCCTATGAGATCCATGGCTATCATTTACCCACCAGATTTGAAAATCTAGGTCATCATAGTTGAAAAGTCCTCGACCGATGAGGATGAGCCAAATTAGATATCCTTCCCTCACTGACCACATCACTTATGTCCAGATTAGACACGTGGCATCATTTCATGGCGTTGCAGTGGGATGTGGGCCACCATTTACCTACCATACACGGGTGCGATAAAGCCTCCATGTGTCCATCCTTCATTTACCTTTTACTTCTACAATAAGATGAGGCCATGTGTTGTCATCTCACAACTGCGCGATGAATTTTCCTTCCTGGCAAGATACCCTTGCGATGATGCACAGCCGTTGGATTAGAACTTTCCTTCAAACCACTTTTAAACTAACACTTGGCAGCATACAGTTTCTCAATGGAAGAATCCTAAAATAAAGGGACGTAAGCTTATATTCTTCGACAGGTGTCACCTTGTCGTGGCGGCACAGCGGGATGGTGGCAACATGTAATATACGTTGCGATGCTACGAAATACATTTTTATTAAGCTTTATAACCTATGTGAAGACTTTAGACATGGGTTTAATTTTTTACGGGCCATAAGGGGTAATACCTAGGACATGGGGCCGGTCACCTAATGAATATAAAATCTTTAAGTCATAACTTAAGGGACCGGGAACCTATCACAACCAATCAACAAATATTTAGAAAATAAAGTGCATGACCTTAGGAACTTGGGTTTAAAGGATTTTTAAAGGTAAAGACTTATAATTTTACAAACCTAAAACCCTAAACCCTAATAGGTACCACCATTAGCTCTGACTGGGGATGTGTGAGCTTTTAGATTGCAGCGAGAACCACTGGACCTCTGAGAGTAGACCAGACAAGACCAAAAGAATGAAATGTACAAAATATACATTATCTACAACCTATACATAGTTATTTTACAGTGTGAACAGAGGAGAACTTACTTATGAAAAGTAAGGTTTCAAGAATTGTCCATGCACAGGCAACCCCTAAAACTCACCATCTAAGCCTTGGAGAAAATAGGAAGCTTCTCCATGAGTGTTACTTATAAAATAAGGGCCAATCCATAATGGTTCAAATTTGCCATGTTTACCCTTATCCTAGTTCCTAGCGTTCCACACAAGAACCAAATCATTCACCTAAAATTTTCTTTTTGAAGTCCTTTTGTCAAACAAGTACTTCACCTTTTTTTGTTTCCTAATATTGGTCTTTTGAGCTTCCCTCCTAACTTCATCTAATGCGATCAATTGATTCACTCTTTCAGCCATTGAGTCTTCCATATTCTCACCACTCTCTTGAATAAAATTGTACACTGGAAAGAGATTATTCACTGGCAATCTGGTGTCCATACCATATACCAATTCAAAAGGAGACTTACCAGTCACCTTTTTCACCGTTACCCTGTCAGCCCACAGTGCCAGTTTCAATTTTGAGCCCCATGCTCTTTTGTTTTTATCAATTATTCTCTTGATTATCTTCATGAGACTTTTGTTACTAGATTCCACTTGACCATTCCCTTGGGGGTGATATGGTGAAGTATGAGACAACGAGATTCCATTATTGTTGCAGAAATCAACAAACTCACTAGACCTGAAGCACATTGCATTATCAGTGACCAATTTTTCACTGGTACTCCAAATATGGTTATTATGTGTTCTAGGATGAATTCAAGCACAACCTTACTTGTGGCCTTCTTGGTTGGAACAACCTCAATCCATTTGGTGAAATAATCTATAGCAACTAATATCCAACTGTGTCCTCTGCTTGACTTTTCTGATATCTCTCCTATGAAGTCTATTCCCCATTGCTGAAATGGAGCCTCCACTGTTATAGTCTTAAGGGGTAATGCTCCTGCATACTTAAGCTTTCCATAAAATGTTTGGTAAGAGTCACATTTCCTCACCATCTTATGTGTATTAGAGAAAAGTGTTGGCCACCAATATCTTGCTCTGAGAATTTTATGGGCAGTAGTCCTAGCTGTGTAATGTCCACCACACTTCCCTCCATGCATATTAGTCAGAATGTTCATGGCTTGATTTTCATCTACACATTTGAGCAATACACCTTCAGGGTTCCTCTAATATAGTTCACCTTGGAGAATAACATATTTGACATGTAATTTCAATGTTCTTTTTTGGTTGTCATTGAAGTGAGTGGGACAATTCAGATTTTGCAAGTAATAGACAATGTCTTTGTACCAATCTAACTTATACATTTCACAAACTTGATCTTGAACTGCATTTACTTGGCATGCTTCCAAATTTGATTCTATCATCAGTTTAGCCAAGCCTTGTCCCCTTACCAATTTGGTAATTTGAATCTCAATATTAAACTCTTGGATTTTATTGATCCATCTACATCTCCTTCTAGTCACTTCCTGTTGAGTGAATATGTCTTTAACTACCACATGTGGTACATATGCTACAATCTAAGCTCCGACTAGGTAAGGCCTAAAATTTTTGACTGCTCTGACCAAAGCATAAGCTTGCTTCTCCATAATATCATATTTCAACTATATTGCCTGCAAAGATTTACTAAAGAAGACAATCAATTGTTCAAATCCATCATCATTTTTCTGTAGAAAGCATGCAGCAATTGTATGGAATGAAGAAAATGAAAACAATTGAAAGGATTTAGAAAAATCAGGAGACTTTAGAATAGGGGCAGTCTTGATAGCCTCTTTTATAGTTTGGAATGATTAGACTACTTCACTTCCCCACACTACGGACTCACCCTTCTTTAACATCTTAGATATGGCCTTGGTAATCTCTGCAAAGTTAGGAATAAATCTCCTGACAAAGTTGATCTTCCCAAAGAATGACTAGATGCCTTTAAGTGTCTTGGGCATCTGAATCTTATCAATTGTTGCAACCCTCTCTGGATCAATCCTAACTCCATCCCTAGACACTATGTGCCCCAAGAGTTTTCCTTCAGTTACACCAAATGCACACTTCTTAGTGTTGTTATATGGAGCCTAATCAGACTCGGAGGTTATATTTACCCCACTTTTATCGGCGCGGTTTCCCCCCAAATTCCTACGAGGTCAAGGGGCAGCTCCCCTTGCGGGGTCCAGGGGTAGCGGGAGTTATTTTTTCATTGATCGACATAAGAAAACCCTATTTTTGTAACCGACAAAAAGCTTGATAAAAAGCAGCTAAGGGTTAGGGTTTTGGTATTGTATTGTAGCATTTTACAGCGGTATTGAGTTGCAGGGATTGTTGATTGTAATCGGTTTGATTTACTGGATAATAATATTGGACTCTCTATTTGGTGGATGTAGCCCGAGTTTGGGTGAACTACGTTAAAACTTGTCTCTCGCCATTATTATTTCTGTGTATTTCCATTTCTCTATTTAATCTTTATTTGCATTTAATTGATATCTTCTTCCGGCTAACCCTAACGAGTGGTATCAGAGCGGGTTGTGTTCGATTATCATCTGCAGGAAAGTCTCACGGTTGAGTGGGAGCAATGGCGGATGAGGGTAAATTGAAGGTCGACAAATTCAATGGGAAGAACTATCAGTTATGGAAGATGCAGATGGAGGACTACCTCTATCAAAAGGATTTATGGATGCCGTTGGAAGGAGTAGCCAAGAAACCGGCAACAATGTCTGATGAGGATTGGAATCTTCTTGACAGAAAGGCATTGGGAACCATTCGATTGTGCATGGCACCATCGGTGGCATTCAATATAACGGAAGTGAAGACAATAGATGGTCTGATGAAAGCTTTGGCAAAATTGTATGAAAAACCCTCAGCCTCAAATAAGGTATTTCTCATGAAGCGTTTGTTTAATCTGAAAATGGTTGAAGGTGGATCTGTGACAGATCATTTAAATGAATTTAATACGATTGTCAATCAATTGACTACTATAAATGTAAAATTTGATGAAGAAGTTAGAGCTCTCTTGATATTATGTTCATTGCCTGAAAGCTGGGATAGTTTGGTAATGGCGGTTAGTAACTCTGTTTCTGGTTCAACTACCCTGAAATTTGATGATGTTGTTGGTGTTATTCTGAGTGAAGAAATTCGTAGGAAAAAACTCAGGTGGATCCACATCAGGCAGTGTTTTGAATGCAGAAAGTAGGGGCAGATCAAAGGAGAGAGGAAAAGGTTCTGGAGGTCATGGGAAGTCACGAGGAAAATCAAAGGACAAAAGATCCCAAACTAGAGGACAAAAGGATTGCTGGTACTGTGGAAAACCAGGTCATCTGAAGAAAGATTGCAGGTCTCGAAAGAACAAAGAAGGAGACAAACAAGAAGGCAATAAGGAAGCAAATGTGGTATGCAATAAGTCTGAAGATGATGCTTTGATTCTTTCCCTAGATAATGCTGATGATTCATGGGTTTTAGATTCAGGGGCCTCATTTCATGCTATGCCCCATAGAAGTTATTTTCTTGATTATGTCCAAGGGGATTTTGGGCTGGTTTATTTGGGAGATAACGAACCCTGTCAGATTGTTGGAAAGAGAAGAATCAAGATTAAGTTGCAGAATGGGAATCATTGGCTACTACAAGAGGTAAGGCATGTTCCAAGGCTCAGTAGGAATTTAATTTCAGCAGGGTAGCTAACTGAACAAGGTTGCACTGTTACATTTACTGACAAAAATTAGAAGGTTTCAAAAGGTACCTTAGTAGTAGCAAAAGGTGTGAAAGTAGGCATCTTATATCTTTGTACAGGTCATACTGTTCCTTCTACTTTAGCTGTTACAGAGAAAAAACAAACAGGTTCAGGAACAGTTGCTACAAGTTTGTAGGAAGAGACTGGAAAAGTTGCTATAGGTTCTGAGACAACACTGTGGCATAACAGACTTGGGCATATGAGTGAAAAATGTATGAAGGTACTTCATTCTAAGAAAGTCTTACCAGGTCTGAAATGTATTAATATAGATTTCTGTGAAAGTTGTGTGTATGGAAAACAAAAGAGAGTCAGTTTTCTCAAGGATGGGAAGCAAAAGAAAAAGAAAAAATTGGAGCTTGTGCATACAGATGTATGAAGACCAGCTCAGGTATCTTCTCTCGGTGGCTCTCGATATTATGTCACATTCATAGATGATGCAACTAGGAAGGTATGGATTTATTTCCTTAGCTAGAAATCTGATGTATTTGAAACATTTAAGAAATGGAGAAGCTTGGTTGAGAATGAGATGGGTAACAGATTAAAATGTCTCATATCTGATAATGGCGGTGAGTATTGCAGCAAAGAATTTGAAGATTATTGTTCCTTTAATGGAATTCGTAGGCAAAAAACAGTTCCAGGGACTCCACAGAAAAATGGAGTGGCTGAATGCATGAATAGGACAATAATGGAGCGTGCAAGGACCATGAGATTGCATGCTGGGCTACCTTTAAACATGTGGGCAAAGGTTGTCAACACTGCTGTATATTTAATTAACAGAGGTCCTTCAGTTCCTTTGGGCTGTGGTATTCCAGAGGAAGCATGGACAGGCAAGAAGGTGAGTTATTCTTTTTTGAAAACCTTTGGCTATGAAGCATTTGCACATATAGATTCTAAAAATAGAACCAAGCTGGATGCGAAATCAAAAAAATGTACCTTTGTTGGATATGGCATTGATGAATTTGGTTATAGGCTTTGGGATTTTGAAAATCAGAAAATTGTGAGAAGTAGGGATGTTATATTCAATGAGAAGGTGTTGTACAAAGATTAGTTGCAGCAGCATGAGAAGAAAGAAAAGGATTATGTGGTGCTGGATGATACTCCAAATAGTGATGTTCCAGTGGTTCCTCATGCTCCGCAACAGCAACCAGAAATACCACAAACTCTAGTGAATGTTAGACGGTCAACAAGGATAAGTAGACCTCCTGAAAGGTTTTCTCCCTCTTTGTATTCTATTTTGTTAACAGATGCTGGTGAACTAGAAGGGTATGATGAAGCTATGCAGGTGGATACACAGGTTCAGTGGGAGCTTGCAATGAAAGAAGAAATGGACTCCTTGCTAAAAAATCAGACTTGGGAATTATGTAAGTTACCTGCAGGTAAAAAGGCTTTACCAAATAAATGGGTTTACAAGCTGAAAGAGGAAGATGGAGGTAAGAAAAGATTTAAGGCCAGGTTAGTTGTAAAAGGATTTCAACAAAAAAAGGGCATTGATTTTGATGAGATATTTTCTCCGGTTGTCAAGATGACTTCTATTCGTACCGTTTTAAGTATTGTGGCTGCTAAAGATTTACATTTGGAACAGCTAGATGTTAAAACTGCCTTTCTCTATGGTGATTTGGAGGAGGAGATATATATGGAATAGCCCCAAGGATTTGAGGTCAAAGGTAAGGAGACATTGGTGTGCAGATTGAAGAAGAGTTTGTATGGCCTGAAACAAGCACCTCAACAATGGTATTTGAAATTTGACAGTTTTATGGCTGAACAAGGCTACAGTAGGTGTAATTCTGACCATTGTGTTTATTTTAAGAGGTTGGATAATGACAGCTACATTATTTTATGTTTATATGTTGATGACATGCTTGTAGCTGGGTTTAACATGGATCACATAAGAGAGTTAAAACAACAGTTAGCACAGTCATTTGAAATGAAGGATTTGGGGGCAGCAAAACAAATCCTTGGTATGAAAATTTGTAGAGATAGGAAGAACAGAAAATTGACTCTATCTTAGGCTGCTTATGTTGAAAAGGTGTTGCAGAGATTCCACATGGAGAATGCAAAAGCTGTCAGCACACCTTTGCCTAGTCATTTGAAATTGACTAAGGACATGTGTCCTAAGACACAAGAGGAGGAAGAGAAAATGTCCAAGGTACCCTATGCTTCAGCTGTAGGAAGTTTAATGTATGCCATGGAATGCACCAGACCAAATATTGCAGATGTTGTAGGAGTCGTTAGCAGGTATATGAGTCATCCCGGATTAGAGCATTGGAATGCGGTAAAATGGATTCTCAGGTATTTGAGAGGTACATCCAATAAACACTTATGTTTTGGGGGCTCTAATACTGATTTAGCAGGCTATGTAGACTCAGATTTGGCAGGAGATATTGATACCAGGCGGAGTACTACAGGTTATGTCTTTACTGTAGGTGGAACAACAGTGAGTTGGATTTCCAGGTTGTAAAAGGTGGTTGCTTTATCCACCACAGAGGCAGAATATGTAGCTGCAATAGAGGCAAGCAATGAGATGATATGGCTGCAATCTTTTATGAAAGAATTGGGCACACAACAGGTTAACAGTTATTTTGTTTACAGATAGCCAGAGTGCCATACATCTTCCAAAGAATTCTGCCTTGCATTCAAAGACCAAACACATATAGTTGAGGTATCACTTCATTCGGTCAGTGTTGGATGATGGACAGTCACAACTGGCAAAGATACATACAGATGACAATCTAGTAGATATGTTTACAAAGGCAGTGACAAGGGAGAAGCTGAGCTCCCCTTCAGCTTCAGTTGGTCTTCTAGACTGAAAACAACAAAAACAGAATAGCAGAGTCCAGGGTGCTTATTTCCAGTGGGAGCTACAGGGTTAGTGATGTTATGATCAGTCTCCAAGTGGGAGATGATATGGTGTGGAGTCTGATCAGTCTCCAAGTGGGAGATTGTTGTTATATGGAGCCTAATTAGACTTAGAGGTTATATTTACCCCACTTTTATCGGTGCGGTTTCCCCCCAAATTCCTATGGGGTCAAGGGGCAGCACCCTTTGCGGGGGTTTGGGGGCAGCGCCCCCAAGACGGGGTCAAGGGGCAGCACCCCTGGCGTGTTCCCTGTCGCAATACAGGGCGAGGTTGAGGGGCAACGCCCCCGAAGCCTCACACAATTTTTTATTATTTATAATGCACCGGGAGTTATTTTTTCATTGACCGACATAAGAAAACCCTATTTTTGTAACCGACAAAAAGCTTGATAAAAAGCGGCTAAGGGTTAGGGTTTTGGTATTGTATTGTAGCATTTTGTAGCGGTATTGAGTTGCAAGGATTGCTAATTGTAATCGGTTTGATTTACTGGATAATAATATTAGACTCTCTGTTTGGTGGATGTAGCCTGAGTTTGGGTGAACCACATTAAAACTTGTCTCTCGCCGTTATTATTTCTATGTATTTCCATTTCTCTGTTTAATCTTTATTTGCATTTAATTGATATCTTCTTCTGGCTAACCCTAACACTTAGGGTTCAAGGAGATGCCATATTCCAATACCCTAATAAAAATCTTATCTAGATGCATACAATGTTGTTCTTCCTTCTTTGAATAGGCTGTTAAATCATCCTAATACACAACTAGGATAGAATCAATCAAACCTACAAAAGAAACATTCATTTCTCTCTGAAAAGTAGCACCTGCATTTGTCAATCCAAAAGGCATTCTGACATATACATAAGTCCCCCATGGAGTTGTGAAAGCAGTCTTGTATTGTTCTGATTCTTTCACTTTTACCTGATTATATCCTAAAAATCCATCCATCATGGATAGGAGTTCACACCCTGTCACCTTTTGCAACATAGCTTCCATGTTGGGCAAGGGGTAATTATCCTTCAAAGAAGACACATTCAGATTTCTAAAATCTACACATAGTCTTATATCTCCATTCTTTGTTCTTACTGGGACAAGATTTGACACCCAAGTAGAATGCCTTATGGGCTCAATAATTCTAGCATCCCTAAGCTTCATCAGTTCTTCTTGCATTTTGGGAGCTAAAGTGGGATTAATAGGCCTTTTCCTCTATCTAAATGGCTTAGCTCTAGGCTTGAGGGGAATTTCATGTTGAAATAAGTCTTCTCTATATGCTTTCAATTCTTCATATGACCAAGCAAAGATATGTTTGTATTTCTTAGTAAGGCTATCAACATTGCTCTAATATGTGGTTTCAAACTTTTACCTATGTATACTTTCTTTGGAGCATTCTGTGTGCCCAAGTTTATCTCCTCTAAGTCTTCCATGTGAGGAGAAGAAGTCGTGGCAGCTAACTGATCTTTGTTACCAAATTCCCTTTCTAAAGCCACTAACCCTCTTAGGATCTTATTAGTTTTAAGTTGTATTCCTTCTTTCCTAAAAAGGGTATCTTTCCCATCCACAACTTCCACAAAGTTCTGGAAATCAATTTCTTGATTTTCATACTCATCAATACAATGCAGTAACTTTATTAGATCTTTATCATCCTCAAATACATGCCAACTGCATACATTGTCTGGCACTGTTGGTCTTATTTTAATCTCAACATTTGTAATATTAGACAAAGTGATATCATCTAGCCTGATGGCTACAAAAGCCAGGAAATCTACCATAACATTCTTTGATCTTTCTATCCAATTTATTGAGAATGCATCAAACAACTCTATAGTATCCCAAACAACATGCTTATATTGTTTTAATCTCTTATTCTTAGAAGCATACCTATCTCTTACTTGGGAAACTATTAACTCGGAGTCACCAAACACCCTTAACATCTTAATTCCATGTTTAAGAGCAATGTTCAATCCTAGTAACAAGGCTTCATATTCTGCAATATTATTTGTGCAAGCAAACTTCAACAGAAAGGAGAATTTGGGGATCTTTCCAGTTGGAGATAGAAATACCACTCCTACACTAGAGCCTTCTTTTGAGCAAGCACCATCAAAGTACATTGTCCATAAGCTATTTTGGTCTCTCTATTTTTCCAACTCTTCAACAATAGTTTCCTCCCTATTTTCATCTTGATCACATGACATAACCCTAAAATTCTCACATTCAATGTCCACAAAGCAAATTTGATCTTCTGGTTCCTGATCTTCAACTGTATCTGGTGTTCTTTCTTCACTGACTAGCTTGACATCCTTACCATTCATGGGAATCATGGTGTATGACAGATCCAATTGCATGCTTCTTCCAATTAATGTTGCCCACCTCCTAGATAATAGCATACCATATTGTGGCTTGATATCAACTACTGTAACATTCATTGTATAGGTTTTTTCTGGATAGGCTACAAGCATGAAGTCCACATTTTTCATAATCCCTATCATTGGTACTTCTCTAAGATCCATAGCATAACATTTTCCATATGCCTTGTCTATATTCAATCCAACTTGTTGCATAACAGCCAAAGGCATGATGTTTGTTGAAGCACCTGAATCAAGCATACAATTTCTAATCACCTTCCCATTAACAATAAGGGATACATAAAATGGTTCTACCTGAGAAGGACACTTTGTCACTGTTGTTCCTAAATAAACTTCAGGAATTTCTTCTTCATCAACACTCATATCTTGGATATTGTTTTGATCCTTAGTAGTGTGACCTATCTAATGAGACACCCCCAAAACTAAGGCTAATGCCTTATTTTTGTATTCCTCAATTTTCATCATTTCTATTAGTGGAATTGAGACTTTCATTTATGACAATGCTTGAGTTATGTCAAATGGGGCTTAATTTGTATAACATTTGTAGCTTGATCCACATTTTTATTCTTCTCATGAGTTTGTCCAACCCTAGCTTTGGTGGCTTTTTGAATATCATCTATGGCATGTGAACCTTCAGTCCTTTCTATATTCCAAGAAACCTTACCTTCTAAATTTTTAGTATTTTGACCCAACTTCTCTTTTGTATCTCTCTTACTATTATTACTTTGTTTTTTCTATGGTTCAGGGTCCTTATGCTTGTGTTGAGGTTGTTTTACAAAGATGCTTCCCGGCTAGCCTGAATCACCTGCTTGAGCTTTATTCCTGAGTTTATAGTTGCCCTTAACTTGAGCTACTGTAGCAGCTGTAAGAGCTCTAATTTCTTCATCAGAAGGCCTCCTCAAATTAACCAAAGAAGTATGTGAATGCTGGGCATAGACCCGATGATCCTCATTTTCTTCATCAGAAAAAACCTACTGACATATTGGACCCTTATAGCACTTTCCTTCATTCACATTTGTTTCCATATCTACCTCATCAGAGGAGGAATAATCTCCACTTGTTGAGAGCATATTAACACTATCATTTTCTACCCAGTAAGGTTCATTACACTCATCACAGGCATTAACATCATTATAAAAGGACTGGGAAATCATACATTGTGACTATGAATGAGGCATCTGACATATTATAGACCATGGAGCATCTTCCACAACATTGACAACTTTCTTCAGGGGATTAGGAGTTTCCCTAACATTCTGAGATCTTTGATCAGTTTTGTTGTTGGGGATAGGCTTACCATTGTACCAATTTGTATTGTATGGCATGTCATGCAATTGAGGCCTCTTTTCCTGCCTCTGATAAACCTGCTTCTCAAAACCAAGCCCCTTTTCATTCTTAGCAAGCTTGTAACTTAAGTCCTTAAAAGCATATGTCAACTTATCTAACTTATCTTCAGATGTGGAACTGTTATTGTGAACATTTTGAATTCTATTGTTTGGATTCTATAAAATTCTCACATCATCTCTTCTATTTCCGTTACCTGATGCCCTCCTATTGTTCTCTATATTAGTTGCAATTCTAAAAGCATCTCTGAGGCTGGCTGGACCTTTGTCCCCTAATTCATATGCAGTTTTAGCGTCAAAGGCATTTGTATACAAAACCATACACATTGGTTCATTCGGTCTCATATGAGGTGGCAATTTATTTAAAACTCTGGTAAACCTAGTATTGAAATCAGATATTGGCTCATTCGACCCTTTATCAATACTTGTGAACTCATTAATGATAAAACTAGGGCCAGTCTTATCTCCATACTATTCTCTAAAGATCCTTTTAAAGTCATCCCATGATGTGATACTCTGATCAGGCAAACCTCTATACCACTCTCTGGCTTCATCAATCAAGGACTGCATAAATAATTTCTTGAAAACATCCTCATGCTCTACCTCAAAATTATCCATGACATTGAGAAAAGCCTTCAAGTGATGTTCTCCTGACATAGCATTGTTTCCTGAAAATTTTGGGAATTCAGCCCTGATATGCTTATCAATAGGGTTTGGGTATCCAGGAATGCTAGAAAAATCTAACTATCTAAATCTATCCAATGGCATGGGTCTCCTACCAAATTGGTTGGCATTTGCATTCCTGTTTGCATTGGCATTAACATTTTGATTTCTCACATGATTATGTGGTACCCTATTATTGTTTACACTTTGTCTCTAATCACCTTGTGGATTCTTGTTCATATGGTGATCAACCCCTTGATTACTTCCAAGGATGTTTTGGTCATTCTATTGGTTCTGAACCTCATTTGCCTATTGGTTTCTTGACACATTTGCATTATTGAGGATGTGAACTGAATTTTGATGTGTAGTTCTTGAGGCTTTCACTTGTTTCATATCATCCTTAATTTTTAGGGCTTGTAAATAATCAAGCCCTGCCCTGAGATTTCTAATCTCTTCAGCTAATTCCTCTTCCCTTGGCATGGAAGAAGAAGGTCGCATAGGGTTATCAGTGTCTCTTGGGGATTTTGTATCTTCAAACCTATCAAGGGGATCTAGAAAAGGGCATTCTTGAAACATATCAGATCCAAACCTCAACCCATCACCTTGTTGTTTCACAAAAATCTCATGAATATAAGCTTCTATAGTTGAGAAGCGCTATTGTCTAGAAGGCCTAACATCATTCTGAGAATCATTATTGTTCCTTGGACTTGGTGAACCTTCATGACTAGGTTGAACAGTTCCTTTCTTTCTATACATCTTCTTTGGTAATTCTTGGAACAAAGGATTTTGCAGGGATCTTCTTCATTGTATACAACTTCTATTTTATTGGCTGGGAGATTTTGTTTGAAGTTTCCACCCACTAATGGGATTTATACCTATGTTCAAGACTCCCTTTTCAACTTCCCTAGTGGAGTTGCCAATCTATTGGATATTTTCCAGTTGATTGTCTGAGTTCCCCTAAAAAGTTGCCATCTTTTATCAACAATGTCCTCATGTCCCTACTCAATAACCATATGGTTAATCCTGACTATGACTCGGTATTGACATTTTAACAAATATTTCCTCTATTATATGGACCAAACTGTGAGATAAATGCAAAGGGCTAGCTTTGGGTCTTATTTCAGTTGTGAATCAGAGGATTTGAAACCTAAATCCTACTCCTAATGTCCTATGACTTGAAGTTTTAAGTTGATTTAAAATTTTGTGTGTGGTTGCTAGATTAGGGTTTGATTCATAAATTTAATGCAGACCTTTGATCGGTGCCTATCCAAGGGCATGGATTCTAATTTAAAACATATAAATTCTCATAAACCAAACAAACATACTAGTTTTAGAGGGCTATTTAGTTCCTGCCTCACAGAGAACTCCCAAGATTAAGTGTTCCTATTAACTCTTCTTACAACTATCCCTGCCATCACACACATTTCTCCATATTTAACTTAGAGCATTTTAATTATGTTCCTCAAATAGAAGCAATAAGTTAAACATGAAATGCAGCAAATATGCACCCCAAAATTTAGAAAACCCTTAGTTACTTCATTCTAAAGAAAGATGTAGACAACAAATGGAGACAATTAACAGAAACACATGCACATAGTGTTACTCATATAAATTCAATCTAAAATTGATAAATGGCTCATGAAAATACATACATTAGAATAGAACTCACAAGACCATAGAGAGAACAACTAGCCAAAATTTTGTATTAGCTTTACTCCTCAAAATCCCAAGACTTCCAACAACCTTACAAGGTGAGGCAACGAGCCCTTTATAGATACAGAGCCTAGTGCCAACATTCATTACATGTGTTGGTTCAGTGAGATTACACTACCAAGCGTCGCTCAAGGGCGTAGAAGCATTTATTACATTGAGCCCAGAGAAGAATAAAAATAATATACCACATGGGACCCAAATGACTTGAGGAACCTGACCATATGAATGCAAGGGAGAGATAGTTCATTCATCATTTCAGGTACACCTAACCATACCTCTCCACCCACCCAACATATGACTTCTCTGACGGCCATTGGAATGCAATCAATTTTGAAATCTTGTCATTGTGTCCTATGTACCGTACATTCATCAAAACATTTGCTTCCTTACAGAACAACTCAAAATTTATTGCCAACACATGCAGTTTGTCCAAAGTTGAATTCAAAATCACCAACTTGGGGTCCCCATCAGTGCAACAAGCAGATATGAGTTGGTCGGCATTGTCATTGAAATCAGCTTTCCATTTGTCAAGGCCTTTGATTTTGCCATTAGCTTCCAGTATACTAGGCATATATTTCTTATCTATTTTCTCCATAAACTACTTCTTCTCACCTAGTACCTTATCTAGTTTTAATTGGAAAGCTAAAACCCCTTCAAGAATTTCTAGCATTTCAAGGGTCAGCTTCATCTTTGGTGGCATCAAACCTCGCACACCTGATCAGATCTCTCAACTCACTAGTCCTTGGAAGCCATAATTTCTGCATTATCTTGAGACATTCCTTATCATGCTCATGCTTCTCTAATGCAACCTTTAAATCATAATGAGACCTCCATGTCTCATCCATCCTCACCACAACCTTGGTCACCCTATGATTTATCAAATTTGTGACCATCTCCTTGAATGAATTCTTCTTCTCCTCTTTCAACCTCTTCACGTCCTCCATTAGTTCTTTGATCTCGGCCAACAAGGGCTCTATGTTAGCTAGAAATAACTCTGTTGTTGGGATCATAAGTGGAGGAGTATATGTACTATCCCCTAATGATAGCTGCTTCTGGCACTTATTGAGTTCTGTAATTGCCTATGCATATTTTAACAACTCATCATGTTCTTTCTGCAGCCTGTTAGCAATTGTCTCAGCAAATTGTGCAGTCAGTACGTTTAAACTTGTAGCCTGGGGGCAGGGGTGTCAAATACCCTCTTAATTATTGCATCACTTGTTAACTCCCCCAATCTAATCCTAGGATTGTTATCATTTGGGGCTAGAGCCTATATTGCCAATGTCTCAAACTTAGGGTTGAAGGCTGCACCAGCGAGAGCCTTTTCTACTTGCTCATCTGTTATAAATGAATCTTCTCTAGTTATTGTGTCAAATGCAATTGCATCTGATAGAGTCTAGTGAGGAAGAAGCAAGATATTACATTTTGCAACTAATGCCCTCCCCTCCTTTGAAGTCATTATGTTAATGGCCTGATTGACTTCTTTCAACACTCTCTGAGTGATGACCTCATACTTAGAGGGATCAACTCCACTCTTAGCATCCTCAATTATTTTTTAGAATTCCTCACTTCTTACTTTTAATACATAAATCCTAAATTTAGGAGTGTTTATGAATTCATCATCCTCTAAGAATTTGTTGCAAGCCATTACTCTGACATCTTCAAAATCTACAACCTAGCTTGACATTATCCTCATTGCCCTGTTTTCAGGGGATGAATAGGGCCTTATTCTGTTAGGTGAATTCACCTGATGGGTAGCTTCCTACACCTCTTCTTCTAAATCCACTACTTCAATTTATTCTAGATTCTCTAAATCAATAATCTTTGCCTTCTTGGCAGGGGAAGGGGTGAAAGGAAGCTAGGTGTGCGGAAATTGCTTCCTACACTAATCTAATGAGGAGAGATGAGTGCAAATTATTTTTATCCTTTACATTTATAGTGTTATTAACCCAACAACAGAGATATTGCAGCAATACACATACACACAGAATGTAGACAAAAGAGAGAGACAAGATATACGTGGGGAAAACCCTTACGAGTGAAAAACCCCACACTCCAAAACACAGCTCAAATATATTCTAGTAAACAATCAAGGTTACAATACAGTTTCAGAGCCAATGCTCTTGTAGGAGTCTTCAACACTCGTATCTGGAGACAATCCGATAGCATAACAGTACTTGTCAATCACATACTACATCTCTCAAAAGCACCTGTTTATATAGAAGATACAAGACAAAAATGAGTCCATCTTGAGATGGGCATTCAACATGGCCTCATGGCCCAAAACCCATGCCTAAGGACACTTGTCCAACACTGCAGGGTGTTCATGACACTTGTCATATCACCCCATCCCAAAGAAGTCACCCATTCCCAAGTTGGGCAATGACAGATACTCTTACGACTGTCATAGAATCTGTCATAACTGTCATATCTTACAGCGATAAGAGAATCTGTCATACACAGGCTAAAAATAGCATATTCTCTTATAACATGTCATAACCCTCCTTGGGGCACCTAAAGCTACCTTCTTCCAAGATGCCTTGTTACACATGTCTTCACCTGTCATAGAATCTTCCATTTATGACTCTTACGCGTCATAGATTTGTCATAGGAATCTGTCATAACTGTTTCGGTCAATATTCCCTTACACACTATCCAAGATGTTGACACATGGAAAAATATTCCCACATCTAAGTGGGGTGCCTATCTCCTCATGTGAGGAAAAATTTACATGTTTTCACCTTTCACGTAGGATGACACATCACCATGCCAACTCCCACAAGATGACAATAAGGATTTGCATCCTAATTACAATAATAGGCAATAAATAAATAAATACAATGAAATAATACAAGGAATTACCAAGGTTGAGACACCTTAATTCCCAACATTCTCCCACTTGTCGAACACCTTGTAAGAGACAATGGAAATAACAGGATTTAACTGCTATAGGCCGAGAGGCCGATAGACTCCAAACACCATCTGAACTTCTCTGTGCCCACTGGTTTCGTCAATGCATTTGTAACATTCTTCAAAGTATCTACCTTCTCCAAATTCACCTTCCCATCCTCTACCATGTCTCGTATGAAGTGAAATTGTGCATCAATATGCTTTGTTCTGGCATGGAAAGTTAGATTCTTTGCTAGGAAAATCGTACTCTAATTGTCACAACAAATCGTAATCTGTCCTGCATCAACACCAATATCCAAACACAATCTCTTAAGCCAAATGGCTTCCTTACAAGCATGCATTTCTTCCATATACTCAGTTTCTGTCATGGACAAAGCAACCATAGGTTGTCGCTTACTCATCCAACTAATTGCACCATCGAACATAGTGAACACATAGGCACTGGTGGATCTCCTGTTGTCAATGTCACCCGCCCAATCAGAATCCACAAATCCATGAATACAAACTGAATGTAGAGGTCCTGTAGGATTACCATGATAGCATATGGAATACTTAGAAGTACCCCTCAAATAGCTGAACACTCTCCTAATTGCATCCCAATGTACCCGTCCAGGATTAGCCATAAATTGACTAAGGACTCCCACTACTTGGGCAATGTCTAGGCAGACCATAGCATACATCAAACTGCCATCAGCACTAGAATAAGGTACTCTGCTTATGTCCTCCACCTCACTAGGAGATTTTGGACAATCATTAACAAATAACTTTGTCCCCAAAGATATAGAAACACACAATGGTCTACATTCTGTCATGCTAAACCTATCCAACATAGTCTTCACATACTTACTCTAGCTTAACCAAAGTTTTATGTTATCTCTGTCTCTTCTAATTACCATTCCCAGAATGTACCTGGTTGCCCCTAGATTTTTCATCTCAAACTATGCTAACAACTAAGACTTCAAATCAGAAATCATATTCTTACCATTCCCAATTAATAGCATATCATCAACATACAATGCAATAATGAGAATGCGATCATTGTCAAATTTGTAATACACACAATGATCTGATTTCAATCTTAGAAATCCAATCGACAACACAAAGGCATCAAACTTCAAGTACCACATTCTAGGAAACTGCTTCAAACCATACAAAGAATTTTTCAACTTGCAAACCAAATTTTCTTTACCTTTCTCTATGTAATGCTCTAGTTGTTACATGTAAATCTCTTCCTCTAAATCACAATGAAGGAATGTTGTCTTCACATCCATCTACTCCACCTCTAAGTCTTAAGATGATGCAAGAGATAACAGGAACCGAATAGATGTCAACTTTGCAACAGGAGAGAAAATTTCACCATAATCAATTCCCTCCAATTGTGAATACCCCTTCGCAACCAATTTGGCCTTGTACTTTTCATCACTGCCCTCTACACCAAATTTCTTCTTGAACACCCATTTGTATCCAACAGGTTTTTGTCCTTCAAGCAAAGGTACCAAGTCCCATGTTTTATTCTTTTCCAAAGAAGCCATCTCATCTTCCATCGCCTCCTTCCAGGAACCTACATCTTTCATGCCCATAGCCTCTGTCACAGTTCTAGGCTCATCAATGTTAGTAAGCAAGGCAAAAGCACAACTAGAATCAAGTAATGAATAACCAAACCTATCAGGTTGCTTCCTTGTTCATGTAGGCCTCCTCAATGGCTGAGGTTGAGGTTCTGCTTCTTCTTCTAAGCTTTCAGAGCTGCTAGAGCTCTCCTCATCATCATGTCTCACAGGGTTTGTTGGTTCAGTCTATTATATTTAAGATAGACAACTAAGATGGGGGTGAATCAGTTGTCTAACACTTTCTTCCAATTAATCACTTAATTTTTTTTCTTAATCCAGTAGCATAATAATAAATCAATCATGGAAATGTAATGCAACAATTCAAGAGCAGAAACACATTAACACAAATGACACAAACATTTTGATGTGGAAAACATGGTTAAGGGAAAAACCATGAGGTGACTAACCCAAGATTGTATTCTCTGTTAGAAGAATAGAAAGAACAAAATGGCACATGCCAATTAGGGCGCACTGCCCAAGCACACTGCTCACAAGAGGCCCACTACCTACAAGAGACACACTGTCTACAGAATAATAAGTATTACATACTTGAACTGAAGAATAGCATCTTCACCATGCTTGAGTCAATTCCATTTAAGCCTAATACTTCTGCTCTACCTTTTGCTTTCCTCCTTCCTACCACACTCTCATCTCCATAAGATGCCTTTGAAATGACTTTACAACTCTTTATTTATACAAGACATCGACTTGGAAATTATCATCCATGTCAGCATACATTACAGAGCAAATACATAAATACAACATGACTTATTATAAAAAGACTTCATGCGGATCAACACACTATCAGCCACACAGATCTGAGACTTCAATATTTCATTAGGAACACGCCATTCTTCACAGAACATCTTCAAGATCATCCGCAGGATGTGTAACTCATCCGGTTGGCCAGACTTAGGAAGAAAACCATCATTCGGATGTAATTCTTCAATTACAAGCTTAATCTTCAATGTGAACCATCAACACGAACTGGACACAATCCAAAGATCTCCACAAACTTGCCTGAATCACCAAGAACATCCACACTACTTTTGTTTACTGAAATCATTCTCTCTTTCAATCAGAACCTCAAGAACACAGTTTGTCATCACTGTCATATTGGAATAGATGCTTGTGGACCTCCAGACCACGAACCAATTGGGTTGTTGATTCAAATTAACTTCCTAAACACTCCACAAAATCCCCAGAACAAGATATTGCATTTCTGGATCACTCCGGACCTATCTGAGTCACTCTGTCACCTTTGAACACTTGCCAAAACCAGTTTTACTCAAGAGGGCATAACTTCTTTAGATCTTCATACATACCTCTAAAATCCTTTTTGGATCATCTCAAGACACATATCTGCAAACCCTTTGAGACACATCCTCTTATCTTCATCTTAGCTGGGATCTTTACCTTACTGTCTTCACTATTCTTCTCTGTTCCTGATTTGGACTAATTTTCTCAATATCCTCAGCACACAGCTCATCCAATCCTTATCATCAATGCAACAGGAGTATGTTGACATCAATGACAACACCGGTTAGGCCCATACTTGCAACAATCTCCCCCTTTGTCATTGATGGCAACATATGATGTGAAAAACTATTTTAACCATCAAGACAAGAACAACTCCCCTTATCAACAACAACCACTCACATGTCTTCTCTTTCTTTACTGCTCCCCCTTTGATCAGCAACCACTTGTTTTTCACATGTCTTCTCCCCCCCTTTGACATCAATGGCAAAGGGTACATACTTGCACTACTTCAGAAAAATACAAGCTACTCGCCCTGAGTAACAGCTTCCCAAACATCAATCCAGACCACAAGATATGACTGTGAGATCCACCGAACTAATGCACAAAAGTGCACCTTAATTCAGAACCGGAGGGGTAATAACCCCTAACTTCTCCCTGAGATACTCAAAAGAGTCCTTAGGTAGAGGTTTAGTAAAAATATCTGCAATCTAATCCTTGGAAGGCACAAACTCCAATCTAACTTCATTCTTGTTTACTTGCTCTCTCAAAAAGTGAAACTTGATGGATATGTGTTTAGTCTTTGAATGCAACACTTGATTCTTTGATATGTTTATTGCACTTGAATTATCACAGAAGATTGTGATAGGTTCCTCATACTCCACTCTGATGTCTCTTAGCATTTGCTTCATCCACAATACTTGAGTGCAACTACCTGCTGCTGCAATATATTTTTCTTCTGCAGTGGACAGAGATATTACATCTTGTTTCTTGCTCAGCCAAGAAACCAATCTCTTCCCCAAAAAGAATGCTCCACCACTGGTACTCTTTTGGTCATCCACATCTCCTGCCCAATCCGCATATGTATATGCATGAAGAGAGAAATCATGATCTCTAGGATACCACAAACCATACTCAACTGTCCCTTTTAGATATCTAAAAATCCTCTTGATTGCCATGACATGAGATTCTCGAGGATCAACTTGGAATCTAGCAAAAAGACCAACAACATTCATGATGTCAGGTCTAGTTTGAGTGAGATACAATAGTCCTCCAATCATTGACCTGTACTTTTTCTGATCAGCCTTAGGAGAGTCATCATCTTTGCTCAATTTACATCTGGTTGCCATGGGAGTATTCATTGGTTTTGAGTCTTCCATCCCAAATTTCTTCAACAATTCTGTCACATATTTGGTCTGAGAAATGAAGATTCCTTTCTTTGTTTGAGTGATTTGCAGACCCAAGAAGAAATTCATTTCCCCAAACATGGACATCTCAAACTCACTTTTCATTTGATTTGCAAAGGTTTTGCACATACTATCTCTTCCTCCAAAAATGATATCATCAACAAATACTTCAACAATCAAGATATTTTCATGGTCAATTTTGAAATACAAATTACTGTTAGCAGTACCTTTGTTGAAACCAATCTTCAAAAGATGCTTATCTAATCTTTCATACCAGGCTCTTGGGGCTTGCTTGAGTCCATACAGCGCTTTCTTCAATTTGTAGACCATATCACCATGATCAGACACTTGAAATCCATCCAATTGCTTAATGTAAACTTCTTCTTCTAAGTCACCATTCAGGAAGGCAAAATTGACATCCATCTGATATACTTTGAAATCCTTGAAGGCAGCAAAAGAAAGAAATAATCTGACTGCTTCAATTCTTGCCACCAGAGCAAAAGTCTCTTCAAAATCAACTCCTTCTACTTGGGAGTAACCTTTGCAGATCAATTTGGCTTTGTTTCTGACTACTTCACCATCTTCATTTAGTTTGTTCTAGAAGACCCATTTTGTTCCAATCACATTCTTATTTTTAGGTCTGGGAACAAGATCCCAAGTGTGATTTTTCTCAATTTGCATCAGCTCTTCCTCCATTGCTTTAGTCCAGTTTTCATCATTGCAAGCTTTATTCACTATTTTAGGTTCAATCTTTGAAATCAGACAATACTCTTTTGAATCTTAAGCAATCCTTCTTCTTGTTTGTACACCTTTTCTTTTATCACCTATGATCTGATCTTCAGAGTGATTCAGTCTTAAATACCTGGGAACTTTGGGAGTTTCTTGCACTTCTGATTCTTGAATAGGTTCATTCAAACTTATTTCTTCTTCTTAATTTACCGGATCAGTCTGAATCTGAATTTCAGAGGGAGCTTGGACTTCTTGAACAAAAACATCATTTTGATCATCTTCATCATATTCATAAAACCTTGAGGGTTTTTCGACTCCTTCATCAACCTTTACATTTGTACTTTCAACAATCTTCTTTAATCTCTTGTTATAACACCGGTAAGCTTTGCTTTGAGTAGAATAACCCAAGAATATTCCTTCATCACTTCTAGCATCAAATTTTCCTAGATCTTCATCTCTTTTAATGTAACATTTGCTACCAAAGACTCTAAAATACCTTACAGTGGGAGTGATGCCAAACCAAAGTTCATAGGGAGTCTTACCAGTATTGCTTCTGATTTGTACTCGATTGAGAGTATAGACTACAGTGCTTACAGCTTCTCTCCAATAGATCTGAGGAACATTTTCTTCCATCATCATGGTTCTAGATGCTTCCTGGATGGTCTGGTTCTTTCTCTCTACTACTCCATTATGTTGTGGAGTCCTAGGAGCAGACAACTATCTTTTTATTCCATGTTTCTCATAGAATTCTATGAACTCACCAGATGTGAATTCTCCACCTCTATCAGACCTCAGACATTTTAATTTTAATCTGGTTTCAATCTCTACCATAGCCTTGAATATTTTGAATTTCTCAAGAGCTTCTGATTTTTCTTTCAGAAAAGTCACCCACATCATCCGGGAATGATCATCAATTAATAACATGAATTATCTATCACCTTGCACACTCTTGATTCTTGCCGGACCACATAGATCAGTGTGAACTAGGTCCAATAATCTGGTAGAAGATTGTTCCTTGCTTTTGAATGAGATTCTGCTTTGTTTACCCAACAGACATTCTTTTCAAAAACTATTGGTAGGTTTTACCAATCTTGGAAGATCTCTTACAGCCTGCATGTTGCTTATCTTGATGATATTATCAAAATTCACATGACACATTCTCCTATGCCACAACCAACTCTGATCAATTTGAATAAAAAGACAACTTTTACCAGTACCAACTAAGTGGAAGATATTACCTTTTGTTTGAGTACCGGATGCAATCTCTATTCTAAAACTTTCAAAGATATTGCATTTTTCATTCTTGAATCAGAGATCATAACCTTTGTCCACCAGCTGTCCCACACTAAGAAGATTGTGCTTCAGACCTTCAACATACAGTACATTACTAGTTTTGTTCTTTCCATCAAAAGAGATAATTCCTCTACCTCTGATTCTACCAGCAGAATTATCACCAAATTTTACCACTCCTCCTTCATACCTTTCCAAATCTATGAACTTATTTTTGTCACCTATCATATGGTGAGAGCATCCACTGTCAATGACCCAATCATCATTTTCTTCAACTTGGGCAGCCAGAGCTCTTTCTACAATTTTATGATTAGCAGATTCAGAGGGCATTAGATCTTCTTCCTTGATGGCAATAAACACCCAGTCACTTCCGGATTTGTTTCCTGTTTCTGATTCATCATCTATTACTCCTTCATCATCATCATCTTCATGAACATAGTAACATTTCTTTTGGAACCTTGATCTGTTAAAATTTGGCCTTGAAAATCTTTCCGGACACCATGAGGCAAAATGACCAATCTTATTGCAGTTGAAGCACTTAAAAGGCAATTTCCCTTCATACTTACCGGATCCTCTTGGCAGTCTTTTTGCAATAAGGGCTTCAAGTTGAGTAGCTTCTGCTTCATCTTCTTCCAGGTCTTTTCTTGCTTTCTCATACCATGATAGTTTCTTAGAAGAGTTCTCTCCTGGATCAAACTTTTATTTTCCTTTAACAGAGGCACTAGCTTTGAATGCAGATTTAGTTTTGGGAGGGGCATCTCCAAACTCAGTCAATTCAAATGTAGCCAATTTACCAACCAATTGATCTCTTGTGATACCTGAAATAGATCTGAATTCTTCAATAGCAGCAACCTTGTACTTGTAAGAATCAGGAAGGGATATGAGAACTTTGCCAACAATCTCATCTTCATCCAAGACTCCACCAACACATCTAATGCCACAAACAAGCTCATTTACTCTTGGAATGATTGTAGTGATATTTTCATCTTCTCTCATCTTCAAATTTTTAAATTTTCCTTTCAGACTAGCTTGGCACATTTAACATACTTGTCTCCTTCATGCAAAATTTCCAGATTTTCCCAAATCTCAAAAGTAGTTTGTAGGTCAACAACATTAGTTAGCTCTGAATCAGACAAGGCACTTAGAAGAGCTTCTTTAGTCCATAGATTGTTTTCAGCATCTCTGATTTCATCTACGGTTCTTGGACCATTATGAGGAGGAGTATACTTCTTTGAAGCCATGATCCAATATTACATTCCCATACATTGCAAGTGACATTCCATGCGACTTTTCCAAAGAGTGAAATTGGTTCCATCAAACCTCGGACTATCCTTCTTGTAGGATGACATCCTGGATCTCCTCAAGCGGTTAAGCTCCTTTTAGAGGAACCTTGCTCTGATACCAATTGTTAGATTTAAGACAGACAACTGAGAGGGGGGTGAATCAGTTGTCTAACACTTTCTTCTAATTAATCACTTAAATTCTTTTCTTAATCTAGCAACATAATAATAAATCAATCATGGAAATGTAATGCAACAATTCAAGAGCAAAAACACATTAACACAAATGACACAAAGATTTTGACGTGGAAAACCTAGTTAAGGGAAAAACCACAGGGTGACTAACCCAAGATTGTATGCTTTGTTAGAAGAATAGAAAGAACAAAATGGCACATGCGAATTAGGGCTCACTGCCTGAGCACACTACTCACAAGAGGCCCACTACCTACAGGAGACACACTGTCTATAGAATAATAAGTATTACATACTTGAACTGAAGAATAGAATCTTCGCCATGCTTGAGTCAGTTCCATTTAAGCCCAATACTTCTGCTCTGCCTTTTGCTTTCCTCCTTCCTACCACACTCTCATCTCCATAAGATGCCTTTGAAATGACTTTACAACTTATTTATACAAGACATCAACTTGGGAATTATCATCCAAGTCGGCATACATTATAGAGCAAATACACAAATACAACATGACTTATTACAAAAAGACTTCACGTGGATCAACACATTGTCGGCCACACAAATCTGAGACTTCAATATTTCATTAGGAACATGCCATTCTTCACAGAACATCTTCAAGATCATCCGCAAGATGTGTAACTCATCCAGTCGGCCAGACTTAGGAAGAACACCATCATCCGGAAGTAATTCTTCAATTATGAGCTCAATCTTCAATGCGGACCATCAACACGAACTGGACACAATCCAAATATCTCCACAAGCTTGCCTGAATCACCAAGAACATCCACACTACTTCTGTTTACTAAAATCATTCTCCCCTTCAACCAGAACCTCAAGAACACAGTCTGTCATCACTGTCATATTGGAATAGATGCTTACGGACCTCCAGACCACGAACCAATTGGGTTGTTGATTCAAATTGACTTCCTAAACACTCCACCAAATCCATAGAACAAGATATTGCATTTCTAGATCACTTCAGACCTTTCTGAGTCACTCTGTCACCTCTGAACACCTGCCAGAACCAGTTTTACTCAAGAGGGCATAACGGCTTCAGATCTTCATGTGGACCTCTGAAATCCTTTCTGGATCATCACAAGACACATATCTACAAACCTTTGAGGTGCATCCTCTTATCTTCATCTTAGTTGGGATCTTTATCTTACTGTCTTCACTGTTCTTCTCTGTTCCTGATTAGGACTAATTTTCTCAATATCCTCAACACATAGCTCATCCAATCCTTATCATCAATGCAACAGGAGTATGTTGAAATCAATGACAACACCGGTTAGGCCCATACTTGCAACACAGTCTTCTCAGGGGTAGAAGGAAACTGAACCACATCCATTTTCTTTTCTGTTTCTTCTGGTTGTAGAACAACGGAAGAAGGTGTTAGCTCTATGAAGATAACACTTTTGCTATACATCACTTTTTCAGCCACATAATCCCAAAGCTTGTATCCTTTCACACCAACTCCATAGCCAATGAAAATACACTTAACAGCCTTGTTCTCCAATTTAGACCATTTCTCCCTAGGTAAATGTGCATATGCCTCACAACCAAAAACACAAAGATGTCTAATTGAAGGCTTCTTACCCGACCACACCTCCATAGGTGTCTTTCCAACAAGAGCTGATGTAGGAGACCTATTTACCAGGTAGTAAGTAGTGGCTATAGCTTTAGCCCAAAACTTTTGTTCGAGGCTTGCTCCACTAAGCATACTCCTAGCCCTCTCCATCAGTGTCTTGTTCATCCTCTTTGTAACTCCATTTTTTTGCGGAGTGTATGGAGTTGTCTTATGTCTTTCAATCCCTTGTTCTTTACAAAACTTATCAAACTCTATTGAACAAAACTCACCACCGTTATCAGTTCTCAAACACTTAATCTTTTTACTAGTCTGATTCTCAACAAAATCTTTAAACTCTTTGAACCGACTAAAGACTTCAGTCTTGCTTCTGAGAAAATAAATCCATGTCCTTCTACTGTAATCATCTAAAAAAGATACAACATATAGAGATTTGGAAATCGAAGGAACACTAATAGGACCAAACACATCAGAATGAAAAAGGTCCAACACACCAGAAGACTTGTGAGAACTAGAGTAAAATTAAACACGGTTTTGCTTTTCATATATACAATGTTCACAAAAGTCAAACTTGAGATTACAATCATTTAACCCCTCAACGTGGTTTTTATTTTTCAGGGTTCTAAGACCCTTCTCACCAATGTGGCCAAATCTCATATGCCATAACATAGTCTTTTCAGTAGGAAGCTTAACTTCAAAAGCATGAGCACCCTTGGGTACACAAGATGCACTACCATCAGAATTTGTTATAACATATTTCTTCACTGATTGTTTAGATGGTGGGGATGAAGTGACTGTAGCTCTTTTTTTTGAGCCAGAAGAACTATTACACTATGAAGTGCATGCCTCCAGCTGAAACATAGTACCTCTCCAAGTACCCTTTGCAAGCACCATAGATCCTCTAGTCATCTTGCATCCATCCTTCAAAAAGATAGCCTACACATCTGCATCATTCAACATACTTATAGAAAGCAGGTTCCGTGCCAAGCCTGGGATGTGCATAACCCTAGTGATCCCCTTCACTCATCCATCAAGGAATTAGATTGAGACTCTTCCATGACCAACAATCTTCAGATGAGAATCATCACCCAGGTACACTCTTCCACCATCAAACTCTTCATACTTCATGAACCAGCTTCGATGCATGGTCATGTGGAATGATGCACCATAATCTATCAACCAAACATCATCAGATGCATGGGTGGCCAAGGCTGTGATGTAGGCATCACCATCATCTTGTGACTTGTCAGAATTTGAATCTGGGGCATTCTTCTTCTTCTTTTTCTTTTCCTCTTTGCATTCCTTTTAGAAATGCCCAATTTTGCCATAGTTCCAACAAAGACCCTTAGACTTTCTAGGAGATTTCGATCTCCCACGGGATTTGGATCTACCCTTCTCATCTTTCTTGTCCTTTTTCCCTTTCTCCTTGGGTCTTCCATGAACCACAAGAGCCTCTTTGGCTATCTCAGAAAACTTTCTCTACATCTCTTCAGATAACAGCAAAGATACCACTTCATCCATTTTGAATGTGGATGTGGTGCTCCCAATAGCCATAACAAGATGATCCCATGAGTCTGGCAAAGAATAAAGCAAGCTCATACAACGATCCTTCTCCTCCATCTTCACACCAATGGATGTCAATTATGCAACTAACATGTTGAAAGCATTCAGGTGATCTGCAATAGATCCTCCATCCTCAAAGAATACAACTTCTTTCTCAGAAAAAGCTTGTTCACCAGGGATTTGGCCTGATAAACATCACCCAGCTTCTTCCAAAGGTCTTTCGTGGTCTTCTCCTCATGGACATTTAACAAGATAGAATCAGCTAGATTGAGTCTTATGAGACCCTTAGCCTTCTGATCTTTGAGATCCCAATCAGCTTGTGCCATTTCAGTTGGTTTTACACTAGATACGATTTCCCATAGGTCTCAATCAACAAGCATGTCTTCCATCTTAAGTTTCCATAAATCAAAATTTGTGCCATTGAATTTCTCCACCTCTAATCTTCTGGATGTGCCTACCATCTCCTTCCTGCAACAAGATTACAGAATACTCTACAGATTGTTCCCACTCAACCTAAGATTAGCTCAAGAAACCCCTACCCAACTAGGACCAAAGGTGATCAAGCTCTGATACCAACTGAAAGGAAGCTAGGTGCGCAGAAATTGCTTCCTACACTAATCTAATGAGGAGAGATGAGTGCAAATTCTTTTTATCCTTTACAGTTAAGCGTTATTAACCCAACAACAGAGATATTGTAGTAATACACATACGCACATAATGTAGACAGAAGAGAGAGAGAGAGACAACATATACTTGGGGAAAACCCTTACGGGTGAAAAACCCCACACTCCAAAACATAACTCAAATGTATTCCAATAAACAATCAAGGTTACAATACAGTTTCAAAGCCAATTCTCTTGCAGGAGTCTTCGACACTCGTATTTAGAGACAATCTGGCAGCATAACAGTACCTTTCAATCACATACTACATCTCCTCTCAAAAGCACCTGTTTATATAGAAGATACAATGCAAAAATGAGTCCATTTTGAGATGGGCATTCAACATGGCCTCAAGGCCCAAAACCCATGCCTAAGGACACTTGTCATTTCACTCCATCCCAAATAAGTCACCCATTCCCAAGTTGGGCAATGACAAATACTCTTACAACTCTTACGACTGTCATAGAATCCGTCATAATTGTCATATCTTAAAGCTATAAGAGAATCTATCATACATAGGCTAAAAATAGCATATTCTCTTACAACATGTCATAACCCTCCTTGGGACACCCAAAGATGCCTTCTTCCAAGATGCCTTGTGACACATGTCTTCACTTATCATAGAATCTTCCATTTACGACTCTTACGCGTCATAGATTTGTCATAGGAATCTGTCATAACCGTTTCGGTCAATATTCCCTTACACACTATCCAAGATGCTAACACAAGAAAAAATATTCCTACCACTAAGTGGGATGCCTATCTCCTCATGTGAGGACAAATTTACATGTTGTCACCTTCCACATAGGATGACACATCACCGTGCCAACTCCCAAAAGATGACAATAAGGATTTGCATCCTAATTACAATAATAGGCAATAAATAAATAAATACAAGGAAATAATACAAGGAATTACCAAGGTTCAAACACCTTAATTCCCAACAAGGGGTAGTTGATTCTCTTTTCACACCATATCCTCTCCTTGAGCCGCTAGGGTGATATGAGGGTCTTTCTTCTCTTGCAGAAGCACTAGTAATCAGTTGCTCTACATTGTCCAACATTTTATGAATTCTTTGTATAGGGTCTTGTACCTCGACAAAGGCACCCTGATATGTTGCATTCACATTCTTCCTCATTCTTTCTCCTGCCATTATAGTGTCCCACTTGATTCTTAAAGTGTGGACATCATTCATTGTAAAACAATTTCTGACAGTATCCTCTTCAAAGCAAACCTGGTGAATGTACCTCGGTCTCTGTTTGTTAACCCTGACCCTGTCAATGAAACCCTCAAGGTCAAATATCCTCGGCTGCTCCAAATACATCCAATAGCATTGCAACACTGAATTAATATGATCCAACCCACTTTTATAAGCTATCAGAAAGTCATTGAATTTGAGGGAGGTAGGAAAAAATGAACCTTTCCTGTGTTTCCTCATATGCTCTTTATCTGCTTCATTTAATTTCCTAATGATCTTCAAAAATGCAATTCTCTTAGGTACATACTTAGGTAGAATGTGGGGAGCGGCTTCACACCCATAAACTTTGATGCAAGTGGTGTGCTCATGATAAAACTAATCACCCCAATTGTGATCAATCCCCAAGTGAGGAGTTGTGTTCGAGGGCCTTAAAAATCTAACACATCTGGGTGTATCCTTTCACCCTTTGGTTCCAAGAAGCCAAGAACCCTCCTCATAAAATATTCATCAAAAATTACATAATCAGCATTAGTACAATGCATATCTACCATGCAGGTCCACATCTGCACTGGCAACATATTTCCCTGTGCATTTGCCATTTTAACATGTAGGTTTTGGTGCCACATTCCTGAAAAAGAAAATAGAAGCATGTGGCACAACATGGAATACCATGTGAATTCAACATGGGCATCTGCAGTAAATAGTTTGCTCTTGATTGTTGTCATTTGTTTATGCATCCTATCTGCAATGTAAGAGGCATAGTCATACAGCTCCTTGGTCTCTTGGCTTGGAATATACATTGCCATCATCATTAGAGAGATGGGCATTTTGTTTGAGGCATCCCTACCTAGCACTTGGCATAAGCTGTGATATGTTCTAACAAAATAATGCATGAACAAAATGTATTGGAAAGGTTCCTCCTCACTATCTAAGATTTTCACTAATTTACCATCAAATCCTCTTGTCCTGTGCTTGGCCAAGTTAAAATCTCTATAAGCATGCTTAATAGTTCGGTACGTTTTCTTCAATGTGCTTAGGTCAATTAGCTTATTAGCCACATGGTCTAGGTTAAACACAATGGCAATGTATCCCTTTGTAAGCTTAATTATTTTGGTGTCGTTTCCTGCCAAGACCATCCTTGTTTGTGGATCGTATCTTTGTGTTATCTCCCTTATCAGGTCTGGATTAGGGAATACATTAGAGCAAATAAGCTTGGCCAAATCAAAGCACCAAGCATGATAGACTGGAGCCTTATATTCCCTTCTACGATGCTAGTGCTCAAACAAAACCGAACCAGGAACAGGCAGTCAGGCATCTCTACAGTCATAGCAACAGTCAAGGAATTTATCATCTGGCCCACCGGGACTGTGCAAATTTAGAGGTTTCCTAGAAGAACCTAGGAGCTGGACCATAAGGTCCTCATCTAAGTTGCGTTTATAGGTGGAAGCTTGACTAACTTGACTCATTTTTCAAACTGATTGTAATAAACTAGGGCTTCTTATACAGATAATTAACTACCCCCTAAATCAAGCAGTCAACTTAAAATATGTCAGCACAACTAGACAAAATGAACTTACTAGTTTATGCTTACAGAAGTTTGAATTTCATTCTTTGCTTGCTTGAGGATCCACAGTGTGTCTGAACTCTATTTGTGCTTGAAGAAATGATGTAAAATCCCTAACATTCTTCCTTTTAAGCTTCGTAGCATATGTTCTGAGGCATTAATGGAGGTAGCCTCAGCCTTAATCTTTCATTCATGTCACAGGGTGCCCTCAACGTTCATTAATAAAATTTAAATCTATGTCGTTGATTTAAGTTCATCCCCGTGAGATCCACAGCTATCATTTACCTGCCAGATTTGAAACTCTAGGTCATCATAGTTGAAAAGTCCTCGACCAATTAGGATGAGCCAAATCAGATGTACTTCCCTCGCTAACCACATCACTTTTGTCTGGACTGGACACATGGTATCATTTCACGTAACAGGATGTGGGCAACCATTTACCTACCATGCACGGGTGTGATAAAGCCTCCACGCGTCCATCCTTCATTTGCCTTGTATTTCTATGGTAAGACGAGGCCATGTGTCGCCATCTCACAACTACGAGGTGAAGATTCCTTCCCAACAAGATACCCTTGCGATGATGCACAATCATTGGATTAGAACTTTCCTTCAGACCACTTTTAGACTGACACTTGGTAGCATACAGTTGCTCAATGTAAGATTCCTAAAATAAAGGGACATAAGCTTATATTCTTTGACATGTGTCACCTTGTCGCGGCTGCGTAACGGGATGGTGACGTCATGTAATATGTGTTGTGATGCTACAAAATACAAATTTTTAAGCTTTATAACCTATGTGAAGACTTTAGACATGGGTTTTATTTTTTACGGGCCATAATGGGTAATACCTAGGACATGGGGTTAGTTACCTAACAAATATAAAAGCTTTTTAAGTCATAACTTAAGGGACCAAGAACCTATCACAGGTGGTCAACAAACATTTAGAAAATAAAGCGCATGACCTTAGGAACTTGGGTTTAAAGGATTTTTAATGGTGGGGACTTATAATTTTACGAACCTAAAACCCTAAACCCTAATAGGTACCACCATATTGTACTTACTATCATAGTTAAGACATAGCCCTTTCACCTTTTTCTCTTCAATTTATTGGGGAGTCAACCTAGTGGGTTAGGGAATAGTTGTGCTTAAAATATCTTCTCTCTTATGCCATTAAACCCTTGCTTTCTATGAATTGAAAAATTCTCTTCTACCTTGTGTGCTAGGACAAAAGATTCAGATATAGAACTAGCAATTGCACCTTACTGTGCAATGGGTACGATAAAAATGAAAGAGTATTAGACTGGTTGACCATAACCTCAAGTCTATCACACAATGGAACACTTTTTGTCATTATGTTTATGTAGTTAATCTTAGTTTTGTAATCCCATGATGGATAATGATTTTTTGTTTTAGGAAATGTCTCTTCAATTGTGATGAGTGGTAAAGGTAAATTTTGGAAATAATTATTCATGGTAAGGTTATGCATGTAGCCATGTTCTCTACTTAAAATTTAAAGGTACTCTAGCTCTCTCTTTTGTTTTGTCTCTTTCTCTCTTCTTCTCTTTGTCTCTCCCTATGTATCTCTCTAGGTCTCTATATATATCTCTATCTCCCTCTCTATCTCTCTATTTCTTTTTATCTCTCTATGTCTCTATCTCCTTGTCACACACTCCCCCCCTCTCTCTATTCTTCTCTATCTCTCTCTCCAACTTTATTTCTCTTTCTCATTTCTCTCTCTCCCTTGACCTTCTCTCTTCCTCTCTCTATCTCTCTTTCTCTATTTATATATCTCTTTTTGTTATTATTGACTCCAACCAAAAAAATAATTTTAAATAAACATAAATAAGATTTATTATTATAGTTTTAAGTTAAATAAAATATATTATAATAATAATTACTTAAAAATTTACTTGACTTCTAAGTTAAAGAGTTCATTAATTTTTAATTTTTAATTCTTTAAATTATATAATAGGTTTTAAGATTTGAAATTACATTATATTATTGTTAATTTATATTTTAATCAATTATAATACAATATTCTTTTTCATTAATAATTAATATAATTTTAACCATCATTTCACTATTATAAAAATAAATTAGAAGATTCTAATATTATTATTATAGTTCAAAATTAATACATTCTACAGTAATTTATCAATATTTAATGTATAAAAGTTGGAAATATAAAAACTAAACTATGGCTATTAATGTATCTATTCTAAATCCCATCAACATTTTTTTTGTCCATTTCATTTTATTTCTAAAATATTTATATAAACAATGTAATAAAAAGATAAATATATCAAATATTCTATATTTAATTTATATATTCAAAAAAATAAAAAATAAATTTAACAAACAAAATCAAAGATAGTAGAATGAATATTACTTCAGTCTCATTTTCATTAGATCTATCTCTCTTGCCATCTCTCTTTCTTTCTCTCTCCCTCTTTATCTTTGTATATCTCTCTCTCTTTCTCTTCATCTTTATCTTTCAATCTCTCTCTATCTTTCTCGACTCTATCTTTCTTTGTCTCTCTTTCTCTACCTCTCTCTATCTTTATCTATCTATCTCTACCTCTCTAACTCTCTTTCTCTACTTCTCTATCTCTCTATTTCTTCCGCTCTCTCCATCTCTATCTTCCCTTCTCTATCTCTATCTTTATTTCTTTCTCTCTCTCCATCTCTATCTTCCCCTCTCTATCTCTATCTCTCTATTCACTAGTTCTTTCCTTTCTTTTTGTCTCCTCTCTTCGTCTCTCTATATTTCTCTAGTTCTCTCTTTCTTTTTCTCTCCTTCTTTATTTATCTATATCTCTATATCTCATTATCTCCATCTTTGTCTCTCTATCTCTTTGTCTTCCTTTATATCTATCCATTTCTCTTTATATATCTCGGTCTCTAATTTCCTCTCTCTATCCCTCTATATCTATCTCTTATTCTTTCTTCCTCTCTCTCTCTCTCTCTCACTCTCACTCTCTTGATCTCTCTTCTTTTTTCCTATCCCTCTCTATACACAATGCATTAGAGAGAGATAATGGATTAGAAAGAGATAACACATTAGAGAGAGATAGAGATAATGCATTAAAGAGAGACAAAGATAATGCATTAGAGAGATAGAGAGATAACATACCCCTCTCTCTCCACAATGCATTAGAGAGAGATAATAGATTAGAAAGAAATAATGCATTAGAGAGAGACAGAGATAATGCATTAGACGGATAGAGAGAGAGATAATGCATTGGAGAGAGACAAAGATAATGCACCAGACAGATATATATATAGAGACAGATAATGTACCTCTCCCTCTCTCTCCCCCTCTTTATCTCTCTACCTATCTACCTCTCTTTATATCTCTAGATCTCCCCCTCTTTTCTTTATCTCTCTATCTCTCTTTGCTTGTCTATCTCTCTCTTTTGCTCTATCCCTCTCCCTCTTTCTATCTCCTCTAGTCTTTCTCTCTTTCTCTCTCTCTTTCTATGTTTCTCTCTCGCTATCTCTTTCACTCTCTCTATCTCTCTATACCTCTCTATCTATTTTTACCTCTTTCTCCTCTTCTCTTATAGTTCTCTCTCGTTGAACTCTCAAAGTAGCTCATATCATATTTGGATCATTGGCATGAAATGACCAATTGAATGCCACTCTCTCTTTTCATGATTGTTGGATCGTTGGCATGAAAAATACCATTTCATGAGGCTCCAGTGGAGCCAAATGATCTAGACCAACCCATACGAAGCTCCATGATCTTTAATGTAGTACTAACCTCCAATTTGGAATGCTCATTACATGTGTCATTTTTTATTCTCAACATGAAATGATTGATCAAAAGGTAGTCTCTCTCTCTCTCTCTCTCTCTCTCTCTCTCTCTCTCGGAAGATCAATTAAGTTATTAGATTTATTATAGGTTAATTTAATTAGTATTATATAAAAAATATATACTATTATTAGCATACAGTTATAAATGAATATTAAGTAGTTATACAGTTATATTCGATTCACTAACTTATATTTATTTATCTTATATTTAATAAAATAAGATTATATATATCAATCTCTATTAACTATTATATATTTATTATTAATTCACATGAAATCATCTAATATATTAATAAATTAATCATAATTATATAATTTAAATAATATATACTATATTATATATGATTAGTATATTCACTATTATTAATATGCATAGGTGACGACTAATCATCAAATGCAAGTGAACCTAGGTGTAATGCATGGACAAGAATCTAGAAAGGAAGCACACACATTGAAGTAGGTACTAAACAAAACACAAGGATCTTGAAATACAAAAACTGACATGGGCCATAGGGATAACAATCATCATTCACTCAAAGACATAGCAATTGAACTTCCACAACTCTAAACATCTAATTAAAATATTAAAAACAATAATAAATTTTTTAATTAAAAATTTTAACCTATCAAAATTACAATATATTTTTTTTAAAACCTAACATCTTTAAAATATATTAAAATATGATATTAATTTTTTTTATCTACTTTACTTTAGCACCTCCTTAATATGTTAAATCTAACCCTTATGAACAACTCTGCAATTCATAGAATTTTGAAACCATATTTTGTCAGCAATCTACCAAATACAACAATAATACACATTAATTCATCTCAAAATAAAATCCTAATAATTTTTTTCATTTATATAAATATTTTAAAATATATGTAAAAAAGAAACTATAAAAAAAAAATTATATTTATATAAGTAATTTTGAGTAGGTGAAAAAATATAAAAATATAAAAAGAATTAAAAAAATCTTAAATATCTTTTAAATTTACCTCTTATAGATTATTAATATAATCAAATAATTTTAAATTATATCTTTATTGAAATATTATATAGTATATTTTTGTTACCTTAAATAAAATATACTCTCAAAATTCATTATAAAATTGAAACTTTATTTTAATATAAAATGAAAAAATAAAGCAAAGTAAGATAACCTTTAGAGTGATTTGGTGATGATATGCTCCTAAAAAATAATCGAAGAGAGAATATCTAATGATTGCTTTGTCAAAACTCCATTTTAAGAAAATGGAATAAAGAAACAAAGTTTGTACCGAGCGCCCTTTATAAAATCTTAAAAAATCTTGATTAAAGTTGTTTTAATGTATTTTATTTCTTAGTTTGTGAACAAAGGGAAAAACGACCACGGAGAAGGAGAAAACGGTGACGGTGGCGGTAAAAATGGTAATGGAAAAGCGACATCAGAATATCAAAGTTCTAACTAGTGGAAAGCAAAACACAGCGAACGAAAATTGGAAAAATAAATGACCACGATCTGTTTCATCATCTTGCATCCCTTCAAGATGATTTTTGACCGTTGATAACACACGCCAGGCTGGTTCACCTCATAGAGGGAATGCCTTCAGCGTAATTAGTGCTAAACATGCGTACCTCATGTTGGATGTGACTAGAAATAAGTCATTCAAGTTCTCTTCTAGAATTGTATCTACTATCAAGGAGAGCTTCTAGAATTGTTGAATATAACCCTTGATTGATCTTATTTGATGTAATTTAGCTAACTAGTTGAATTAGTTGTTTCCCACACTATTGCCATACTGTGACTATAAATCCTTTGTAAAAACTAACCATGTGATAGTGAGATCCTTTTTCTTCCTTTGTGCACACAACCATTGATACCAAATGAATTGCTCTAGTTTTAGATATAAGGAAATCATTGTTACTTTTTTCCCACTTGGAATTTTATGTGCATCAAGAAAATTCTCCATTTGATCCTTTCCATCAAACTTTTGCATATCCACCTTTGGCATTAGGTTCTTAGACCCTATATGATTGTTAGCATTTAGATCTAGATTATCTAACCTGAAAGATCCACCTTGGTTGCTTGAAACATATATTTTTGAGTCTAATTGATTCTAGATATAAGCATTGGTATTTGCCAATGTGCTATGGATGCTAGATATATCTCCTTGCATGGTATCCACTCTTCCTTGCAAGTGTTGCATATCATCCTTCATCTTGTTGGTTTCTTTTTCCCTAGTTATGGTACCCATCTCCTGTATTGATGAATCACCTTTATTAGGAGTCGTACTAGGAGTCCAAGAATTCTTGACCTACCTCTAGTCTATGGTCCAGCCATACAATGCAAAAGATTTTGTTGACCAAAAATTGATCTAATGATTTCATAATTTTTTCTACCCTAAAATTAAACTTTCAAAGAGTAAACCCCTAATTATTTTTCCCAAGATTTCCAAAAATGTAAACTAATCTAAAAATTTTCACGAATTGCACCATATAGAGTGAATTTATGAAAAACCCTAAAATAGAAATAACTTACCAAAATTGAATCCAAATGCCTTTGAATTGGGACTATAGGTGTATCAATGTGATCTTGTTAAACCTTCTAGAAATTAGGGAAAAAATCACTTATTTTCGGTCCTAGGAGTGAAATTGGTGGAAAACCTAATTCTGAATAACTCCTTTAATTTTTCTCCAATTAACCTCAAATCAAGACTAAAGTAGCTTCAATATACCATTGATCAAACCTATAGAAATCAAGAAAAAAATCACCAAAATGAAAGAAATATGCACTTCCTAAAATGACCAAAATAAATCAAATTGTCTTGTTACTTGCCTTCATGGTGCCAAGATCATTCTCTGATACCACTTGTAATGAAATTGCTTGCACAATAGAATAATATAAGAATAAATATGTTACAAATACTTGATAATAATAAGTCAATTTGAGGGGGAAACCCTACAAAAGTCTCCAAGAAGAACACAATTCACAATATGATTATCAAATAACATTCACTATCTCTTATATATACCCTACTTATTCCTTGCATATCACCCAGGCTGCCCTCTATACCTAATTATATCACATAGGCTAACTTAAATATCTAGATAACATTATAATAATGATCATATAACTTAATTAAGAGTTAAGGTAGCTACAACCCAACTACTCTTAACCTTATGCATACTATAGGATTAAGGGTGTAGCACAAGGAAGATGTTTTGTTCTCTATCTAGTAGTTCTTATTAATGTGTGTAGACTCATTAGTAGATTTCAAGGATAGTTTGATGGAAAAGTAATTTGACGATCTCATTAGTGTTAATGTTAAGTAGAAAGGTGATAAAGAGACTACATAACTTGCTTGTTTTAGCTCTCCTTTTTGGTGGTTTATATTATGGGGTTCTTATTGTTTGGATATATTATTAGGTAATATGGTGTTTTACTTGGCTAGTTCTTATTGATGCTTTCTATCGCATTTTTCTCTTTGTGAGTTGATATATTTGTTATTCTTCTTGTTGGGAACAAATTTTGATATGTTTTGTGTGATAATGCATGTATGAGCTATATTTGTAACCTTTATCCAACATTAAAAAAATATGGAGAGGGATTTACCTTATGTAATCTTATGATGACCTTTTACTAATTGCCTCTCCTAATTTCTTTTGTAGCATTTGGTGACAATTACTTACTATGCCCTATGTTTAAATGTGTCCCATGTATTTTCATTTTTAACTTATAATTGCCTCTAAATGATCAGTTACTTTAATAATTTCCAACATAGTAATATTATTATTTTATTTACAAACTTTTTTTCTTTTAAAGGTTCTAATGAATTTATGTTTTCCATGTATTTTTAATATTCTATTCATACTTACCTCTTAATAGTTGATTTCTTTAGTATTTTCTAGTATTTTAAAAATTGTTGTCTTAAATTTTAAAAATGGTTTTATGAGTCATACATCAAAACTATTTTTGCCCATTCAATTAATTAATGAGGTTTAAAGAGTATCCATTCCTCTAAATTTATACCCAACCTCATCCCTTATTTGAATGTCTCTCAAAAATTAACATGAGTAAATCTTTTTGAAAAGATTTATCTCACCAATTAAACTTCACCTACTTTACCATACTCCTATTTTCTTAAAATTTACAAGACTTTTAATTTACATCTTTCAATGCAATACGAAATGAAACAAATGGGTAGTAGAACCTCTCTTCAAATTAGAAGGGGAAGCTTAATGTAAAAAAAAACTAACATACTATGGACAATATGTACTTGCTATTCACAATCTTTACAATGGTTTTTAAGATAGCTCACATTCATGATGAAAAAAATGAAAAGTATCTTTTTGGATTCATCTAGGGCAAAAGTTTGAGATTATCTTCAACTCAATGCAAATGATTTTTATGTTTTTCACTGAAAATAAATTCTACAACTACACATTTCCACTGTTTGGTACACATAAAGATTGAATAGATTAAACACATAAGAACACGTCTACTTTGGTAAATTCAATTATGAGACATTCGTACAAAGACACAATCTTCGACTTTGAGCAAACTTGCAATACAAAGCTTGCAACTTGCTAAAAGTAATTTAATATCCTTTAGCTCACATAACAAACTTCAATATTAATTTAAAAGCAAGATAGGCATAATAAATTATGTTGAATGAACATGGAATTCTAGAATAACAATAATATTGAATAGCAATTTCAGCAATATGCAAGCTTGAGAATTACTCTTAGGAAATCTAAGTGTAAAATAACACTTATTTATAATGATTACAAAGCTATTGCATGAAAATGAATAAAATGATAATTGCTACTTCCACTCTAAGAATATTTGATTGCATGAAATGCAATTTTTATTACAAAATTATATCCTTTAATACTAAAACTTAAACCATGCAACCTCTAGTTAAGCTGTAGATTAAATTTATTACAAACTTTAACTTAATGCTTACATCTCTCACATGGAAATTGTCCTCAATGTAGATGATCTAAAAATAACTTACTCTAAGCTATAAATAGAAAATGCTAAAAATAGCACGGGCTCCTCGCTTTTTAAAAAATATTTAACATTCAACAATCATGTAAATATATTGCATTCCATTCACTATTATACACACATTAAATATGATATAGGTTCAACAAATAAGTCATATTAATTACCAAAGCTGGAGTTTATAAACATAACAAGAAGGGAAGAAAAGTCAATAATGTGTTTTCTTTTTAAGATAATGCACCTAGTAAACTTGTTAACGTGATCGGTGATGCTAGTACGACACGCCCTCTGGCTCCACGGGAACACTTTTTGCCTGGAGCTATGAACTGGTGAGGACACAACACGGGGGACCTCATCCCCTAGCATGAACACTTGTATTAACACTACAAGTTTAAACCCATGAGCTCATTGGCCCAGTGAAAGCGTAAAGCCTGTGAACTCATTGGCACAGTGGGGGTTTGAACCCTTGTGGCCGCCACTACAACCGAGCGACTTAACCACCAAACCACACCCTTAACGAAAAAAGTCAATAATGTGTTATTCTTTAGTATTTTCATTAATTTTTTGAGGTTAGTGACCACTTCTAACATTTGTTATTTTCAAGGAAATTTTCAACCTTTCAAAAAAGCATAAAACATGACTAATATTATTTTATCTGGTATTAAAGAGTAATAAGTTTTAATGAAACTTTTTAAATATTGTCCATAAGCTTGTTATTGTTAGTATATATTTGTGTTATTGCATGTAAGTCCTTTAATCAAAATATATTTAGTAAAAAAAATTATAATAATAAATTTTATCCATTAAAAAATTGTATTGGTGTATAAAATTTAGAAGGTAAATAAATTCTTTTTGAAAGTCAAAATTTGAATTTACGAAAGTTAACTTTTACCATCCTATCATCTTTGAATTCCTGTTAATTAATTTTATAGTTTAAAATAGAAAAAAATTTTAAAAAATAAGTTCTTATATTCTATTGGACAAAATTTAATTAATGATAGTCATAATTAAATTATTTTAATCATTGTTTACAAAGATACTTAGATTCAATATGAAACATTCAAATTTCAAATGGTTACCATGTTTTAAGGATATCATGAATACAATACCTAATATCATTATATTCTATTGTGTGAGAAAAAGTCTACATAAAGTTCATCTACACTAATTCAAATAAATACATATACTTAACTATAAATTAATTGGTATAAAGGAGTTGGGGTTGATCATTGTTTTTGATAGTATAAGGCAGCAAAACCAGGGGCCGAACCCTTACAAAGCAGAACCCAAAAAAGGGAAAAAGAGGCTCAGGAGACAAAAAGAGCCAGAACCACCATAGATAGCTTACATACAGCCGATATACAACAAAAAGGAACTATTTGTAAAAAATCAGCTATCAGAAAGCTTAGAAAGAAAACTAGGAGAGGGTGTCTTCCCAGTCTTTGAAAAGAAACTCACATTTTGTTGAATTCTTTAGCCCTATCATCATCAACACCATGAGTGAGAACATCATGTTGCTGCAGTAGAGAGATTAGCCATAGTCGGCCTACAAAGCATTCTTGTAATGAGTCTACCAAGAAAAAAGACCCTCTTTTCCAAAAAATCAACTCGCTCCTTCAACTGAGTCAAAACATCAGAATGATTACCTTCCTCATTAACTTCCTCCTCCATACCATCTGCAGCATTGTTACAATCCTCCTAAATAAAATCAAGATTAGTAGGAATCTCAGTAGGAATAGAGTGAACATCCTTCCCATTGTTATCATCAGTGTCAGTAGCCTCCACATGAGTAGTAGTAGCTCCCACATCCATACAGTCATCAATGGGGGCAGAATTTTCAAACCCTTTATTACCCTCTGTATCAAAGGTCTCCGCAGGAATTTCTTGCCCATCAATCTCCTCAAAACCACTTGAATCTTCAACAACAACCTCCTGAACATCATCACTCTTGGACTTATCCTCCCCCTCTTGAGTAGTGGCTTCAGAATTGCTTTCAGAGTAATCAATCAACTTCAACTTAGGAGCCGGTTTGCCAGCAATACGACCAGACCGCCTAACAATAGCAAATTTACTCTCTAGTTTGACTTTTTTCAAATTTCTTGAGGGTCCCTCCCTAACCAATTCCTGTTCATTTTGGGGCCCAAAATCCCCAATGTCCTCTTTGAAAAGGTTAGCTTCCATAGCAGAATTAGAGGGACATTTTTTAGATTTTGATTTGGATTTAGTAGGAGGAGTCTGCACATTTTTTACAGTAAAAGATTTAGGAGTACCAAAGGAAGGAGCACCTTTGAGAAATAGCTTAGGAGTAGTATGAACAGTTTTCATAGAGGCGGTAGGGGTATCAGCAAGAGGTTCAAGACTAGAGGGCTGAATAGAAGAAGGAGGGGACAGAGCCAAGTGAAACTGGTATAACCTATGGATAAGCCCTTGATGAAGGGGATTAGGCTTTTCATCAGGCTTTTTAAGCAAAATCTTCTTAACAAGTTTAACAGAGCACTCAAGAGAAGAAAGCAGAAAGAAAGGGAAGCTAATAGTAGCATTCCTTCTGAAGTGGTTTAACAAAGGAAGGTGATAGTAATAGAACCTGGCAAAACGACCCTCTAGAGTGAAGTACTTCATCACCATATAGCACATATCCACCCATGGTTCAGGAAGTCTAGCTCTCTCAAATCCTCCCTAATAGGGCACCAATTCCTCACCCTCACCAAGGAACAGTTTCTGGTTCTGGGCATCCGAAACCCTAGACTTCTTTTGCAGCTTCGTACCCCTAGCAGATAAACCTGTAGCCATAGCAATTTCATTCTCCGAAACCTCAAAACTGATATTCCCAATTTGAACCTTACGATTTTCCCATGACTAAGAAAATTGAATGGATAAATTTTCATCATGCCCATTCAAACATTCAAGAAACAGAGTGATACCACCTTCTTTGCAATAATGCCAAACCAAGGCATTATCTCTTAAATTCCCCACAATTATTAGGTTTGGTTCTGATCCTGTCCCCTCCCATAATGAAAAACAAGCAAACCCCAAAGAGCTTAGAGAAGGAAGTAGTAGAGGTTTGAAAAACTCTGACCCAAAGGCTCGCAACAATATTATGAAGAATTCGAGAGACTTCGATCATAGAGCAATGTATAATAATAAAAAAGGCAATAATGTTAATACAAACAGAAGTAGGGCAATCATTACACCGATAGCCCAAAGTTTTTATGCAATAATTTCTCATTAACTACACGTCCTTCACACGCGCTCTTAACTATCTAAACTCACTCCAATCACCAGCAATGTGTCTAATCAGCATGAGCTATGTTAAAAGACAAACCACATAGGCAAGCCAAGTGAAGTGATGTGTCATCATCGTATGGTAACTTGCTCTTTTTGAATGATATACCTAATGTGGCGCAAGATATTATGAAAATGGCGCCAACAATGCCAGTTTTGAAAATGCTAACCAAAATTTGTCATGCCGTCAACAACAGTGTTCCCTTCTCTATAAACATGAGAGAAGGAAATGACAGGAATGGCTTGTATAAGAGTTTTAATATCAGACACAATGTCTCTAAGTTGCCATCCACACTCTGAAGCTTTGGTGACAGCATCAATAATAATTTTAGATTCACCCTGAACATGAAGTTGGTGAATTCCCAGAGATATAGCCAACTTGAGACCCCATAAAAGTGTAGAGGCTTCATCAAAGTTATTGGTGTGGTTCCCAATTCCTCCAGAATAAGAAGCAATTAGATCACCTCTATCATTCCTTATAACTCCTCCACTAGCCTTGCCATTTGACTTAGTAGCGCCATCAAAATTTAGTTTAAGCCACCCTAGGTCTGGGGGAGTCCAAATAGTATTTAGCCTTTTAAGACATTTGGAATCATCAAAAGGGTAAGTGCAAGAAGATGGGGGGCCAAAAAGGGGTCTTAAGTGGCCACTTTTTTTCTAAAATCAGGACATACTGGCCTTGGATGAGAAATTGAGCATAGTTACACTCAAAATTTGGAGATGCAGCCAAAACAATGTTCGTAGTGCTCTGAGTCTACTTTTTAAACTACTATTTTTTTTTTAAAATAACATAGATTAAGGGGTTCAAAAGAGGGAGCCACAGAAATTGGTGTTGTTTCTGTCAAAAAAACATAACATAGCATGTTTTGTGGCTCCCTCAAAAGGTCAACTTTTTTTTGGTATTTTTAAAATCGCTTTAGTGAAAAATTATCTAATAGCATGTAGTTTATGCCTGATTTTTCTGATAATTTTTTGATGAATATTTGATTTTTTACTAATTTTCAAAGTGAACACATCCTAAAAAATAGAATTTTGGCCGTGCTACCCTTATAAATTTTGAAAACTAATTGAAATTTTTTTTTTTCTTTTTTTAATATTTGTAGAATGGAGTCTAGTTTCTAAATATGTAATTTTTTTGAAATTTCAATGAATAATTAATTTACAATGAAAAAAAGACCAAACAGTGGTTTTTCCCCAAAAACAGACACACAAACAAAAGAAATTAAAGATGAAAGGCTTAACATTGTTAAAATGTGAAAAAAATCACATTGTCAAATAGCTAAGAGAAACCCTAACATTACTCAGGTGTTTGATTTGTTCGACCTTGGAACATGTGCAAATCTGAGGGTTAGCATGAACGAAATTATGTGAAATCTTGAAGAATATGGAAAAACACATCTGTGACTGTTCAAAAGGCACTCCAAGCCTTTGGGTTGGAAATCCAAAGCAAATCCCAAGCCCAAGGCTTGGGATTCCCAAAGCAAGACATAACGCGAGCGCGTTATAACGCGCTCGCGTTATGTTTTGCTTTGCATTTTTCCTATTCCGCAAAAGTCTGTTGTTTGTCATGTTTGACATAATGTGAGCGCGTTATAACGCGCTCGCGTTATGTTCCCCTTAAATTTTTTTATGTTTAAGGCTATTAATCATGTATGTATGTATGTATGCCTATATGTATGTATGTATGTATGTATCTATGTATGCCTATATATATGTATGTATCTATGTATGCCTATATGTATGTATGTATAGCGTCGAGGGCAGAGGAGGGTAGAGATGGGAGTGGACTAGATAGGGGAGGAGAGGGGTGGATAAGGATTGAGTGATTAAGGTTTAAGGTTGAGGGTTGGGTGTTTTAGGATAGGATTTAGAGTTTAGGGATAAGGGATTAGAGTTTAGGACTTTGAGGGATTAGGGTTTAGGGTTGAGGCTTTAGGGATAGCGTTTAGGGTTAAGGGTCGAGGGATTAGGTTTAAGGTAGAGTGTTGAGGGTAGAGGGATTAGGGATAGGGTTTAGGGTTGAAAGTTTAGGGTTGAGGGATTAGGGTTTAAGGTATAGTTTAGTAGTTCTTGTGGATAGAGCCAGTAAACAATGGGAGATTATTTGCCTATTTCATAACAATATACCTTCCCTAAGTGCGGGGTGGACAGCAAGAAACATAGATGTACCCCAATGCAAATCTTTTCTCATAATGATCATCCTTCTGATTTCAACTATTAATTACTCACTGTGGATGTACCATACGCAAAGATTTTCTCATAGGGTTTAAGGTATAGTGTCGAGGGTTGAGGGTTTATTGATAGTGTTTAGGGTTGAGGGTTGAGGGATTAGGTTTTAGGGTTGATGGATTAGGGTTTAAGGTATAGTGTTGAGGGTTGAGGGTTTAGGGATAGGGTTTAGGGTTGACGGATTAGGGTTTAGGGTTGATGGATTAGCATTTAATGTCAAGGTTAGGGTTAGAGTGTCGAGGGTAGAGGGATTAGGGATAGGGTTTAGGGTTGAAGGTTTAAGGATTGAGGGTTGAGGCTTTATGGATGAGGGTTTAAGGGTTAAGATATAGTGTCAAGTGTTGAGGGTGTAGGGATAGGGTTTAAGTTTTAAGGGTTGAGGGATAGGGATTAGGGTTTAAGGTATAGTGTTGAGGGTTGATGGTTTAGGGATAGGGTTTAGGTTTGAGGGATTAGGGTTTAGGGTTGATGAATTAGGGTTTAATGTTGAGCGTTGAGGGTTGAGGGTTGAGGGTTGAGGTTGAGGGATAGGGTTAATGGTCAAGGGATTAGGGTTAAATAAGAGTGTCGAAGGTAGAGGGATTAGGGATAGGGTTTAGGGTTGAAGGTTTAATGATTTAGGGTTGAGGCTTAGTGTTTAGGGTTTAGGGATGAGGGATTAGAGTTGAGGGATGATGGATTAGGGTTGAGGGTTGAGGGATTAGGGTTTAGGGATAAGGTTTAGGGTTGAGGGTTGAGGGATTAGGGTTTAAGGTATAGTGTTGAGGGTTTAGGGTTGAGGGATTAGAGTGAAGGGTTGAGGGATTAGGATTTGACGTTAAGGGTTGAGAGTTTAGGGTTTAGGGATAGGGTTGAGGGTCGAGGGATCAGAGTTAAGGGTTGAGGGTTGAGGTTCGAGGGTCACTTACCCAAAAGTAGGAATTTTGATTCATAATCCCCCAGTTTGAAGCCACAAGGATCTCATGCTGGGTAAGAGGTTTATCAGGAGTTTTGATGCTGGAATTTGAAATATTTTCTAGGAGAGCCTTAGATAAAGAATAGAAAACATGTGAAGGATTCTTAGCAGTCTCTCTGAAAATTCTATTATTTCTTTCTTTCCAAAGGAACCAAGCAACAAAAGGAATAGTTTGATTCCATAGTTCCACTAACCAAGGATGGGATAAAGGAGGCATCCAATTAGCAATGAGTTCTCTTATTTCCTTATTGCAAACCCATTGTAAACCAAAATTCAAAAGAACTTTGCTCCAAATATCAGTCACAAATTCACAGTGCAAAACAAGATGAGAGACAGATTCTTCCTCTTTCAAGCACATGACACATATATTAACCAGTTGAAGACCCCTTCGCTAAAGATTGTCTTGGGTCAATATCTTGTTGTGAATAGTTGTCCACCAGAAAAAGTTAACCTTAGGAAGGATTTTGTGATTCCAGACTTTCCTCCAATTGTCATCCATAAAATCCTTCTCAACCAGCAAATGGTAAGCCAATTTAACTGAAAAAAAAAACCCTTTTTTTATCAGAAGAACAAACAAGTTGATCATTTCTAGGAAACAGAGGAATCCAGGTATTAAAAAGCATTTGTTGTATGGCATTAGCCTGGTGATTAAGATTAGGATAATTAGTACAACATTCTAGCAAATTTTTCCATTTTCTAACACCATGGTCTTGATAAATATAATGGCTAACTTTAGTGCCAAAAAATTGTTTGGCAAGAGCAACAATAGCTTTATTTCCCATCTGATTAGAGAGAGGTCCACCCCCCAACTAAGGATCTTCCCAAAATTTGATGAGAGATTCATCGCCAAGCTTCCATTTCATTCCCTTATTAACAAGACTCCTGGACTTAATCATTTTGTTCCAAATAATAGATCCTTGAGGAAGACCCTCCTGATTGAGAAAATAATATTTGTCAGAGTCTCGTACATACTTAGCCTTTATAATACTTCCCCAGTCAATATCCTTGTTTATGAAGTTCCAAATAATCTTAGACAAAAGAGCCTTATTCATCTTTTGAATGGTTCTGATGTTGAGCCCACCATGAGACTTAGGAAGACATACTTTGTCCCATTTAACCAGAGAAATTCTATTTTTCTCCTCTATACCAGTCCACAGGAAAGTTCTCTAGATTTGCTCCAGTTTGTCAACCAGATATCTAGGCATTTTGAATAAGGATAAAAAGTAAGTAGGTATACCCTGAAGAGAAGCCCTTAGAAGCTGCAATTTACCAGCACTACTTAAAAGTTTGTTTTTCTAGCCCAACAATTTCTTTTGAGTTCTTTTAATGATTTTATGCCAAAAACCAAGAGTAACTTCCTTAGTAGTTAAGGGGAGACCAAGGTAGACAGAGGGAAGGTCAGCAACCGCACATCCAAGGATATTGATAATTTTCCTTTGAAGATCCCTTGGAGTATTAAAAAAGAAGACATTGTTTTTTTGAAAATTAATACGCTGACCAGAAGCCATGGCATAATTATTGAGTAAAGATTTCCATCTTGAAGCTTCTAAAACAGAGGAAATGCCAAAAAGAATGGCATCACCCACAAACTGTTGAATGGGCATCGGAGAGAGAGAAGAAGTTGGTTTAATCCCAATTAATTATTTTGAGGTGATCTTGTTGAGGACTGATCTACCAAGAGCTTGAGCAAGCATAATAAAAAGGTAGGGGGACAAGGGATCTCCATGTCTTATTCCTCTAGTGGGAGAAAAGAAACCCCTAGGAACCCCATTAACAAGGACAGAGTATTTAGCAGTAGTAACAACTTCCTTGATAAGAAGGGACACCTTATCATTAAACCCAAGCTTATGAATGATTTTAAACAAAAATTGCCATGAGACTCGATCATAAGCTTTAGAAATATCAAGTTTGAGAACCATACCTGGGATGCGACTCTTGTCCATAGAATGAATAGTTTCATGAGTAGTAATCACAGCATCTAAGATCTATCTCCTTGGAACAAATCCCTTCTGTGAGGGAGAGATAATTTTGTCGAGAAGGGGTTGCAATCTAACCACCAAAAGCTTTATGCAAATTTTATAGATTGTGTTACAAAGGCTAATAGGCCTGAAGTCAGCAAGCATCTCCGGATTAGGCTTCTTAGGAACAAGGGCAATGAAGGTATTATTCAGTTGTTTCAGTAATTTCCAAGTTTTAAAAAAATCTTTGACAGCAGCAGTGACATCATATCCCACTATGTCCCAGAACTCTTGGAAAAAGAAAGGGGGAAAGCCATCATTGTTATAAATATATTAATTACATAAATTAAAAATAATATTTAGTTTAACAATTGGAGATGGCTCTCAATTGAACTCCATTAAAAGAGATAAGGCAGAATAACACGGAGGGCGAAGGAGTGGAGAATGAAGGAGCGAAGAAAGGAAAAATAATTAATGAAGGTCGGAAACACAATGAAAGATTCAAGGGAAATTATAATGAGCACCATGGGAATTTTTAGAGGTATAACAAAGAGGAGCAAGAACTTCGAATTGGGGGAAGAAACTTTCATGGATACGGGCGAAGGGTTGGCTAGAAGAACTCATGGAGATATAGAGTTAATAATACACGTAAGATTCTGAACAATTTTTTGGCTATGAAAGGAATCGTGTGCCATGGAAGGAGGGCAAGAAGATCTGGCTACCAAAAGGGCAACAACCAGCCATAGGTGCAAACAAGATCCCTTTAACCCTAAAACCCCTAATGAACTATATCTCTTTTTCTTTAAAAGGTGTTGAATTGGTTAATTTGGTGGCTTGATTGAACACATTTGCTTTTTGTTTAAATGGGTGGGGGCATGGTCATCAAGGGTCAAAATACAAAACTATTGCAAGGGTCAATGGGGAAAAGAAATTAAAATAAAATCATTATCCAAGGGTTTCTATATGGTTGAATGTCCTTCGAGATAGAAAAAGGAAGAAATTGTGAGTCAAGGTCCGTATCTAATGGATAGAGTGGGTATATGAAAGATTGGGAACCAAACTTTAACTCAATTGAGCATGAGACCACAAATACTCTGAGGTGGATAATATACCAATTTACACATAGGCCTTCAATGCCTTCTCAGCTACACAACACTCTGCTTCACAACCTTGTAGCTTGCTTTGTCCTCAATATATCACTCCTTCCTTGTAAAGCTACACAACTTGTGTTTATTCTTCATAAATCTTAAGGTTCTTTTGTCTCATGTCTACACCTTCAACCTCTCAAACTGAACATCTCATCCCTCTGCAGCATTATATTTCTTCTATGCCCTCTCATGGGCTCATTTCTTTCCAAATTCCCCCTTATGATAGATCTACCCTAAGATTTTTGTACCTTTCCTCTATAATGGCATCCATTCCATAGCACATAATTCAAACTCAAAACAATTTAAATATGCAATTACTTACCTGTTAAACCAATTGTCCATTTATAGATTTTATGTGCTCCTCCTCAAACCTGGCACCTCATCCTCTCAATCATACAAGTGCTCCAAATTTCTTCATCAAAAATGACTTCATATGCCTCTAAGAGGCTCACTTTTAGGCTCTGCTCTCTTTTCCATCTAGAGTTTCATCTTCTTACCATTCTTTGACAATGAATTTAATTCTTTCTCATTATTTCTTTTGTCAAGGTAATGAATTCTTTCTACCTGGCAGGGAATTACAATTTTCTTCTCACTCTATTTTCTTTTCCTGGGTAGCGAACCATAAATATTTCCACACTCCTCCTTCCTGGACAGAGAAATTATATATTACTATTAAAACAAGCCTCAAAGAGGCATTCCCAGCACCATGGCGTCCCAATTTTTCCCAGGCACTTTCTCTTCTTTTTTTTAATACTCTGAAAGATGTTTGTACGGCCTCATGAGAGGCATTTCAACTTCCAATGCAACCTCTTCTCCTTATATTTATTATTAAATTTTCAACTTTAGTTTAGGCGTTGAAATCTCCCATATGAGACGTTTATTCCTCTAATTAATTTTTGTTTGTTTTTTTAATAATATGTTGCCTCCTCTATTTAAGCCACCACTCTCCCTATTTGAAAAATTGCAATTTTCTCTATTTTACACCACATATGAAGAATGCATAGACAAGAATACATTATACATAAACATTTACATTGTCTCCTTGAGAAACTACACCAACAATTGAAGAACATTCATTGTACGATTGCGACATGACAGATTTGGAGCTAAAAACTGACTTTTTCCATAACTTCCTATCAGAACCTCAAAATCTCATGAAAACTTGTAGAGACATGGATTTCAATATTCCTAAGACCTCCACCAAGCCGTTCAACTTCAAACCTCATGAATTTCAAAATTTTAAAACTTCACCAAATTGCTAGCAGAAGTCGCGAAACAGTTAATTCTCCAAAAACATAAGGCATATGACTACAAAACCTTCGTCATCAAGTTCATGATGAAATCAGCAATCTGCCTATAAGAGGGTTTGCCAAGAAACCTCACCGATTTCCCCAAACAATTGTTTCAGTGAAAACTATCTGTTGTGCGCCGAAGCCAAAGTACAACAAAAACTTAAAACTTGCAAATTCCGACATGCCACCCACTCCAATAGCCAAGAGATACCAAATGAAAACCAAAATATAGTAAAACTTAAACCCAAACCTAAAATCTATTTTTGGTTGATGTCGACCGCCAGTCCGCCCAGATACTCCTTCATCAAAAAGAAAAAAAAGATTGCTCAAATCTTGGGTTTCAAGGTCAGACAGATGTCAGGTATGTACCTTGGAATCCCCTTGTTTGTTGGGGCTAGTAGGTCCACTCTATGTGAATCTCTTATTTTAAATTGTAACTCAAAACTGGCCTCTTGGATGGGCAAATGGCTTTCCTCTACACGTAGAATCCTTGTGTTAAAATTAGTAATCTATGTCATTCCCATTTACACAATGTGCTACCTCATAATGCCAAAAAAGACATGACATCATAGAGCAGAAATAAGGATTTTTGGAAAGGAATTACAGAAAACAAGTAATTTCTGCCAATAGCATGGGACAAGATTTTCCGCCTTAAAGAGACAAACAAGGTGGGTTTGCGATAATGGCCAATGCTCAATACAACTCTAGGGACTAAGCTAGTTTGGAACATGCATTCCAATCCACCTCTAAAAGGGCAAAAATACTTCAAAAGAAATATTTGGATTCTGCACATCCTAATAGAATACTCACTATGAAAAATCCTATCGGTGGATCAACAATATGGAACTTCCTGATATCAACCAAAGACCTGATAACTAAGCACATCACATGGAAACAAAAAATGGGAAAAAGGCTTTGTTTTGGAAGGATTCATTGAATCGGTTTCAGGCACTGAAAGACATACTTGATTTGGAGACTGTTAAGGAAGTCCTGTTAACATTTGAGGAATCCACGTGAGAGATTATGTAATCCTAGAAAAAAGGGTGGGTATGAAAGAATGGAAATGGAGATCTCTTCAAGGTTTAGGTATGCCATAAAATCAGCAAGTTCGACTAGATGATATACTGGTAAATAGAATGATCTTCATTTTTGAGGAAGAAGACATAATAAAATGATGTGGCTCAAAATAAAGAAGCTATAGCGTTAAGATTGGATACACAATATAGGAGGCTACAATTAAAAAGCAGAATTGGCCAAACCGTATATGCTGGCAAAAACAATTCTTACTAAGCGCACGAGCCTTTGTTCGGGCTGCTTTATACAATAGGATATTAACAATTAAAATTTGGGCTTTAGTGGCCTAACTAGATATGTTCTATGTAAAGAAGAGGAGACTATAGACCATCTTTTACTAAGGTGTAAATATGCAGAAACATGTTCGAAAAAGGTGATAGAAAAATTGAGCCCCCTCCCACAAGACATTTTATCGCTTTTCAATGCATGGCCAGTTATTCATAGAAAGGCAGTTTTCTCAAGCATTTGCATTATTTACCCATCGTTGATAATATAGGACCTTTGGAAAGAAAGAAATAGGAGGAATTTTCAGGAAAAGGAAATGACTTGTGAGGTATTCTTTAGAAAGTTGTAAAATGCCATAATAGAGGTGGTCAACAATGCTGCCAGAAATTGAACACTCTAGGACAACTCCACTACATGGGATGGTGAGATTCAAAAATCATGGTAGAGGCTAGTAGTCCCCACATTCATGGGGATGCTCTGGCTCATCCGTCATCTAATACAAGAGCAAATGCGAAATAGCTTCCTCCAAATCAGAGATGGTATAAACCAAACTTCAACCAAGTGTCATGAGGAAATCCATGGCAATCAGGAGTAGGGTGCATAATTAGAAACCATGAAGAAGTAATGATTGGGGTGGCAACAAAAAAGATCCCAATAGAAATAGATAATGAAGTTGAATTTCATGCAACCCTACTAGGTCTTCAAACTTGTTAAAAACTCAGTTTGCAAAAACTTCAAATCGAAGGGGACTCCCTAATCACGATTAATGCCCTTCGCAAACAAAGGACTCAATGCTGGAAACTCAAATAAAATTTTATCCCAATGCTGGGAGTTGTTGATACATTCGAGTTCTTCAAATTAGGAAATGTGTTTCAAGAGGTGAATGGCATAGCTTATACAATAGCCAACATGGCGGTTGATATGCTTAGTGACTATCATTACAACAACTCCCCAAGCGCATGGCAAGATTTGGCTCCCGATTTTCCATCCTTAATAGCTTGGTTAATATAAATGAAAAACATAATGGGAAGGTAATATGTGATGCTTGGCGTGCTGCCCGTCAGAACCAGTACAGAAGAAATTACTACGAGTGAACATTTGTAATTATGGATCCAACATTTATGCCACCAAGGAAGATCTTTAAGTTCACAATATTCCATCATGGTTTGGCATACAGAATGCAAAGAATGGACAAGACAATATGTCTTAAAGCTAAGAAACGATAGATGGTGTTTCTGGGGATGGTAATGGAATTCAAGTTGAAGAAAGTTTTTAGAAGTACAAGAATAGCAGTGGTGCTTCATGCAATAAAAATGGTGTTAGGGAAAACTTTTCTCTCCATAGCACAGATACCGTGTGAACACAGATGTTTCATCACTGTTTTTGGTGGTCTTGTTGGATGCAAGAGAATCTAAAGAAGTAATCCAAGCGGTTGCGGAAACACTCATCAAGCCACGATGGTGATGTAGTTTAAAAAAGATAGTGGATGGTGTGGTTCAAGGGCTGGGCTTCCACCCAAACTTGGAAAATTGTTCAAGTATTAGCCCATCATATTTTGAAACGTGGGTGCCTTTTACAAGGCCATTGGAGAAAATGAGAACGAACGTAGGCACCAAGCCAAATGGGGGATTGAGTTCCTCAAAGCTATTTCAAGAGCTTCTGCTGCATCGAAGGTGGATTGGTCATTCCCAATGGAGTCTGGGAGTTCAGATTCTGATAAAAACGGAGAAGATGAAAATGGAACTTTGGCCACCCAAGTTTAGCAATAAGTTTGGACATTGTTGTTTGTTGTTACTAATATACAATACATATAGGTGATAAAAGCAGTTGTTATACAGCATTTTGTATAGAATAGTAATATACAAGGCCTACAGCCTTGGCCCTCCAGTGGAGTAGCCATGACAATGTTCCTTTTCATTATTAACTAATACACAAGGGTATGGCTCCCTAAAGCCAATTTTACTAATAAATAAATAAAAATAGTTTAACAATTAGTGATAAAAAAACAACGTCAAATATCGACACCTAATTTACCTTAGTTCTAGATTTTTAGGGCTATTTTGTTACAAAGATCTCTTATTCTGAAAATTCTCCAAGGGTGCAGACCTAACCTGCACAGATTGAATTTAACATGCACACATCTGATCTGAAAAAATCTAGCCTAATATCTAAGTTGATGGAAGGACAAATAGTTTTTATAAACACTTTCAGAGAATCTGTTGGATTGCAAAGTTCATGTTCTTGAGTTAGACCCACACACAGACCAGCTTTAAAGGCTTTAAACAAGATGATCAAGAACAGCTAACAATCATAGAATGGACCTAAGATGAAGCAATCCCTAATTATCTTTACCAAAAAAAAAATCACCTCTCCAAATAAAAATCTAGATACACTCCTTAAATTCCTTTCAAACCAGTGAATGATCTTAAATACAACCAAGCACAAAAATAAACAAAAAATCGGACACTATGTCAACTAACCAGTTCACAACAGCTAGTGAAGTGGTTGCCAACAAATAAATTTAAATTTTGATTTTTTTAAAATGAGATGATCAAATCTGCGATTGTGGAAGTGACATGAGTCAAGTCCATACCCACAAATCTGATCCAGGGTAGATCTAAAGATCAAGAATGTAACCTAAAAATAAATGATAAATGAGATCAAACTATAGGATTTTATAACACTCTAATCAAAACAGAGCCCCAATATGTAAAGGAAAATGGCACGAAGATACAATTTTCAGCATTACACTTATAGATATTAGAAAGAATTACAGGTCAAATATAGCTACTTTAAAATTGCAATACTTTTTAAAAACATTGTTTTTGCACTTTTTTTCCAATGTCAATCTATTGGATTCATTGTGAGACTTATGAGTTCTTAATTTTGTGATTACTATTTTCCCTTTGAAACTTCACCTTAAAAGTGTCAAAAACTGTTTTGTTTAGGGTCGATAATGTCTTAATGGTAATTGAGGTTTCAAACTTCAATTTCTGCATCATTTTGCCTACCAAGAATACAGGGGATGGCAGCAGGAGAGACACTTCCGTACGAACTATTTTGCACCTTGAGTTGGCTATTACAAATATGTACTCACAATAGATGATACAACAAATAAAAATATGCTTGTAAAATAAAAATCTTTGCCAGATAATATTATTAATTGCAAATATGTGTATGGAGTATCCTGGTTAGAACAGACAGACAGCTATGGTAAAATAGGTACGTACTCTGGCCCAAACAAATGTAAGTTCATTTTTTGAATTTTTGCCAGAATTCATATTATACAAAAAGCTCAGAAATCTGCAATACCCATTAGTGCCCTGTTAAAATTATTCAGATAACTCAGAGCATATAAAATAGGTACGTACTCTGGCCCAAACAAATGTAAGTCCATTTTTTGAAATTTTCCCAGAATTCATATTATACAAAAAGCTCAGAAATCTACAAAACCCATTAGTGCCCTGTTAAAATTATTCAGATAACTCAGAGCATACCTGCCTTGCTCAGCACCTTCAGCACCTACAGAAGGGAATCCTTGTACTCCATCTAAAACTAAAACTCAAAAAGTTGACAGGATAAATTTTCCCTCTCAAGTATTGTTCTACATTCGATGTGTCGGTATGCAACTGAAGGTTTCTGACAGGATTCTGAAAGACAACCTTTTGAGTAAAAATCTGAGGCAACAAATATACTGGCATCCTGTAATGGAGTTATTTTACCCGGGGCTTTCCTCTAGAGCATTAGCCGCATGGTAAAGCTTAACCAGTAAGTTATCACTGTATTGATGTTATTTTGCTATGCCTGGAATGCTAGAATCTCAATCATGAAAAAGGATATTGGAGAAAAACATTACTGCCTAGTGATCGTGAGGCTCTAATACAGAAATGGGCACTTAAGACATACTGATCGTTAAGTGCTTTCAGCAGGACATAAACAAAACAGTTGTGGTTTCTACTAACCAATTTTTAAAATCATCCATTAAACAAGCTCTCCATAAAACACACCCATAGTAGTTGACCTACATTCCACAAGCTAGGACATAAATATTGCTTCATTACCACAAACTGACATCCTCGAAGGAGTGCACAGCAGGTTCAAAAAAACTTGGCATCTTTAGATTAGAAATTATCGTTTATCCAAATCACTCACAATCATAGAACAAGTAAAAATATTGCAAACTGTAATTCTTTCGACAACCATCAAGTCAAAAAAGGAAAAACCTTGCAGCTGCGGAAATCCAGGCAACCATGATGTAAGGATTTTACAGATATCTAAGGCAAGAATATTGAAAGGAACAGTTGAATGTGAAATACAAACTCACTTTGATCATTTTCAGTTATCAGAAAGTCAAATAATCAGACGATTGAAGCAATGAAAAATTTGCATTCTCAACTAAAATTTCTTGTCGGATTGGAATTTCATATCCAAAGTAATGAGAAGGTTGAGTCATATTAATGTCTTTTATAAGTAAGAGGTATGTATCTGCAGTGTGTCAAATTATGATATTTTATATCAGGGTTTAACTGCATATTTTTTGAGTCAAACATATGACCCTTATTTCATGAGTAGTGATTAACATGAACCCATCTATATGTTTGACTCAAAAACTACGCGGTTAAACCCTGATATAAAATATCATAATGTCTTTTAGTTAAAACACTTCATTCTGAAATAAAAGACCAACACATATATAGATCTGACACCATTTATGGTAACACAGTAATTGACAATATTTTAAGTAGAACTCCATGTCCAATCCAAACATATAAAGTTACAATGTCTGCTACAGTTATATGTGCCACAATTCACATTCAATAAAACTTAATCAATCTCTATGCCAAATAGATTTCCAAAAATAACTCCGTCCGTTTATCAAATTGCCATCCATTGAATTCATGCCATAAGAAAACTAGTTTGCAATCCCTGTGTAACTCAACATCTCACTGGCAACAAAAAAAAAAGTCCCCATCTGTGTCCGTGTCAATTGAAAACTCTACATCAAAGAAAAAAAAAAATTAAAACACGGCAAAAAATAACATATATTAAATTTATTCCAAGGATTACAAAAATAACTAGCTAGTGCTGAATGCCCCACAATATAAGCAACTGTCTCCAAATTTTAATAAGTTATCATATAAAATGACTACTAATGAATAGTGTGGTGTACCATAAAAGTAGCACACCCAAACTAGCATGTAAACCTTCACATACACTTCAAATTAGATATATACAGTGTTCCAAGGAGACATCCCCCACCACACCGCCACTGCCACCCAAGTATCTAAGACATCCCCGAGAGCCTCCCTTTGAGAGGGGACGATTCTAGGGTACCCCCCCAAAATAGAGATGTTTAAGGGACTCTGGGACATCCCAAGGATGCTCAAGTATCACTCAACGCTTGCAACAAACCTATAAAAAAGTGTGTTTACTTTTTTTAAAATAAAAAAGGGATTTTGATCTTAGTGCACATAGCCCTAACCCGAATTGCTAATAGGTCCCACCCCTACCCCGAAGACCTTCTCCCAAAAACCTAAAAAAAGCCATATCACCCTCATTCCAAATCACACAAAACCTTCATCGAGTGAAGCAGAACTCTAGAAGTAGAGGCAGCAAGCCAAGAGAGAGAAGATTGCAAGAGTGAGAGAGCATTAGGAGAGGGTAAGTGAGATCACGAAGAGGACACAGAAGCCAAGAAGAGTGAAAGCATTTGCTAGATAAGTTTCAATTCATCATTTGAGAGACAAGGTAGGCATAATGCATCTGAATTTTTTATTTTCATTTCTTCATTTCTTATAATTATTTGTGATTCATTTTTTAATTTTTAGATTTTCAATGTTCATTTCATTCTTAATAAATTATTTGAAATGCTGAAATTTCAAAATTATTTTGGTTTGTAGGCTGTAGCTTTGTTTTCAATTTCAAAATTAGAAGTCAAATTAGGATTTCACCTTGTTTATGCTCTGTCTCTGCGCTTTGTGCGACCTGAAGTAAGAAAAACAAAGTGAAATCCTTGTTTGACCAAGTATTTACAATTGTCAATTTATGACAACAGCATTTAGGTTTTTTAATTTATTTTTTTAATCATTTTTAAAATTATGTTTGTAAATTATTAAATCAATGCATAAATATTTGATTAGATTTTAAAATCAATCATTAAAATTTGAAAGTCAAATTAGGATTTTAACTTTTGTGTATGCTTCGTGCAACCCGAAGTAAGAAAAACAAAAAGAAAATCCTTATGTCTTAATCCCTTGCATTATGCACCCGATGATCCTAGTACAGAAGCAGAGAAGGGTGAAACTCAAACAACTCTTAGGGGATATTCAAAGGAGGCTAAGATAGACAACGAGACTATGGCATAGGAGGACCCAATTTTGTGGTGGACTATGCATGCACCTACTTCTATGACTACCGATCTAGCCATTCGTTTGTTGTTCAAGGTTTCTAGTTCTTCTACTATTGAAGGAACTAGTCTACTTATAGCTTCACCCATTGCGTTAAGAGGGACAAGCTTACCTTTCGGAGAGCAGAGAAGCTTGTGGTTGTACGTAGTGCCTTGTGTTTGATTGACCACAACACACGTACAAGGAGAGTCCAATAACTAGATGGGATGTAGAGCCAGAGGAGCCAGCACATGTTGATGATGATACTACATAAACATGGCTGGTTGGTATCGATTTGGAGGAGCTTGAGCATGTGGAGTTCAACAGTTCTAGTGATGAGGAGCTTGGCAAGAACTTTGGGGATAATTAGAGGCATCAGGCCATTAGCCATTAACTCATTTGTATTTTGTCTTTGAACATTGTAACCATGAATCAACATTATGAAATTTTAAAAATTCAACATGTCACATTTCATTGTTAATGTTCAATGCAATGTGTTTACTATTTAGTAGTTACTAGTTTACTTAATATGTGAAAGTTTCATTTGTAGTTCTTATACTTATACATATATTTATAACTATTTTTCCAAGTACTTTATGTATTTGTGCCAACCCCTCATTGCCCACTTGTTGCCCCCAAACTTAGGCCCTTGGTCTCCTAGTCCCTGAAACCCGTCCCCCTATCCACGTCACAAAAATCCATGGAACTATGGATATATAGCTCCATCCCTTGTCATTCCAATTTTCTACAATGATCAATTACTTTATTTTTTCCATGTTTCTTTGCATTATAGAAAAAGTACTAAGTGCCAACTTTAATCATTGTTCTAGGGGGCATGCCCCCCCTCAAAACACAAGTTGTTTTTGGGGTGGGGACATCCCCATGATGTGAGACACCAAGGAGATATCCTGCCCCCATGACTAGCAGGAAGATGTCCCTAGGAAATTGCCCTCAAAGAGGGGATGTTGAGGGGACACCTTGGTGTCCCTAAGACTGCTTGGAAACTTCTTCAAGTCTCTTGAACATCCCTGAAACTGACAATGAAATGTCAAAAATCAATTCTTAAAAAAAGGTACTTTTTGGAACTCTGTGCCACTAACCCTAACCCTAAAAGTCTAACTAACCCAACCCACACCCTAAACACATGAAAAATAGTGTGTGTTGCCCCTCAAGGGCCTTAACTTGTTAGGGACCCCAAGCTGCCCCCACCAAGCCCGCCCACCATTGCCAAGCCCTATCCCCCCATCATCTCCAAATTTTGGCACTTGGTCCCCCTATCCCCGAGACCCATCCCCCCAATCCAAGACTCCATGTAACTATGATTTTAACCAACACAAGGAGCCTTGAAATGCAGATTTGTACTTAATAAAGGCAACCCAAGCACTAGACTTTGGGTTGTGCCATTAGCATCTCAAATGCTACAAGGCAAGAATTAGCCTCTCAAATGCCTGCTAGTCCCTTAATACACAATACACACATATACATACATACATAAAATATCAACCAAATATAACTTCCTACCCCTCACTACTAGGTGGGTACAACTAAAAATTCATCAAGTCATGATTATAAAATAATATCAATAGGTTCAATTATGGTCACATTAAAATGGAAAAACGCTGGAGTACAATACAATGAGATGTACACTGTCTATGGAAAGTGATAGGCCATTCATTAGAGAATAAGCCACTTTTCCCAAAATCCAGTTGGTATTTTTCCACGTACAACGATTTCAATTGTTCTTTCTTGAACAAGTGAAAAGGTACATTACATTTGTTGTTGCTTATTAATGCTTGTTAATAAGACAAGTGACCATTCAAAGAAAAGTCATAACCGTGAAAGGGATATGGCCCTTGCCAAACGGTGGAGTATGGGGAAGGATATAAAAGAAATCGAATGAATTAAGCATTGAGCAGGGAACATCATTCGATCAACATATGGTATTGGAACAGCAACATCAGCAATCCATATATATATTAGAAGCAGCGAATCATAGAAAGAAAACCACACTTCCTAATTTCCATAACTATCCATTGCAACCGCGGCAAGAAGTATATCTGATATTGTTAAACTAGCACATGAGTTTGAGGGATGATATAAGTGTTTGAATTAATCTTAAAAATATAAGAAGCTTTCATATTGAGGTATTGAGGTTAAGGAGCACGGGAGCTTGAAATATTGAAGTTTAAATTCTTTTGAGTGGATCGTGGGGCCCTCACAAGGCACAGCTGCAGCCTAGCACAAGAGAAGCATATGCCAACCGCAACTTCTAAAGGTAATGAAAGAAGGTATGACAATTTGTCTTTATCATTGTTATTTCTGCTAATTGATGATATCAATAAGACCATTACATATTCATAATGGAATGTAGCTTAGGAAGTTAAGATGCTGTTACAAGTTGAATTAGAATGAACATATAAGAATCCTGATTGTGATAAATGCAATATATATATGTAGATAGTTAAAGGCATATTAGATAATCATGCATTAGAAGTAATGTTCACATTTCGGATTCTTCATATTATAGATATAGATAGACTTACAAAAATAAATGATTGTGTTATGATTAATGATGGATGTTAATCATAAAGAATATATATAAAATAATAGTTTGATTTTAGATATGTGATTATGAATATGCATAGAAAGAACAGATTGATATGATAAATGAATATGCTTATGAATAAGAAATCAATGAAGATGAGAATGGAATAGGATCATATGATATATATTATTGGCCAAGTATGACATAAGGCTAAGATGTTCTAATTATAAGGCATCATGTGCCAAATGTTAATAATGAATTAGAAATCATAGGATTGTGCCATATCCAAAAAGAGGATTAGCCTCATCATTAATCGTCTCGCCATCCTAGGTGTATGGGTAAGTTAAGAGAATGTTATTGGACCTAGGTAACTCTAAGAAGATGAAGTACCTCTGGGTGTGAGGTGAAGCCTTGGGCCTATGGTATGATGAGCTTATCAATGTAATTTGTGCCCTACAGTAGGTGACTCTCCAATAGATGAGGTGGGAAGTCTTTGGAGCTGATTGGTGAGGTGGGAAGCCATCGGGCCTCCATATGGGATGGTTGTGTCTCCTTAATGAACCATGCCTATGGAGTTAGAGATGGATTAATGATAGAGCGACATATGATCCTTCCAAGGATAGCACTTGAGGCCTATGAATATGAATATGAATATGAATATGACTATGACTATGAATATGAATTATGTGATTATGGAATTATAAATTCTAGGATAAATATGGAAAGAATATGGATCTATTGTAGACATGATATTTCCACAGTCCATAATGATAATCGTAGTGCTTCTGGATAAAACTGTGTATGCTTTTTTGACTCAACGTTTCAGATCATACTCCATGATCCATCATCATGAGGAAAGTGTGAGAATACATATGAATTGCAGCCAGAGTTTTTTATTTATATCTTTATTTTTATTTCCTCCTCTCTTGTCTTTCCCCATTCCTCTTGGTTCTTCCTTGACTCATTGTTATCCATGCCCACCCTCTCTATATCTTCTTAAGAAACTCTGGCTGCAATTCATATGTATTCTCACACTTTCCTCCTGATGATGGATCATGGAGTATGATCCGAAACATTGAGTCAAAAAAGCATACATAGTTTTACCCAGAAGCACTACGATTATCAATATGGATCTATGTTAATTATGATATGAAAAGAGAAAAATTTGGAATACTAATGTTTCCTTTTTGTAAGTTGAAATTGTACAAGGTTGTGATCAATTTGAGCTTACTAGAAGGGGACATTACAAACAACTTAGTCAGGATAATACTCTGACAAGACAAATTAATAAACATCCTAGAAAAAGCAATTGACAAAAGATTAAATTTCCCTCAAATGTAGAAATGATGAGCTATTGTTAAAATAGTTGTGTTGAAGCAAATTTTCTAATTGAAGGGCTTACATTGTATTACATATGAAATTTATACCACAAGAGATCTAAGTAACAGGAAAGTCTCTCCTTGTCACCATATTTGTACTAAGCAAAGTTCATGTTAGCCATGTTCAGTCATTAAAGAAGCTAAGATACTGAAGCCTACACTAAGTTACTCTGAAATTGCATGGATCCCAAGAATGTATTATGTCCGACCAAAGCAGCTGTTAGCAAACAAACAGGATATTAATGAATCAACCATGTATAAGAATTTGAAAACATCCATAATTCTATGGGAAGTTGGGATCCCTTTAGACTGTTAAGCTTAGGAGAGATAGATGTAACAATTGTACCACAGCCAAAAGCATCATGCCTTGCAGCAGCCGAAGACTCCCTTCTGGGTTATGCAATACCAAAAAAAAAATTGGAGGTCATTTTATAAAGAATTAACTATGAAGAGAATTTAGGGATGATGTATTCTCCTTAGTGGTAAGTGTAGCAATTTATCTTGGCTTATTCTCCTTAATCTTGGCTAGAGAAAATTAAGTAATCATGTCACAACAATTTAGAATTCTATGATATTTCCAACCAAGAATGACAAGAAAGGTTACTGTGAAAAGAAGATCCTTCAGTTGTATTCAAGTGGCTAGGGTAGCAGCTATGAATACTACTTCTCTTTAATTATATTTTGAGAAAGATACCATTTATTAGTAGGATTTCCAACTTCTTGTCATATATTTACACCAATAAGCATTCCCTTAGTAAGAATACTAAATGAAATACATACATCAATGGTAGAGGTTAAAATGATTACTATCAAACAAATCTTGACCATACAATTTGCCATAAATACATGTTTGTGACATGGAATCTAAGCACTAAATGAAATACATACATAGATGGTCGAGATTAAAAAGACTACCATCAAACAAATATTGATCCTTTTTGGGATATTCCTGATTTCCTTGCCTAAATGATAATAGCTTTATCAAAGATCAAGAATTTACAATAATATTAAGATCAATAAATCATAACACAATTCTCAAAATCAATCATATCGTGAATTCTTTGAAAAAACTTACAAATCTGCTAAATTAGAGGTTTTTGTCCCTAACTCGACAATGGCAATATCAAGGGTTTTTGTCCTTAACTTGCCAAGGGCAAGAAATGGTTTTCATCCTTCCAACTCTTAGTCCACCTTGGAGGGCTTTCATCATCCTTGACCAAGCCCAAGAGCATGAAAAGGTTTTTGTCCTTCCAACTCTCATTTACTTGGAAGGGATTTCGTCCTTCCTTTTTGCAAGACACTTCCTCAAATTCAAAAATGATTGTTTGATGAATTACTAAATTATTGCTGATTGATATTCCTTGATGGATTGACAAGTTAGTGATTGAATGAGGCTTGAATGATTTATGATTGAATGATGTTTGACTGTTTTATGGATTAAAAAAGATTTGACTGATTTATGGATTGAATGAGGTTTAATTGATTTATGGAGGTTTGAATGATGTATTTGTGTTGAATGAATTATTCTTCTTCCCTGATATGAGGCTGAAACGTTTTATGCTTGAATGGATATATCTACTTCGTTGAGTGAAGGAATTATGCTTGAATGAATAATTCTTCTTTGCTGATGTAAGGCTGTAATGGTTTATGCTTGAGTGAGGCCTAACTGATTTACAATTGAAATTCTTCTTTTTCTGATTTGAATGAAGATGGAATGATTTATTATTAAATTCTCTTTCTGATGTCCCTTTCAAAATGAATCAATCCTCCCTTTGCAATCTTATTTTGGAGGGAGTCGCACCCTTTCATGGTTGCTGTCCTTTGTAAGAGTCATAACTATTCATCCTTTGACTGCTGCCCTTTGGTAATTAAACTTTAGTTTGACTTAAACATTCCCATACAGCCGCTGCCCCTTTGGTAACTATAATTTAATTTTATCTTGACTTGCCTTTATTTAAATCGTTAGTATAAAACTAGTGTCACTTTTTCTTAAGCAAGATGAATTTGTTATTGGTGCCACCTTAAATAGCTTTTCTTATTCGGCGATTTAGTTTATTTCCGTTAGTTTTATTTACGTTTAGTTTTGTTGACTAAGCAAGGTGGCCAGGGTTTTCTTACTACTTATCGCCTATCGGTTATCTTTAGATAATTAGTTTTATGAGGGTGGTAACAGCACAAGCGAGAATAGACTTTTATAAAGAGATCAAACTCTTCTCATGCTTGATATCTTTATTATTAGTAAATACCAGCCTCAAAATTCAAAGTTTTAAGCATCGTAATCTTCTTTACCCTATAAAATTTGCTTTTGGATTTACTGACTTATTCTACCCTAGCTCAAATAAGCAGTTGTTAGAGATTTATATCAAGTCTCTGTAATGTTCCAAGCAAGGGCATTATACAATTTGCAATAAATACATGATTGACATGGAATCTTGATATGTTGCAAAAATCCATATTTATGATATATGGAAAAAAAATCTTGAACTTACATTTATCACATTTTCTAAAAAATCTTTTATTTAAATAGTCATAAATGATGGGAATCGAATAAGATCTTGAGCTTACATTTACTTCTCTATTCAATTTAATTTCTTTACATCGATAAAAAGAACTCTATTTAGTTTTCACATAAATAAACACATTTTTGTTGCATTTTGTCAATCATTGAGCAAATATGTGAATTAAGTGGAATTGTTACTTTTGACTTAGTAGATGTTGAAACATATTAGTGGACATGATATTTCCATAGTCCATGATCGAATGTAGAGCTTCTGGAATCACTATGTATTGTTTTTTTCCGTCAACGTTTTGGATCACACTCCATATTAGCGTGATCCAAAACATTGACGGAAAAAACATATTAGCCTTTAATCTCTATAGAATCGTATGATAATTTCTAAATTTATTCATAATTACCATATTTAGAAGAAATGCATAATAAATGACATAAAATAATTTGAATGAATATTGCTTTTTTATGTAATTTTCATAATTCTTGTGTTTAAGATTTTATTTCATAGATATGTTGTTGGGTGAATTCAAGGTGTTTGATCTCATATGCATGACTTAAATGAATTTGCATTAAAACATATTAAATGCACAATGTTCTAGGCCTATGTTGCCTCGAAAAAATATGTTATAGTTATAAACATATAATATGATATTTCCTTCTATTTTATCATGTTAGGCATATGAAGGAGTATATAATAGAAGCATCCTACAACTATCATTTATTCATAAGTGTGACTATTCACTCAATCATTACACAATGAGAAAATTACAAGCAGATAACATATGATTTTTCTAATTAAATCTGAGAGAGAGAGAGAGAGAGAGATCATATAACCATATAGCCTATTCATTTAATCATTATACAATAAAGAAATTACAAGGAGATTGCACATGGCTTTTCTTGTGCTAATTATTCCATTTTTTAAGGATTGTGCATGTGCTCAAAATGGTTATTTAACATATTTTCATTTTCTTGAAAAATGTTTGGTACAAGCTATTGATGGAGTCTTATGGTTTTATGAGGAAACCTTGTATGATTTTATTTTTGTAGAAAATAAATTATATGATTTTATGTTTAATTTCATAACGAGCATGTTTGATTTGATTCAATACTGAAAAATATCTATTTCTCTTTATCAAATTCTATAAATTCTGGTGAGGGCTTCACCATCTTTGATTCCAATGGAGATATCCTCTTCAAAGTGGACACATACAATCACCTTATTATCATGGATGCCTAGGGCAAACTACTTCTCACACTATGCCACAAGGTATAAACCATTTCTACATTTTATTCTGCATATTTCTATTATTTAATTGATTTTATGGTTGGATACCTTCCTTTGTAGCTTGATAGTCTACACCAAAGATAAGAAAGCTATCTTGGAGATAAGATGGATGGTCAAAAACCCCTCTTCATTGTGATGAAGTCTTTGATTTTACCAACAAAAGAGTACCTCAAATTTTTTTCTTTCTTTCTTTACTATGTTTGCAAGAATGGGTTTATTTAAGGTTTTGGTAAAAGGATTTTGTGTAGGTGAAGCATAAGTGTGGCTATGTGGGGACGATGCTTGGTAGAGATGTTTTTAGTCTATGTATTGAGGCCGGCTTCAATCAGGTTTTCATGATGGATTTGGTTATTGTGCTTGAACAGATCTCCTTGGTGATGTTGACCTTCTTCATGTGAGAGGATCACACAAAGGATAAGATAACTACACCACCCTCCTCTTATTGCCCAACACCAAAAAAGTGAGGCACTTTTCTTTAATTCTCTGTGTTTGTGCCCAACCTAACAATTGCTCAATTGTGGAAATATTTACCAATAATTTGACTGATGTTATATTAATTTCATTCTCTGCTTTAATAGTCTTTAATGTTGTGCTAATTTTATTCTCAACTTTAATATTCTTTAAAAATATTGAATGAGATTATTTTAATTTATACTTCAAGATTAAAATACTATTTTTTGGGATAGTTCTTGTATTTAGCCATTTCACGTTACCATGTCAATCATGATACAAACATAATAGACTATGTAAAGAGGTTTTGTGCACAAGGTGTTATGTCTCTCTACACTCTACTTAAACATCACACTCTTCAACAATCAAATAGTCAATAGCAATTTTACACTTCATCCCTACCAAAAAGTGGTAATTAATGAAATCCATTTCTTTCCTAAATATTAAATGAACTGGCATTCACTAAAGCAGCTAAAATTATTGAACAATGTAAAGGTGTAGATTCATTACCAAGAGCTTGGAGTGTATATAAACCGCCATGTACAAGAGTTATTTTAGCCATTTTAGGCATTTTCACATAGATTTTAATTTTAATTATGTACTTTGCAATAAGGATTGTATTTGTTTTTACAAGGAATTATAGGTACATTAATGAGAATTTTCGATAGGTTGATATCCAAACTTAGAACGTATGTGTGGCTAATGAAATTTTCCACCACTAGGCCACTTGCCATTTCATGATGGAAACTTTCAAATTCTATCAAGAAGTGTATTTCAATTCTAACACAACCTCTAAGGTACATCATGTTGAGATCAGCTCTAATACCAAATTCAAGATTTTAGACATGATTCAATTTAATTTCAATAAACTTAAGGAGGGATAGAAAATTTATTTATAAACCAGAGGAATCCATAGCCCAAGGCCCTAGAGCTAGCCTGAAAGGTGGCTCTAACCACAAGGCAAGCCCCCATAACCCCTAGGCTATACATGCATAGGGATCCAGCTACATCCAAATATGGACCCAAATCTTGCTATTTTTTGTGAAAAAACCAAAACCCATAAAAAAGAACTTATTTTTTTTTATAAATAAACCTAAGAGCTTATGCAGAACATGACACAATCAAATTTGAAGTTGTATTATTTTTGTTTTCCAGGTTCCTCTATAGCACAACCATACTGCTTCATTTTTTCCTAGGAGTTTATTTTTTCAAAACTAGTTAGTTTGTGACCATTCCACATTTTTTTATGGCCTTTTCGAGTTTTATTTGCTCCATGCACAACTGTCCTTGCTCCTTGCACACACCTCCAAGATTTTTTTATTTATTCATTCCAAAACTTCTAATGTTTCAATTTAGTTTTGTCAGGATTTGAATTTATTTATTTGTTGTCATTTCAATAAGTATTTCACAGTTTATTTAATGAATTAAAATCCTTTTGTATCCTATTTTTTATTAAAATCATGATCATCTAAATTATTAATATTTGAATTTTAATATTTTTTAATTCATATTTACTTCACAATTTACTTTATTATAATTTTTTATTTTACTTTTTTATTAAAGATTTAAAAATTACTCTTGTTTCAATCAAGTATGTTACTTAATGAATTAAAATAAATTATAAAATTTATAAAATATAAATAAAATTTGTCCTTTTGTTTTGTATTTTTTAATTTATTCCATCTAAATTATTAACATTTAAATTTTAATCAAGGTTTTCTCTTTTAAAGTTTTAAGATAGAGTACTATCTGAAATAACAGTACTAGGCATGTTACCTGTTGAATACAAGCAAATATGGCGAGAGTGTCCAGCGACGATTTAGAGTTTCTGGTTGCTAGGGAGGCCAACAATGGAGGTGATTAGGATGACCTAGACGACGAGGATGAGGAGATTTTCGATGAGTGGGTGACCTCTTTCGATGAGGAAGAGGATGAAAGTCTTTTGGATTTATGGTTGGAGGTCCAGAAATCCATTTCACGGACGCAACAAACCTCCTCTACTGGGCAGGGCGATCTTGTCTGTGGACTTTCGCGTGGGTTTCTTCTCCAGAAACCCATTGTTGCCTACTCCTTGTCTGTCAAGCCTGTCTTGGGCAGTGCGAAAACCCCTATTGTGGTCTCAGGGGTTTTGTAGGGTGTGGCTTCTTCAGTGGGAGCTAAAGTGAATATTGAAAATGCAATGATTTCTACTAGGGTTACCCATGTGGTTGATGGATTGGAAGGGGGTTTGCAAGGCCATGCTTCTTGCATTAACGCCAACGTAGTCAAAGATGCTACATGAGATGTTAATCCTGTGCATGAGGACGAGTGCATGTAGGGTGCAACTCCTGGCGCAGGAGTCAACTTGCCTGAGGATGTTGTAGGTGTTGTTAGGAAGGAGTTAGAAGCGGCTTTGGAGGTTAACACACAAGCTGAGGAGATTGCAGATCTCTCTCAAATACCTGGTGTTGTTGCTACTAGGGGATAGGCTTTGGCAGATTATCACCAAATCGTCATTCCTAATTCGCTCATTGAAAGCACAGCTAGGTGGCTCTATAACTTGCTTATTGGGAGATTTTGCAAAAATCGCCCCAATATCGATGTGGTTAGAAGGTGGATGCTTCAAAAATGGAAGCTAAGGGGGCAGGTTGAGGTGGTTCCTTTGATGAACAACTTCTTGTTCTCCTTTTCGAACTCGGAAGATAGCTCAAGGATCCTTGTTGGCCCTTGGTTTCTCAGGCAAAATGGTCTTTGCCTTCAAAACCGATCACTATGCTTCAATCTTTTAGTGGATTGCAGTAAGAAGTTTCCAGTCTAGGTGAGGTTGCTAGGTCTCCCACTGGAATACTGGGACGAGGAGATATTTATGGGTATTGCCAATTCTTTTGGGCAATTTGCTGGGGCAATGTGGTTATGAAATTTCAAACATGCCTTTTGTTTGATAGATTTTGTGTGTTTGTGGAAGCTAATAGGGTACTCCCTTCTAGGATTACCTTATTATCCAAGTCTAGTAGATGGGTTCGACAGATTGAATTTGAACACTCTCATGTTGTTTGCTTTTGTTGTCACAAAGCTAGTCATCCTGATGTTGCTTGTCCAAGTAGAAAGAAGCAACATCCTGTCTGGAAGAGAAAGGAGTGTATCCCCCCTTACAAGATACGCCTATGATGGGAAAAAGGGGATTTCTGAAGATAGTAGTGCTGAAAAGAGGACTCCATCTGATATGCGAGATAATTGGAATAGGGACCATGGAGATGTGATGGACACTCCTTTGGCTGAGGTGTAATGCGATAGTAGGACCTCGAGTGGTCCTTCGGAATTTCCTAGCTCTTCCAAAAAGAAGAGATCTGAGGGTAAGGATTTCAAGTTTAAGATGTGTACTCAAAGCTCTTTGGAGAAATTTAGTTTCAAACCACCCTGATTTTTGTTTGTTTGGTTACTTGGGGTTTTCGACCCTTCATCTGTTTGTCTTGTTGATGGGCTAGTCTTGCATTGCTTGGCTGTTGGTTGCTCTTTTTAGTTTTGTTGAGCTTCATTGTTGTATCTGTTCTCTTGTACAAGGGTTTGGGCCCTTTCAAAATCCCTACTTACCATAATAAAAAACATTTAAATTTTTTTTATCTATCAAAAAAATAATTTTTGTTAATTATATTTACTTTACAGTTTATTTTATTATAATTTTTAATTTTTATTTTTATTTAAGATTTAAAAATTTAATGTGAAAGTGAACTTCTAAATTTAAATTAAATTCTTTATTAAATTCTTTATATTTAAATTTTGCTTTGATGAAAATATAAACATTTTGGAATATGTAGCAATTACATGTCTATATTGCTTCTAAAGTAATGAAAAGTTTAACTATGTGTGCATGTGTAATGTTGTATCCAGCCGTATCCATATTAGGGGTCTTAAAAATGGTTACTAAAATAATATTTAGTTATTTAATGGTCAATATAGTTTCCTATTAGATAGTTTCTTTTTCCATCTTTAGTTTAGTTTCTATCTCTTCTGCTTTATTAGTTGTGGTTTTTCTACCTTATTGGTTGTAGTTTCCTTTGTGAAACTCCCGTTCTATTTTGACTTTGTAATCTCTTTAAATATAGCTTCACTCTTTTGTACGTCATACGTACGTTGTTCTTTGGTGGTCATGTGGGTTTCATAACCCTAGTTTGAGGTTGCTTTTTTTATCAAAAGGATTAGGATATTCTCTTCTCAAGGTCACAATTTTTATGGGCGTCATTTTTATACCCTAGATGAGTTATGTGTCAAATCGCGGATTCTGTTTGGACCATTTTCTCTCATTTTTTTATGGTCGCCATGTCCTGAGGTAGTGTCTCTAAAAATTGTGATTTGCAGTCATGGATCTCCATTTCTGTCACCATTTCTATAACGGTACTCCTTCGTGGTAGTTTTCTCTCTGTTACTCACTTCTGGTCGTGAGTCTTCAATTTTTCTTGGTCGTGTTGCTGGCGGCGACTTCTTTATTCCTCACGGTCGCTGTGTGAACTCCACTCTCAATCTTTTTGGGTCTTCAAGTTTTGAAGTTGGAGTCTGTTCTCCTAAACATGGTCGCAAGATTCTGATCTTTTCTTTGACTCCGTCAGCAATTTCATGACCTTGATCGGCAGTCTCTTTTTGGTTGCTAGCGTGTATGCATTTTGACAGATGTTTCACGTCTCCATTTTTTGTCACTATTTTAGAGAAATTTTGGAACGCCCGTAGACTCTTCAGTGCCTCTAACCCTAGAAATGAGTTCTCTTTTATTTACTCAATGGGAATCTTTTGTGTGGATCCCTCTCTATTCATGAGCACCCAACAGGTATTTAGAAATACTTTCCAATTTATCTCAAAATCCGTGTTCAGATTTTTTGAGACCATGTTTTCTGTAATCTCGAGATCCATGCCTTGAAATCTATGTTCAAATTTGTCTCGAGATCTGTGCCACAAAATTCGTGTTCAAGATTTTTGAGTCAGTGTTTTCCGTGCTTTCAGAATCTGTGCCTCATAACCTATGCAAGGGTTTCACTCCATGTCTGTGCCATCTATCTACTTCGGTATCTGTGCCATCAGCTTATAATCTTATTTTTCTTGTCTCAGAAAATGTGAAGTATGGCATAATTGACCAACATCATGTTGGAAAGCAGTCAGAAGTTCAACGGCCGTAATTACAACACTTGGAAGCAGCGCATGATGACAATCTTCGAGTATTAGTGTCTTGACTAGCTATTTCTAGGAAAATCTACACACCCTCTAGTGGCGAGTAAAGATTAGGATAAATTCGATGAGCAAAATCGTGAACCGATAATGCTTATCAAGTTATCAATCACCAATGATCAGCTGCCTCAGGTTCCGTCTGGTAAATCAGCTAAGGAAATCTAGGATTCACTGACAAACCTTCATAAAATGTCAAACAAGAGTCAAGCATTCTTTCTCAAGAACATGCTTTTCTAGATCATAATGGATGAAAAGTTGTCTCTGCAGGAGCATCTCACCAAAATCAAGGACATCCATGATCAATTAGAGGCGATTGGTCAAAAGATGGAGGAGGAAGATATGGTAGTCATCACCTTGAAAAGTCTACCACAGTCCTATGAGCACTTTATCGAGGTTTCTAGAGTTGTGCAACACTCTTCTGCAACAAGATCAGTGGAAACAACAGTTTGGAAGTGTTGCTAGCTCTTCCACAAAGCAGACATTTACTGCCAAGTCCTTTCAGCAAAATAAGGGCATCAATCAACCCTCTCAGCCATCCAGTGAGGTTCAATCACAGGACCCTTTTCAGAATAAAAACACCCAGTGTAATTACTGCCATAAGTTTGGCCATATGAAAAAGGATTGCTGAAAACGCTTGGTTGTTGCATAGTCCACGCCAAGAGAATCAACACCATCAACCCATGTTGTAGAGCACACTGAGCAAAAGGAGTCTACTTTCTACACCTTTTAGGCCAACTCTTCTGTCTGGTATTTCGATTCAAGTGCTTGTGGACCAGACTACCCCGGTTAAAGTTGTCAACTTTAGAGGGCAACTTGGTTTAGTTAGTCAATTGACCATTACGAGGGGGATTAAAATAATATTTAGTTATTTAATGGTCAATATAGTTTCCTATTAGATAGTTTATTTTTCCATCTTTAGTTTAGTTTCTACCTCTTCTGCTTTATTAGTTGTAGTTTTTCTACTTTATTGGTTGTAGTTTCCTTTGTGAAACTCTCGTTCTATTTTTAGACTTTGTAATCTCTTTAAATAGAGCTTTCAATCTATCTTGTAAAACAATCTTATTCAATAATATATTCACATATTATTCTGAAATGTAACAACAGTTGCATCCATATCTGATATTGTATCTGTGTCCATGCAACCTTGATGGACACCCTTCTAGTTAAGAGATTTATTAGCTTTACCTAGAGGTAGCTATGTGTTCTAAATTATCACATAGTCCAGCATAGATTATAATATATATTTTTAGATTAATAAGCTAATAAGTTTCTCCTTCAAAATCTATAGTCAATGTCTATGCTCTTAAATCAATTATGGTCCATATATGAATACTTGTCAAGAACAGAGCAGAAGCTACTTGTCATTTTGTAATGTTCCCAACTAAACCATGAATGATAATGAAAGGATGCTAAAAAGATCAATACTTCTATTTTAAGGGCATTACAGTTTCAATACCTCCCCAATGCAGAAGTTCGAATGTAATCACTATCATTCAATCATAGAAGACAACGAAGACATAGTAACAACCAAAGGCTTGAATAGAACAATATTATGAACACTATTCAAGTAAATAGCTTTATAAGCTTTATCTGGATACACTTGTAAGATTTTTAGTCAAGCATAAATATACTTCTACATTAGTATGCTAATCAATTTTACTTTCAATTGCTATAGTAGAAGTCTAATCCCTTATATCAATTATTAGTCTATGTCTGAATATTTGTCAAAAACAGAGCAGACACTTGTGTCATTCTAGTGATCACAACTAAAAGCATCGATCATGTAATGTCCCCTTCCTAGGCGACACATGGATGTGCAGTGGTTGGCCTATTATTTGGGTTCCTGTAGGTCAGCAGAGTGGTTAGGGGACCTATCCAGGGGCAGTGGAGCTTGGCAGGAAGCTTTACAGGCCATTCCAGACAGTTTGCGACAATTTTCTATTTTTTAGGAAAGGTCCCTATTTTTTAGGGTTTGACTGGGAGTTGACCAGGAGGCATCAGGGGACCTCTAGGAGCATTTTGGGAGATTTGGTCACAGTCCCTATTTTTTAGGAGGTATCCCTATTTTTTAGGAGGGGACTGTCAGTTAGCCTGCCACATGGCGACCTCACCTATAGGGCACGAGCATCATCAGTTTCAGTTCCAGATGGCCAGGTGATGGAAATGGAATAAAATAAGGTGATTATTAATGTCACTTTATAATAATAAAGTATTAAAAGGACCCCCACCTAGTTGACATAAGGTTGTGTTAAAAAGGTGTCCCTTTTAATAATGATGTTGGACCCTCAACTTGGGCGCCAAACTTAGGAGACTTCATGAATAAAAGAATCTTTCAAAGATTCTTAATTTTGATGCCATTTTAACCCTAAAAGTGGATGCCCAACTTGGGAGTCTCATAAAGTGAATTTGGATTCACTTTTTGGTTATCTTTTGGCATTTTGTTATTCAACTTTTGGCAGATCTGAACTCTGAGGAAGAGTTGCAGCAGCATTCAGTCCTTTGGGAACGGAAACTCTCAAGGATTATGGTGGATTAGACGATAACCCAGTTCATCTTTGTGGAGGGCCTACTCTGGGTCTTCGTTTGGGCATTATTGGACAAATTTAGGTGACTATATTGCAGATCTAAGCTTGTAGCAGTACTATATCAGCAATATCTTTCAGATCCATCACACTCAGTTGCATGTAGAGCCTCCCCTAGGTCAATACCACCATTTGTATGCAATTTGCTTTGCAGATCCAGTTTCTACAATGAATATAATATGCAGATCTGATGGGTATGTGACTAAATTTCTTAGTTGGTGTTTTGTTGTTTATTAGTTGCTTTTAGTTTCCCTTTGTATTGGATCTTATTTGCATGTACATCTTTGCTATCTTTGGCAAAACTACACATTTCAAGAAAACTAAAACCCCTTCTACATCTTCTGTCTAATCTATAAGATCAAAAAAAATAATAAAAAATCATAAAACAAACAAAAGTTACCAAAATAATTCCTATATCAGCAGTAGTCAGAGTTAGAACCAGCAGGGTTCTTACAGTCGTATCAGAGCTTTAATCCTGCCATCCTGAAGGGTTAGAGCATCTTATGTATCCAGGACAGGGTGATCCTCACAGGCTTTACAGGGAAACTAGTTTGAGGACTTACCATTGGAAACAATGGGTGACAGGGAAGGTGGTGATCCACGTAGAAATGAGGTTAACAATGATGAAACAGAAGCTAGAAATATTATGAGAGATCTTGCAACAGGGTAACAGCAGATAGCTAATGTGTTACAGCGGCTTACCACAACTATTGAGAATATGACCCCTCTGAGAAGGCCAAATCAGGTACAGGAGGAATTGGGTAGTGTTGCTGGAGGCCCATAGGTAAGGACAACACCCTCATGCACCTATGTTAGGCCTACCCGCCCTACATTCATGAGGAGTGAACCAGAAGAGGGAGACGTGGTTGAGGAAGGAGGAGATGTAGCCTTTGTTGATAATGTCATGACACTACTTGATGAGTGGGAATTATTACCCTAGCCAGTTAAGAATCATCTAAATTTTGACCGATTTATGAGTCAAAAGAGAGAACACAGCAGGCTTCAGCAAGATAGAAGAACCAGGTAGCAAAATCACGATCTTAAGCGTGCAACCGACAAACGTACACTTCCTACTTTTGATGGCAGCGGTAAAATAACAGCAAGGGCATGGATTAGCAAGTTGGATAATTTCCTGACACTACATCCTATGACGGAAACAGATGCAATTAAGTTTGCAGCACATCATTTAGATGGGGTTGCCTATGATTGGTGGCATCATGGAATGATTACTTTGAAACACAACTTGATCACCACATATTAGGAATTTGTTGATAGTTTGGTTGAACAATTTGACAAGAAAGATCTAGAATTGTATTTCAAAGATCTGGCTCAGCTGAAACAGATGGGCAGTTTGGAGTCCTATATCAGTGAATTTCAGAAGCTCTTAGTAATGGTCACAGGTATTTCAAAGAGGAGGTTGCTCATATTGTTCATTAAGGGTCCTTATGAACCCATGAAAGGATGGATCAAGGCATTTGATCCCCCTACACTGCAGGAGGCTATGAGGAAGGCATGTAGTATGGAACTTTCAGCTCCTAGTACCAAGTTTACTCCAAAACCGCCCTCTTCATTTAATAATAGTACATCAGCCCTAAGGAAATCAGAATATGTGGATCAAAAGAAGAATTTCACAGCCCCCTTGGATAGAGAGACACTTAATGATTTGCATAGAAGGAAGCTATGTTTTTATTGCAAGGGTCCTTATGATGAACGTCATGAATGTCCTCTACGGCCTAAGGGTAGAAACAGACAAATGGAGTGGTTTTATGAGGGTGAAGACATGGCTAATATAACAGACCAGCAAGCTGATCAAGAGGAGTTAGGAGCTGAATACTTAGGAAAAGAAGCTGAAAGTGAGGGAGAAGCACACTTACAGGAAGCTCACATGTCTAGCATGCAAAAGGAAGGGTCTTTTAGGTTACGTGGGATCTTGGCTGGTCAAAGAGTCATCTCCTTGCTTGATACAGGTGCAACTCATAATTTCATAGATGCACGGTTAGTGGCACAATGTGGGATTCAAACCCAAGAGTTTAAAGGCATACGGGTGAAGGTTGCCGATGGCTACACTCTCAAGTGTGACAAAATGATCCCTGATCTTCCTATGAAATTAAATAATTGAGTTTAAGGCTGATTTCTATGTGGTCAATATGGGATACATGGATTTGGTACTTGGCATGAGGTGGCTTCATGCCATTGGAGAGTTTACACTCAATCTCAGAAACATGGAGATGAAATTCCAGGTGGATGGGATTAGTCATGTGTTAAAGGCCATTAAGGACAACAATTTGAAGGTGATCACTCTCAGGAGAATGGAGAGACTTATTAGAAATGACAGGGTGGAGTGGGCAGCAGAATGTAGGTTTATGCCTTCTCATAATGAGCAGCAAAAACCAGCCTATCATCCAGAGGTTCAATAGCAAAAACCAGTCTACCATCTAGATGTTCAAGAGCTCAGAGTCAAGCATGCAAAGGTATTTAGTGACATACCACCTGGTAGACCTCCAGATAGAGGCATAGAGCACAACATAGAGTTGGAGGAGGGCACTGAGCCCATTATGATTACACTTTACCGGTACCCAAAGCTTTTGAAAGATGAAATTGAAAAGACTATTCAGGAACTATTAGCTATGGGACATATAAGGCTAAGTAAGTCTCATTTTGCTTCATCAGTTGTTTTGGTGAAGAAGAAAGATGGTACACTCAGGATGTGCATTGATTACAGGATGTTGAATAAAAGGACAATTAAGAATAGGTATCCCATTCCTCGCATCGACGAGCTGATAGATGAGCTTCATGGAGCTTGTTACTTCTCCAAGATAGATTTGAGGACTGGATATCACCATATCAGTGTTAGGGAACATGATATCGAGAAGACTGCTTTCAAATGTCATTGTGGACACTATGAGTTTTTGGTTATGCCATTTGGCCTAACCAACGCACTAGCTACTTTCTAATCCACTATGAATAGGGTCTTCCAGTCTCAGTTGAGGAAATATGTTCTGGTGTTCTTTGATGACATATTGGTTTATAGCAAATCTTGGGAGGAACACATGGCTCATTTGGATATTGTTTTGGGCATACTTGACAGGGAGTCCTTGTACACCAAGGAGTCTAAGTGTGCATTGGGCATGGTAGAGCTTTTATATTTGGGCCACATCATCAATGCAGAGGGAGTTCGCATGGATCCTCATAAGGTTCGTGCTATCATTGATTGGCCTACTCCTGAGAATTTGACTCAGCTCACAGGATTTGTTGGTTTATGCGCTTTCTATCGTCGGTTTGTCAGTGGTTTCTCTAGGCATGCTGCACCACTCACAAATTTGACTAAGAAAGGAGTCTTTGTTTGGACACCTTTGGCACAGGAGTGTTTCGAGAAGTTCAAACAGCTGATGACTACTTGCCCAACCCTAGCTCTACCAGATTTCACCAAGCCTTTTAAGCTTCATTGTGATGCATGTGGAGAAGGCATTAGTGCCATGATTATGCAGGATCATCATTCGATAGCTTTCGAGAGTAGGAAGCTACGAGGCCCTAAGAGGAGCTATAGTATTTATGATAAGGAAATGTTGGCTATCATGCATGCGTTGGCCAAGTTCAGGCAGTACCTTGTGGGCAGTCAGTTCTATGTCAAAGCTGACCACAACAGCTTGAGGCATTTCCTTAGTCAACGGGACCTAAATGAACATCAACAGAAGTGGGTCAGCAAGTTATAGTCTTATGATTTTGACATCTCCTATTTCAAAGGTAGTCAAAATGTTGTTGCCGATGCTTTATCTCGTCGTCCCCATTTGAGCTCCATGACAGAGATTTCAAAGGATTGGAGACATTTGATCATTGCAGAGTATGTCAAGAACCCATGGGCTTCTGGCATTATTGATGGGATAATACATGATAGCAGGTACTCTCTTGTGAATGAGCTCATCATTTACAAAGAATATTTTTGGTCCCAGGTTCAGATGTGAAGAACAAGGTGTTGATGACTTTCCATGATTTACGTATGGCTGGACATCCTGGATACTTTAAGACCTATAGGTAGGTACGGGAGCGATTCACTTGGAAGAGTCTCAAATTTGATGTTCTTTGTTATGTCAGGGAATGCTCTGTTTGTCAGCAGAACAAACAAGAGCATACATATCCTGCAGGTTTGCTTCAGCCACTTCCTATTCCTGAGAGGAAGTGGGAATGCTTATCGATGGACTTTATTACAGGCTTGCCGAAAGCCCAGGGTAGAGATTGTTTATATGTAGTGGTTGATCAGCTGACGAAGTATGCTCACTTCTTTCCGATTACAACTACCTATTCAGCTACACAGGTAGTGGATTTATTCTGTCATGAGGTATTCAGGCTGCATGGCTTGCCTCAAAGTATTGTCAGTGACAGGGATAGTTGGTTCATGAGCCATTTCTGACAGGAGCTTTCAGATTATGTGGGACTGAGTTGACTCCGAGCACTAGCTATCACCTGCAGCCGGATGGACAGACAAAGATTGTCAACAAATGGGTGGAGGGATACCTACGGAACTACATTTCCGGGCAACAGAAGGCTTGGGTTAAGTGGGTGCATCTTTGTGAGTTTTGCTATAATTCCACTTACCATATGACTATTCAGATGACACCTTTCAGAGCTCTGTATGGATATGATGCGCCTAGTTTCCTTGATTTATTGTTGAGCGATTGCAGAGTGCCTAGCGCAGGGGATCTGTTATAGGAGAACCAAGATATTATGAGAGCTCTTCGTGAGAATATGTAGAAGGCTTAGAATCAGCAAAAACAGTATGTTGATCAGAGGAGGGTGGAGCGATCTTTTGAGGTTGGGGATATGGTGTATCTGATGCTTCAGCCTTACAGGCAGTCCACTCTTGGGAAGAGGGGCACAGAGAAAATCAAGCCACGATATTATGGTCCGTTCAGGATTATCAGGTGAATAGGCGAAGTGGCTTACGAGTTGGATCTACCGGCCGATAGTCGGGTGCACAATGTGTTTCATGTGTCATGCCTCAAGAAGGCGTTGGGGAAGCATATAGTTCGTTCTACAGATTTACTACCCTTAGATGATGAGGGGAAGTTGGTTTTAGTACCTAAGGCCATCTTGGATTCCAGAGAGCGCCATCTTTGGAGACGGATTATCAGGGAATATTTGGTAAAGTGGAGGAACTTGCCAGTGGAGGATGCTACTTGGGAGAGTGAGACTATTTTACAACATCCAGCATTGAGTTTGCATGAGGACATGCAAATTCAAGGAGAGCAGACTGTAATGTCCCCTTCCTAGCCAACACAAGGATGTGCAGTGGTTGGCCTATTATTTGGGTTCCTGTAGGTCAGCAGAGTGGTTAGGGGACCTATCCAGGGGCAGTGGAGCTTGGCAGGAAGCTTTACAGGCCATTCTAGACAGTTTGCGACAATTTCCTATTTTTTAGGGTTTACCTGGTCAGCATCAGGGGACCTCTAGGAGCATTTTGGGAGATTTGGTCACAGTCCCTATTTTTTAGGAGGTATCCCTATTTTTTAGGAGGGGACTGTCAGTTAGCCTGCCACATGGCGACCTCACCTATAGGTCACGAGCATCATCATTTTTAGTTCCAGATGGCCAGGTGATGGAAATGGAATAAAATAAGGTGATTATTAATGTCACTTTATAATAATAAAGTATTAAAAGGACCCCCACCTAGTTGACATAAGGTTGTGTTAAAAAGGTGTCTCTTTTAATAATGATGTTGGACCCTCAACTTGGGTGCCCAACTTAGGAGACTTCATGAATAAAAGAATCTTTCAAAGATTCTTAATTTTGATGCCCTTTTAACCCTAAAAGTGGATGCCCAACTTGGGAGTCTCATAAAGTGAATTTGGATTCACTTTTTGGTTATCTTTTGGCATTTTGTTATTCAACTTTTGGCAGATCTGAATTCTAAGGAAGAGTTACAACAGCATTCAGTCCTTTGGGAATGGAAACTCTCAAGGATTATGGTGGATTGAACGACAACCCAGTTCATCTTTATGGAGGGCCTACTATGGGTCTTCGTTTGGGCATTATTAGACAAGTTTTAGGTGACTATATTGCAGATCTGAGCTTGCAGCAGTACTATATCAGCAATATCTTTCAGATCCATCACACTCAGTTGCATGTAGAGCCTCCCCTAGGCCAATACCACCATTTGTATGCAATTTGCTTTGCAGATCTAGTTTCTACAATGAATATAATATGCAGATCTGATGGGTATGTGACTAAATTTCTTAGTTGGTGTTTTGTTGTTTATTAGTGCTTTTAGTTCCCCTTTGTATTGGATCTTATTTGCATGTACATCTTTTGCCATCTTTGGCAAAACTACACATTTCAAGAAAACTAAAACCCCTTCTGCATCTTCTGTCTAGTCTATAAGATCACAAAAAAATAATAAAAAATCATAAAACAAACAAAAGTTACAAAAATAATTCCTATTTCAGCAGTAGTTAGAGTTAGAACCAGCAGGGTTCCTACAAATCATGGAAAAGGGAGATTGTAAAGATCAATTCTTCTTAAGGATTTTACAATTCCAATATCTCCATTGGATAAGATCAGATGTATTCTCTATTATTCTATTATAAGGAATAGCAAAAACATATTAACAACAAAAGGTGTGGCAAAACAGTATGACATACATTGTTATAATGAAGGGCTTCATGACCTTTATCTGGAGTTATTTGTGTTGTTTTAATCCAAAGGGGCTTTATGTAATGTCCCCAATTATTTTTGTATGATTTTTTTTGGATATCTTATGTGTTGTTTAAATTTGAAAGAAGAATTCAAACACTGCAAACTAAATTCGAATCAATGAATAATTATGACCTCCTTTGACACAAAGAAAATTGGTAATTCCAGCACTAAAAAATTATCAGATCTGACCCACTTCTTAGCAAACAGTATGAACAACCAGCTGAGTCATACTTTGTGAGACAATTGAAATAAATTTTGCTAGTAAATTATGAATGCATAGATCAATTTTGTTGAATAAAACCCTCCTTAACAGAATTCCTTGACATATAATTTGATCACATATCTATTACACTTATGAGAGTCCCATTAGTTTATATGATATATATTCAAACTTACAACTGTAGCTTACCATTGTAAGGACCTGCAATAATCAGATTAAAGGGGAAGCGCTTATCATTAATGCATAAAAAATTGGCAGGTTGCATACTGGTATGATTTGACTCCTTTCCTTGATGGCTATCTACAGATTGAAAACTCTTCTGCCCTGTTATGTCTCCCACATGCCACGACTACAAGGATGTTAATTGTTGATGAAATTAACTTATATAGTCAGCTTGCTTAAACTGGGACATGGCAGTAGGAAGAAGGATGATCTACAATATCAGTCCACAATATGAAGCAAAGCCTCTGAGTTCTCCCTATGCAACAACTACACACAGTCTACTATCCAATATAATTACTGGCACCCTATAAAAAAGGTTGAAATCCTCTTCACTAGATGCAAATTATTCACGAGTAATTAATGTTGCAACTATATAATTGATCTTTCCAATTGAAGCAGCGACCAAGCCTAGGACGACTCCTTAATGGTGCAATCTGCCTTAGGATGCCTGCAATCAGCTCACAGTCAAACCCTTCAAAAATTGGTAGCAAGATTGTTGTCATTTCCTTCTCCAATCGCCACTCAGTGTAATGTCTTTGGGGCTCTGACTAGTAGGATTAGCTCATCCAATATTATCAACTCAACAAAACAATAGCAAAGGATCAAACAATTCTGAAATTCTGCCACAAACACTCCTAAAGTTGCGTCCAACAATAATTCCTATATATGTTGGTCGCTCCTCAATTTAGTGCAGAAATATTTGCTTGTAAATCTATATCTTCAAACCTAAAAATATGCACAAACCTTTGAAATCAGCTCACATGCAATCCTTGTGTAGAATTGTCAAGAATGGGCAAGGATCTTTATACTAACCTCTCAAAGTAGTGGAGCCAAGAGGGTTTTTGTCCTCCTAGATCATAGGATTGCAGCCAAGGGTTTCCATCCTTCAATGCAAGATTGAAAATCAAACTCAAATAAATATGCCAAATAAAATCGTGATAATCAAATGAAGATAGATGCCTCCTTGATATACCTTTTCAAATTAGGCCTTTGGGTCGTAAATTTCCCTCCAAGTATTTTTAAAAAATATTATTAATTATTTTAATCCAAAAAAGGTGGCATGACAATCCACCCTTCCCAAAATTGCTTGCCCACAAGAAATTGCAATAACCCAGATGATGAATCATGTTGTAATGCCCATAGAGTCTAGATCTTGTACCTATCAAATGAAACAATTTTTGCCAAAAAACACCAAGCAAACTTGGATGCTCAAATGCCACTGTGCCAACACTATGAATCATGCTATAGCATCTAGATCTCATTTTTGTCAAGTGGAACAACTCCTCTAGGAAATCCATGATGAGATACATGATTATAATTCCCCACTTTTGACTTGGATCAAGCAACGAAAGCAACCAACCCACAACATGCTCCTCTTTGACATGATGACATATGCTGATTTCTTCCCCATGCTTGAGGATAACTTCAAGCTCTCACAAGACCAAAGGCAGTCCTATAAATTTGCCACCACGTTTTTGTTGTGCAACTCTGTTCTCAATATGAGCATGATGATAATTCCCTCGAGTTCCAATAGATCTTACCACTATATTGTAGGTTGAAACCCTCATGAATTTTCACCAATCAGCTTGCATACAAGCTGGAACAAAGTTCCAACAGCCATAATTCATACAAAACGTCATCCATAACAGTAGTACAGTTGCTGGAACAATTGTTTTTTGCAGCTCCAATGGCTGAAACCCTTCACAAACAACATGATATGTTAAACAATTCCAAAAATCTACAAACTATTGGCTGAATATGACTGATAACAATAGTCTAAAATCAGTAACCTTAAAATCAACAGTATAAAAATGATATAGCAACTGTAATACTGAAAATCCATTGCAAAAACCAGTAATATAGAAGCTGGAAACAACCATGCAATGGCTGGAAATACTCCAATAGCAGCTACAAATTGAAAACCTCTCAATCCTATGATTGGATACCACTTGTATGGCCTACAAATAGTGGAGTATAGTGGCTGGAAATAATGAGGGCAGTAGCCCCCTAGCTAAGATTTATGATGACAATGGACTCTATCATGTTTTCTTCACAACATATTTACAATATGCCATCACTACTTTTCTCCATTATGCCCCCTTCGTCATCCTTTGCAAACATAGCTAAGTATGAAACCCTCCACCAAGCTTATGAGCATCCTCTTGATACCCTTAATGGTGCCAATTACTTCCTCAATGGGAAAGATGTCTCCAACATCTCTCTTCTCAATCTCTTGATGAAATTCTTTACTCGGAGGCCATTCTAGAGGTACAACATCAAACACCATACTATGTTGATCCAAAATAGATCAAATATCACCACAAAAAAAGTATCTCACCTATGGATGAAGTTGTGGTTGTCATCAATTATGTGGATATGATGCACTTTCTTTTGTTGACTTGGCTTTTGATGATAGTAGAGCTCCTTGAGCTAAGGAATTGATGCAGGACACACAGGATATCCTTAGGATTCTTAAGGATTCAACAAGCACAGAATCAGCAGAAGATTTATGCAGATAGGCATCGAGTTGAGAGGTCATTTGAGGTAGATGAGTTGGCCTTTTTGCGCCTACAACCTTATAGACAGAGTTCTTAAAAGAAAAGTGGTGCAAAAAAGCTCAAGCCAAGATTTTATGGGCCGTTCAGGATTGTGAGGAGAGTTGGTGAGGTTGCATATGAGTTGGATTTGCTAGCAAGGAGCTGCATACATAATGTATTTCATGTATCATGCCTCAAAAAGGCATTGGGTCAGCATGTGGTTTCTTCTCCCGATCTTCCACCTCTTGATGAAGAGGGTATGCTGATATTGGAGCCTGATGGTATTGTTGATATGAGAAAACGCAAATTGCGTAGCTGAGTCATCAAAGAATATTTGGTGCGGTGGAGAGGATTGCCATTGGAGGATGCTACATGGGAAGGTGGGCAGATTTTAAAGCATTCTAATCTTCAATTGCTTGAGGACAAGCAATCTTGAGAAGGGAGGACTGTCATGTCCCCATTTCCAGAGTGACTTCACATGGAGTTGGTGATTAGCCTATCATTCATTCCCGTAGGCTAATAAATTGGTAAGGGAATGATTTTTATTTTGGCTAAGTATTTATATGGAGTTATTTTTGAGTTAGCCAGAATAATAGTTAGAAGATATTTGGCCAAGTGGATGATGACAAATAAAATCTTTAATTACATTTGTCCAATATCTATTTGCTCTAGTGATGACTTTGCCAAGGTGGAGTTTTGCATGGTTGATTGTGCCAATCGATGGGATGAGGAGATTTTATCATTGTTTGATGTGCCATTTGATATAGGCAAATGGAGCAACTTCATATGGATTGACTTAATGTTAGGTGAGGCCTATTTTGTTATTGATAGCCATTGCTCTTTGTACCAACAGCTAGGAGAAGTATTCGCCAAGGAGATAGGTCCAAGCTAAAACAAACACATTGGATCATGTGCCATCGATGAGGATAGGATCTATGTGTGGTTTGCTTGCATTGACATAAGTGCCCATCGGTCAAGAGGAGGATCGATTCATGTTGTAAAGGCTTAATCCATTAACAAGAATCCCAACGGCTCAGAGGAATCGACAATTAGGAAGAATGAAGGATTTTAAATGCAAGAAATATCAAATTTAGCCAAACGCCCAATCGCCAAAGGAGTTGTTATGAACCGATCAAGTATAAGGAAGATTTTAAATGCTTTGCAAGGTTGTTGAGGTTCGCTCAGCTGGAAGGATCAGCCAGCAATAAAAAGAAGATATTTTCAAATGCTAAACAATGATTTTTAAATGCCAAGCAGCACCTTATCCAAATGCCACTCAAGGAAGATGATCGATTTGCATGGAGAAGTGAATTTGAAGGAGAAAGACAATCAATAATAGTCAAAAGGATTTTAAATGTTTGTTTTATGGATGCAATGCATTTAAAATTGATCAAATGGAAGGATTTCAATTGCTGGATTCCAAATGCTTTCTGATTTGCCAAAGAAGATGGATGTCCAACCATGAGGAGCATAAATAAAGCCTTCCAACTTCAATTTGCAACTATTGATCTTTGGTTGTATTTGACATATTTGGAATGAAGTTGCATGTTTTTGAAACCCTTTGTCATTGTGGAGTTTAGCCAAGGTAGTTGATTTGGGATTTAAAGTTATTTGTGGAGTTTTTGGCATATTTGCATTGACTGATTTTTATGACAGCTAGCTGATATATTCATTTACAGGGTTTTTATGATCATATTTGCATCATGGGATGATACTACAATGCTATTGGCTCATCTAGAGACCCATCGCTTGCAATCGGAGGTGATAATTTGATGATTTTGTGAAATCTGGGCATAATCCAGCAAGGTACAGGTCTGCTATAGCAAGGTAGAAGTCTGATACAGAAACAAATTGGACACAAGATTGAAGATATTTGATAGTCCTAGAGATTTGGAGGCATTTCCAGCTCTACCGCTCAACCCTAGGAGCCTACCGATTGGATATTTGAAGATATTTTGATGAGATTTCATGATATAATGTTGGCTGGATTTTATCAGTGGTCTAATAATTTATAACAACAGATAAAAGAAGAGTTTCCAGACTTGTTTGAAGTCCAAAATCCATCTCTATTGAGCTAGGAACATATATTGTTCATTTGTCAATAATAAACTAGGGTTTTGTTATGTTTTTGATGTACTTTTATACTTGAAATAAGTTCTGATGTAAAACAATGAAGATCTGATATCATTTCCAGCCATTGAACAATTGTTTGTATTCCATTTGAAGACTTCAATAAGAATGATATTTGATAGTGTGATTGCTTCATATGTTTGTTGATCTCATTTGATGTTCATTTGGCAAACGGTTGCAAGAATTCTTATCTACTAACTTTGGAACAGCAAGGAAAAAATTTCAGTCATTCTAAGTAGGTTACTTTACATTCTTCAGCATCCGGTGTTGCAATTGCTTAGGGACAAACAATTTTTGAGAGGGAGGACTGTAATGTCCCCTTTCCAAGCCTAGTCAGTAGTGGGCCCATTAGCCTATTTCAGGATCACGATAGGCTATTTGGTATGGTAAGGGGTCTTTTGGAGTTGGTTTCTAGTTCAGTTTAATTATCAAATTGGTGATGTGTGGAGTTTCCATAATATTTGATAATTAAACAGGATATTTAATTATTTTGTGCACTTAAGTTATATGGTGGGGAATATTTATAAAGTGACTTAAGTGTTATATCATGTTGAAAAAAGAAAATGTTTTATTTTTTTTTCTAGACACATTAAAGTGAGCATATCTCTTGGAAATAGAGATTTTTTATAAATTTGAGGAGAAAAAGGCATTATTTTTAAGAAAAGATCATTTTGTAACTCCGAGGGGCTTTTAAAAAGGGAGTGAGAGCTCATTGTCAGACTTATGCTTGGATTTTGTTAATGTTATGCTGCTGGAATTGAACCAAATGGATCATTCTTCCTTCTTGAGGACGAAAACCCTCATAAAGATGTTTAGTTTCGATGGTGCAATATCCCTCCTAGCTGGAGTATGGTGACTTCCCACAGAAGTTACACAGAGCTACATTGGATTCAATAATTTTGAGAAGTTTGTTGTTATGCATTCATAGCATATATTTTGGCATGGAGATTCTATGATTTTGGAGTGAGTAGATTGAATTTGTGGTGTCTTAGTTTTTTTTTTTTTTCTGTATGCGAGACCCAGCCATACTTGTAGTCCGTACTGTCTGGGAAGTACGATTTATATTAGAAATCATTCGCCTATTGAATGGCATTGATATGTATGGCAACGTTGTTACTACCGGTCGGCATCATTCAGCATAATGATTTGAATAAGTTTTATGCATTTTTGGGACGGTTATGAGGATTTCCATACTGTCTAATGCCGTACGGACCAGTAAGAAATCAGAGTATTTTGAGAGTGCAGTGTTATATCTATTGATAAATAATAATTGCAGTGAATATTATCAGATTTGTAGTGGAAGTTTGTAGTGATTTGAAGGGGTATTTTCCTTGTGTGGTTTTGTGTGATTTATGACTGGTTTAGGGCTGCCGTACAGTTTCAGAAAAGTCTGATTTAACACAGTTCAGTCTGGGCAGTAAGGCAACTCAAATTCAAGCAATGGATTTATGTATATATCAGTTGTTGTTAAGCTGGGTATGATCTCTTGTTCCAAGAACTTCAAATAAGTTGACAAAATCAAGACTAATCAATCATCCTGTTTACTATTGCATTGATTTCATTGTAATTTATTTATGCAATCACCTAAAAACCTCTGGATGGTTTACTGCCAGTTTGTAGTAATTGAACCTTGCTTTCTTTATTTCTACCTACTGGATAAGTGGTGAATACCCCACTGAATAAGTGGGTGATTTGTACTTTTAATTCTTGCTTTCATACCCAATGAAAGTGGCGAATTCCAATAGCATTTACGATGCATGCTCAAGCAGATGAATGTTGCTTATTTGCACAATGTTATAATTTGTAAGCCAAAACACTATATGCTCACTCCTCGCCTAATTGGGATCTTGGTGATCAGAAGTGTGGAGGTATTTTAGTTGTGCTAACATTGAATTATCATTGTTCATTATTTTGGAAAAAAATTGGGGTTATTTGTTACAACATCTAGTACAATTTGACTCCTTTCCTTGATGGCTATCCATAAATCAAAACTTCTTCTGCCCTCTTATGAGCTTTCTCTGAGATGTCACAGACTCACAACTACAAGGATGTTAATTGCAAATGAAATGGAATTATATAGTCAGCTCGCTCCAATTGGGACAGCACGACAGCAAGAAGGATAGTCTGCAATATCAGTCCACAATATGAAGCAAAGCCTCTGAGTTCTCCCCATGCAACAACTACACACAGTCCTGTATCCAAGAAAATTGTTGGTGCCCTGTAAGCAAGGTCATAATCCTCTTCACTAGCTATGAATCAATCACCAATAATTAATGTTATGGATGGCTAATTGATGTTTCCAACTGATGCAATGATCAAGCCTAGGACGACTCCTTAATGGCACGATTTGTCTTCAGATGCATGCGATCAACTCATGGTCAAAGCCTTCAATAGTTGGCGGCAAGATTGTTGTGATTTCCTTCTCCAATCGCCACTCAATGTAATGTCTTGGGGGCTGCAACTAGCAAGATTAGCTCTTCCAATATTATCAACTCAGAGAACAGTAGCGAAGGATCAAAGAATTCTGAAATTCCACCACAAACCCTCCTAAAGTTGTGCCCAACAATGATTCCTAGGTATGTTGGTTGCTCCTCAAATCAGTGCTGAAATATTTGCTTGTAAGTATATATCTTCAAACCTAAAAATATGCACAAACCTTTGAAATCAGCTCACATGCAATCCTTGTGTAAAATTGTCAGGCAAGAGACAAGGATTTTTCGATGTAGTGGAGCCAAGAGGATTTTTGTCCTCCTAGATGGTAGGATTGCAGCTAAGGGTTTTTGTCCTTAAATACAAGATTGAAACTCAAACTCAAATGCAAAATGCGAAATAAAATCGTGATGATCAAAATGAAGTTAGGTGCCTCCTTGATATACCTCTTCAAATCGGGCCTTTGGGTCCTAAATTTCACTCTAGTATTTAAAAATACTTGTTTAATTTTTCTTTTATTTTATTTTAAGTATATAAAAATACTTTTTATTTTAATAGTGATTAAATCGTCTTTTATTTTAAATAAAATAATATCATTCAGTTGCCCCTAGAATTAGAAATTCTCAGGCCCAACTAAAAAACATTATTAATTATTTTAATCCAAAAAAGGGGGCATGACATCTTAATAAGTATACAATCAAGCATGGAATATATTTTTTTTGCTTGGATTAATATGCTAATTAAATTATCTTTCAGTTTCTATAGTCAGAGTCTAAGCCGTTATATCAATCATAATCCAGATCTCATTACTTGTAAAAAACAGAGAAAATGCTACCTGTCACTTTAACTGTAACAGCTAAAATCATAGCAAAGGGGAATTGTAATGGTCAACATTGCTATTTGGAGGATTTTACAGTTCCAATTCCTTCTCGCAAAAGTCCAAATGTAACCTCTATTATTCTATGATCTATCACAAGGAACAGTGAAGGCATAGCTGCAATCAAAGGCCTTAAAGAATAGTACAAAGCACGTCGTTATGGTAAAAAGTTTTATAAGCTTTATCTGGAGGTAGCTAAGTGTAATTAATAATTATACAGCAAAGATGGAATGTATTTATGGATTAATATGCTTCCCAATTTCTCTTTCAATTTCTGTAGTAAAAGTCAAAACCATTATATTAGTCATGGTTCACATCTGAATACTTGCAAAAACAGAGCAGACACTTACTGTCTATTTGAAATGGTCCCAGCTAAAGGCATCAATTGTGGGGAAGGGAGACTATAAAGGTCACTACTCTCATTTGGAAAGTTACAATTCCAAAAGTTTGAATACAACCTCTTTCTTTTTAAAATAAAGATCCTCAGTTTATTATTTAAAAAAAGTCTAAGATAAAAGCATCATTGGCGATAGCATGGGTTTAACTTCAAAGAAAACACAAAAATTTCCACTTGGAAAACTATGGAAAAACCAACATCCAACTATCTTCCGAAGCACTATAAAACATGTACAAGAAATTTGTAGAAAATTACCTCATGCTTACTTCATTGTAGCAAGAAGATTGTCTAGTTTGTACATTTTTCCCAGCAACTCTAATAAAATGAAACGTAAGGCAAACTTTATAATAAGGTATAAAATTGATCATTTACAACTTCTAAATAAACAAAACAAACTTTAATAAAGGCAAACTTTATGATAGTTCATAAAATTTATTCAGTACATCTAGCAATTGTATGGCTTGCAACCAAGAGTGACTTTTACCCAAAATAATCTAAGCAAGATAGAATATCATAGTGTACCTTGGGGACGCGTCCCCAAGGGTTTTCTGCCGTTCCTGATGCCCAGGACGTTTTGGGGACGTGTTGTGACCTAATCACACATTGCCCCATTGCAAATGGGGACCCCCCTTATTTTGAGCTCTGATGCTTTGCATTGAGTCTTGGATGATGTCTTAGGTTTATTTCATGATGGAGTCAATGGTGTTCGAGTCTATAGCTTCATGGTAGAAATCATAATACCCTGATGCATGTTTGAGATCCTGAAACTGACTAAGTCTGATATCCTAAAAATCTTGAAAATTGGCCAAGTCTGAAATCTGGTGGATCCTCCAAATTCTATAATCTACATGTTAAATCCAGTGGATCCGAGACCTATCTCAAACATCCTAAAAGGTATATTGAAAAATATTTAAAGTATAAGTTTTAAATTTATACTTAAATATATTTTTCAATATAGCTTACCCTAAGGAATACTGAAAAATGGCTAAGTACTCAAGAGGAGGACAAAATTCCCATCCAGTGCGCCACTTTCAACTGGACTGCAAAATCTTGATTTGATGCGCCATATCTGATGCGCCCTTGGGAAGGAAGGAATGAAATTTTGATTTGCTACGCCATATCTAATGCGACCACAAGGAGGAGTTGGTTTTGTTAAAATTCAAGTAACTTTCAAGAGGAGATCAAAACCTTCATCTGATGCGCTTGAAGGAAGAGGTGTTGATTGAAGTTTTAAAAGATTTTAAAGAGGATTCAGAATGTTAATCTGATGCACCTTAACCAATGCGCCCAAAGATGAAGTGACTTGTTTCAAGTTTTAAGTGATCATGACAACCGAGCATCAAAACCTTCAACCAAAGCACCAATTTGAGGGGAGTTTTAAGTAAGGTTTTAAGACAAATTTTGAGCGGAGCTTAAAACCTTGATCTAATACGCCCTTGTCTAGAGGAAATAATGATGATTTTTTAGAACACATTTCAACCAAGCCTTGAACTTCTCATCTAAAGTGACTACCTTGAAATGAAAATTTTGTGAAGAACTTCAAGAGGATTCAAAATCCTCATCCAATGCGATCATCTTGGAATAGAGCTAAGTTGAAATTTTGTGAAGGTTTCAAGAGGATCCAAAATCTTGATCCAATGTGACCAAGGTAGAAGAGGTTTGTTTGGTGATGGAAGTGCAATTTTTAAGATAAGGATTCAAAATCAAGATCTGTTAAGCCTCATCTAGAGCACCCTTTTAAGGGGAGGATAAGGTAAACTTTTGGGTGATATTTTAAGAGAAATCAACATCCTCATCTCATGCGCTCCATCCAATGCGCTAGCTTAAGGAAGATTTGATTGCAAGTTTCTTGAGTCCATTCTACCAAAGATCACAATCATGATCTAGTGGGCCAAAACATGAAGTAGTTGCATTCGAATTTTCATGAAGGAATTTAAGAGAGATCAAAATTCTCAACCAAATGCGCCACCATTTGGAGTGTGCTAACTCAAGGTTTTAAGTGAAATTTCAACCAAAGGTTGAAATCATCAACTAGTGCGCTCCATCTAATGCGTTTAAACAAGTATAAATTGCAAATTTTTCAACAAGATACAAGACCCTCATCTAATGTGCCCAAGATGGAGAAGTGAAGTGTGATTTTCAATTAGAGAATGAAGTTGCCATCTAGTGCGCCAACACTAAAGGAAGTCTAGTTCAAGTTTTTAAGGAAAATTTCAACCGAAGGTTGAAATCCTAAACTAATGCGCCCTTCTCAAGGAGTAAAAAATAGTGGTTTAAAGTGAAATTTTAAGCAAGGATCCAATTTGGCATCTAATGCGCCTAGCTTAGAAATGCATGAAATGATTCTTATGTGTTTTGAAATTAAGTATTATCAAAAAGATTGATATTGCTTCTTTGTTTGTGTTCTAGGGACATGGATGGAGCTAAGGAGTCATCAGAGGAGCAAGTGCTGGAATCACTTTCATGTAAGCGAGGAATGAGGTTAGAAGGTCATTTCTAAGGAGAAGACATCATGTAGCTGCTCCAAGTGATCACTTCAAGTCCAACATACCAACACTCTTCATCAATGGTATCATGTCAAGGACATCTATCCATCAAGCTTCAAGACTCTTCAATCTTCAAGTCCAAGAGAGATCTCCTACTCCGATTCATGAATGAAGCATCATCATTAGCCACACTACTCTCTATCAAGATGCATCCAAAGAAGATCAACATACATCTTGCAAGAGAGGAAGAATAAAGTTAAGCAAATGAGCTACATACATCATACATTCAACTTACAATGAACAAGGCAAGATCAACAAGATACATCCCAAGTATTCAAGATCAAAGCAATCACATCGAAGACATCATACAAATGATAGAATTTGGGAATATGCCCACAGAGCAAAGTGAATAAACAGTTGAAATCCACAAGTATGATGAGGTGGCACCTACGTGGCCGCTACATATCATCATCCAATCATAGTTCACCACATCATATGTCTAGGTTCAAAGAGGACATTCATGTGGAAGATGCTCTAAAAGATTCCACCTTATCCTTATCTTCTTGGAAAACGTGCCTTCATTGCCTCTCTCATGTACTAAAAATAGCAAGTTGTTGTAACTACCTGCTGAGATGGCATGATCTGGACCCTTGGCTACGTGAATTGATCCAATCCATTCATTGTAATTCTGGACCTCTATATAAAGGCCTTGTTGCCTCATTTGTAAAATCATCAGATAGTAGTCAGTAGGCAATAGACTAGTAAGAGTAGAGTAGAAAGAGACTCTCGAAATTCACTGAGAGTATTTGAAGTTGTAAATATTTCTCAAGATTAATACAAAGACATTGGAGCTTGTTTAGTGTTAAGTGTTGTCTTGTGGAATGACATGGATTCTTGTATCTTGATGAAGTGGAGAGATGTTTCTAAGTAGATTAGAAGTAGATTAGAGCTCATTGATGTGATGTATGTATGTATTAGATATTTGATCAACTCCTAGCTGATGCTTTTGACATTCATCGTTGGTGAAGTGTTGTGTAAAGCTAGTCTGAGCTTCATTATTATTTGCTTAAGTTCGATTGTGGATGTTTGTTTGAGTTGCACCGTTCAATCCATGGGTGTTTATATAAGCTTTCATGATGTGAAAACCTTTCGCTATCCTTAAGAGATTGCACCAACTTCATGTAGTTGTAGGCATCCTTGGCAAAGTGGAGTTAGGTTAATTAAGGAGTTTGTCTATTCTTGCATCGTCATTGCCTCGTTGACCTTAGATCAGTTTCTCTAAACCTTATCTTTTTCCCTTTTTTATTATTGAATCATTGTACATATATCATCCACACTGAAAGGAGAAATAAGCTGAATGAAGCAAGAAGTCTGCGTAAGTCCCTTTGTGATTATCAGCAAGATCACATGTATTCACTAAGTCTATCCAATACAATCACGAATACGGAACCTTGAAGTTGTCTCACTGGATCACATAGCTTAGCCTTTGAGAGACTTTACTTAAGAGAGTGAGATACTCAGTGTTTTACTCTATTGTTGACTTGTCTAAAAATAATTATCAACATTTTTGGCACTAGGAGGGCATGAACACAGATATTCTTCATTTCAAGTAGACCAAAAAGATACTTCGAGTAGTGGATTGAAATTTGAAGTGAGCTTTTGAGGAAAGAATTAGAGATTTCAAGATCTCTCTTATGTTGAAAATCCAAAAAAAAAAGTAGAAAAATCAAAAAAAAAAAGTAGAAAAATAATAAAAGTAAAAAAAAGTAAAAAAAAATTGAAAATACCAAAAATATATAGACATGGATTTCTCAAAATTTTCAAGGCAGTTCAAGGTGGATCATTCTCAAAATGATGTTCTTCAACTTTGGTGGACTTTGAATGCACAACTTCATCCTAAGAGTTTGAGTGACTTTGCATCAAAGAAAGGGTGTAGAATTCACGACACTAATGGACACGAGGAGCTATACTGCATGACATTTTTATCAAGGATGAAATTAGCATTACAAGGGAAAATTTCTTTTTCACAGGTACATGAGCCAATTGTTCTACAAAGGTGTTTCCCAAAGTTCTATTTGATGAAGGAGAGTTCTTCATAAGTTTCAAGGAAATGATCACGAAAAGACTAAGCATTGAGAAGGACATGTCGGCAGAACAAATGTTGATTCCAAGTGGTTGGTGCAGAATTCATAACATAGCTCATTCAGAACTCACATGTTCATCTTGTCAGGAAGCTATTCTTTAGGTGAAGGATCAATTGAGGTTGGAAGAAGAATCCAAAGTACAGGTGAAATTAGACGACTTGTGGAGCAAATGTCTTCAAGAAATTAATTCACCACCTAAAGGAGAAGATGTTCCCTTGTTATTCAAAAGTGAAGATAGCATAGGTAAGATTGATAATCAAGTGGAGAGTCGATTTGCATACCTTCTTCCAAGTAAGAACGAACCTGCTGAAATTGAAAAGGAAATGAAGGATATTCAAATGAAGGCAAGTGATGAACAAGATGTTGATTCCTTGATCATAGAAGAAAATAACTCGAGTTCATTGCAAGAAGATGAATTCCTTGATGAACACTCATTCATGCGACCTAGGGAGATCCTTGAAAGTGAATTGCACGAAGTACAGAAAGAGTTGTTGGAAGATAGTCAACTAGGTGCATTACAAGAAGCACTCCAAGCTGTCATCAAAGACCTATCAAATGAACAGCAATTCGGAGGGGCACTCGATGCTCCCATCGATCAAATACAACGAGAGTTATTGTCAAAGTCATCCCAAGATGAACAAGTTGATGAAATGGAGATCAAGGTCGACAAGCAATTTGAATCGGTGCTAGGCGCACTGCTGATAATTCAAGAAGAGCTAATGCATGTTGCGGATGCAAGTGGGACGATCCATCACCAACTTCGACCTCCGGACATATTGGTAGTCAACAAGCATGAATTTTTACTTCCGAACGAAGACCATCAAGTTATATCTCTCCTTGTTTTTAATGACGAAGAACACCAGGTTGCATCTCTCCTTGCTATTAATTGGAAAGATTTTGAATTTGATGATTACAAATTTTCAAATGATGAATATGAAGAATATGAGTTTGACTATGGAAATTCAGGAAAAGCAATTTGTGTTTGGATAAATCATGGTCCTTTTGAATTGCCACAATTGATAATCCTGTGCGAAATCTTGTTTGAATATGAGAAATGTATTGTGCAAGATCTTTTTTCTGAATTCAAAGATATATTTGCGAAACTTCATACATTCACTTGCACATTGTTACTTTTGTTCATTCTGAGAAATCATGTTAGAGCGTGTATATACTTAGGTGTCCTGGGTTGCATCTCTCTGTTGCGTCTTAGAATAGATTTGCTTCCTTGAGGTTATTTGACTCAAGTGTTGTTTGTCCTTAGCTTAGTTTTGCTTTTGTTGCTTGGTTTCCTTAGAATAGTTTGCTTTCAGGTTGCTTGTTTGTTGTTAGTTGCTTTCATTTTTCTTAGTTGTTGTTTGTTTTGATTTCATAGATTAGGTGTTAGTTGCTTAGTTTAGGTGGTTTGTTGTGTCGGGTTTCCTATTTGTAAGAAGGTGATGTTATCTTAAACACACACTCTAGTTTCAATTCGGGATAACATGTTAGTTCATTTCTTAGACAATCCATTCATGAAAGTCTTAAGAGTCTGAAGGTGTTTTTCTTTCAAATTATCATCTTGTTAGACTTTGGACTTGACTTGGAAACTAATCATATATTGTGTCTTGACACTGTTATCTTCTGATCATAATGTTTTAAAATGCTAAATCTAAATTTTATGAATTCTTATGTGTTCCTTTGAGAAACATGGGTCATGATTGATGAATTTCTCGTGGATCCCATCATTAGTGTCAGATAGCATGATTGCCTGCTCTTGGGAGATGAGTCAATTGTTCGGTATTGCTTGAAATATTTTGAGGTTTTATACTTTACATATCTTAATGATCCCGAAGTTGTTAGGAAAGTCTTTGTGAGCCTAGATTAAGTGAAAATCTCAAGGTAATTCATGGTTTCCACTTCACTCCATAATAAGCATCTTTGCATACTTCCATCCATTCCGTTCCACTTATCACCCCACTTAAAAGCAATAAAGCCTCCTTCCACTTTACCATTTTCCTCCAAATAATGAATTCAAGTCTGATGTCTGAATCATATATATGTATAGTCCTGCTGTTCGTTGCATACTCCAAAAGGATAAATTGAAGTCCTTATGATTAAAGCATTTGGAGTTCATCCATGTCAATATCAATTCGTATAGCCTTGGTCACTGCAAGGTAAGTAAGGTTAAGATGTTGGTATTCCCATCCATTCTGCATTAATCCCTTATTTTTCCATCATCCACCTATCATATGTTCACTTCACCCTCGTTACCATGCAAAGTATCAAAGCATGTAGCTATCCATACCTTCCACCATCCATCTTACCTTCGCTTTTCCCAAATCACATTACCATACCCCTTATCCATTTATCCATTTCCTAATCATGATCAATGAATGTAAGTGTCATCTGAACTAGAAGCTTGCAATTCCTCCGCCCATTCCCATTGTTTCACGAAATAAATATTGGATATCTTTACCCATGAAATAAAGAAAATTCCTGAAAATCTTGAGATCTTTAAGCCTTAGCACAAATGCTAGAAATCAAAGCGTGCTCAAAAGGTAATTTCATTCCATATTTCCAAATAGAAAAGGCAAAGCTCTGGGTACTTAAGTTCAAGAAGCCGAATCTAAAAAGGCCTCCACATCCAGTAAGTCCATTTCCATTCATCCCATTCTATTTCCATTCCATCTAAGTTCCAAGTTACTTCATCCCACGAAATAAAATCAAAACAAGAACGTTCTAAGTTCATGTGGGTTATGAAGCTACCGTTTCACCCGTCCACTAATCTCCATTCCCGTCCCTTTATTCATTTCCCTTCCACTTGCAATCTTCGAAGTTTAAGTCAATATGAACAAACGTTGATTTATGATTTCATTCCATTCGTTCTGCTATATATCATCCATTTCCACTACCCTTCCCATCATCCAACATATCACGTCATTCACCTGGTTTATGTATGGATACACTTTTCATCTATCTGTTTTGCATAATCCACATAATAGTCCACTGCTTCCATTTACTGTTTTCATAATCTATATCATATTCGCCAACTTTAGTGTTTACACTGACTTGACATGGTTTACGTATGGACCACTGTGTTGTCTGCAGAATCAGACTTTTGAGTTCTTCCTATTCATTACCTTGGTGAAAACCTAGTAAACAGGCGCTGTGTGTAATGGTTATCCTATAAAAAAAAATTTAAAAAGAAAAAAATAGTAAAGAATATTTTTTTTTCATCCACTAGTGAAAACCACCTTTGGTGGTGCTTTGGATAAGTACCATGATGAAAACCTGGCAAATAGGCGTCATGCGTAGAGACACTTTGTCTCATTTCACTCCTCTCTGTTTCATGTCATTTCGTTTCCATATCATCCCCATCCCATCATGCTTTTTACATGCCATTGCATACCATCATTGCTCATTTCCTCCATATGTATATATGTCCGTTCATCTGCCTTCATGAACTTACCTAGCTTGAGACAGGTAAGCTTAGATGATCCTGGCTTTTAAGGGATGGGAACGAATGCAATTGTCCACACTTGAATCCTCAAATATGGATAGTTGCACTGGCAATTGGTTTTGATTCTTTGATCAAGTAGTAGTGTTTATTTGATCTGGTGTGTGGGTGTACATGGAAATGTTGAAACTTGATTTTTGTTTATCTTTGGAACATTTAAGAAGCTGCTTTAATTGAAACCTATTTTTAATCACACATCAGGAGATGTAGTGTCTTGATCCAATCTGTGATTCTTTTCCTTTTCGAATTCGTCGTCTAGCTAGTTGATGAGTAGAGGACTGTGAAGTTTCTGGGTCTGGATTGAGTCTTTGTCTCTAAAATATTTAGGAACATTTATTCGGATTGGCACTAGATGTTGTGACCTAATCACACATCGCCCCATTGCAAATGGGGACCCCCCCTTTTTTTTAGCTCTGATGCTTTGCATTGAGTCTTGGATGATGTCTTAGGTTTATTTCATGATGGAATCAGTGGTGTTCAAGTTTATAGCTTCGTGGTAGAAATCATAATATCCTGATGCATGTTTGAGATCCTAAAACTAACTAAGCAAGGGATAAAATATTGATTTACTGCGCCATATATAATGCGACCACAAGGAGTTGGTTTTGTTAAAATTCAAGTAACTTTCAAGAGGAGATCAAAACCTTCATTTGATGTGCTTGAAGGAAGAGGTGTTGATTGAAGTTTTAAGTGATTTTAAAGAGGATTCAGAATGCTGATCTAATGCGTCTTAACCAATGCGCCCAAAGATGAAGTGACTTGTTTCAAGTTTTAAGTGATCATGACAACTGAGCATCAAAACCTTCAACCAAAGCACCAATTTGAGGGGAGTTTTAAGACAAATTTCGAGCGGAGCTTAAAACCTTGATCTAATGCGCCTTTGTCCAGTGGAAATAATGATGATTTTTTGGAACACATTTCAACCAAGCCTTGAATTTCTCATCTAAAGCGACTACCTTGAAATGAAAATTTTGTGAAGAACTTCAAGAGGATTCAAAATCCTCATCCAATGAGATCATCTTGGAATAGAGCTAAGTTGAAATTTTGTGAAGGTTTCAAGAGGATCCAAAATCTTGATCCAATGCGACCAAGGTAGAAGAGGTTTGTTTGGTGATGGAAGTGTAATTTTTAAGATAAGGAATCAAAATCAAGATCTATTGCGCCTCATCTAGAGCGCCCTTTTAAGGGGAGGATAAGGTAAACTTTTGGGTGATATTTTAAGAGAAATCAACATCCTCATCTCATGCGCTCTATCCAATGCACTAGTTTGAGGAAGATTTGATTGCAAGTTTCTTGAGTCCATTCTAGTGGAGATCAAAATCATGATCTAGTGCACCAAAGCATGAAGTAGTTGTAGTCAATTTTTCATGAAGGCATTTAAGAGAGATCAAAATTCTCAACCAAATGCACCACCATTTGGAGTGTGCTAACTCAAGGTTTTAAGTGAAATTTCAACCAAAGGTTGAAATCATCAACTAGTGCACTCCATCCAATGCATTTAAAGAAGTATAAATTGTAAATTTTTCAACAAGATACAAGACCCTCATTTAATGCACCCAAGATGGAGAAGTGAAGTGTGATTTTCAATCAGAGAATGAAGTTGCCATCTAGTGCGCCAACACTAAAGGAAGTCTAGTTCAAGTTTTTAATGAAAATTTCAACCGAAGGTTGAAATCCTGAACCAATGCGCCCTCCTCAAGGAGTAAAAAGTAGTGGTTTAAAGTGAAATTTTAAGCAAGGATCCAATTTGGCATCTAATGTGCCTAGCTTAGAAATGCATGAAATGATTCTTATGTGTTTTGAAATTAAGTATTATCAAAAAGATTGATATTGCTTCTTTGTTTGTGTTGTAGGGACGTGGATGGAGCTAAGGAGTCATCAGAGGAGCAAGTGCTGGAATCACTTTCATGTAAGCGAGGAATGAGGTTAGAAGGTCATTTCTAAGGAGAAGACATCATGTAGCTGCTCCAAGTGATCACTTCAAGTCCAACATACCAACACTCTTCATCAATGGTATCATGTCAAGGACATCTATCCATCAAGCTTCAAGACTCTTCAATCTTCAAGTCCAAGAGAGATCTCCTACTCCGATTCATGAATGAAGCATCATCATTAGCCACACTACTCTCTATCAAGATGCATCCAAACAAGATCAACATACATCCTACAAGAGAAGAAGAACAAAGTTAAGCAAATTAGCTACATACATCATACATTCAACTTAAAGACATCATATAGATGATACAATTTGGGAATATGCCCACAGAGCAAAGTGAATAAACAATTGAAATCCACAAGTATGCTGAAGTGGCACCTATGTGGCCAATACATATCATCATCCAATCATAGTTCGCCACATCATATGTCTAGGTTCAACGAGGATGTCCATATGGAAGATGCTCTAAAAGATTCCATCTTATCCTTATCTTCTTGGAAAACGTGCCTTCATTGCCTCTCTCATGTACTAAAAATAGCAAGTTGTTGTAACTTCCTGCTGAGATGGCATGATCTAGACCCTTGGCTACGTGAATTGATCCAGGCCATTCATTGTAATTTTGGACCTCTATATAAAGGCCTTGTTGCCTCATTTGTAAAATCATCAGATAGTAGTCAGTAGGCAGTAGACTAGTAAGAGTAGAGTAGAAAGAGACTCTCGAAATTCTCTAAGAGTACTTGAAGTTGTTGTAAATATTTCTCAAGATTAATACAAAGACATTAGAGCTTGTTTAGTGTTAAGTGTTGTCTTGTGGAATGACATGGTTTCTTGTATCTTGATGAAGTGGAGAGATGTTTCTAAGTAGATTAGAGCTCATTGATGTGATGTATGTATGTATTGGATATTTGATCAACTCCTAGCTTATGTTTTTGACATTCATCGTTGGTGAAGTGTTGTGTAAAGCTAGTCTGAGCTTCATTATTATTTGCTTAAATTCGATTGTGGAAGTTTGTTTGAGCTGTGTCCTTCAATGGGTGCTTATATAAGCTTTCATGATATGAAAACCTTTCGCTATCCTTAGGAGATTGCACCAACTTCATGTAATTGTAGGCATCCTTGGCGAAGTGGAGTTAGATTAATTAAGGAGTTTGTCTATTCTTGCATCGTCATTGCCTCATTGACTTTAGATTAGTTTCTCTAAACCTTATCTTTTTCCCTTTTTTATTATTGAATCATTGTACATATATTAGCCACACTGAAAGGAGGAATAAGCTAAATGAAACAAGAAGTCTATGTAAGTCCCTTTGTGATTATCAGCAAGATCACATGTATTCACTAAGTCTATCCAATACAATCACAAATACGGAACCTTGAAGTTGTCTCACTAGATCACATAGCTTAGCCTTTGAGAGACTTTACTTAAGAGAGAGTGAGATACTCAGTGTTTTACTCTATTGTTGACTTGTCTAAAAACAATCATCAATAGGACGTGGGGCCATGGGCAAAGCATCCCCCTACCATCCTGGAATTGCAATCAAATTTGGGAATGTCCCAAGGACGCCCTCTGCACAAGGGGCATGTCCCCTAGGAATGTCCTAGTTTCTGGGGACTCCTAAACATCCCAGGGACGCCCAGAACAACAAGTTAATATAAAACACAAAAAAGGCTCCCAAAGAACACTAAAACAACATGCGAAAACCTAAAAGCATTTCGACGCCTCACTAGAGACTGCTGATGACTCTGGATACTTCTGTCTTTTTCGTGCCATAGAGACACCCCCCTACAAATTGTCGACGCCTCACTACAGATTGCCTCACATCTTAGGTCTTTTTCAAATGCAAAGAGAAGAAAACGCAGACGTAAATAGAGGGAAAAATTAAAAAACGAGGGATTTTACATCTTTGAGCTTAACTGTTTGAGATATGCGTCTCAACTCTCCAAGTTTAAATGCTTTTAGAGTCTCCAATTATTATTTATATAACCTTCCAAAAAAATTTAAAATAAAGAATGTAAAATATTAAAACACCATATACTAATATAGTTACAATTACACTTAGACTTAGTTTACATTATTACAGTTACAGTAGTATTATAATTTATTATTAAGTTTTAACTAACTTTAATCTAGTATCTCTTTTTAGTTTTTAACTTTTAAAACCTGTATATATTTTTATTAAAATATATTCTATAGTCGTCCCTTCACCCCATTGCCGTCCCCAAAATTTTGAAAATTTTTTGTCATCCTCGAAAACCTGTCCCTCGGTCCCCCCATCCCAGAAACTCGGAGAAACAATGAAATATCATGGACCTTCCACATGCACCCTACGCATTTTATATGATGAAATAGTATCGCATCTCTTCCTACATTGTCCTTTTCCCTGAGTGAGTAAGTATTTGTCTTCCAGAACTCAGAAAATTTGACTGTCTCAAAGGATCTCTAGGGTGGATATGGGCTTATAATTTTGATTTCAAATTTCCCTCTCGAAAAAATCTAGAAGGTTCCTCTCTAAGATATTTTTTTGGAACATTTGGCCACAAAGAAATTGAAGTACCTTTCAAGGATCAGAACTGCCTCCTAAAACCAGAAGCTTCAATGCTGAGTACTAAGAGATGGATTTTCATATTACTTCCCACTTAAAACTATCTAATAAGTAGGTATTAAAAATAGTTATGTATATGCCCGTCAAGTGGTTTCCACCCAGAAGATCGCAAATACAGCTAAATTTTGAAGGCAGGGTTAAGTGTAACCCGAGCAAGGATGGAAGAGGCAGAAAAGTACCTTTCACACCTGCATTGAAGACTATGGCAACCCAGCTAATAACCTCACAGAAGCAAGAGCCTTATTGACCACCATTCAAATTGCCAAGAAAGATATAGTGATCTGGATATTAAAAGAGAGTATTGGCTAATGGCCAGAGTTATCAGAGATGTTTGTTCCATATTACACACAATGCCAAATAGTAACCATGCCTCCTTCGGGGACCCTATCCTTAAAAACATTTTAAAATATGAAACAACAATATAAGGTAGCCATGAACAGAAGGCCATTAAGTTGTTTCAGTGTTTTGAAATAAAAAAATTTCGAAAGTGGGGAGGCTAGAATTGGGTCTAGACCCACACCTTATGTCTGTTACCTTAGACATAAAATAAGAGGCATTTATGCAGTATGATTACAGCATTGACATCTTTAATAATTACCACAAGCTTGAAAGGCTTTCTTCATAAACTTCTTCTCATTCTACCACATCATTCTACTATGTGTTAATCCATGCTCTGCAACATAAAAGATGTGGTAAAAGCAGCTTCACAAAACCATATGCAGCCATATTCAGACATTTTAACTGCTTGGACCATACAACTCTACCTCTTGGTTTGTTTTTATTTCTCTGTTGATGTAAAAAAAGACGAACATTTGAAGCTTGCAGCTTAAATTTCATCATGTGAGGAATAAAATCCACCTAGGCCTTAATTTAATGTCTGCTTCCTTTGGCCAGATTGTTTCTGCCATAAAATGCAGTTCTTATTTATTTTGTCCCTGCTCCACTAGTTTCATCTATTGGTTGGTAAGTTGGGTGCATGTGGAAAATACTTTGTTCTCCCCAAAAATTGAATGGAGAAATCTGAAACTTGTGAAATAATCTATCTAGAGAACGTCAAGATTTCATTTCTTTCCCAATCAAGTGTTTTAAAACTACTTTGTTTATTTAGATATTTTATGTCAGTTTTTTTTTTTAAATCAACTCATCAGTGTGCAATATCCCATACACAGCACTTTTTCTTATCAAATAATTTGAGCTTCCCTAACGCAGTATAATTTCGATATTTTATTTTTGTGGGATATTTTACTTTGTTCCATACCTACCAATTTGTCAATATTTTTCAGATTTCTGCTTTTGATGCTTAGCCCCCTAATATTTGAAAGCCAGCTGGGGACCAGGGATTTACATTTCCTTTTTTGTTTGAGGAATCTAAAAAAACCTGAGCACTACAAGATTAAAGCAGCATCTGCAAACTTCAAATCCCTCAAGAGTTGTCAGAAAGATGGAGGAAATTCTAAGTTGCTTGTATTCAAAGACAATGCACTTTTCAAGATTGGTGGCTGCCTAGTGTATTCATTATTCCATCCAACAAGCTTATATTTGGCTCAAAGAAAACAGCCAGCACATTGTTTTTTATGTGGGGCCCACTTCCTTCGTATTCGACATGAAACGATGGTCGTCCTGAAAGAAACAGAATCCCCGAAGGAAATAATGTGGGCTCTTACATTCCCCACAGAGTTGACAACATCAGAATCAAAGAAGCAAATTATGAAAATAATGGACATGGCTTAAAGTAAAAGAAGGTACATTTTCTTACAAACAGACCTGTGTGTTCATTTTGCTAATATCAGTTTAGATGAAAGATTGAAAACCTTACCTGATGAAAGGGTTGCTGTATGTAATGTGGTGAACAGAACTGCCGAAGAAGAGATCCCTGAATGAAGACTGTATTACGAAAGGCTGAAGGAAAAAAATGATACATTAGGCAACCACCAATCTGCCCTATACACAGTTTGTGGAAAGGATTGGCAGAATCAATGCTGCCCAAAAAGATAGCAGAAGCAATGATTCAAAGCAATTGAAGGCAAGTATGAGGTATCACATCTTTTGTATTACGGTCATCCTAAACTGCATGTGGTCAAGCTCATCCACCAAGTAGTTTTGTGCACTATAGTTCTTTATGCAAGCCTAATCCTTTTTTATAAAGTAACAATAAAATAACTTCATTTTGAAAATTCTAATATGTATGGACTTTCACTCAAACCTTCTAGCCCTTGATTTCTTTCAAACTTCACTAACATTAGGCTCAATCTAAATATATCTTTAATACTGTCCCCTGTCATCCCACTACTTCACTCCGTGGAACATAGCTTCAATATTAAATCAATATTTAATAAATTTATCAAATACATCATCAAACCACTCAACTACTTCATTGTCCACGGCCGGCCATGTTCAAACTTCACCATCTAGAGTGGTGGTGTTCAATTTTAGTGATTGTTTAAGATACACAAAATATAGCCCCTACAAACTTGATCAAGATGACTCCCAAACCATCATCCTTCTTGCACAACAAAAATAACATAATAGTCGAGATACATGACTAGGGCAAATCAACTTATAACGCCCATCTAGATTGCCGATGGCATTCATAGTGAGTGCATTACACTAATGCTCGTCAAGCTTATTAATACTTCCTTAGAGAAGAACTCCATATTGAGACATAATATAGATTCCGCAAGGGGACTCGACCACATCTACTTTTACCAAAAGAAACAAAAATTGTTGGTGGGATCACTCAAACGTGCATTCTATCCACGAATGTAGAGCCTACAAGTGACACCTTAACATCCAAGGAACCAAGAGATTTTAGCCAAAAGATCTGTTCCATCCACTTCAAACTTGGCGGCAACCTGTGATGCCCATTCTTCCTCAGTACTTGAAATTCAACAAGTACTAACCAAGTACTTATATACCCACTAAAGACACAACAATTGTATCAATGAATAAAAGGCATTATTGACAAAGCTTGTGACCATCTTCCAAGAAGTACTACACCCAAGGTAAATTCTTCAATTGTCATCTAAGGCATTCAGTTAGTGTATACGGTAGTTTGCATCTCATTTTAGCTTAAAATTGCACAACTTCATTCCATTTCTGCATAGTCATTGATTTTTACTTGCATTCCTAGACTACACTATTTGTATCCTTGCATATCATCTTAGGTATCACTCTAGAGCTTAGCAATGTATACTTACATACATAGAGCATACTCATATAGACATTTAGGTTTTTGCTTCATAGTTCTCATATCTCCAACCTCTTGACTCTACATTAAATCCACAATTACTGCTTTAATTCATTTTCTGTACTAAGCTACTTCCTATTGTTAGCCCCTTCACTCTCTAAACTTTAACATCTTGCTTTTACCATATATTCCACTATGCTCTTAGGTAGTAACAAATTCTCATTCCCATATATAGCTAAGTGTCTTGTTGCTAGATTAAGCAATGATTAAGAGTATCGCTTTGCATCTTCAAGAGCATACATCATTGTATCACTCTCATATATACATCTCGACTAAGGCATTCCAATCCCCACCATAATTCCCTTATTATAATTTTCCTACATCTTGGTACACCAAGGTTGAATTCAAGATTGCATTCTCTAATAAGGTGCAAGTATAGAAATATCTAAGCGTCCCAAAATCAGGTTCCCCTCTCCTGACTAGGCGTAGGTTACCCCCAATGATGTCTTTTTAGAAACCCATTATTTTGGTTGTTTGAATCCATATATAGGAGACCCATATTTTAGCAAAAATCCAAATAAGCAAAACAAAAGTGAAAACAAGAAAAACAAATCTAAAAATCCAAATCACACTCTAAAAATGCATTATCATACATCTCTCACTAGCATGCCACATACTCTAGTTGAAAGCTCAAACTCCACAATTGACCTCATTAAGAGCCAAAAGTCCCTTAGAGTGTGGAAAGTCAGTAGACTAGGGTAGTGCAATGACCCCTTTTCGAAATTAAGTCAAGTTGAAACCTAAACGCCCATTCATTTCTTATGGGCCTTGTCTCATGTCCCCTCAACTCAAGTGAAATGATACTATTATTATTAAAATAATAAAAGTGTTTTTAAACACTATAATAATACTATTAATATTATTATTAATAATAAAATATAAATTCAAATTTTGGCGCCGACCTTGGTTCTTGCCGTTCAATCATCATCAACTATAAAAAGCTGACTTGTTTTCATTTGGAGGATATTTGATTTTGGCTATGAACATGCATTTTTGCATTGAGACATTTGTGCTTGGGACGAAAACCTGAAGGCGGATTCGAACAGGTGGGACGAATCCCTCGTTTGTTCTGTTGAGCAATTTCCAACTCTAGATTTTGCATAGTGTTAATACTAAATAATTGTTTATTCAGGTCCGCCTTATACTGTTTGGTGTGATCAGCAGCTCAAAGAGGAGTTTAATTCAAGGGGACCATTACTACACTCTGACTTCTATTCGAAGGTTCTGGTATTGAGCATTCCACGCATCTGGTAGGCCGTATTTGCTGGACTAAGTTCGTGGACTATTATCTACTGGTTGTGCCTAACAAGTCCACTCGCCGAGCAACACTTTATAAATAACCTAGTCGTCATCCAAAATCCCCCACGCTATAACACTGAAGAGCCGATTTGGTGTCTTTGACACAGGAACAGCTAGCATTGACACAGGATCCACATTACAAGGAAGAACAAGGTCATTTGGCTCTCTGAACCACCTACATGACATTTAGGAGTCCTTGTGTTGCATTTCACCATTGGCATTAGCGCCTAGGTTCAACTACTTTCATCCAACAAAAGGACGTACTACAAGGTGAGTCAAGTAGCTACCCATATATTTCTTTACAAATCACTATCGTTGTACCTATTTTACAAGGCGAGTCAAGTAGCTCAAAGATGAAAGAGAAGATTTTGAGAGCATATCATGCCACTCCATTGGTTGGTTATCAGGGTTACTACAAGACATATAAACAAGTGAGATTTTCTTGGAAAGACCTAAGGGGGATGTTTTGAAACATATTAAATAGTGTTTGACTTGCCAACAAAACAACGTAGAATAGACATTCTCAGTTGACTTGTTGCAGCCCTTATCCATTCCAAATAAAATAAAGATTATTAATAAAATAATAATATTAATACAAATTTAAATATTTGAATTTTCATACTGGCGTCGACCCAAAAAAAATTGAAGCTTGTTGGCTACTATGTAATGTTCCCTTTTTCAGCCTAGTCAGTTGTGGGCCCAATAGCCTATTCCAAGTTCTCGATAGTCTATGTGGTTTGGTAAGGGGTTCTTTTGGTGATGGGCTTCTAGTTTAATTGTTTGTATATTGATGTTGGATTTGAGCTCTTTGTGTTGTCAGGATGACTTTGCCACTTTCTAAGGTTCAATTGGGCTCCTGGTTAGTTCTCCAAGATTTTTGGAGAAGCCATATATTTATAGGAAGTCATTTTCATCCATTCTCATTCCTAACCATTTGGAACAGTTTGGTTCAGTTTAATTATCAAACTAGTGAAGTTTGGAGTTTTCTGTAAATTTAATAATTAAACAAACTACAGACTATTTATTTATTATCGTGCAATTAAGTTATTTAAGGTTGGAAAAATTAAAAGGTAACTTAAGTGTTATAGCATTTTGGAATGGGGAAATATGTTATTATTCACATAGGCACATTAAAGTGAGCATATATCTTGGAAAAAAGGTTCTTTTATAAGTTGCAGGAAAAAAGTATTATTTACAAGAAAGAATTATCTTCTTGTGTAACTCCAACGTTGCTCAACTTCATTCAAGAGTTGCATTAGGCCAAATATGGAGTGAATGATTTTGGCGTTTTTGATTTAAGATTTTGATATTATCTTGTTTGATGTTGATTGAAATCCAATTCTGAGCAGATTATGCAGTTGTTGAGGAGTTTTTTTTAGAGGTATTAATGAGAGGCTGTACATCTAGAGCCGTACAAACCATATGGGGGATTTTATTCTTGATTGTTATTTGAAAAGATTATTTAAAATAATGACCGGAGGTTGTTTGTTTGGGCTGAGCGCCACTGTCCGAAGTGTTAGCAAGTTGTTTGAAGATGATTTGTTTTGTTTCTATGCAAAGTGTACTTCCAGGGCTGTACAATGCATGAAGGGCAAATTTTCTTGGAAATTTCTGATGTATGTTTTGATAAATATGAGTGCTTCGGCATCCATTGTTATCATCAGGTGCTGTCATTACATGTTTTTGCAGTGTTCCTAGAGCAGTCCTTGCTATTTTCTGGGCATATCCGTACATATCAGTCCGTACACCATGAAATGGGGTCGATTGAGTTTTTGAAATAAATGCTGATACGTTTGATACTAATATTGTTTGGGATTCCATGGTATGGCAGAGGCGCCAATATTGAGGGACTGTTCTAGGAGTGTGGCAGAGTATTTATGGCACTTTCTTGCAGGCCGTACTGCTGACCAGCGCCATACAGTTGCAGGGGTAATCTGATTTCAGGGATTTCTGTGTGTATCTTTGCTCTCAAAGATGAAACATGACTATTTTGGTGACCATGATCAGTTTCCAATGACAGAGTTTGGGTGGAGTTTGGTATTGACTTGTGTATGAAAAGAGGGACTGCCCTGTGTTGGGTCGTCCGTACAGCAGGGTGTTGTCTCTGTTTATGTGATGCAATCTTGTTTGCTGTGATTTCCCTTACTTATTACTGCTGGTTCAAAGATAAGATTTCTATGGTGATGCAGGTGTTCAGCAGTATTAATTCATCTTGCATGCATAGTCGATTGACTTGATTAATTTTCTGAGTGTATTGCAGCCCATTCTTCATTGTATTTTCTAATCTTTATTTTGCAAACACACATAATAATCCCCTAGATGGTTCAACCGCCTGTGTGGGCAAAATTGGATCTTTATTTTCCATGCTCTCTCTACCCAGTGAACAAGTGGTGAATACCCGCTGAATAAGTGGATGGTTTGTAATTTTTATCTTGTATTTACACCCATTGAAGTGGCCAATCCCCACTGTACAAGTGGATGCCTGCTCATAGCAGATGAATGTAATTTCTTGTTGTGCAATGCTTAGCTTTGAAGCCAAGACACATTATGCTCTCACCTCACCCCATTTGAGAACTTGGTGATCAGAAGTGTGGAAGTTCTTTTGGTTGCATGCATTGTTTTGCTAACCCTACTGTGTGATCTTGATAGAATTGAAAAAAAATTGGGGTAGCGTATTACATACTATTAGAATCGAATTGCATGAGTATATAAGCAACACTAAGATGCATTTGGAGATATTTGATTTTATATACGTTAATGCAATTTCAAGATTCGTTGTGTGCAATTTGAGTAAGCTAGACTGGTACAAAAAAACCCATAATCAGCTAACACGGGTAAGACAAAAACCTTGCTCATTAATTGTACATTGAACTGATTTCATCTCAAGTTATTCGCCTTGAATATGATCGAGTTTACTTGCTACCAGGTCTATGAATCACCACCTTCACAAGGAATATATCAAGCCGCATTTGGAAGGACCTTACCGATCCCAGAATAGTTATCGCATCTCTAACATATTGCAAGCAACAGGAGCTTGCACAATTCAGGGGTAAAGCAGAGTCTAAGGAACTATTGTCCAGTTCAAAGGCGATTCAGATGGGACGAAGGGAATTATAACTTCTGAATGCACCAATAAAGAGGTATATGGCATCGAACCAACAAACAAGCATCATTCCACACATACACCTCATTGGGCATCTTGCTGGATGTGATTCCATACAGTTCGATACCTACCAGACAGAATCGCAACATCCTCCTCCAGTCGACGAACACCCAAATTCCTCCATAGATGGCCAAGCTTGGCAATCGCTCAAATCATAATAGGAACAACATGATCTACATCGACGCCAAGGCTAATTCTATCTAAGGAGTGCAGGCAATCAACTGTAGAGCCATATCCTGTAATTTGTGAACCGGGAGAGTTATCAATCAATACCCAGAAAGGCATTTTAGCATTGCGAGTATGTATCAATATCTTGAGGTCGAAGGCCACTTCATGATATTGGATGTAGTATCAGAGTAATCATCCAAACTTTGTAATTTGTCGGGAACTCTGCAAGTAATATTTATTTCTGAATAATGTCATCTGTGTTGTTTATCCAGTAATATGAGTGATTGTTTCTTTATACTGTTCATGAAATGTATGGTTGCTTGAACAAATCTCAGTAGAAAGAAACTCGATACCAAATTTCAAACTTCTGTAGGAAAAGAAATTGTGTTATTGATTTGCAGACACCTCCCTAGAACATTACACCAGACCTGCAAACTGGGATATTGCCCTGTCATTGAGATATCATCAAATTAAGTCTATCTTCTGGACAGCGTGTTGGTTTCATGAGTCTGCCTATACACTCATTGTGGTAAAATTGATTCAGACTTATATCCAGTCTATAGATTGTAATTGAATGCTTTAGACATACATGTGCTGTGTGTTGAATTTTTCCTAATATTACAAGCTCAGATTTGCTAATGTTTTAAATAAACTGAAGTCGAGGTTACTGTTAATTGCAAACCCTATTTTGACTGTGTACCAAAGATTTGATGTGCTGACAGAGGTTTTCAATTATCAAAAAATACTTAACTGATCTGAAAATATACAAGGGTTATCACACCTAGGGAATTTTGCCCTAGGGAAAATGGGATTATAATAATAACTTAAGAGGGTTGGAATGTCATAAAAGAGGCTACTTAAGTGATGTCATAAAATATAATTATACTAATAGGGCCTCAAGTAAAGTTAAAATATAAAATAAGAAGTCTCTTATGATTAAAGTTTATTTTAAATAATTCCTCTCAAATATCAATCAAGGGTCATTAAGGAAATATGAAGAGTCATGACTTTTGGAGGGAAATTCTATTTAAAAGAGGCCACACAAGGAGGAGACATATTGATCAACCATTCTATTTTCTGATTTATACTCCTTGTTATAGAAGCGGAATTTGGTTCAATTAACCTGAGGGTGAAAACCCTCTAGGTCTAGAATTGGAGGATGAAAACCCCTTGATTTCCATTACTGGATTAGTGGACGAAAACCCCTAATTTAGACTAGGGTGATCTCACCCAGAGATTGCATATGAGCTTCAGTTCATTGGTAAATTACAATGGCACATTACAAACCCAACGATTAAGTTGCAGCAAGTTATGCTCTTGTGGTAAGGTGATATTGAACTAACTAAGATCTGTGATTCACATCATAATTGTGTAGAGGGTTTCAAACATTAGATGTGGCAAATTATATTCTGCAGACCATTTCTGGTTCATTTCAGTGTCCCATTCTGAATCATATTTGGCACATCATCTTCAAATAAGGGCATATCGCATGGCTGTTCTTTCTGGGCTGGTGTGATGATTCATCCAATAAACAGTGGCATTCTATATTAATCTTCAGTCGCTGAATATTAATTCAAAATAGTCTTTAATGTTGCCAACACAGTTACCGGATACTTCACCCCCTCTCCCTTGGTACGCGTATCAGATACGGATACTCATAGGATACGGCTCAAATACGTCTTGGATACCGTATCCGGCCGTACCAAAAAAACCTTATTTTTTGTCCGTGCTGGATACGCGCAAATGTGGCATTCTCATGATATTTGTGTCGTATCCCAAAAATATTAACCCTAGAATTTTAAAAATTGCCGCAAGCAACTGTTCCATAACCTGGCATGCTGATTTCTTGTTGCAAGGAACTACTCTGGACCATCATACACACAATCGCAAATATGTCTTTCTATGTGATTGTATTTACTCAAATAATTGCATTCATTGTAAAGTTGGAGATATAGTGTCAACAAGCAATGGAGGAAGAGGCAAATTTTATTAATTGGTGATACTTTTTTTAATTTTTAACTTTTTTGTTTTACTTTACATTGTATACTTTTATTTATTTAAGTTTAATAAATTTAACTTTTAATTTAAGTTTAATTTATTAATATATAATATATTTGTTAAATATATATTATTTATATTAAATTTAAATTTAATATTATTTATTGCTAATATATCTATCTATCTATCTATCTATATGTCTTATCTAGCCGTGTCCATATTAGGGGTCTTGAAAAATATCCATATCCGTATCCGATACCGTATCCATGTCCATGCAACTCTGGTTGCCAACTGTGGTGACTCAAATTACCATTCGAGTGCTACAATTTAATATCTTTCGAGTATTGTGATTCAGATTTGCACTTGGATTTGTGCATAAATAAAGCAAATTTAGGTATGATTGGGGCCACTTCTCTAGGGCTGTGATTTAATATCTTTGTTATCAATTTCATAATAATTCATTACCCATAACTGTTGCATATATAATTACATATATAGTAATGAATAATATTTGGCTTTGCATAAGGACCTGACCCTTGAGATTGTTGAGTGAATTAAAATGGGTCAGATATCATACAATATTCCATTCGAGATATATTGCAGCTGCTGCATACATCATTCATAGTTGCAGATCTAATAATTGTATAGCAAGTGATAATATTCAGTCTTGATTTTATGGTTTAGGGGAAAAGACCCAATAGGTGTGATAGTTCCAATGGTTGGGAGGGTAATTGTCATAGTTTGATCCATTAGTAGAACATATTTTCATTATTGCTTGAATATAAAAATATCAATAAAAGTAACTTTTTATATTAATAACTATTGCTTTTAAACTTGTCAAACATGTATCATTGATAGACCAAATTTTTTCCAACTGCCCATTCAATAGTACAAAATGAACAAACATCCCTTTTCAACTTTTAGCTCTAAATGGATCAAAAGATAATATAATTTATTCCAAATAAAATTCACATCTGAACTTATAACAAAACTATATTAAAATATTATGTTCAAATTTGTACAATCTTCCAATTACTTTGTCCACCTATAGACACATTCTTGTCAACATCAATACATGCTTCTTACTCTATATAAAATATTAAATGTACAACTACCGGTCCTCCACCAATTAATCTGGTATTGTAATGAACAATGACAGGTACCCAACTTGACATAGTTACAAAATTTTATTTCTAATAAATCAGTCCATCTCTCCCAAATATTGAGCAATAAATGCCCAACTTGGAGACTTCAACAACCAGATTCAGAGTACCTGTAAAATAAACAAATAGATGTGAGGCTCACCATTTAAAAAATCAAATCACAAAATTAATGACACCAAATTTAAAAAATGTATCCATGCCCATTTCAAATGAAAATCAAATCACACAATAAATAGATCAAATTTGAAAATTGGCTCTCTATCTGTGGAATGCTGAATTTCAAAAAAGTGGAGGGAATTAATCTATAAAATGAACCAATGATTCATATGTATCATTTTCATTCTAATGAGTCAGAAAGAATATCAGAATTGCAACAAGTATCAGAATATCAGACCTGCAAATATCAGACCTGCAAACTGCTACAAGGCTTAGGTGGCACATTGTCTTCTTCTCAAATTAGGTTTTTTAATTTATTTCTATAGTATGTTCTTATATTGATTCGTTACCAAGTAATATTAGCTTCTTGGTAGACAAAAATATTTAAATGTTATATGTCTGTTAAATGTTATAGCTCTGTTAAATGTTATATGTCTGTTAAATGTTAAATGTTAAATGTTATATGTTAAATATTAAATGTTATAGCTCTGTTAAATGTTAAATGTTATATGTCTGTTAAATGTTATAGCTCTGTTAAATGTTATATGTTATAGCTCTGTTAAATGTTATAGCTTTTCCAAACCTAAGGCCTTACCAAGCTTTCCCAAACCCTAGAAGTACCCTAACAGCAAAATGCACATGGTGCTTTCTTTTCTTTCAAATTTTTTTAATAGCAAAATAGCTATAGAGCTATCATAAGGGTGGTTGGGAAATGGTAAAAGGGTACGTTTGTAAAGAGAATAGATATTCCATGTAATGCTAAGATGTCTGTTTAAATCAGTAAATCCCCACGTCCCGGAGTTACATTAACCTAGATAGATCCCTCTCTAGCATGCAGACAATCTGTCCAAGGGGTTGGTAAAATTTTAAATAGATATGCTAATAAAGAGAATAACATTAAATAGATCATGTAATTGTAGAGTATTGAAATTGCGATAGAGTATTGTAGATCAATCATTTACACCATTCTGTATATCATATGTGCCAATCTTCTCCTTAGTAGCACCTACCTATCAATCACAAGCATCATTCTGTACCTAGCCACTCACAATTGTCATTCTACCCTCTACCAACCATAGGAGCCATCAAAACATCATAAGTGCCAATCTGTCAGTCATTTGCACCATTTTGTACATCATATGTGCCAATCTACTCTTCATTAACTCCACTCAGCACATCATAAGCACCATTCTACATTCAGCTAGTTACAGGTGTCATTTTTCCTTCTACACATCACAAGCACCATTATGTGCCTCATTAGCTCCATTCTGCATATCATAAGTGCCACTCTGCACCTCATTAGCATCACTCTACATTTTGACCACCAGAAACACCATTATGAGCATCAGATATGCCAAGACACCTCAAAAGTGCCATTCTGAGTATCAGATGCACCCAAACACCTCACAAGCGCCATTTTGAGTATCAATTGTGACTAATTACATCAGTAGTACTATTCTAAGCATCAGTTGCACCCCCAAAACATCAAAAGTTCCACTCTGCACATTCTTTCACCACTTTCTCTAATCAGTTGAAACATTGTCCGTGTACCTTTGTCGTGTAAACCTATGCTTCCATGAATCAAACTTTAGTCACATCATCAACACTCCTCATCAAAATGGTTGTGATAATCAAAAAGCCTATGTCAACCCCCACTTCATCTCCAATCCAACCAATACCCTTATCACACCAAGATTATGTAGAAATACAAGAACTTAAACACCTATGTGGATCCCATCCCCAAACCATGTCTTCAATGCAACCCACATCACTATCATACTGACCTAACCCATGCACTCCATCTCTAATCACGCATCATCATGACCAAAGAAATACTAGCCGAACACAAGATCTTACCAAACAATGGTTGAGCTTGAGGCATTTTGTCAAGAGGTTGATGTGCCTTGTCTGTTTTTGCTGTATATATATATATTTAACAGAGCTATAACATTTAACAAACATATATATATATATATATATATATATATATATATATATATATATATATATATATATATATATATATATATATAACAGAGCTATAACATTTAACAGACATCTGTATATATTTAACAGAGCTATAACATTTAATAGACATATATATATAACAGAGCTATAACATTTAACAGACAGCTTATGAAAAAAGCTGTGTAATGATGTAATGAATTTGTACCATCAATTTTATTGATCACTATCCATGATCCATGATGAAGAGACATATGATAACATAATTTCGATTTGAATACTTATGAACTTAACTGTGTTCAACTTTTTTTCATACAGAAGCATTCAAATCAAATTTATTATGCACTGTGGACATCTAATGTTCATTGTCATGAAGGATCATGAAGTTTGATGTTTAACATTCACGGTGAACATTCATTACATTTTCTTGCTAACAATTATTAAATGAAATCATTTTATTTAGGCATTATGGCAGCAGGAAAGAGAAGATCCAGAAGAACAAGTCGAAGGCCTAGGACCAGGTTGCCAAGGGGAGTCAAATTGAATGCAATTGACTCAGATGGTGTTGAGACTTCAATCAACCCACCTGAAAATAACACTGATTGTAGTCCAGTTAATGACAGTGCAGTTAACATTGATGTTTCTACTAGTTCTGCTCAAAAACATGGATTGAAGGCAAAGATGAAGAGAGGGGAATGGACAGAACAAGATATGGATGGTGCGATCAAGGATGTCGAGGACAATAAGTACTCCATAAGAGCAGCTGGAAAAAAGTGGGGTATCCCTTGCACTAGTTTGACAAATTGGTTGGCAGGAATAACAACCACGAAAATAAAGGGACCACCAACGGTTTTGTCAATGGAAGAAGAGCTGGAAGTTGTCGAATGGTGCAAAGATTTGGCTCAACTTGGTCATGGTATGGAGGTTACTCAGTTGAAGTCACACATTGCACAAATTTGTCAAGGAAGGCCAAATCCTTTCACGAATGGTTTGCCAGGTAGATCATGGTGGGCTGGTTTCCGTAGACGTCATCCAAATTTGACAATAAGGATTGCTGAGGGTCTTGACCGGGATAGAGCAGTGATGTTGCATCCGAGCATTGTGGCAAATTTTTATGACAACTTGGAAAAACTTTATAATGCTAATCATTATGTCCCAACAAAGATATGGAACTATGATGAAACAGGTGTTCAAGAAGGCAAAAATTGCGGGATGCGAGTTATTGCAAAGTTGGGCAGCAGAAGTGTGCCACAAATTTTATCAAAAAGTAGAGAGTGGATAACCATTTTATGTTGTATTAATGCAGCAGGGCATAGTATACTAGGGTTTTATCTTTTCAAGGGTAAAAGGCAGCTAAAAAACTATATAGCAAATTCTGAACCAGGGGCGTGTATGGCAGCCCAACCACATGCTTGGATGACCAAAGAGCTCTTCTTGAATTGGCTGCACCATTTTGCTAGATCAGTCCCTGGTGGAGCTTCAACCACAAATAGACATCTACTCATTTTACTCATTTTTTATGGACATGGAAGCCATGTGGCTTACAACACAATTCAAGAAGATAGATCTTTGGGCATTGATCTTCTTACTTTGCCTGCACATACCAGCCACAAACTTCAGCCTTTGGATGTTAGTGTCTTTGCACCATTCAAGTCATACTTCAAAACTGAAAGGTCCAAGTGGATGGAAAAAAACCCCCACATTGAAATAAGGAGGGCAGAATTGGCTGAACTAAGTAGCAAAGCTTTCAAGCTTGCCCTTACATCTGAAAATTTCATATCAGGTTTCTGAAGGACTGGAATTTGGCCACTAAATAATGATGCTCTTTGTAATGATATGAGACCAAGTGAATCATTCTTTGTTGAAGAAGAAAATGAGATTGCAGGTATTGCAAGCATATTAAGGTTGGCTGGATATGAAAAGGTTGAAGTGCAAAATTGTTTGGCACAAATGGCAAGGGAACAATCAACACTAACAAATGAAGTGATTGACAGCATAAGTTCAGCTACTCATGTCAGCCAAACACAACAGTCAAATGAAGAAGATGATGCCATGAGCTTGCCAACACAAGTTAACCCACCAAATTGGGTTAAAGAAGCTGTCAACAACCTTGGAATGCAGATTGATTTTGAAAATGAAGAAGTGTCATTATCTATGCCTTCCCCTCCTCCACTTCCAACAACCAAGGATATTCATTATTATGCAGATATCATAGATTGGGAAACTACAGATTTAGATGCTACTGATACAACATTGTAGCAAGTGAAATGCAATGAAGGTTCATTGCAGAACTCTGAAGGTAATGAAATAGCCGACCAACAAGTGAGATACAGTCAAGGCTCATTAAAGAACTTTCTCAAGCTACCAATTGAAACGGTTCATAAGAGACCCAATCCCCTGGATGATAGTGCACTGAGGCTAGGTAGGCAGTCCCAAATTCTTACCACAAATGATTATCTAATCCTGCATGAGCAGCAAGAAGTAAGGAAAATAGAACTTGAGGAACTAAAAGCAAGAAAAAAAAACAGGCAGAGGCAAAGAAAATCCGTCTAATTGAAGAAAAGAAAAGGAGGGAAGAGCAAAAGCTTGAAAGACAATTGAAGAGACAAAAGAAGGAAGAAGAAAAGTTGCAGCAACGAAGGGCAAGAGAATTGAAGAAAGAACAAAGGCAAATGGTCAAGGATAGGAATTCAAAACATGTTGCAAGCAATTCAGGGCATTTGAGTACTCCATCAACCCCTCTACCTGAACAACATCATACTCTAAGGGATATGTACAACATATTAAGCCCTGCTTATGCTACCCTTACAAACCAACAAGTGACTAGCAATAAAAATTCAACACATGAGGGAAGCAGTTCAAGGTGTTTGAGTACTCCATCAACCCCTTTACCTGAACATCATCAAATTTTGAGGGATATGTACAACATATTAAGCCCTGCTTATACTATCATTAACAACTTCCAAGTGACTAGTCACAGCCCCCCTCATTCCCCTATAAAGCAATTCCAATTTTCTGGGCTTTTAGATGAAACAATGTTTGGTCATCTTGTTCCTATCACACCTTATGTGAAATCAGCTCCTCCAAAAAATACTTCAACAAATAGTCCTATAGAGGAGCCAGAGCCAGAGCCATTCCTTGGATTTATGGTAAACTAGAAAATTAAGACTTGATGTCGAGTTATTGCTATAATTTTTTTGAATCATATAGTCAATAATGCATTTGGGACATTGTACGTAAATGCTGACAATTTTGTAATGTTTTCTCGAAGCTGTATCACTGGTAAACTAGAAAATCAGGATTTGATGTCAAGTTATTGCTATAAGTTTTTTGAAACATCTAGTCAGCAATGCATTTTGGACATTGTAAGTAAAAGATAACAATTTTGTAATGTTTTGTCAAAGACTATCTTACCGTATTATGCAACTAGCAATATAATGTTTTGTTGTTTTTGTTTAAAGCAAGTACCAATATAATGTTTTTGTTATTTTCATCAGCAATGTAATGTAATATCCAATTTTCCTAGTGACTATGCTCACCAAAACAAACATCCTTGAAAATAAACAAAGATGAGTTTGAAAAAGATTGCATTGCAGAGACTATTTCCGAGCAAGCCTTGTATGGTGCCCATTGTTGACTTTGAGGACAAGGAATTACAAAACAGTGAAAATGTATCACTACCTTTGCTCAATGGCCTGTGAAAGTGTGTTCATAGGAACCTCAAACTGAAAAAACCAGAGCCCATTACAATCTCAATGTGATATGTATTTTGTATTGCAGAAATGGAGCAAATTGTTAAAGTATTTAAAAAGATTAGGAACAATAAATGTTATCTTTTTGGAAGACAAGTTTGATCTGTAAATTTCTACAGAGAACATTGAAATTTAAAAAGATTAAGAACAATAAAAAAATCCAGATGTTAAGAAGATGAACCTTGGTGTTTGTGATGTCAATGGTTAAAACATAAAATATTTTCTAAAATTGGTAGTTGAATCTAAAAACACTCTCGACTGTTGAAAACTTATGCCTACTATTTTATTTGTTGTTAAATGGCCACAAAGCATTGCAGCAACAAAGTATCTTGAGCAATCACATTCAAAGCAATAAAGCCAAATCAAGGCAGAAACAAAAGAGGTTAAGAAAAAACCAAATACTGTTGCCTTGTCTTGGTCTGCTGGTTATGTAAGCGTTGGTAGCATCCCCTGAAACAATCCTACAATTGCCTGCTTTATTCACTGATTCTGCTCACAAACTCTTCCTCACTATATATTATATATATTAAATGGGCAGATGGGTCTTGGAAATTATAGCATCTAGAATTCCCCAGACTCTGTGCAGAGTTTAGTGTTAGTTTTCAAAATGTTTGTTTACCTGAACAATGGTGTAAACTTGTAATAGAGGGCTTTTAAGGATTTTGATAAAACATTGTTTACAGAGAATGGTAATCTATGGTTAGTGAGCTATTGAGCAGAGTACTGTAATGACTAAGTTTATATCTGCCTATAAATGACATGATAATTTTTTTTTATTAGAAGTAAAAGATATCGTGCAAGCTATAATTCCAGTTGTAGGAGATGGGCAAAATTCAGAGGGAGAGCTGAAGTGGAAAAAGAAGTCCACTAGATTTGTCTTTGATGAGTTTTATAAGATACAATATGAGGTACTGAGTATGCCAATCTTCTCCTAATTGGAACTGTGTCCAATAGCAATAGGGTTTGGTTAAAGAAAACACATTTACAAGGGACTATTCCAGAGAGGTTTCTCTTCAATCCTTAAAGTTAATATAGATACCTTGCTAAAAAGCGGTTGTTTTCTGAATATAAAGGTCACAAGGTTTTTAATCTGGATTGTTTGTAGCTGACATCTAGGCCATGAGAAAGGACTAGTTCAAAAATGTTATTTAAGTAAAATATTTATTCTTGCTAGCAATTAGGGACCTTAGTTACTTGGTATGAAGGGTACAAAGCAATGCATATTTCCAATCCTACAGTTGCCTGCTATGTAAGCATTGGCAGCATCCCCTGGAACAATCCTACAGTTCTATTGCCTTTGTAAGGTTGAAGTGGCAGTTCTTTCAATAGGGTCTCTACTAGGCTCTTTTTCTGTGTGATGGTTTCAGTTTGCACTATTTTATTCAAAAAGATTCTACCAATACATCCCATAAAACACTACACAGACCCTAAAAAATCATGGCAAACCTTGGTAAATCATTTCACAAGCTTTCTAGACTTGTGACATTGACCTTATATACACAAACCTCATAGACCATGTTGACAGACCTTCTAAACCTCTGTCACATTTTGAAAGACAATAAAACACCTTAAAAACTTATGCAAAAGAAAAAAAAACTTATGCAATAGAAAAAACACTTATGCAATAGAAAAAAAAAATGGGTCATTGTCCCAGTAAGGTCAAAAATGACCTTACCTATTGGTTCTCCTACAAACCCTGGTTACAAAAACCCTTTAAATCTATTGTGTCAAAAGACACAATTTCTGTGACTGAATGTGGCTGAGGAGTGGATTGCTGTGAGTCATGGGTTAGAGCTATGAGAATGTTAGAAGTGTGTGGCTAGGCATTTCCATTAATGGCTTCCCTGCTTCCCACGCCTTCTCTTCCTTGTCATATCCTCCTATAACATAAATAAGCAAAGCAATATTTAGAGCCATTTTAAAACATGACAACAATAATAACTCATTTCTTTCAGATTGCTTAAATAATGCTCACACCAATAAATCTCCGAATACAAAAACTGTGACACCAGACGTACCCAGGTAGACTGTAATCGTTGTTCATTGTTTCACAAGGATTGCATTACATGTCACCAACAGATCTGTAGCTGTCTATCCAACCTGTCACAAGATATGGGTTTGGCTTTCCTCCTACCAGAGTGCTTCCTGGTCAGCTACTACTTGGAACTCCTGCTTCTATTGCGGGTGGGGGGGAGTTGGAGGGAAGGACCATCAGGCATATTCACTAGAGGCCGAGAAGAGCATTAGTTGGCGAAGGCTAGGGCCTAGAGGCAAGGTCTCCTACTCAACAATTAATTACCCATCCCCCTGGAGGGAGAAGAGGAACAGAGAGAGATTCGCCCTAGATTCGATTCAAGGGAGCCAGCTAGGAGGAGATGGGGACCCTGAGGGAGTGGAGAACCGAGAAACGACAAGATCAGTTGCTCGGAGAGAAGAGTTCTCAGTGAAGCCAGTGGCTATTGTCCCAAAGGTGAGCTTCATACCGACTGGTCCATTTGTGCCTGAAAACCCACCAAAGAAACACCAAAATGGGTGAAGAAAAAGCAAAACACTAAAATGGCTTTTAAATTGAAGAAATTTTAAACACAACAGAGAATCAATCCTGCAACAATCTGGATAACAAATTTAACCAACAAACCTCGTAACTCCACGATACTGAGAAGTCCTTTGGCTATTGTTTAAAAACCAAACCTGTTGCCTCCATCCACCTCCACGTCAACGGCCTCCCTGCTTCCCACACCAGCGGCCTCCTGGCGATCTCTATGCTTCCCATGTCGGCGGCCTCCATGGAAGCTGTGGGCTGGAGCAGCGGCAGCAATTAGGGTTGAGTGTGAGAAGTGAGAGATTAATTTTAGGTTTAGGTTTTTTTAGAAATAGGATAATTTATTATTAGTTTAGGGTTAAGTGCTATCCAAAATAGCATGTTATTATATGAAGTTTAGGGTGCTTTATGGAATATTTTTTGGTTATTTTCTAATTAGTTAATAATATAATGTTGTTTAGGTTTATATATAAACATGCACATAAGATATGAGTATAGATTTATTTTTCAGAGGATTCTATTATGGATTTGAGTGCTAATGTCTATAATATAGGGGGAAAAATGTTCACTCATTGGTGCAAATGTGTGCGATGAAGGGATGTGAGAATTGACCATCATAAGGCAGGTGTTCCAAAAGTGTTGTTTTTGACACTTTTTACGATTACATATAGATCTGGCATCAAAATTGATCATGTGGTCCTGAAACCTTAGTTATAAGCAGTCGACTAAGCAATGAAGTTGTTATAAAGTTTTTAAACGTATTCGACATCGGCAAGTATGTTTTTGAGAGGCACAAAGTTAGGGTGCACACCTATTGGGTCTTTTCCCCTACCACCAACACTTGCAATTGGAATTTTCTGGTTTGTTGAGTTAACTGTTGAAATTTGTTGAGGTGAACTAAAACTTATCAAATATTACAAAATATTCCAAGATATTCCATTCGGGATATTATAGGTAGGAAGCTACACATATATGTCATATGTATTGTTTTCAATTTCAAACAAGTACTCAATCCTCATAGGGGATGTTGGCTCCGATGGGTACTGAGGAGTGGAGGAAAAGTTGTGAGGAGGTAGGCACCTTTATTTTTTTGTGTTAATTAACATTATTATATACATCATAGAAGATAGATGTTAACATCACTAGTCAGCCCAAGTCAAGACCTATCAGGTGTCGTTGAGAACTCCTATTCTTGAAGAATTAATTAGGGTGTCTTGATTTTGATAAAAGAACCTTTCATCATTCCCTTTGACAGAATGTTGGTTTTGCATCTCTCCAAGCTTCTGTATATCTTCTTCATCTTTTTTCAAGCTTCTGTATATCTTCTTCTTCATCTTTTTTCAAGGATCTTGACAAACTATAAATTGCGGTTACTTGATTATAGGTGCATCTTTGGCTTTCAAAATGGCATTTTGGATATTCCCTTTATGTTTCAAGATTCCTCTTGGTTATGTTTGGGATCCTTAGGTTTCACTGTCCTATCTTTACCCCAATGTCACCAGCCATAGACAGTGAAGCACAATTTTGTTGTTTTATTACTTGAACAAGGCCAAAAATTCATCCATGTTCAGAAACAGTGGCATTTCGAGTTTTGACTTGAGGCTTGGTACCCCTATTTATACCCTGATCCTTGGACCATTTCCTAAAGAACAACCACCAAATCATTTCTACACTTGGGAATTAGAGGAAACCTTTACCATTGTAACGAAACTGTATTAACTTAGAATTAAAAGCTGAAAAATATAAATTTCAGAAATTGTATTAGCTTAGATTTAACAGCTGAAAAATCAGGCCATCCATTTTCAAACAAAATTTGGTAGAAGTACGATTATTTGTGCACGGTTACTTAATAACTTCCGACCAAAATAAAAGTCCATTTTCCATGTCGGTATCGAATTTGCTGTAGTAAAAGTCCAAGATCCATTTTCCACCTTTGCCACTGCATTGAGCTCTGGCGGTGAATCAAGATCCATTTTTCCCGTGCTGTTGATATCGAACTTCTTTTCAGGATTGTCCATTGTTACGAAATCCATTCTCCCTGCGCCTTCTTTCGCTCAGAGCAGCCGCGTTCGCCAAAACCCTAATGAGAATGAACCCTCTCTCCCACTCCTCACTTTTAATATATATATATACATACACACGTGTGTTTTCCTTTTATTTTTCAATTGTTTAATACAAACTTTTTTTATTCTTTATTCTTTAATACAAACTTTTTTTATTTTAAATTTCAAAGACATTCTAAATACTCTTTATGACATCAATAAGGAAAGAGTCATCACAACTCTTAGCGTGCATTGTTTAGTTTAACTATGCATATTACATTGTTTAGTAACTATCTGATAGTTACATTAGTTATGCAACTGTTTCATCACTAGTATTTAACTGTGGTTTGTATCTACAATTATCATCGAATGAATAATGAAGCATTTACTATTTCTCATTTGGTATCAGAGCGGTTTAACTATTCTTGTGAAGTGAGGTGTTCGGTGAAGATTTATTTATTCATGACCTGAGCGAGGAGTTGTTCGTGGACTACGGAAGGGAATGACATGTGGGAGTTGTGTTTGTGGGCCTACACAGACCTATGAAAGTGTATAGAAGACAAGTGACTAGCATATCAGAGTGCTACTTTCTTGTGCCTGTATGTTTGAATGAGAGCCGTTTAAAAATCAATTTTGAAGACGTTGAAAGCGCTGCCCATTTGTATGAAAAGAGCATGTTAGAAACCCTGTCCTGTGCGTTGAAATTTGTAGAGCAAGAATGATTTTTGTGTGGCTGTTGAAAAGATCAGTTTGCCATCATGGAAAGTAAGTAGCTTTGCAATCTATAAGTTGCCATATTCTGCCACTGTGAGGCATTTTTTTTGGGAGAGAAGCATGAAGCGCATAGGTGTTGATGTTCGCTGATTTGCCAATGCCGTGATTTTCTACAAAGCCAATCAGCCATAATAAGAAACCAATAGAATCTGAAATGGCAGGCAAACGTTGAAATTTGAAGGCACTTGCAATTAGAAGGCATTTTTGGCTGTTTGGTATTCTAGCACTTGAGCCAAAAAGGATAAAAGGAAAGCACTGAGGAGATACTGCAAACGTAGCCATTGTGAGTTATATTTTTAGCAATCATATATTGAATGCTTCCAACCGTAGCTGCATATTGGGTGGATGGTGCATATGAAAGTTGTTATAGAAATTAGCACTGTTGCAGAAATTAGTAAGTTCCAGCGTTGGTTCTATAAGCGGTCGGGCCACTCCCTCTTTCCGCTGTAGAAGGCAAACCTGTAAGGTCCAGTTTCCTATTCAGCATTGCTACTATTTTGTTAATTTGATTGTTGTTACTTTATGGAGACATTGTGTGATTAGGGAAAGGCAATTATTTGGAAGTGTGAAGGTATAAGGTAAGAAAAAATTATTTTTTTGGTCTCTATTTTGAAGTGGCACGTGAATATTTTAAAGTGGTGGTTAGAAATTCAAAGAGGAATCTTAAATTTTGAGAAAGTGTGATAATTTTGTTATGAATAATGAAGGTGGTTGTGAAATTATAGAGTTTTTATATTTTTATTTGGAGTAATAAGATAAAAATTGCTAAAGGCTTAATTTGATGAATGTTTAATAATATCTTGGAGATATAAGGTTGATTATTGTATGGGTCTATCATTGGTTCAAATTGATATTATCATCATGAATGCACATATGTTAAAAATAGCTTATGCTTTCAAGGCCATCTTTTCTATTCCTAATGAGGCCTCCAAAGACTCATCCAAGAAATCAATTGGTTAAAGTGTAACAGGGCCATATTGGAGGCAGGCGGCATTGGAGGATGGAGGATTTACCATTATCTCAAGTTAACTTCTCGCTTTGAGATGATACTTTGCATGAGAAGCATTTTTGGTTTTGGTTGTTTTGTTTTTCTTTGTTGATGCTGATGGAGCTGACAGATTTGAAGAATGTATGTTTTGTGAAGATTTTGTTTTGGAGACAGGTTTGGGATTTGGTGTTGAGCTCAATATGGATTGTTGTCCAGCAAGTTTCAAAGAGTATATGATCGAGAATTATACCCTTTCGCAGTCACTAGACAATGGCAAAGATCTGTTGTATCTCTTAGGGTTCATTGTTGAATAATTTTTGACTCTATGATTTGAGAGCTTGGGACTAAAAAGCTCAAGAACACAGCTCAAAGCTACGCCTTTTCGAGGGTAGACAAGACAGCATGATGGAGCCCCGCTTGGTTCAGGATTTGTTCTTTGGGGGAAGATCTTCTACAAAATATGTATTCATATTATGTAATCAACTTTGTTGAGTTTTTTAGCTTTCAGGGGGGGTCCATTGGTACTATTGCAGGAACAATGTAATAAAGGGGGGAATGTTAGTGTGCATTGTTTAGTTTAACTATGCATATTACATTGTTTAGTAACTATCTGATAGTTACATCAGTTATGCAACTGTTTCATTTGTTTCATCACAAGTATTTAACTATGGTTTGTATCTACAATTATCATCGAATGAATAGTGAAGCATTTACTCTTTCTCAACAACTACCTATGCAACTTTAAAGAAGCATCTTATTGTCTATGCAATTTTTTTAGACTCTAAAGGGTTGGGGCACCCAACTTCACAGTTTTTAAAACTCATAAATGTTTGTGATGGAAAAGGAAAAACAATTTACAATGCAATCAATGTTCTGAAGGAAGAAAGAGGGCTTTCAAATAAGTGCTTAATAGTTGTTTCCATAGATGGTGCTTCATCCATGATTGGCAGTGAAAATAGTTTTGTTTCTTTTATGAAAAAAGATGTTCCTAATCTTGTAGGTGTTCATTGCATTGTTCATCATGAAGCTCTAACTGCATCAGATGCTTCTAAAAAAATTCATGAGTTCTTATTTGTTGAGAAATTAGAAAATAAGGTGTATTTTTGGGTACAAAATTCTACTAAAAGGAACAAGGAACTTATATCTTTACAGGAAATCGTGCAACTTGAAACTCTTCAAGATCTTCAAATTCATAGAGTTAGATGGCTTTCAAGAGGACAAGTAATTAAAAGATTGTTGGATCGATGCCTCCTATATTGATCTTATGGAAAAACGAAAAGAGAAAGTCACGGTAAGATAAGGCAAGAATATTTTCAGTTCAATTTTGTTTACACATGCTTGTAGATATAATGCTTATGTTGAACAAGCAAATAGACAATTTCAAGAAGAGTATGTTGATGTACATCTTTAGGGGCATCTATTGATATTACTATAAACACTTTAAGAGGGTGGTTTATGAGGACTGATACATTTGTTGATGGCACATGTTACTTACCTAAATTCTTGGATGCCTCTAAATATGGTTATTTAGAGATTATTGATAAAGAGGGCATTGTTTGTAGGCATGAATTACGGTTTGTGGCAATTTCACATGCACATGGTGATTATGTTGATTCACAAAAACAATCAGTAAAACCTTGCATTGGTGGTTTATTAGAGAGTTGTAAACAACTTACAAAAGGATATGTTCAAGCACTTATAGATTCTTTGAATAGAAGATTTTCTAATCTTGTGTTTTTCAACTCTGTAAAGTTGTTTAGTCCCTATCATTATTTAAAGGATGCTCTTGCTAAAGAAGATAATTCAAAGCATTGGCTTGGTAATCTTTCTCAACAGATGCAACATACTTTACATGAGGGAGAAGAAAATGAAACATTATTTAAAGTTGAAGCTTGTAAATAAGAGTTGCATATATTTGTTGATACTCTTTGTCTTAGTTCTGAGGGATTATCAATGAAGGAAGCCTGGAGATTTTTTTGTGTCACATACTCACATTCATGTCTTCTAAACATGACAAAGCTATGGCAAACAATCCTTACTATTACAACAAGTACAGTGGCATGTGAGAGGATTTTCAAGGTAAAACATAATAAAAGATATCCGACGAACAAATCTAACATTAGATATATTGGATGCATTGATGAGAGTGTCTTTAACAACACTTGATGTATCAATAGTGAATGGAGCAGAGTGAATGAAATTTGGAAAGATGTCCAACAAAGAAGAATTTAAAATGTTTTACAAGTCATTGTTTTTTCACATTTGTAATGGTTATGTTTCATAAAAGTGAACTCAAAAAAGGATAGACCAAGAAGGAAGAAGACTACTGAAAAGGAGGACAAAGTTCATAAGGCTCTGAGCATAAATGAATTTCTAAAACCTACTAACGATGAGAGATATTATGGTCCGCTTGGTGCTCGTGGACATGTATGTGAACTCAGATGAGGTTGTGGGAATGGCAGCATTATTGGAGGTAGAAGAGGATATGGAAGGAGTTACAATGATGTTGATCAGGTTGTTGCTCCTCACATTGAGGATCCTGTGAAGTTTCATAAACTGGCTACGAAGTAACTTATCAAAATTACTCAATATTTTTTTTCTAGTTATATTTGACTTTTTCTTGTGTAACAATAACCAAGATGGATTTCTCAGTGAACAAGGACTAGTGTAAAAAAAAAATATTGAAAATTTTTGAATTTTTTATTTTAAAATTATAATTTAAAAATAAATAAGTAGATTGATGACTATGTATTGTAAGGTTTACATTTATTTGGAATATCATGGTATGAATATATTAAAATCATTTGTAAATTATCCAAAATACAAAATATTCATGGCGCTTCCAATTCTCTTGAATTCTAATCAAACCCTAAGTCAAACACCAAAAACATCCTTGCGGACTGTTCCTTCAAAGGGTGGCTCTTTTTCTGCTGGAAACAGTGGGGAAAAAATCATTGAAGGTGCAGTGTTATCTCCAAAGCACAACTCTTCCAAGGCTGTGGTTATGGACATGCATTTAGGCAGGCAAGACAGTTATGTGGAGGATTTGGGACTGGTTGAATCGGTCCTCTCTACATAGGGTAGAGAGCATTCCCCCATGGTGGATCTTGGAGAGGAATCTTCTGAAGAAGAGGAACTCCACAAAAAGCATACACTTATCTTTCATTTCCATAATTTTTGGCCTAACCTAGTGGACTTAAATGATTGGATTTTAAATCATTGGCAACCCTTTGTGGAGGGAGAACTTTGTATAGGCCCTTATGTGAAGGGGTTCTTTTATGTTACTTGTGCACTACCAAAGGACAGAGTAGTACTGCTACAGAAAGGACATTGGATATGGAATAAATCTTATCTAGGAATGAAGCCATGGTTCCCTAATTTCAATCCTTTTACTAAAACTTTCTCTGTCACCCTGATTTGGGTGCGACTGCCGAATTTGCCTCTACATTTTTGGGCCTCCTCGTGTCTTCGCTCCATCAGCAACTCCATTGGGACATTTATTTCAATTAGAGGTCATTAGAAAATCATTTAGCCTTCACTTTACACTCTTACATCACATTTGCTCAAATCCTTGTGGAAATGGATTTGGTTGTGTCCCCTTCCTACAGAGGTAAAAATCAGAACTGGTTCTAAGATGTGGACTCAAACGTTAGATTATGAAGGGGTTGCTTTTTAAGTGTAGATGTTGCTATGCAAGAGGACATAAAGCAAAATAATATTCAAAGCCTTCATCTTCAACAACTTATGTGAACTCACGAAAGTAGGCTACCTGGTGGAAAGGGGCAAAAATACATCATTAGTATATTCTTCCTCTATCACAGGTGGGTGTTGAAGTCGATGCCTTGGTTGAATCTGATTTGCCTAACAAGATGAATTTGGTTGTGGAGGAAAGGGTGATGCCCTCTCCAAGCAAATATGATATAGTGGAACTCATTGTTAAAAATAGTTCAGTTGTGGATAGCAAGGCTTCCAATGGTGTTGAAACTTTAGCAAGTTCTATGAATTTAATGACCACTCGAGTCGAACCTCCCGTGGAACAGATAGATCCGTCCAAGGATGAATGAACTACTGTTAAGTGGGGGGAAATTTAAAATTGTCTTTTCGAATGACTCTTCTCTCACATGATAAACTAGGCAAGCAGGTTCCAGGAGTGAAATCTAATCTTTTTTGTTAGCATTAGTTAGAATAACTCCAAGGTTTTTTCTGATGTTTTGGTAATCTCAAGCATTTAGTTGAACCTTAAATATTAAACTCTTTTGTTATATTTTTGTTCATATTAATACAATGGGAGTTGTCCCCAAGACAACAATTCACTGATAAAAAAAATCATTTGTAAATTATTTTTAATATTCATTATATAAAATTTGACTTGCATCAAAAATATTAATTGTCATGTGAAAGGCAATAATGAAAACTAAACTGTAGAAAAAAAATTCTTGATGGGCAAGGTGGACTATCAAATTTAAGCCTCAGTTAAGTGGGCCACATTTTTGAAAAAATAACAAAAAAGACAAAAAGCAAACTCCACAAATTTGTTAAGACGGTAGAAGACGAGCTCCCAAAAGATGAGCTCGAGGAAAGACTACCCAAATAAGTAGTGTAACGTGAAGCTTCTCCCATTTATTTTGGGGAGAGCAGATTAAAAAACTAGTTGCGTAGAACTCAATCTGTGTTTCTCTATTGGATTGCACCATAAATTTAAGGTTGAATGTGTATCAATTCAATGAAAGACATAAATTTGATTCTTTGTCAGATCACACCATGTATTTAGGACTAAATGTGTATGTATTTCTTATATTCTTGCATTTAGGCTAGGGTTTTACACTCCACCCACCCTTTTTTTATTTGTTTCCTTACTTTTGGTTACTAGTTTTATCAACTTATATATATATATATATTGATAATTATTTATATTATATTCTATATAATACAAATTATTAAATATAAATATTATATAGTAAATAATATATTTAATATATAATATATAATATATAATATTTAATATTATAGTTAATTAAATATTATATTTTTTTAATGGTAAGTTGTGGACAAGGGGTCCACTCCCTTCTATAGTAAGATCAAAAAAATGGTAAGAACAACAACCCTCTAATAGGGGTGCATCAGATCTAATCGAAAACAACTGCCAAAAATGCAAGCCCTGAATTCAGGGGTGCAAACAAACAAAATTTTGGAAAAGAACCGTCATCCAACATGAGAGCTCTCTTCTTTTATTGCAGATCTTAGTGATATATGATGTGTGGGCCTGACAAAGGGAGATTTCTTCTTAACCGTAGTCCAACCTTGATCAGGAGAGCAATGTGATCCCTGCTCCATGCCACCATCTGAGATGTCGCTCATGTGAAAATGTCCCTCCGAACCAGAAACAATCATAGACGGTGATGAAGTGGAAGAGCAAACAACCCCTTTAAAATCCTCAATCTCAAGCTTAGCCCTAGAAGCATCAGTAGAAGTAGCAGTCTGAGGCTCCATAGGAGGAGCCTGAAGGGAAGAATCTAGACTTTTGGCCATAGCTGGTGAAGAATAAGAGTGAAGCATTAAGTTCGTAGAAGCTGAAACCATTGTGGAGCTCGACACCGTCGGAGGAGGAACAACATAATGGTGGGGCATGGCACCAATCCACCAAGTGGGCATTTCTCGAGGAGTAAAGTTTCCATTACCTTGTGTTCTAGATTTTGGACACTGCAAGGAGTGATCTGTTGAGAAGCACAATCTGCATCTGAAAGCAATCTTTTCATAGTCCACTTGTTGCCACCAGTTACGCTTGCCCACCTTCAAGAGAATCTCAGTAGGGAGGCCATCAGAAAGGTCCATCTCCATGCAAATCCATGCACACGTGGAGCTTGCATAATCTAATGTCTCCTCAGAGGCACATAAATATTTCCCTAGACCATTTCCAATGGCCTGCAAACTCTCCAACTCCCAAAATTAGAAAGGGAGATAGGGTAAATAGACCCAGAGAAAAGCAGATGAAAAGACCTATGTTCAGGGATCAAAGGAGGGGTATCATGGCTTTATACAAAGGAAACCCCCTAGAAAACCCAAGGACCAGTCTTCAACACCTTTTCCTTATCTTCAAAAGACTCAAACTCAAGTATGAAAAAACCTTTTGCACATGGGAAAATAGTAATCTCTTCCTCCAAGCCGTCTTTCCAGGTAGAAGATATCCAAGCATGAAGCTCGCTTAGTTTAGGCCACAAATTAACAAATTTGCATATGAGAGTGTGGTCTTGTAGAAACTCTTCCTTGTCACGGATGGAACCCTCGATCCAGATTTTTGGAATGAAAGCAGATTGTCGGAGTGAGAGAGGATAGTGCACAGAGCTATGGCCTTTGGAAGTAGAACCAACAGGGCTGCAATGAGCAATGGAAGCATCATGGGAGAGAGCACTGGGGTGAGGGTTGGGACAGTCAAATTTCCCACCTTCACCAATGTAATGAGGGGCAAGATTAAGTTGAGATGCCTTACATGGAGAAATGACTGAAGGAGCCCTACCGCTCAAGCTAGGGTTACACTGAGGAACAGAGGGCATTCGAGCAGAAATGCATCTCCCCACACCAGACTGCACGGTATCCAAAAAGGAGGTGTTGAGTTTAGAGGCGGCAGCAACACCCAGTGCACCAAATGGGTTGCCACGGCTGTGAGGAAGTGCATCCGCAGAAGCAGAAAAGGCATCGCCGCAAAAGGAGTAGAAGAAATCAAGACTATTAATTAAATATTATATATATTATAAATTTATTTTATATATAAAAATTATATTGATAATTATTTATATTATATTCTATATAATACAAATAATACAAATTATTAAATATAAATATTATATAGTAAATAATATATAAATATATTATTTACTATATAATATATATTATTTAATATATCATATTATATATTTAATATTATAGTTAATTAAATATTGTATATATAATATTTATATATATTTGTTATTTAATTATACAGGGTAAGTGCAAGAAGATGGGGGGCCAAAAAGGGGTCTTAAGTGGCCACTTTTTTTCTGAAATCAGGAAATACTGGCCTTGGATGAGAAATTGAGCATAGTTATTCTCAAAATTTGGAGATGCAACCAAAACAATGTTCGTAGTGATCTGAGTCTACTTTCTAAACTACTATTTTTTTTTTGAAAATGGCATAGATTAAGGGGTTCAAAAGAGGGAGCCACAGAAAATTGGTGTTGTTTCTGTCAAAAAAATATAACATAGCATGTTTTGTGGCTCCCTCAAAAGGTCAACTTTTTTTTTGGTATTTTTAAAATTGCTTCAATGAGAAATTAGCTAATAGCATGTAGTTTATGCTTGATTTTTTCGATAATTTTTTGATGAATATTTGATTTTTTACTAATTTTCAAAGTGGACACATCCTAAAAAATAGAATTTTGGCCGTGTTACCCCTATAAATTTTGAAAACTAATTGAAAATCATTTTTTATTTTTTTAATATTTGAAGAATGGAGTCTAGTTTCTAAATATGTAATTTTTTTGAAATTTCAATGAATAGTTAATTTACAATGAAAAAAAGACCAAACAGTGGTTTTTGCCCAAAAACGGACACACAAACAAAAGAAATTAAAGATGAAAGGCTTAACATTGTTAAAATATGAAAAAAATCACATCGTCAAATAGCTAAGAGAAAGCCTAACATTACCCAGGTGTTCGATTTGTTTGACCTTGAAACACGTGCAAATCTGAGGGTTAGCACGAACGAAATTATGTGAAATCTTGAAGAATATGGAAAAACACGTATGTGACTGTTCATAAGGCACTCCAAGCCTTTGGATTGGAAATCCAAAGCAAATCCCAAGCCCAAGGCTTGGGATTCCCAAAGCAAGATATAACGCAAGCACATTATAACGCGCTCGCGTTATGTTTTGCTTTGCATTTTTCCTTTTCCGCAAGTCTGTTGTTTGTCATGTTTGACATAATGCAAGTGCATTATAATGTGCTCGCGTTATGTTCCCCTTAAATATTTTTATGTTCGAGGCTATTAATCATGAGGGTTAAGGGATAAGGGATAGGGTTGGAGGGTTTAGGGATAAGGGATTAGGGTTTAAGGTATATGACGGATGACAGATTAGGACTGAGGGATTAGGGTTTAGGGATAAGGTTTAGGGTTAGGGTTGATGGATTAGGGTTTAAGGTATAGTGTTGAGGGTTTGGGGATAGGGTTTAGGGTTGAGGGATTAGAGTGAAGGGTTGAGGGATTAGGATTTGATGTTGAGGGTTTAGGGTTTAGGGATAGGGTTGAGGGTCGAGGGATCAGAGTTAAGGGTTGAAGGATTAGGGTTTGACGTTGAGGGTTGAGGGTTGAGGTTCAAGGGTCAAGGGTTTAGGGATAGGGTTGAGGGTTGAGGGATTAGGGTTAAAGTAGAGTGTGGAGGGTGTAAGGATTAGGGATAGGGTTGGAGGGTTTAGGGATAAGGGATTAGGGTTTAAGGTATAGTATTGAGTCTGTTGAGGGTTTAGGAATAGGTATAGCATTTAGGGTTTAGGGATGAGGGATTAGAGTTGAGGGATGATGGATTAGGGTTGAGGGTTGAGGGATTAGGGTTTAGGGATAAGGTTTAGGGTTGAGGGTTGAGGGATTAGTGTTTAAGCTATAGTGTTGAGGGTTGAGGGTTTAGGGTTAACGGATTAGGGTTTAGAGTTGACGGATTAGCATTTAATGTCGAGGTTAGGGTTAGAGTGTCGAGGGTAGAGGGATTAGGGATAGGGTTTAGGGTTGAAGGTTTAAGGATTGAGGGTTGAGGCTTTAGGGATGAGGGTTTAAGGCTTAAGATATAGTGTCAAGTGTTGAGGGTGTAGGGATAGGGTTTAAGTTTTAAGGGTTAAGGGTTGAGGGATAGGGATTAGGGTTTAAGGTATAGTGTTGAGGGTTGATGGTTTAGGGATAGGGTTTAGGTTTCAGGGATTAGGGTTTAGGGTTGATGAATTAGGGTTTAATGTTGAGAGTTGAGGGTTGAGGTTTGAGGTTGAGGGATAGGGTTAATGGTCAAGGGATTAGGGTTAAATATGAGTGTCGAGGGTAGAGGGATTAAGGTTTAAGGTATAGTATCGAGCCCGTTGAGAGTCTAGGAATAGGGATAGCGTTTAGGGTTTAGGGATGAGGGATTAGAGTTTGGGGATGACGGATGATGGATTAGGGTTGAGGGTTGAGGGATTAGGGTTTAGGGATAAGGTTTAGGGTTAGGGATTAGGGATTAGGGTTTAAGGTATAGTGTTGAGGGTTTAGGGATAAGGTTTAGGGTTGAGGGATTAGAGTGAAGGGTTGAGGGATTAGGGTTTGACGTTGAGGGTTGAGGATTAAGGTTCGAGGGTCAAGGGTTTAGGGATAGGGTTGAGGGTCGAGGGATTAGGGTTAAAGTAGAGTGTGTAGGTTATAAGGATTAGGGATAGGGTTGGAGGGTTTAGGGATAAGGGATTAGGGTTTAAGGTATAGTATCGAGTCTGTTGAGGGTTTAGGAACATGGATAGCATTTAGGGTTTAGGGATGAGGGATTAGAGTTGAGGGATGACAGATTAGGGTTGAGGGTTGAGGGATTAGGGTTTAGGGTTGAGGGATGAGGTATTAGGGTTTAAGGTATAGTGTTGAGGGTTTAGGGATAGGGTTTAGGGTTGAGGGATTAGGATTTGACGTTGAGGGTTGAGGGTTTAGGGTTTAGGGTTTAGGGATAGGGTTGAGGGTCGAGGGATCAAAGTTAAGGGTTGAGGGATTAGGGTTTGACGTTGAGGGTTGAGGGTTGAGGTTCGAGGGTCAAGGGTTTAAGGATAGGGTTGAGGGTCGAGGGATTAGGGTTAAAGTAGAGTGTAGAGGTTATAAGGATTAGGGATAGGGTTGGAGGGTTTAGGGATAAGGGATTAGGGTTTAAGGTATAGTATCGAATCTATTAAGGGTTTAGGAATAGGGATAGCATTTAGGGTTTAGGGATGAGGGATTAGAGTTAAGGGATGACGTATTAGGGTTGAGGGTTGAGGGTTGAAGTATTAGGGTTTAGGGATAAGGTTTAGGGTTGAGGGTTGAGGGATTAGGGTTTAAGGTATAGTGTTGAGGGTTTAGGGATAGGGTTTAGGGTTGAGGGATTAGAGTGAAGGGTTGAGGGATTAGGATTTGACGTTGAGGGTTGAGGGTTTAGGGATAGGGTTGAGGGTCAAGGGATCAGAGTTAAGGGTTGAGGGATTAGGGTTTGACGTTGAGGGTTGAAGGTTGAGGTTCGAGGGTCAAGGGTTTAGGGATAGGGTTGAGGGTCGAGGGATTAGGGTTAAAGTAGAGTGTGGAGGGTGTAAGGATTAGGGATAGGGTTGGAGGGCTTAGGGATAAGGGATTAGGGTTTAAGGTATAGTATCGAGTCTATTGAGGGTTTAGGAATAAGGATAGCATTTAGGGTTTAGGGATGAGGGATTAGAGTTAAGGGATGACGGATTAGGGTTGAGGGTTGAAGGATTAGGGTCTAGGGATAAGGTTTAGGGTTGAGGGCTGAGGGATTAGGGTTTAAGGTATAGTGTTGAGGGTTTAGGGATAGGGTTTAGGGTTGAGGGATTAGAGTGAAGGGTTGAGGGATTAGGATTTGACGTTGAGGGTTGAGGGTTTAGGGTTTAGGGTTTAGGGATAGGGTTGAGGGTTGAGGTTCGAGGGTCAAGGGTTTATGGATAGGGTTGAGGGTTGAGGGATTAGGGTTAAAGTAGAGTGTGGAGGGTGTAAGGATTAGGGATAGGGTTGGAGGTTTAGGGATAAGGGATTAGGGTTTAAGGTATAGTATCGAGTCTGTTGAGGGTTTAGGAATAGGGATAGCATTTAGGGTTTAGGGATGAGGGATTAGAGTTGAGGGATGACGGATTAGGGTTGAGGGTTGAGGGATTAGGGTTTAGGGATAAGGTTTAGGGTTGAGGGCTGAGGGATTAGGGTTTAAGGTATAGTGTTGAGAGTTTAGGGATAGGGTTTAGGGTTGAGGGATTAGAGTGAAGGGTTGAGGGATTAGGATTTGACGTTGAGGGTTGAGGGTTTAGGGTTTAGGGTTTAGGGATAGGGTTGAGGGTTGAGGTTCGAGGGTCAAGGGTTTAGGGATAGGGTTTGACGTTGAGGGTTGAGGGTTGAGGTTCAAGGGTCAAGGGTTTAGGGATAAGGTTGAGGGTCAAGGGATTAGGGTTAAAGTAGAGTGTGGAGGGTATAAGGATTAGGGATAGGGTTGGATGGTTTAGGGATAAGGGTTTAGGGATATGGTTTAGGGTTGAGGGTTGAGGGATTAGGGTTTAAGGTATAGTGTTGAGGGTTTCTGTCTTCAAATGTAGATTTATGGGTTTGATTATATTGATTGCCTCTCTAGTTTTGGGGTGTGGATGTTTTGGATTCAATCAGGTAGTCTTTAGGAGACTTTGTGGAAGTGGATTGGAAATCGCTTGATAGAACCCCTGCTATTTATGCTTGGATAAGGATTTGTCACAAACTAGAACTTCTGCTTCCAAAGAAGATCTGTCTTTCTTCCTCGATGGGCATTTTCTATCAAGAACTTGATTATGAGGGCTTGCCCCTTCATTGTTATGCCTATCATATGGCGGAGCATCTGGCAAGCTCTTGTAGGAAACAAGAAAAGTTCTCCCTCAAAAACCTTGTGGTCATTCAAGTCTAAAGGGGAAGGTTTGGAAAGAGATGTGATCAATGCAAAGGATGTGATCAATCTATAGCAGGACAAAATGGGAGTGCATTTTGTCTTGCTATAGAAACGGTAAAAAAGTGTTGACCCCCGTGATCTAGGCCCACATGCTCTGTTTTCATACTGATTCTGCGTGTGCTTTGACAAAAAAGAAGTGCTTTCATGCTGTTGGGAAGTTCACATGCACATTTGACACATTGTACCACCTTTGCATGATCTTTCCACCACCTTTTCTTCTTTGCCAACTTGAGAAGGAGGAAATAACATAGTTTTCACACCAAGTTTGATATATATCTATTCAAGTTTCAATTTTTGTAGTGTTGCAATGTTAATTGTGATTCAATTTTAGGAATTTAACATCATAGATTGGTTAACAGTATTGTTGTTAGTAATTATATTTGAGTGTTATTCAATCTAACATTGAAAAGGAAGCAAGTGGTGAAAAACTCAAATTGTTGAGGAGTTTGATGCAAGAAGAAAAAAACACTACATAATTGGGTAATCTCTCCATTCGAATCTTCATTTTTTAGGTATGTCAAGTCTTTACATGCATGTTCTTTACATTTTCCTTATTTTGGATTGAATTACTTTATCATGCTTTATCATACATGTTTAAAATAGACACATTCCCAATCAAGAAAGCAGCCTACAATCTCACATGATGCCATGTATATTTTCTACACTTGGGCTCTTTAATGATTATGTGTAATAAATAGACCTTAACATAACATCATGTCAAACTATACAAGAATAAATCCTTACAACATAATAAAAATACAATCCCACTATTATCTTGTATTCATTTCTTAGGAACTAATATTGGTCTCTTTATCATGCTACAAACAAATTCTCCGTCATGCCGAGGAAACGATCTAGAATTAAACCAACACAGGAAGAGATAGAAGCTAAGAATGTAAAGAAAGCAGTGGCTATGAGGGAACTTCGTGAGAAGAGGAAATTGGACATGATAAATGAAGACATACCAATTGAAGAGGAACCACAACCATCACAAAGAGATATGGTATTGGCGGCACAAAGAGAACGAATGCAAAAACTTCGTGGTACGAGAGATTTGAATACCATAGTTGGAGACACGTCCTCTACCGCAAGTCATGTAGGGACACCATCTACCACATCTCAAGTTGAGAGTACATCATCACTCACATGTGATGAAGGAGGTACGCCATCGTTCCCACCTCAACCTCAAGGTATGTCATCTATTCCATCTTCGATCGAAGGTATGCCATCTAACCCATCTCATTTAAATATTGATGAAATTCCTAATGTTGAGATGAATTTACCTAACTTAACACCACCTAGAATTTTGCATAGAAAGCCAAAGTATTTGATTGATATTGATGAGAATATTTTGCAGCCAATGGAAGGTAAGATTCCAAAATGCACTTGTAGAAGATATGCTAATAAGATTTGGAGATTGTTTTTTGAAAAGTTAAATGAGACTGCAAGATGTCAGCTATTCATTGAAATGATGTGAAGTATAAAGTATAGGTCTATCATGAAGATTCTTGGGTTGAGAACATCAGAGGCTTCAAGTGAAAAATCTATTGTCAAGAATCTAATGAGTGCGTATGAGAGTGTGGGTAACACCTCACGCACAAAAGATAGTAATGCAACACGGCATGTGATTACATTGACTATAGTAAGTAGTCAAACGAGGAAAGCTCGTCTCATTAGAAAGACGAGTCAAGAATTGAGAATTAATAGGAAAATTTTATCAAGAGCCATTGGAAGATGCCAAAGAATTGAGGACACTAATGCCAATGAATTATGGGCATTCTCAGGGAGACTACCACGAAAAGATAAACCAATTGTTGAAGCATTGAGATCACTAATTGAAGACTTTTGGAAGAATTACACAAGGGTATCTTTGAATCAAAGGGATGTGTTAAGAAGGAGAATCAGTAGTCAGAACCGCGAGCCACATCCAAAGCATTTTTTGGATGAGACTCAAACACAGTTTTATGGTAAATTTCTAGAGAAGTATCCTCAAATTAAAATTTGTCAAAGATATTTTGAAATGCTGAAACCTATCTATGTTAAGATAAATCACACACGCACTACTTGTTGTTGTAGATTACATATTGAATTTTCTAACCATTTTGGTGCTTATAGGTTTATATGTTTAGATATGCATACTAACAATGATTTACAGGGTTGTGCCATATGTGCCCCACCAACATCTTCAAGAGACTTCATATCAAGAATTTTATGTGAAAGAGAGGAAGGTCAAATATTCTACAAGAAATTATGCTTGGATGGCACATGTCATCGTTGCGGTGGCTTGCAACATTTGCCAATATGTGAACATATGGAAAGAACACATGCGGTTGGAAACAAACTAGTAGGGTTTGGCAAGTATAAAACAGTGGCATACAATACAAAAGATGGTAAAGAAGCAATGAGGTGTGAATTAGTTATTGAAAAGATTCCAGTGTATCAGTTTATGCTTATATTTCGTGACAGCATAGTGTATGAGTATGCAAGACATGCCCATAGAGCTTGATGGTTGGACTTGCAATTCAAGTTATGCAAGGACACATTTCTGGTTGGTAGCATTGTTTTAGTTGTCAACTTTGCAGAGAACTACAGTCTACAGCCACAGCATGAGGTGCAATCACAATATTACAACTCCACACAGATTTCTATATTTGTGCACATCACATTCATTCATGCGAATGATAGTACAGAGGATGACAGAAAGATCATAAGGGAGTATAATTTCTATATTAGTGATGATCGCACACATTCTACGGAGTTCGTGCAAGGTTGCTTTCAGTGTTCTACAATGATTTGGCTAGAAGGGGCATATCGTTCAGTCAGCATATCATATGGTCGGATAACTGTGCGTCACAATTCAAGAACTCACAGAATTTCTATTGGTTGAGTAGGAGGCATAATTTTACAGGTATTTAGCATATGTGGAACTTTTGTGAGGCCGGGCATGGAAAGGGGGAGCATCATGGTGCAGGAGCATGTATCAAAAGAGCCATAGCATGAGAAGAGTTAAAGTATAAAGGCAATGGAAAGTTGACAAATGCAAAATTGATTGTCGAGTGGTGTAATGCTTCCATGGGTCCAGGTAATGAAGGTAAGTCTTAAGTTCATAGATTTTTTTGGTTGATAGATGATACTAACATTGCACCATATGAGGACTGTTGTACACTGACAGGATCAAATGAGATGCACTCTTTCAGAAGCTCAATTGAAGGTTCATGGAGTATCCATACACGAAAGATGTCATGCTTTTGTTATTCCTATACAATTCAAATCTGGGATGAGTGCGAGTCAAAAGAGTGGGTTGACGAATGGCAGTTAAGTTATCTTAGCCCACTTGACATGTATCGACCCCCGACGGCACTAGAACTAACACAGATGGAATCATTAGTTGACTTTGACCACATATCAGATTTAGTTCAACCAGGTAATATAGGGCACGTATATGCATCTAATTTCATCTAGTTTAACCAAGTAATGTCATCTTACTTTGTAGTGTTTTTGTAATGTTGACTAATTTCATCTAATTTGCTACACATATCAATGTAGGGCACGTATATGCAGTTATTGCAGATGAAGATAATGAAGAGGGAACATATTATTACTTATGTCATTGTGTTGAGGCCAAAAAGAAATTAGAGGCCCCTATTACAGATGGAGAAAACATCGAATACCCTACAGGCTCAGCGGTTATTACTGGAACATGGCTTAGAAGGTACCCACATAAGAGTGTTAATATTTGGCTATTTTAGGACTTTGACACACATCGAAAGATTCTTCATTACTCAAACCTTGTCGTGGCATCCAATGTTTATTTGATAAAGTATCGAGGTAGACCTTTGAACAAAATCTTGTGGAAGGTGCGTGAGTCTGACCATGAATCAATACTTGACACAATAAAGAGTAGAGCAGACCCAGATGGTTCATTGGATTAATTTGTAAGTATTCATATTGATTTTGTAAAGTCATGTTACACTGACTTGTAAGTATGCACATTAATTTGTAAGGTTTGTCTTTTTTTATTTCCTCCTGCATTTTTACACATACACATTTTTACATCATCATGTTATGCATTTTCGGTGTCCTGCTCCTGATGCGACCAAACTGACTATTCCAACGTGTCGAGATGGGTACATTTATGCTAGGCATGGTCTTGTTTTTCACCCAAACATATCAAAACAGTCTGAGCTACATTGTACCGACGATATCCCTGAAGACTCCAAAGTGCAAAAAGGTAGCAATCTTTGACGAGATGTTACTCAAAAAATGTGTCACTTAGAAACATTTCGTCTAAGGCAATGCGATCATGTAGAGTGCTTCTACAATAACCTCTCTCATTTTTTTATATCTCTGAGGCATTTGCCCGTGGTGAAAGGTTTTCTACTGCCCCAAAAATCATCAGAAGGAGGCAGTGTAAAGGTGCAAAGGGGTGTAACTTTCGTCCTGCTTTTGATGTGACCAAACTAACTGTTCCAACGCATCCAGATGGGTACATTTACACTAGGCATGGTCCTATTTTTCACCCAAACATGTCGAAACAGTTTGAGCTACATTGTACCGACGATATCCCTGAAGAGTCCAAAGTGCAAAAAGACAGCAATCTTTGATGAGATGTTACTCAAAAACCGTGTCACTTAGAAACATTCCGTCTAAGGCAACGCGATCATGTAGAGCACTTCTACAATAAGCTCTCTTAGTTTTTTATATCTCTGAGGCATTTGCCCATGGTGAAAGTTTTCTGCTGCCCCAAAAATCGTCAGAAGGAGGCAGTGTAAAGTTGCAAAGGGGTGTAACTTTCGTCCTGCTCCTGATGTGACCAAAATGACTGTTCCAATGAGTCCAGATGGGTACATTTACACTAGGCATGGTCCTATTTTTCACCCAAACATGTCGAAACAATCCGAGCTACATTGTACCGACGATATCCCTGAAGACTCCAAAGTGCAAAAAGGCAGCAATCTTTGACGAGATGTTACTCAAAAACCATGTCACTTAGAAACATTATGTCTAAAGCAACGCGATCATGTAGAGTACCTCTACAATAACCTCTCTCAGTTTTTATATCTCTAAGGCATTTGCCCATGGTGAAAAGTTTTCTGCTGCCCCAAAAATCGTCAGAAGGAGGCAGTGTAAAGTTGTAAAGGGGTGTAACTTTCGTCCTGCTCCTGATGTGACCAAATTGACTATTCCAACGCATCCGTATGGGTACATTTACGCTAGGCATGGTCCTATTTTTCACCCAAACATGTCGAAACAGTCCAAGCTACATTGTACTGACGATATCCCTGAAGAGTCCAAAGTGCAAAAAGGCAGCAATCTTTGACGAGATGTTACTCAAAAACTATGTCACTTAGAAACATTGTGTCTGAGGCAACGCGATCACATAGAGTGCCTCTATAATAACCTCTCTCGGTTTTTTATATCTCTGAGGCATTTGCCCGTGGTGAAAGGTTTTCTGCTGCCCCAAAAATCGTCAGGAGGCAGTGTAAAGTTGCAAAGGGGTGTAACTTTCATCCTGCTCCTAATGTGACCAAATTGATTGTTCCAATGCGTCCGGATGGGTACATTTACACTAGGCATGGTCCTATTTTTCACCCTAACATGTCGAAATAGTCCGAGCTACATTGTATCGACGATATCCCTAAAGAGTCCAAAGTGCAAAAAGGCAGCAATCTTTGACGAGATGCTACTCAAAAACCGTGTCACTTAGAAACATTCCGTCTATGTCAACGTGATCATGTAGAGTGATTCTACAATAACCTCTCTCAATTTTTTATATCTCTGAGGCATTTGCCCGTGGTGAAAGGTTTTCTGCTGCCCCAAAAATCGTCAGAAGGAGGCAGTGTAAAGTTGCAAAGGGCTGTAACTTTCGTCCTGCTCCTGATGTGACCAAACTGACTGTTCCAAAGCATCTGGATGGGTACATTTACGCTAGGCATGGTCCTATTTTTCACCCAAACATGTCAAAACAGTCCGAGCTACATTGTACCGATGATATCCCTGAAGAGTCTAAAGTGCAAAAAGGTAGCAATCTTTGACGAGATGTTACTCAAAAACTGTGTCACTTAGAAATATTCTGTCTGAGGCAATGTGATCATGTAGAGTGCTTCTACAATAACCTCTCTCAATTTTTTATATCTCTGAGGCATTTGCTCGTGGTGAAAGGTTTTCTGCTGCCCCAAAAATCGTCAAAAGGAGGCAGTGTAAAGTTGCAAAGGGGTGTAACTTTCATCCTGCTCCTGATGTGACCAAACTGACTGTTCCAACATGTCCGGATGGGTACATTTACGTTAGGTATGTCCTATTTTTCACCCAAACATGTCGAAACAGTTTGAGCTACATTGTACTGACGATATCCCTAAAGAGTCCAAAGTGCAAAAAGGTAGCAATGTTTGACGAGATGTTACTTGAAAACTGTGTCACTTAGAAACATTCCATCTGAGGCAACATGATCACGTAGAGTACTTCTACAATAACCTATCTCGGTTTTTTATATCTCTGAGGTATTTGCGCGTGGTGAAAGGTTTTTTGCTGCCCCAAAAATCGTCAGAAGGAGGCATTGTAAAGTTGCAAAGGGGTGTAACTTTCATCCTGCTCCTGATGTGAGCAAACTGACTATTCCAACGTGTCCAGATGGGTACATTTATGCTAGGCATGGTCCTATTTTTCACCCAAACATGTCGAAACAGTCCGAGCTACATTGTACCGACGATATCCCTGAAGAGTCCAAAGTGCAAAAAGGCAGCAATCTTTGATGAGATGTTACTCAAAAATTGTGTCACTTAGAAACATTCCGTCTAAGGCAACGCGATCACGTAGAGTGTTTCTACAATAACCTCTCTCAATTTTTTATATCTTTGAGGCATTTGCCCGTGGTGAAAGGTTTTTTGTTGCCCCAAAAATCATCAGAAGAAGGCAGTGTAAAGTTGCAAAGGGGTGTAACTTTCATCCTGCTCCTGATGTGACCAAACTGACTGTTCCAACGCGTCCGGATGGGTACATTTACGCTAGGCATGGTCATGTTTTTCACCCAAACATGTCGAAACAGTCCGAGCTACATTGTATCGACGATATCCCTGAAGAGTCCAAAGTGCAAAAAAGTAGCAATCTTTGACGAGATGTTACTCAAAAACCTTGTCACTTAGAAACATTATGTCTGAGGCAACGCGATCACGTAGAGTGCCTCTACAATAACCTCTCTCAGTTTTTTATATCTCTAAGACATTTGCCCGTGGTGAAAGGTTTTCTGCTACCCTAAAAATCATCAGAAGGAGGCAGTGTATTAAGTCAGGATGAAAGCCTATTCACGGTAGGCACCAATCTCAAGTTGCACAATCATGAATGGGCGCCTAGAGCAATAAGGTGCTACATCATGGTTCGAGGACCTTGAAATGGTGCCCAAGCATGTAGGAGGAATTTTCGAGGAGCTAGAATGTTTTTGAAACTCTAAGGAACTAGTCCAAAGACTCTATGGCACCATCTTGATACCATTGAGTCAACTTTGAAACTCAAACATATTGAAACAAGGTCTAGGAAGCTAGGTGCCATCTCTTGCTAGTTCAACCTCTCAGATGCGCCAACATTGGAAAGACTCTTAATGAGCGCCTAAGTTTGAATTGATCTTGTGATTGAAAGTTTGGTGATGTATTGGTGCAAGATGATCTTCAGTTGAAGCAATCTAAGTTCCAGGAAGGGTTTAGAAGTTATCAACCTCTTCACTAAGTTAGGCGCACTTTACAAGCTTTCTTACCCAAGAGTTGCACCTCATTAAGACAAGGCGCATCTTAACCTTCGGGACTTTTTCCAAACAAGCGCTTCAGTTTATTAGCACCTTTGGACCTTGTTTTGCATTCTGAAAGAGAAGGTGCACTTTGGAGGCATTTCTAACCTAGATTGACGCCTAGGTATAGTCATCTCTCTGGAGCATTACAATGTGTTTATGAAGGAGGGCATTTCATAAGTTGGGGAATTGATCACTGAAGACCTTAGAGTGTTTGAATTACTCTACGCAAGAAGGCGCATTTCCATGGAGTAGCATACTTTAGATAGTGCCTAATGCCATCAAGGCGCAATTCCACCCTCACTTTGGTGCCTATCATCAAGAAGGGGCATTGGGCATTCCTTGAACAGTTCTGAGCATTTGAAGTTCATGAAATCACTAAGGAATGTTGGGCGCCATGTGTATCCTCAACAAGCTTGAGTTTGCGCCTAGACAAGTTGGCGCTTATTCATGTTTTAACTTCCCTCTTGAAGTGCCTAACTTGGGAAAACGTTATCTTGTTGTTAGTCAAGTGTTTGATGTGTTTTGGAGACTCTAAAAGAGTTCCTCTTGCTAGGCGCTCTTCTTGGCAACTACAACCTTCAATTGGCGCCTAGATCCCGAAGAAAAACACTTACAAGTGTGGGCGCACTTTCCTTGTGATGGAGCATCAAACTGGCACCTAGAAATCATAATGCATGAACCAATAGGTGGTTTTGGGATCTGTGTCAAGTCATTGGATTAGGTTGCCAACTCAGAATGATTTTCATGCACTTAGACTTCAAGGCGCCAAAACTAGTAGGAAAATATTTGGGGGGAAACCATGCTGATAAAAGTTGAGTAAATTTAACCTCCGAGTCTAATTAGGCTCCATATAACAACAATATTTATATCATGTCCCTTTGCTTTATGAAACAAGCAGTATGTGTCAAGTCATAGGGATAACACTATGGTCCTTAGAAATTTCTCTGTGACTTTTGATAAGATTATCTACTATTATGTGGATGCTTGATAGTATTATCCTAATCCATTAGACTAGTGTGGCTATGAGGTTGGAAAGTGTTGCAACCTCCATCCTTTATACTTCTCCACCTTGTTATGGGTTGTTTTGAGTATTTTCACTTGCTTTCTCTTCGAGAATATTTTCTAATGATACATGATGTGTCATAGATCATTCAACTTGATAAACAACATGGAGGGATTCTCATGCCTCCTATACTTCTTGTAAGTTTCTTTATAGATAGCTCACATCATTGTCCATCTAGGTGGTCATTTCCCTAAATATTATGATAAGATAATCCTGTTAATGAACTTTGGATTGAATGAGAATCAACATGCTTTGTCTTGACTAGAATAGTTGGGAGGGACAAAAATCTATTGATTCTAGGTTGGGTTGTTAAAGGTCAAGAAGTTTTGGTGTCTAATGCCCTCTAAATCTAAATATTTAAAATCATAGTGGTTCAATAAGTTACAACAAATAGTCAGGTAGACAATAGACTATAAGGAACAAGGACTACACATGAATCCAAAACAACACCGGTCAATAAGGACATCACAAGTAACTCAACATTACTTCCAGAGGCATTCACAAAAACAAAGGAGAGAACACAACTAGAGAATGCTAGACTGTAGTAGGGATGAGTGTCTGATGCAGAACACACAGTGGAAGCATAGAATTATCAACTTTTGAACCTTCGAACTCACTATTGGTGAGACAACATACCATTGGCGAGCTTAAAATTTCATCGGCCGATAGGCCGATGCCACCATGACTCCGTTTGATTTCACTTCTGACAAACATCCCATCATTGACTCTTATCGGTCAGACAAACCGCTATTGGTGACTTTATATCCTTTCACACCGATGTCTTTGTCACTCCGATACAAGACTCTAAGTCCCTCGCCTATAGGTAGGACTTAATACCATGGGCACACTCAAAAACTCTTCTGCTGACACACCGATCTCACCAATGACAACCTTCAGACCACACCTGTTGGTGAGACTCCAAACATCGGTGAACTATAATCTCGTTGGGCTGATACACTGATGGATTTCGACTATTGGTGTGACCCCCTTCATCAGCGAAGCTCTCAACTGCTCTTCCGATGCGTCGATGAGATTATCTTCCGATACACCGATGTCTTTGACTTTGAACCACACTCGTCGGCAAGATAGACCACTATCGGTGAAGCCTAACCAAGGTCTACCAATACGCCGATACAACCAACTCTTGACGTCGATACAAGGTTCTTTTGAAGGCAAAGGGTGCCTAGGCTTATGGGGCTCAATTTGATGTATTTATTGAAAGCTCAAGGTGAATTGATGCTTATTGAAAATGCCACTTAGTCCTTCATTTGCATTAAAGGCGCCATTTCCTATTGACTTATATACTCCTCCTCATGCTAGGGCGCCATAATGAAGTGGTTTAGACAATAGGTGCGCTTCACTTACTAGAGGCTTGTTCTCCTTCCACCTTAGGCGCACTTTTATGGTGGAACAGGTGTCAATGGGCGCCTTGTCTTTAATGAATGCTCTCTCCAAGTTGGGCGTCCTTTTGAGGCTTTATGAGTTGCAAATTGTGTCTTAACCCTTCATGCTTGTTGCTCAATGTTTGAATGTTTCAGAAAGTCTCCTTTAGGTGCTCATCTTAATGACTTTTTCTCAAGGCGCAATCATCCTAATGACTTGGATATTCATCCTAGTGTTTCAGGATATCAGGCTACCAGACTTAGTCATTTTTAGGATCTCAAACATAAAGAATAACATGATGATTCATTTTTTTGTATTGCATATAGTTGACATTGTATGCTACTCATAAAGAATATTAATATTTTCTATTCAACATGATGATTCATTTTTTTTTTAAATACAACTTTTATCTTTTAATTCCAAAATGAGGTTTAGGTGATACTTGAATAACAATAGCTATCTTATTGGATCAACAAACATCCTATGTAATACAATTGGACTTTAAATATTTGAAGTAGCCATCTACAAATATCCATTCAAACGTGGATTTATAATGCAAGTATGGACGCCATCAATAAAAAAGATTTGTATTAACCAAATATCCATATAGGCATACATCAATATCTGTCGATATAAGTATAACATATATACAAAATAGCCATATAGGCTTACAAGAATGCCATATAGGCATACAATGTCAACTATATACAATACAAAATATATGTCCACAAATGCCATATAGGCATACAACAAAGGAACACAATAAAAAGTCATTCCCCTCTGGCTGGCGAAGAGAATAGATCATGGACAGCCTTTGATCTTCTAGGGGATGGAGACGCGCATGTGGGTTGTCTACTATGAACCTAAGGGCTGCTCCTCCTATTTAGTTCTTCCTACATCTTTACCTGTTACAATAAAAAGTATAGACATTAATATATAGAAATTACATGTTATAAAAAATGAAACATTTAACAAAATAATCACTTACCGCTACCATATAATCTGTCTCCTCACTTGCCTCAGTAGCAGGAATAGGCCGTGGTGATGTCATGTCCTATAGAAACCATCCAGATAGAAATTAAACTTCAAATCAATAATCTTTTGATTTTTGAAAAATAGACAACTATAACAATGAATGTAAATTAAAATTTACTAATCTGCCTCATACCCCTGTCAATGCCATAGAGCTATGAATCGCAGAGGCCACACCGTGCTCCATTACCCTATGAACATCAGGAGGTGTCTCCGCAGTCTGCATCATCTGGAAATAAAACAACATTATTCAATTACAAAAACTATAATAGTGATGCAAATCATGGCTCCTAACATACACACATTCATCTAAACATGGAAGTACACACAATAAAGCACACAAGTCACATACAAAAATCTAGTAAGTACAATTCATTCATTAAACTATTTATTTTATTACCTTCGTAAAACTTTGAAGTCCACTACCGCTGGTAGGTGTTGCCATGAAATCTCCAATATTAACCTATTCAACATCCAAAATCAAATATTAGAATACCATTCATATAACGATGCTATTCACATGTAATATTTATAATTGTTTACATTGTTACATACCCGGACAGTAGATGATCTAGTGTAAAATGCAAGTGGAGAACCACTGAAAACTGCATCGACGCTATGACCCTGAAATTTCATTAAAATCATCAAACTAAATTAGTTAATCTTGCATTTCAAAAATAAAATTTAATAAATTAAATTCAATAAATTTGCTAATATTTACCTGAGTATCAAGGCTGAAAGTCTGACTCAGGAGGGTATCTATCATCACCATATGCTCAGCTGCAGATGTAGCCTGTGCACCTACGTCTTGACTATCCAAGGGGTCATAACCACAGGCTGAGCCGCAAGCCTGACAAGCATGGGGTGGGACCCTACTCCTCACACTATCTCCCAACCCACTCTGATGCAGAGGCATCCACACTAAAACCTTGACATACAGCATGTATGTCTAAAACCCATCATCATCATCATATTTTCCTTAACACTATCAGCATCATCATATTTTCTCTGCCAACCGATATCCTCCTGCAGACAAACCTTCGACCTTTCACCTGTCAGCAGCATCATCATATCCGGCTATCGGCAGCATCATCACATTCGGCAAGCACAATCATCCTCCTGACGATCACTGTTCATCTTACCGCCAACCTCTTTCTTCATCATCATGATGTTCAACATCATGTTCATCAGCAGGATATAAAACATCCGGTTCCTCCCATATATCCTGATGTCGACAACCTCATGCACCTTTCCTTCGATGCTTACGTCACCCCGATATCCTGATGACGATGACGTCACATGCAGCTCCTTCAATATCCTGCTGCCCTGATATCCTGATGACGATTATCCTGATGACGATTATCCTGATGACGATGACGTCACATGCAGTTCCTTCAATATCCTGCTGTCGGCCAAACTTAACATTATCGGCCCGCGATGGTTTTATCAACCCGATCTTCTACCTTATGCCGATACGCTCCTCCTCGGCAACACCTGATGATGATCACCCCAATGCACATTCACTTTATGCAACCGATTGCATCATGCTCAACTCCATCTACTCGGATGATGCCCGAAGTAACTGCAGGATATACACAGAAATATCCTGATGATGCCGTTTTGACGAACTTCCAACCTTAGCGAATTTTGATCTGCCGAACCTCCTGAGGTGACCCGATCCACTTCGTGGACAATTTTCCAGACTCTAACAATCAACACAACCTAGCACATACCCATGCTAGGGTCTTCAACACCTTTCAACGACGATCCTGCACACCTGCATGCAAACGAACACAAAATGCAGACTAAACCCTAAACTACTATACATAGCCATTCCACCGATTTGACGAATCAACCGGTGGAATGGATCAACGAATCCATGAAACCACCAAAACAGCAAATCGATCACACAAGGAACCCAAACAGAGAATTGACTCAACAGGATCTCTTTATTGATTTTCAAAAGATGCAAATACAATATTCAGTCTCTCCCTCTGTCTCACTCTCTCCAACTTAGCTTCTCAACATCTATGTCTAAAACCAACCGATCCTCATGCATAAATAGGATCTCTTGCGAGTACTACTGACCCAACTCCAAGCGGCTGGGAAATCTCTCCAGGCGGCTGGGAGATCCAACCGGACCTACAGCATAACAGCTGTCCTAACAACCTAGCTAAAAATAGTAAAGTACGGTCAACATGACCTTATTACATGCATTGGTCTTATCAGACCTTCTTGGAAACATTAACAAGACTCAAAACAAACTAACTGCCTCATGGAGGCCAGCTGTCAGGTAGGTGCTCCTGCACCACACTCTGTGCTGCAGGACCGGCATGCTCTATGATGCTCTGGGTTAAGGCACTAATGGACTGTAGTGTATCGACCTCAACACTCTCCTTCACAATGGAAGGGATAGAAACATGCTCATGGGCTGGTCTGCTGATTACTCGTCTCACTACCCGCTATGGGTCAAGACGTGCCCCTGGTCTATCTTGTGCTGACCCCCCACCTCTACCCTAGAAGTCCCGCATATCAAAATAGTTTGGCACTTTATTGAGGACAAACTCGCAGTAGAGTTTCCTCAAAAAGTATTGCGGGACCTCATTATTATTGCATGGAGGATGGTCCAAAACCATCCACCACCTCTACCCAAAATTGTCCCTTATCACTTGGTTGTTGCACTAATGGATAGGGAACCTCTTGCATGTAATGGGTGGAGGTTGATTTGTTTGTGGGTTTGTGAAAATCGAACACAAGTCTAATTTTGTAATTTATAATTTTTCACATCTTGGTATGACAACTTGTCTGCATAGTAATCTCTAAACTCTCTCTTCTTATCTGTCCAACTAGTTATTTGCTTGCTAATTGAATCTACATTTGATAACATAGATTCAAGAGATTCGGCAAGCGTGGACCTATGCAAGGTTGAAGTGGAAGGATCTTTCAACCTTGCAATTATATCTTCAATTTCCTTTTTGTTGTTTTCAATTTGCCCCATTATATTTTCTTGTGTTCCAGGGGCATGTTGAGGAATGGATGGAGGAGGTTGTTGTTCCGCAGGTATTTCCTCCTTAGGATTTTGTGGATTTTGAGGAGGAGGAGGTGCATTAACATTTCCTGACAATTAACGAAATATACATAAAAAATCAACTCAAACCTACCTATTTAGAAACAAATTCAAACAAAAAAACAAATAAACTCACTCCTTTGGCGTGCTCGACGTCGTGGCAGCATTTTGGCAATGAATCGATAAGATTTTTGTGTTGAATTGAGGAATCCAAAACGTGAGCGCGCTTTCTAGGGTTTGCAGACCGTGGGAATTGTGGAGAAAAAAGAAATAAAATGAGATGCAAACCTTTTTTATTTTTATTTATAGTACTTCATAACGCGAGCGCGTTATGGTTTGGTTTTGACGAGCCTTAGGCTCGTCATTACCAAACCATAACGCGAGCGCGTTATGTATTATTTTTTTTTTTAAACCATTTGGCCACTTTTTGGCCCCCCATCTTTTTGCACTTACCCTACATTTATTTTATATATAAAAACATTATTATTATTATATATAAACTTATAAGAAATCTAAGACCTTCCATGGGTTGAGGGAGAGGGGGAGCGAGGAAGCGAGGGAGAGAGGTGAGAGGGAGCGAGGTAGAGAGGTGTTCTACTAAAACCACCTCCCAAACACTAGCCTCAACCTTTTATTGCCTTTTGTAGTTTCAAATCCCTTTCTTTGACTTTGCCATGACATTTTGTGTTTTTAATAAGTGAATTTTCCATCTATTATGCCTACTTTATATTCTAGCGAGTTAAAAGTCATTCTAAGAATTTTATAGTAAAATACAATTAAAATTTGAGGAAAGATTTGTATCATATGAAAGGAAAGCTTTTTGGTTACAACAAGGCATGTCTTATTGTTTGAAGGGCAACTTCAAATAGATCCCTACCATAAAAACAATTGCAAAGAAGGAAGGGGAGGTTTAAAAGGTCATTTTGTATTAGTAATCCAAAGACGACACGTGTCCTTGGGGAGCATGTCATTTACTTAAGAACCTGATAATTCATATGTAATACCTCTTCAATGTACCCATTGCACACTAAAGTGCAATTGCTAGTAAGTATAAATTTAATTCATTATATTTATTATATTATACATAGTATATTATATACATACATCTCCTTATCCTTGTTTATTGTCTTATGTATTAATTCATTGGTTACTCACATGCTTTTTTATTTCCACTATTTAATATGTTTAATTTTTCTGCCACCTCCCCCAACCATAACCCCCCATCTCTTTATAGAGGGTAAGTCTGCAATTCAAATCACAAGTATCATCTTCCTGATGATGGATCCTTGAGTGTGATCCGAAAAGTTAAAGCAAAGAAATACACAGTTTAATCCAAAATCACTTCTTCTGAATTCTATGAACTGTGGAAAGCTCATGCCTAATAGAATAAACCCTCTCTCCCACATTGCACTTTTAAAAATTCTGCAATGTTTTTGGTTGGGTGAACATTTTTGACTGAATTGGATACATCAAATAACAGTAGAGGAGAGGGCCCCAAAGTGGGTCGAGCTCCTATACTGGGTATAGGAGTTGACCAAAGTGGGGCCAATTGTGGTCTTTTATTTAATCATATAATATTCAAAATATTTCTAAAAATAGAACAAATGTGCACCAATCAATGTACATATTATATTTGTTTACTCATTAGTATATATTTATTCATATTAGGTGGCATAGAGAAAAGTTTTACAATGATTTTATAACATAAAAGCAATTGACATTACTTGTACACATACATTGTTGAATAGATCATGAGACTTTATGATAATATATTGCCCTTATATTAAAAAGATAGTATTTGACATCACCTACAAATGCAGCGACCACCCATTACAAAGTACTATTTTGGTTCAACAAAATCTTTTTTAAACATAATGCATCTAAAAGTGTCCCATCTCATAAAATGATACGTCCTAGAAAAAAATTGTTTTCCAAATTTAGAGTCCCAAGTAAACAAAATCCATGATCAAGTGTCACATCAAACTCTTCCGACCCATATCTCCACATTAAGTGCAAACTTTCCAGTGATATTTGACCAACTATTGGTCATTTCTCCATGAATACTAGTAATCAACAACACACTTGAAGGTGTAAGGCTCATCAAACAAGCCGTCAAAATAAGAGGACATAAATTAAAGACTTCAACCCAAACAAACATTCAACCAAATCAATCAACTCTCAAACTTATTGCCAAAATCAAGTTTTTCAACACAATCAAAGGATGAAGAATTCAACCAAATCAATCAACTCCCAAACTTATTGCAACACAATCAAAGGTTTGAGGCTCACCAATCAAGTCGTCAAGAGAAGAGGACAAAAATTTAGGACTTTCGAGCAAACAAGCATTCAAACAAATCAATCACCTCTCAAACTTATTACCCAATTCAAATTTTTTGACATCCATCAAATCCATCTATTTATCTCAATTTGAACCAATCAAATAAAAGTGCATAGATCACCAACATTAGACTTCCATGTATTCTTACACAAACCCCATTTTTATAGTTCAATTTTCCTACATCCCATTTAGAAAAGTCTTGTGGAGTTCAAAATTGCACTCCTATCAACAATACTGTAAATTCACACTATACTTTAAATGTTTGCCTGTTCTATATGATGTAATATGTTGTTTTTGCTTATAATGTAAATGCCTATCTATTCTATGCTATTTTTCTTATACTATAAATGCATATGTTGTAAGTGCAAATATCTCATTTTTGCTTATATTGTAAATGTCTATACTGTAAGTGCAAATATGTTGTAAATTCCTATATTGTAAGTTCAAATATGTTGTAAGTTCAAAGATCCCATATTTGTGAGAACTTATCTGTAATGATTTTCCCATTTAATAAGAGTTTTTATATTAGAAGGTTAGAGTTTTTATATCTGTTTACATTCTAGAGTACTGCAAGTGGTATTTTTATATCAGGGATTTGAAATTCATGATGCAACAATATAGTTGATGTATCCCATATTTGTGAGAAGAATTCTTGCGTTTTTGCCTATATTGTAAGTGCAAATATGTTATTTTTTCTTACACTGCAAATGCCTAATAGTCTTCCTTGTAGTGATCGCATTTTCCTCTGCTTGCATCCTCTAGTTTTTCATTTCTAGTAGGAATCTCTAGATGTTTGAGAACATCAAGTTGTTTAAAATTTCCCTCCTTGTCACTACCTTTACTATTTTTATTTATTCTATTTTGTCTACTTTAACTTGAGTTTTTGTTTTCACATTTTTGTTAGACCTATATATTCGTAAGTATTTACATATTATTGCTATTTGTTAACATAGTTTCAACAAGTGAGTTATATGAGGATGAGTATGATAGTTCAATCTCTTTCAGCAAGGTATCAAGTTGCTTCATGATATGGATGTGTCATTGGAGGTTGAGCATGGATGTGTTTGCTACATTGTGCGATAGCGGAAGCGGTCCCAGGATCTTCTTCGTCAGCAGCCTTGAAGAGATGCGATTGAGCATGCTTGAGGAGCCTCGCTGGATTTGGGATCCAGGGATTGATTGAGTTCAGTTTTTCTTCCCATTGCTTGGGGACAAGCAATGTCAGGAAGGGAGGGCTGTCATGTCCCCAATTTTGGAGTAACTTAAAATTGTTTTAATTGTAAATTAATTTTGTAAAGTATTTTATTTAAGTTACTAAGTCAGTAGTACTACACTTTATTAAAAAGTGTTGTGAACAAACATTTAAAAAGTACAAATGTGAGCATTTAATAAAGTTCATGTTGTTGTGAACAAGCATTTAAAAAGTACAAATGCAAGCATTTAATAAAGTTCATGTAAAAGCATTTAAAATGCTTTGGTCTGATGTGTACATGTAAACTCTCATTTAATAAAATTAGGCTGGGCCTAATTAATGTATGGCTTTAAAAGCAAGCCTGAGAGTCATTTGATGTCATGTCTAAATGTCTAAATATTTTTTAGATACTTGGTTTTGGGTTTTTGTCTTTTGACAAATTGTATTTAGCTGATTGACAAGGTGATGTTCCCTTGCATTTGCTGAGCCAAGGAGATGTTCCCTTGGTGAATTGTAGAGGTGAAATCATCTCAAATTTCACAACTGAGCATCAAGTGCTTTTGGTTCGATTGTTGGGTTTTCGTCATTTGGTTAAAGACCTTTTTTGTAAACTTCATTGAAGATCTATGTTGTAGACATTATTGAATAAACTGAAGATATTTTATGCAGAGTTGATTGTTTTATCCATATCATTGTTCATCTCTGCATTCCCTTTACAATGCTATCATTGAAAATATGTTTATTGTGCAGATATTTATGATAAATATTGAATAGTTTTAGAGTTTTCTTGACTGTGTATTGTTTCAAATGAGGAGACAATCTTTGACAGGTATTGCTCAGTCAGATTTAAATATAGTTTTCAAAGACAAAGACTTGTTTTCAGATTGGAATTCTCAGCATATTCATCGTGGGCCCCATATTGCATAAAGGCTGTGAATGTCTTAAGGAAGGCAGATATAATATAGTTCATGGGTTTTTAAACAAGAAATCTGCGATTTCTGAATATTATATTGTTGCTGGCATATTGGAGACAAATTCTGAGTCTACGGGCCCCTCTTAATTCAGATATAATATATATTAGAGCTTGATTCTTATGTGGTCTATGTTGAACAAGGATTTGTGGGTTTAGAAGTTTATATTGTTTACTACCCAATAGGGGACAAAGTCTGACAAATCATCTAATCAGCAGCTGCCTGTTTATTATTGTTTTCAAAAGATGTATTTGCATTAGATCGTGGGTCCCAGCCATGAGTTTGGAAAGTTTGAATATCATTTTGTTAATACTTTGGGAATTGCCACAGCTTTTAGAGTAATATCAATTTTTAAAGGGATTCTTGGGCTTTCAAGAAGACTATAGATTATAATATATATGAAGCTAAATTGAATATATGGAAATCACCATCAAAAAGAAAGAATCGTGACTCTCTTACAACAGCTGTAGCATTCTTAAGGAGTGATCGTTGCCTTAGTTCCTATTGATGCTTCAACCGCTACTCTTAAGGTATTTGTCAAAGCTAATCAGCCAGGTATAGAAGTATGCATAAACTGGGCCATCTCTCTTTGTAGCGGCTACTACTGGCAGACATCTTTATCAGCTGTGAGTTTATTATGATATCCAATATAAAGTTGAAATAAAGTGAATGGGAGCAACATCTCCAATATACTGGGGAATAGATTTCATAATACAGTAATGCAAAACAGTTCAGAATTCCAACTTGAATGATCTGTAACAGCAGCTTCAGCGTCACATTAGTTTCTCAGAGCACATCAGCAAACAACAGTCATCTCATTTCTTTATTTGCAGCAGATACAGCAGTCAATTGATATCTCTATTTGGTATGTTGTTATTCTAATCATTATAATCTTTATAACAGCATATGATAGTTTAAAGGAAGAATCCTAAATAGGGTTCTTTACAAGGCTACACCACCCTACGTGCCCCTCTCCTAATTAACATAGGTAGAATGTCTAGTTCATTGCTTAAGGCTCTTTGTTTCATTAACTTTGTATTGAAAAGATCCAAAAGATTCTAATTTTCAAAATTGGTGTTCAAATGCTTTTGTTCCAACGTGCAGATGAAGAATAGAGATCAAATGTAGACCCAACGTGGCATGAAAAGATTGAGGACAACTATGCCTCCACAAAAAAGAGGAGTTACATTCCCACCAGATGAAGAGACTCAAGTTGATAACAAGAGCACTCCACAACCAATTGAGGCACTTGTTCAGGTGAATGCAATTGCTAAAAGAAAGAAAATTTTAGTGCAACGAAAGTGGACAAAAGAGAATATGGAATCAACTCTTAAATATATGGAGGATAGTGGGATATCAACAAGGAGTGCAGTAAAGAAATGGGGAATCCCTACCACCACACTCAACAACTGGTTAGGCAATTTAACATTGAGGAGAGCAGAAGGCCTCAATAGAGATAGAGCTCTAAACCTCAAGTTTGTAATTGTGCCTGCTTTCTATAGTACTATTATGCCTTGCACACACACCCTATTTTACCAAATGGAGACCCCCTCTTTTGCTTTGGCTTGAGGTCTCAACCTTTGTTACTTATGATGATGAGAAAGTGAATTTATGCTTAGAGTGCATGATTTGTTACAGATTTGAGTATTTTGCATGTTTGGAGTGATTTCATGTCATTTGGAGGTGTCTTGGGTGGTCTTGTGCTTAAAAAATAGCCATTTGTTGCCTTCTGCACTGAAATTGGGTGTTACTGCACTTTGCTCTAAAATCCCATGTCAGTGGATATTGCCCTTGAAATTGCTTTTGCAAGATGTATCATGTTGAAATTCCTAGTTTCCAGGTCTTAGATTTGCAAAATCATGTCAAATTCCACAAGATTTCACTAAGGGTTTCATATACTTTCATCCTGTCGCATGGTCCTGAAACCTTGAAAATCCTAAAAAATGGCTAAGTCTGAAATCTGGTAGAACCTCAAAATTCTACAATCTGCATATGAAATCCTATAAATCTAGAACCTATCTCAAACATCCTGAAAGTATATTTAAAAATATTTAAAGTATATTAAATTCATACTTAAATATATTTTTAAATATACTTTCACCCTGAGAAGTTCAAAATCTAGCGCTAAAAATAACCCCAACTGCACTTTGCGCCAAAAATAGCCCTTACCAACCTTAGCGCTTAAAAGTCACCTCACTGCCTTGCACTAAAATCAGATCCTACCGACTTGTGCTAAAATGTAGTCCAACCAACCTTATTCACAGCTCACCAAAGTCTGCGCTAGCCAAAATCCCTGCCGGCGGCATCTATCAAAGCTAGCGCTAAAATCATGGTCAACCGACTTGCGCTAAAAATGACCTTCACTGCCTTTTGTCGGATGGATTCAAAATCCGTGCTAGGTCAGATGGAGTTAAAATCCGTGCTAGGTCAGTTGGAAGCAAAATCAACGCTAAGTCAATGAGACCCAAAACTAGCGCTTTTTGGTAGTTTGGCCTGAAAATTGAGTTTTTTGAGGTGCAAATTAGATTTTCTTGGTGGATTCAAATTGCAAATATATTTGTCACATCATGATGAACATTTTTACGAATTTTGTGTGGATTTTGGTCACGTTTTACAACAATTAATGCTATTGCACATGAAAAGTTAGTGACCCCTAAAAATTTTGCTTTTTGCATAAAAGGCTAGAAAAACATGAAATAAATGTCTCCAAATGGATTCTAATGGCCACAAAAACTTCTCTAATCATCATATTGGCCAAATGGGTACTCAAAAATGATGAAAAACTCAAAAAATCATGCAAAAATTACTAGATTTGTGAAGAGGTCTATAAGGAAACAACAAAGTTTGAGCTATTTTTGACTGATCCATGACTACAAATGGACATATTTTGATTCAGAATGATGAGAAATGATTTTTTATGATGAAACTGATGCTTGGCCTTATTGATTGTAGGTCTAAGAGGACAAAGGAGCCAATTGGAGTCGTCTTGGAAGGATGAACACACAGAGGTACCTTGCTAACCTAGAACTATAGAATCAACATTCTATCAACCAAATTGTTGTTGCACATACAAGAGAAAGTATGATGTTCAAGATGATGAAGATGAGCTATAGGAGCTGAAAGACATAGAAGATCATGCCAAATCACTATTGTTTCTGTAGATCCAGAACAATGTCCAAGACATGCATATAGTTGTTCCAGCAGTCCAGACATCAAGAATCGGTCCAACAAGCACCCAGTTGGATACACTTTCACTAAAAATGTGCCACGTACTCCACTTGATCTAGTTAGCACTTGGAATCTCGTGAATCCACATCATCTTAAGTTTTCAAGTGTCATGTGACTCTATTTTGGCTTTATTAGGCCTTGAAAATTGACTTTTCATCATATACAACTAAATAGGTATCCATTTTGTCCAGATTCAATGTATTTACAAGCTGTTTTTTATCTTTTTTCTTGAGGACAAAGATAAATCTGAAAATGTAACTAATTGTTGTATCTCATTAAATGCCATGTAATATGGACCATTGGTGTTCAGTTAATCTCCACCATCCATTGAAAAACTCGGTATGGTGCCTTGTCTATAAAAGGACCATCATTTTCTTCTCATTGTAAGTAAGATTTGATACTGAATAGCTGAGACTCTGCCAAATTGTGATCAATACAAAGCAAGTTTCGTAGGTTGCTGGGAATTTGTGTTCTTGTGTTATCCTATTTGGTTTTCATGGTTCATATCAATCTGAATTTAATTAGCTATACTTTTGCAATGATGGGTAAATGTTAAGATATCTGATGAAAGTTTGGGTCCATACTATTAGTGCTTGCTGATTGTAAGTTGTTGTGTATAGTTAGCCTGGGCCTTGTCATCGAATGCAGTTTGGTTGTATTCCACTAGTTAAGTTGTGCCATTGTCTCGGTGTTTAATGAGTGAATGCAATTTGAAAATCATAAGGATCCTTTGAAGATTGCATCATTTCTTACAACATTTTGGGTTTCCCATCCTGGTGAAACAAGGAATGGTTTATTAAAAGAATTTGTCTATCTGCAACATTTTACCCCATTGTGATTGTCACATAGGATCTCTTATACCTTCTCTCTCTCCCTTTCTTTTTACATTTTCTTTACATCAAATTTGTTAGATTTAGGGTTTGAGCAGCATTTTATTGCCCATTTGCTAAAATTCCAGGCTTCACAGTCTGAATCGCCTAGGGTTTTTGCATGTAGATTACTACCATCTTTCATAAACCCTACATTTCATGTAAGACCCCTTGTTGGTACAGCTGGTACATACCACTAAGTCATTCCAAGCAAGCTAGGACCTAGCTGTATTATCCTTGGGGTAGTCTTATCTTGGATAGGATACCTTTTTCAAGAGAGGTGTGATACCAGCAATCACACCTGTGTTGTTGTGTGCTAAAACCACCATCAACAAGTACACTATCCAAATCCTATGAAGCCAACCCATATGGACCTCAAAGAATTTGGAATTGTGATGAAACTGACATTCAATCAGGGAGAAATAGAGCCATGTGGGTGTTGGCCAAAAGAGGTAGTAGAAGTGTTTCCTACATCATATCGAAGAGCAGGGAATGGATAACCATTTTGTGTTGTGTGAATGTTGACAGACATAGCATACTAGGGTTTTATCTTTTCAAAGGTAAAAAGTAGCTTAAAAATTATATTGTTGGTTGCAAACTAGGTACTTACATGACTGCCCAACCCCATGTGTGGATGACTAAAGAGCTCTTTATGAACTGGCTGAATCATTTTGCACAAATACTTCCAGGTGGTGTATCACCAAAAAATAGGCACTTGCTACTATTTGATGACCATGGAAGTCATGTAGTTTTGACAACTATCTAAGAGGCTAGGTCATTGGGTATTGATTTGCTAACACTACCAACACACACCTTACACAGATTACAGCCACTATATGTGAGTGTATTTTTAGCATTTAAATCTAAAAGAGCAACGTGGCTAGCAAAGTTTCTAAACATTGAAATAAAAAGAGCAAAAATGGTAGAACTAGGAAGCAAGTCATTTATTAAAGCATTGACAGTTTCAAACATCATAGCTGGGTTTAAAAGAACAGATATATGGCCCCTTAATCCAGAGGTTTGGAGGGGTTTTCAAATTATTTTCCACATGGAAGACGAGGAGTGGTGGAGACAGATAATTTCTAAGCCTTTTTGAAGGCTGATTAACGCTAGGTTAGAAGGACCCTTGATCCCACTTCAAAATCTTGTAGGTACATGTTCAACATGCCATATGGCGAGAGGATAAAATGCCACCATTTACTTCAACCTATTAATATTAAACACTCAATGTCACCTCTTTCTATGGAGACCCACCACATTAACTTCTCTCCCATCCGCATATCATTGTTCGACATGCTGCAAGAATTCCATGCAATAGAACTGTTGGTGTTCCCAACTAATGGTCTACGTTTCCCTAAAAAGTAGCCATCTTTTATCCACAGGATCCTTAGGTCAGTGGCCAACAAACAGGATACTGACTCTCTGTCTCCTCTACACTTCAGGCTATGTCGCACCTGGGGGTATTCCCTTGTTCACAACCAAAAGATTTATCTTTGACTACCTTAGGCAGAATGCTCTCATGCATGCACTAAGATTTGTAAGATTAACCCTAGATTGGCAATGTTCTTGGATTATCTCCACTGGTTAAATCTGAGAACATGCAACACCTAAACTAAAACAAAATAAAACATAAAATGGTTTCTATGATTTGTCTTTTAAATTGTTGGATTTCCTGGGCCTTTGGGCAAATAGATTCTAGATCGGTGCTTTATCTAGGCAGCAGAGTCAGACTCAACAATGTAAATGTTTCCTTATGACAACAAAAACTCATAACCAGAGGACTGAGAACAATGAAATTACTATCTTACAGTAGTTTGTCCAAGAAAGAGAATCATCTATGACCATATGCTTCACTAATCCCTTGATACTACACATTTTCCTCCATGTCTAATCTAAAGCAAATTTAATCTACTCCTTGAATAGATACAGAAAATCAAACATGCAACATAGCAAATGTATATTGAAGAACTTAGAAACCCTTAGCAACTTTGTTCAAAATAAAAATGCTAATACCTAAGGAGATAGTCATAAATAATCCACACAGAATGTGTTACGCATATAACTCAACCTAGAAAGAAAGATCATTCAGAAATTATTCGTTTACACAACAAAATATACCTCTGCAACCCAAAATCCAGTCACTTCTCCTATAGAAAACTACTTCCTAAAAATGTGGACACCTTGCATCCAAAGCCCAAAATAATCCCCTTAGAATGGCCATGAATTCCCTCTTAAAGGAGCAACAAACCTCTGGCCACTTACATTCTGAAAAAAAATTAATGAAACAATAGGATGCTTACAGATTTTTTATGAAACAATCAGATCCTCAATTAAGAGAGTAGTTGAAGCAGTTAGATTTCTTGGTGAAATCTCACCGACAAAACAACCTAGACCTCATTTGAATGAGCAGATTTGATGTCCTGGCCTCGATTGTGTTGAAGCTTCATTAACTATAGAGTGAAGGTGTGCGAGAATGGCACCAACAGACAGTTGCTTCAAGCTTAAACCTCGGCCATAGATTCAAGCTTCCTTCTAAAATCTACAATCACCATCCTCCTGCTGGATTTGAAAATCTAGGCATCCTTCGTTGAAAAGTCTTTAGCTAATAGAGATAAGCCATGTCGGATGTACTTCCTTCGCTGACTCCGTTGCCTTTTGTCTGATGTGGACATGTGGCCCCATTTCATAGCGTTGCAACCAGAAATGGCCCACCATCAACTTGCTCTGTGTAGGTGTGACAAAGCCTCCATGTAAGCCTCCACTCTATAGCCTTCCATCTATTCCTCTAAATATGGCCATGTGTCACCATTTCGCGACCACGCGGCGAACCTTTGCCTCTGATAGGATCCCTTTGTGTGCCCGCGATACCGTCAGATTTTGCCCCTTCTACAGATCATTTCTCATTTAGACACTTGGCAACAAATGATTCCTTAGCTATGGGTCTTCAATTTAATGGTTGTAAGCCCTACCATCTTCAACAGATGTCCTCATTCATCACCCCGCAGAAGGACGATGACGTCATCTTCAAAGCTCTACGACGATGCAAAAAAACTACCACATGGCACTTTCTGACCCTCATGAAGACTTTTAGACTTAATATTTTATGATGCAACGGGATACAAAAGGGAGAGCTAGGACCTAAGGCTAGTCACCTCATGATGTTAAAAGCTTTAGGTTGTAACTTAAATGACTGGGACCCTACCACAAGCGGTCAACAAAAAATTAAAAGATAAACTAAAAAGGGACCATGGGACTTAGGGTTTTAAGGGAATAAGGATGAACACTTGTAGAAAGAATGTTAAAACCCTAGAGCTAGGTAGGTACCACCAAGAACCTTCAATGCTTCACTACCTCATATTAAACTCTCATGACACCCCACTATCGGGATTCCTCTTCTCAAAAGTTTGTTGTATTTTGCATCGAAACATGTTCACTTCAGCTCTCTATTAGTTGACACTAGTTTGAAGCATTCGCATTAGGGAGAAAGTTTTTCCAAAAATATTTTTAGTGTTAATCTATGTTGCACTTATCCACATATCAGTTTGAATTGTAGACTACAACATAGCTTAACCCAAAACTCTTTTGGGGAACCAAGTATCCTCAATGCTACCACCTCATACTAGCTTAGGTTTGTTCATGTTTAACTTTAGGTATTTGATAAGTTTCTTCATGTTTAACTTTAGGTATTCGATAGGTTCCTTCATGTAGTCACGTGTTCTCTAGTAGTTCATGCAGTCCTGGTTAATAGGTTTCTTCATGTATTTGAAAACATCTTTTTGACAACTTATTCATCCTATATTATAGTTTTCTTTGACAACTTATTCATGCTAACCCTCCTGCAGAAGTTTTTTTAGTCTAGCCATCTATTTGCAGTAGTGTGAACAACATTTCAAACCCTATTTCTTGTCATAACATTTGTATGATAATAAGTTCATCACCTAGTTAAATCTGAAATGAATATAACATCATCCATTCATAGAACATATAACATCATTCACTAATAATACTCAGTAATTTCATATCTGAAATGAATATTAATGTAATAAAAAGATATATGAAAGTCTAAGAGATAATACTACTCACTAATTTCATATCTGAAATGAAGATATATGCAATAAAAAGATATGTGAATAAGAATACTCAGTAATAATCACTACACAAGAGACAAGTTGTATTTTTTAATCTTTCATTGACGTGGTGCTCCAAGTGGACCCCGAAAGTTAGGGTGAGCCACTATGGGGCCCTCTCCCCTATTGGATTCCAATTCACTTATAGATTGTAATCAGGAAACATTCTTAAAGAAAAAAGTGGAAAATTGGAATATTTGAAGAGTAAAATGGAAAAACTGGAGAGGTCTATTGTGAGAGGTTGATTGATTTGGTTGAATTCTTGTTTAGTCTAAAGTCTTTAATTTATGTCCTCTTTTTTGGTCTAAAATTGATATTGAATTGTGTGGATAGATTCATGTGAGATGAAGGGATGGATTTCATGGATGTTAAAAATTAGAATTTGGTAATAAGTTTGTAGTTGATTGATTTTTGTCCTCTTGTGTTTTACAGCTTGATTGGTGAGCCTTACACCTTCGAGTGTGTTGCTAGCAAGTATGCATTGTGGGTTATATACATAAAGGTGAAGAAAAGGGGGATGACAAGCTTAATGGATCAAACTAATCAAATCCTCTTCCACACAATACATTCAAGGGAAAAACTGAGCCTAGCTTCTACCCAAGAGGGAGAGCTTAAGATACAGGGGTTTCTACTCCTTTTTGTTGTATAGAGATGATTCAACTAAACTTGATCACAATCAAGCAAACTAGAAAAGATGTAGGATTAACACAAAAGACATAAGGATCAAACTACTGTAGATTAACAAAGATGAATCAGAGCTATCAGAGCCAATATTCTGATTGGAAGCAAGTGTATGTCAGAAGAGGAAATTGAAACAGAGGCTAGTACAATGCCTCCCAAGACAATGAGTCAAGATGCCATCAAGAAGTTGGTGGAAGAGATGGTTGAAGCAAGATTCCAAGAAGAGAAGAAGTCTAAGGGCAAGACCAAAGAAGAGGGAAGTTCTTCTAATACAAATGAAGAAATAGAGACAGAAGAGGATCCTCTGGAGCAGGATATGTCTGCAGATCAGAAAGCCTTCTTGAATGCACTTAAGGGTGCTCATGGAGACAGTGGTGATCCCAAGATGGAAGTGCCTACTTTTCATGGCAAGTTGGATGGAGATGTTCTCACCGACTGGATAGAAGCTATGTGCAACTTCTTTGATTACAAGGAGTTTAATGACAGCAAAAAGGTCAAGTTTGCCAAGACAAGGCTAAGAAGTTCTGCACTTGTATGGTGGAACTATATGCAGAGTGAGAGGGAGAAGATTGGGAAGAGTCCCATCACTAAATGGAGCAGAATGGTAGCTATGCCTAGAAGCAAGTTCATGCCACCTAACTATGAGATTCAAATCATAAAGAGATTTCAGAATTTGAGACAAAAAGACATGGATGTGGCTGCCTACACAAAAGAATTTCACAGACTCAGTATGAGGGCCAATCATAATGAAGATGAAAAAGGGATGGTGGCTAGGTATCTGAATGGACTGAAATACAATCTGCAAGATGAGATAAGCTTGGTGTTACCAAAGATAGTGGATGAATGTTTCTTATTAGCCTCCAGAGCAGAGGAAAAGCTGAGAAGGAAGGGTGAACAAAGTGCCAGAGGTAGAGGGGGCAGAAACCAAAGAGGTAGAGGCAATTTTGGCCGTGGACAGTTCAATAAAATTGAAAATAACAGTCAGCAAGAAACAAAATCAGCAACAAAGCATAGAGGAGGTTTTAGAGGTGGCAGAAGTCATAATGGCAGAGGCAGAAATGATGGAGGAGGTAGAGGACCAGGAGTCTTCACTGGAAGATGTTATGGCTGCAACCAAGTTGGCCATACAATGAACAAATGCCCAGGGAAAGCCAGCAACTCTCATGACAATGGGAAGAGAAATCAGTTAGTGAAAGATGATGACTGTGAAAGTGTGAATTCACCAATGGGAAGTGCTGCACCTATTCTAGATGGAGAGAGTATGATGATAAAAAGGTCTATGTTGAAGTTGCCATTGAAGCAAGAGCCCCCTCAAAGAAAAAATCTTTTCAGAACCCAAGGCCTAGCCTATGGGAAACTCTGCAAAATCATAGTGGATTCAGGGTCTACTGAGAATGTGGTATCCACTGAGATGGTTGAAAAGTGCAAATTGAAGAGGCTGCCTCATATCAGTCCTCACAAGATCTCTTGGTTAAACAAGAACCAAAGTTTCATGGTGGAGTAACAAACTTGGGTTGAATTTGCAATTGGTGACTATAAGGACAAAGTGCTATGTGAAATCATCCCTATGGATGCATGTCACCTGCTTCTTGGATTTTGCAATTTGATAGGACATTGGATTTTGGATTTTTAGGATTTTGCAATTTGACGAGATCTAATCTAAAGCTCTCTTATGATTGATAGGACATGCGCATTCGATGGAATGCTTTCTGAGAGCAACTATGGCTTTCAGAGATGTTTGCTACTCTGGATGATAATGAGTGTGCCATCTTGAAGAGAGCAGACTTAGCCAAGATTTGCCACGTACCCGTCGTACATCCAGTGTCGCGTATCTATTTTGACATTCTTACATACTGGGATGCAAATAAGAACAGTTTCAAGTTTCTACAGGTTTCTAGAGAGTGGACCATCACTCTGCTCGATGTCTATCATATCCTAGGAGTTCTTTTGAAAGGACATCATTTTGTTCTTCTAACTAGTGAGTCCTTTGAGGATAAGGCTTCTTAGGCTCAGTTTATGGGGGTGAGCCATTCTGAGGATCAGGCTGGTGTTTAGCTCACTTATGTACCATGACTTCACATTCCTCGTTTGAGGAAGTTCTTTATTGGACTAATTGCATTGAGGCTATTTGGGGACAAGGCCTCAACTTGCTTGAGATGGTGTTGGGCACCAATTATATATGGTCTTGAGTAGGGCAGAGTCTACGCATGGGGGTAAGACATTTTGGCCATGGTATACAAGGATTTCTACCACATTGCATGATGAGGGGCTCTCACATTCAACCATGCCTCTTTGGTTATGACTTGGATCTTCGAGCATATTAGGCCCTACCAAAAGCTTGTTCTGATTCCTGATAGATGACTTCCTAAAGCAGCTATATGGGTTTAGGTGGGCCACTTTTATTCTTCTTTACATGTTGTGGCTACTCTTACTGATGAGGACATGATTTATGATCCTTACCTAGACATGGAGGGAGCATGATCATGTGATGTTGAGATTCGAGAGTATTGTCAAGGTGTACATGAGCTTACAGACCGTAATGGTCTAGTTGAACCACATCACGTTGACTGTGTCCCATAGCAGTTTAGTGAGGATTTTCTTGAGGAGTTGCCCCTAGTACATACTTTCTATAGATCTATCCAGGAGATGGGTGAGATTGATGAGAGGACTGTTACTTGGACCCCTTTGACTCTTGGAGTTTTCATCCGTAGGGCCTCTATGACTTCAAGAGGCAGACAGATGGGAGGGAGAGGAACTCCTTCCCAAGCCTTAATCATGGTTGATGACTCAGACTCCACTGATGAGGATTATGTTCCTGATGGTGATGATTCGCCAGAAGAGTGACTGATCGAGGTTACGCAGGATGTTGATTCTGATGGTGATGATGATGTCACTAATGCCCATGATGAGGTTCCTGAGGTTCCTATTGCAATTCCTAGATCTCCTCATTCTAACGAGGTGATGTGACAACTTGATCTTGCCTGGCAGCCTGGTGATCCACATAAGTCTTACATGTGTTTATACTTTTTTTGCATTTCGTCTTGTCTCTTCATCAAGATCTAACATCTTTCTTGGTTTTGCTTTACAGGTGGTGTTGAGGAATGGGGGGTATTTGTTCATGATGTCAATATGAGTTTGGTTGCCCCCTTTGTTAGAATGACTCATGAGTCACTTTTGAAAGATCCTGGCATGCTCCCTAATGCGGGATGACATAGTGATATCTTTGCTCCTACCTACCATGGATGCCAGGTGAGTGCTGATTTGAAGGCTAAGAATCTTACCCTCAAGAGTGAGAATCAGGTGCTTCGAGAGATGGCTCACCTTGGTTTTGGAAAATGAGACCGTAGTGGTGCGGGGCCTTTACAATCACACCCTCATAGTAGAGTAGCTCACTCCCATAGATCTCATGGAGCGACTAGTGGCACTCATAGGTAGAGGAGTAGGAGTCCTGAGGGTTCCGTTGGAGGGAACCGCCTTTGATTTTGCTTTCTTTTTGAAATCGTGCCCCCTTGCATGGTGAGCCTTACTTTTCCTCGAGAGTGTTTTGTCTTAGCTCTTTTACCTTTGTACACGTAAACTTCGAATATATCAATGAAAGTTTATCTTTTTATGGTTTTCAGCTATCGCATGGGTACTCATCTCTTGTGCACTTTGGGATTTTAAGAACTCTTTGATTATGTTTTGACCTTCAACTCTAAGAATGCAAGTATGATGATGATGACATGTTTTTGTTTTTTTTTGGCATATTTATGAAATACAGTTTATGAAATGAAAATGCAAGAACACAAGGGATGATGAAATGAAACATTTACTTCTAATGAATGCCATGAGTTATGACATTAACTTTTATTTCTTTGAAACTCTTTTTCTGATTTTTGGTATGAATGCATTTGTGGAACAAACAACATGACTGCTCTTTAATATTTTCAGTTGAGGTGATTGATGGTTACACTACTATAGGAGACTTATTCAAGTCTATGAGATAGGGATTTAGAACTCAAGTAGGGAGCGAGAGTGAAAATGGAGTGTTTCTGAATTTTAGGCTTTGCTAAAGGCTAAACACTGATCCTTATCTAGATAAGACAAATTGACAAATTTTCAACTTTAGACAAGTAACAAATTTTATTGATGTTCGCTAGACTTAGATCATAGACGACAAGCAAGATAGACCTAGGGTAAAGGATAAATAGGAAAGAACAGAGGTCCCTAGATAGAAAATAATCCTAAATACTACTAGATTCTTGGCTTTGCTCAGCTAGTGTATGTGTGTACTTTGTACCTTTCTCTTTTATTTCCTCTGTTAGAATGTCACCCTTGAGGCTTTGAGCTTAGACTAATCTCCACCCAAGAGTACAGACATTCAACAATCTTCTCTCTTTCACTCTTTTTTTGTATCTCTCTCTTTTTTGCTTTTTCTCCTTTTTTTTTGTATTTTCTAGAATACCTCACTTGATTTTCTCATTTTTTTTGGATTTTTTTGACTTTTCAGAAAATTAATTCTTTTGGAACTTTGAATATGCAATAATTTGATCTCTCCATTCTCACTTTTCTCTCATTTTGATAACTCATTTTTTTATTCACTCTTATTTTAGATTCTTCCTTCAAAGTTTTGATCTACCTGACGTTTTTGGCTAGGAAAGATAAGGGGCTGAGTGCCATCTAAAGTTGACATAATCTAGTTGACATAATCTAGAAGTAGTGGGTTGCACATATGGTTGAGATATCATGAGCATTTTTGGGAGAACTCTTATTGCATTGGCCGACTCGTTATCAATAGAATGTACATCCTCCATTGGTGTTAACAGTTTGTACGAGTCTTCTGTTGGTGTAAGAGGTTCGTATGACTCACTCTCTTCTGGTGTCTTAGGGACAAGTGACTCACATAATGGTGACAAAGGAGTGCAACTCTCTGTTACATCTTCTTCAGGATCTGAAAAAGCGCGAGGGTCCGCATATCTTAAATCCAGCATAGTTGTTTTGAACATCGGTCCTTCGGTTCTATGAGCCTTCTCCCCTATACAAGGGAAGAGTTTGTAGGCTGGTTGCAGATTGATCATTAGTGTTTTGAGAGGGAATTGGAGAGGTCCATCCTGCTATATCCATTCCATGATTTTTCTAACTTTCCTTTGGACACAATTTCCTTTTGCTTTGGTCGTACCTCATCTTCTAGAGCCTTTAACGTTTATGGTCTTTTCCAGAGTTTCTATTCTTTTAATACATATCGATTAAGGTGTTGGACTAGGAACTGTATGCTCAAAATTGTGACTCCAGTTGCATGGGGGCTGTCAAGTCAGATTTCAGTGCGCACACGGACCCTTCCCTCCTTGCTTGTTGGGGTGAACTGCCATGTCACTCTTGCTCTTGTGGAATTACCCAGTTGAGAGGAGGTGACACACGACAACAGTCTGGCCCGTTGGATAGTTGGACTTCACGGAGAGGGGTCAACATGTACTAGGGCCTAAGATGTTGTGTGCTATTGTTGTTGCTTTGTTATATGACTGTGAGGGTAAAAATAACCCTATGAATCGAAGGGTCACTAGTTAAAGACCTCTGTTGGGGTTTCTAACGTTCCACCTTTGTGTGGGTAATCAGTTGTTTTTGTTGATGGATTCTAACCTTTCAATGTCTCAAATGAGGGCTTGTTGTATTAGGCGTTGTTTGTGTTCTTCTATCTATTGCACGACTAGTGGATCCTATTGAGGTCTAGGATGGATCTCCTCAATTTCACCGAGGATTTCCCTCACCCACTCTCCTCTTAATCCTGGGCACATTCATGAGCCAAGATTAAGGTTGAGTGTTTTTAGGCTAACTCTGACTAGACTAAGGGTTAGACCTAGGGTTGCTTTAAACTACCTTGTAACAGTATCAAGGGTTTGACTGATTTTTTACTATGGATTGCCTTGTGATGGTATCAAGGGTTTACAGATCTGATATTCTTGGTGTTTTTTTGGGTTTTCTTGTATGCATGCAAGCTATATGAAATGCAACGCCTCTTTTTGTAATTTTTTAGTGTTTTGGAAAGAAAGACGCTTTTTAATCTAAATAATTGAAATATGAATGCAAGCTAATATGATATTTTTTAATGCAATTTAATCTATGTTTTTGGGGTTTTCTAGTATTTTGAAGTAATCTAATTTAATAAAAGAGGAAAATTGTTTCTTCAAATAATCTAGATCTACGAAGTTGAAAACAACTATTCTCGCATGCAAGCTCTAATCTATCAAGGAAAAAGCAATGATTTACTATTCCCAAGAGCAAGTTTTCAATTATCTAATTACTATGAATGGAACAAAACAAAGAAGGAACTTAAAAGAGAGGATGTGTGTGCCTCCACTACCCTCAGATGATCCTTGATATGGCAACCTCATATCCCCTTGTAGCGGTGAGATCCTCTTGGTGACAAGAAAACAATGGATGCGAAGATGAAGCTATGAAAGCTTTGAGAAAGCTTGATTGCAAGCTTTAAGAAGCACAATGGCTTTGAATTGAGCAATATGACAGTGTGCTAAGATCTTTCAAAAGCTAAAAAAGAAATAAAAAAGCTCCTTCATCCTATGTGAGCATATAAATGCTTGTGTTGGAGAGCAAAAGCTTGCAAGACTTGTGTGCAATAATGAATTTACCTCCCTTTGTTTATGAGGGAGGGGGTATTTATAGTATTGAAGAAGGCTTGAGGGGTGAGGAAGAGGGAGAGATAACTCAAATAGATTAGAGAGTTAACTCATAGGATTCAATAGTGAACTGGGCTAAGATTGGAGTGATCTAGCTAGTTATAGATTATCACTCTTGAAAGACTGAAGTAGAAAGAATGCATGGAGGAGATGGGAATGAATGGGTTGTCAATTAGAGTTAAAATAGAGTCAAATACACATTTAAAGGTGCATGAAATAGTTAACTCATCATAGGGGATAAAAACCATGCAAACTGGAAGAAAAATGGGTGAAAACAAAGTGTTTTTGAGTGAGAAACTCAAGTTTTTCCATGGGTTAAAATCATGACAAGGTCGCCCGTTTTGCTAGTAGGGTCGCCCAAGGGGCAACCCATTGGTGACCCTCCTTAGAAGGGACTTGGGATAGGTTTGCAGATGGGAGATTGTAGAGGAAAAGGAGTAGATTCAGCTTGCCTTCAAAACAAGGGGTTACATGCAAAAATCCAAATCTCCACTTGCACCGCAAGATCTCTCGAGGGGAGATTTGGAAATAATAGGGGGAGATTTGGATTAGTGAAGTGAAACTGAAAACCAAAAGTGGGAGATGGCTAGGGGGACCTCTAGAAGGCTCCTAGGGAGTGGAGAAGGTGAAGAACATGGGGGAGAGGTGAAAACTCACCTACAAGACACAAACAAGGCTTATGGACAAGGCCATAAGCTCAAAAAATGTAGTTCAACAAGGGTTGAAAAGTGTCGACAACAAAGAGAAGGAAGAAACAACAAAGGTGGAAACAATGCAACACGAGAAAGAAGACATGTCACCAAGAGAATAGTCACTAAGAGAACATTATTTCATGCTTACATGTATTTGACAAGGATCTGAGTCATCATAGGGAGTCCTCGTGGAGGCTATGTGTGATTTTTGTGCTTACATATTTGCCCCCTCAAGGATGGTAGTCTACATGAAAGGTAGGTACCATTCCTGAACTAGGCCTTACCTATTGTTGATTTTCCACAACTATAATTGCAATAACTAGTATTAGTCTGGCATTTAAGTGTATCAAAATGAATAATGAAAACTAAAATGACAAATCTTACCATTGATTGTTTGAGCTCGACTAGTTGTTCACCTTTGTCGATGAGACCTGCAGGAATGCATGCACGCAAAATGACACATGAAAGATGCATAAAAGAAAAAACTAATCTAAGAATGTATAAATGAAATCTAAGCTAAGGGAGAGGAAATAGAGAGTCAATTCATGAGATATAAGTGATTCGGTGACGGATTTGATCACGTGAACTATCGTTGGTGTTAGAACTAAAAAATTCAAGCCTAAAATTTTTCATAAAAATCCATTCCCTCACCTAAACATGTCATTTTAAGATTTTTCTCTCTCAAACATTCCATTTATCCGACCTATAAGCCATTGCCCTAATAAGTTCACATTTTGTCACCCTCACCCTAAATGAAAAAATTATATCTAAGAGACTCTATTATATTGGTGAAAGCTATCCTAAGGTCCCTTCAAAGAAGCAATATGAACACTATCGATGAGAAAATACTATATCGAGGGAACTCATTTTAGAGTCCCTTTGATATCCGATCAAAGTTGTGTTGGAGACACCGCTGCGTATCGAAAGGAAGATGCTTAAGGTCTCTCTGATAACTCGAGAAATAAACCACCAAGGGACATAAACACTTTTATAACTATGATGTACTGGAGCAACAATAAGAGATCGAGGGTACAAATCCATACTTGCATACTAGAGAAGTCAAAGAGACTATAAAGTATCAGAGTAATGATTTAAGAGTCTCTTTGATATCACTAAAGCACCAAAAATTTATTGAGGAGATAGATATATATCGGTAGGATATGTCACATATTTCCTTTAATAAACCAAAAGAAATATATGACTTTGGAGAGACTTCACCGTATCGGAATGACTAGTCCATGAGTCTCTTCGATAAACTGATATACATAAGCATACATTCTAACATCATCAAAGGAAAAGTATCATATCGGTAGGAGATTAAAAAAGTCTCTCCGATATACTGATATGGTGGGTCCCCAAGATTTTCCAGTCTACATGCCAAAATCACAAAGTAAATGTAGAAGGGAAATATAGACATTAATGGGACAAGGGAATTTGTCCCATCGATAAAATGATGGTATTCGATACAAAGGCAACATTAAAGGTTGTCGAGATGACTCCAGGATATCGAAGTGAGGTGATTCACAGTCCCTCTGAAAAGCAAAAGATATACTAAGTAAGCACATGCCGAAGAGATGGATCCATATCAGGGAAACCCAAATGTTGGTCCCTTCGATAAAATTTGCCACCGTAGTGCAATAGACTCATGAGCACATTGAAGAAATAAGAAGATATCGAAGAGACTGCCCACAAAGAGGGTTTCGAGAGGATGTTGTGATATCGGTATAAAACCATTTGGGGTCACTCTGAAATCATGAAGGAAATAAAAGAATTTTCCAGAAAAGGAACATAAGGGAAAGAGGGAAATATCGAATAGATCACAAAATGGTCATCCTGATGAAGTATTGACAAGACAATTTGGTGGTGATCAAATGACTCATATTTAAACAAATTAATTATCCCTTCGATGACATAAAATTTGCCATGAGATGCCATTAATGAACCAGAGCCGAGTGCATTAAAATCAAACTCCAAGTAAATTGTGAAATCATTTAGCAACCAAGGGAAATGAAAGCAAGGCGTAGCTAAGAGTAGCAATTCTAGAACCAAAGAAGATCATCCAAGTACTCTAAGCTCAAGCTAAAATTTGTAGAGTACATAAACTAGTTCGAATTATAAGCATAGAAGTAGGTTTTTTCTTTTTTATCATGAAAAATGTGATTGAGAACCCTAAGGGAAAGAGACAAAAAATAGAAGAGAGACACTTAAATCAGGACTTAATAGATTAGTGCCCAGGTTCTGGACAAAGGTCTAGAAGAAATGCACAATTAAATCCCTAAGTTGAGAAACTGGAGGATAGGAACAAACAGGTGGGTGACAGATCTACCCCAATAAGGGGGTATGACTTATTTTTATATCATTATAGAAAAATGCACAAGCATAAACCTATCTCTAACCCGTGGAGACTAAATTTGGGAAAATTGGTAGTGCCTAATGTGTTTGTCAATGTGGAATTGCTGAAAGCGTTGGCAAATAAATACAACCACCAAACCCATATGATTGAATTGAGAGATGGGTTTGCCTTCATCCTTGTTACCAAGAATTATATATCCATGGTGTTTCAATTGGATACTAGTTTTGATATGAGGTTCAAGATTAGAGATCTCTTAAATGAATACTATAACCTGAGCAACAGCTATAAAAGATGGAGGTTACCATTACACAGGCGTTGAGATGAAGGGAATCACCTCAAAGTGTTCTCAGGGGTGGAAGATCCCCTATATTATGTGGATTTGTTTAAGGAGTATTATCAATACACCTACTATTCTGTGTGCCAAATAATTGGTTTGGATGCCCCCACATTCATGGAGGTAGCACCAATGGTCTTGACAACCGATGTGCAGAACCAAGATGCCCGACCTCTTGACTATGCTGAATATCATGCTAATAATCTTCATAATGATTTAGTTGCTGTAAAAAATAGAAGTGGAGGTATTAAGTTCATGCACTATTCTTTGTTTATGCATCTCATTTTGTATGAGGGACAAAATCTTGGCATGTGGGATGAATGTCTGAGAATAAGAGACCTAGATATGACTATAACCTATCGCTTGAAACATAGAAGTTTCTAAGACCCAAAGAAATGGATAAAGAGAAGAAAATCAATCACAACTGGGGTGATTGGTATGCTTATAGTGGCTGCACAAAAATTAGGATCTATGGATATGAGGGAGCACCATTTTTGCTACTAACGACCTGTCTAAATAGAATTGCTTATGCATCTCAAAAGTTATAATAAGTAGTCATTAATGCCTGGAACATTATGTTTTGGAGATTTCACTGTTGTTTCTGAAAAAGGTTATAAGTCAATTGATAAAAAGCTAGAGCATTATAGAATGCCTAAAGGAAATGCAAGGGAGAAGTTTGACCCTGAGCATTTCATAAACAATGTCAAAATTAGTAAAAAGTTAAAAGGATATCATCATATGCTCTTTGTGGATGATGATTTGATCAGAAATGTTGATGAGAATTGTGCAATTGAGAAAAGAAATATGTATCATAGAATAATTCTAGCAAAGGCTTGGAGGATAGCCAATAATCCCACATATAAAGGATCTTTTCTTGAGATTAATGATCCTATTGAGAGGATAAATACATTAGTTGCTCATGGAGCAAAAGAGCAAAATTGACAGGGGACGTTCCCCCTTGGGTTTTTGAAAAGAGAAATAAAAGTATCAAAGAAGCACAAGCTGAATATGAAGCTCCATTGTGCCACCTTTCCCCATAGCCTACACCAAATATCAGTTTCTTTGTGGACACTAGTATTGCAGAGCAAGAAGAAGTTGAGAGTTGGGATGAGGGTGTACAGACATTCCATCCTGTGATTGAAAACTATGAGCCTTCTGTTAAAAGAGAAGTTGTCATGATGGAAGCCCCGGTTGAACTCTCAGATGACATAAGACACAGTGCAAGCAAAATTGTTGTTTCTGATAATTATTTTGTCAAAACCCCCGAGTTTAAAGCCTTCCTATATGAATACAAAGGCAAACAGACTAGGGAGAGACTAAAGAATGTCACTCTTAAATCAGAAGCTAGGGCCTTGAAGCATATGCAAGCAGAAATTGACAAAGAAATGGAGATTATAACCCCTGAGAAAGGAAGAGCACTACTAGAGGAGGTAGGAGTCATGCTAGTCTCCAGGTGGGATCTGACCTCTGCTATTGTATTTTACAGTTTTTGAAAAAATCATGACAAAAAGGTGCAGTTAAGTATTGACGGGCTAGATAAAATCTATATTGGGTCAGGCTATGATCCAGACAATGCCACTTTGCTGATGTGGGCTCTGTACCCACCACATAAAAGGCCTCTAATTATTGATGATCCAAATAAGGCATTTGGCCATCTTTTGGTGTAGAGAGTTGAAGACATTGATCCTATGGAGACTGCTGACATGAACATAAATGTTGCAAGATTCACAAAGGCGCAAATCGAGAGGCTGGTAAAGACTAACAAAATGTATATGATAGAGGATGAAAAATTGAGACAAGAAATGGCTAGCTACAAGGATAGACTGTCATCCTCCTCAATCAACTATTCACCATACTTGGAAGTTGATAAGAAAGTGGTAGAGGCCAGAGCTGAGACTGCCTATTGGAAGATTAAGGCAGAGAAATTTCAAAAAAAGGGTGACCAGTTAGAGGTAGAAATAAAATATGTTAAATACAAAATGGTTTCAGAATTGATAGAAAAGATATTTAAAAAGATTCTTGGAAAAGATGATAAGGTGTGGGCAGTGCACAGTAGAACATATGCCCACCAAGAGCATAAAAGACTACATCTCGGGATGTTGGAAAAGAAAGAGGAGTTGATAGCCAAAGGAGATGTTTATGCACATGTGTTTAAGAATTATGATGAGTTAGTCGATATGCATGAAAAGTTTAACACTGTGTTAACACAAGACCTTGGTGATTTTGATCAACCTCTGGATATGGTCTTTCCTAGTTTCTTTGACAATGAAGGCAGTCTAAAAGAATAAGGTACTTGGAAGAATGAACTGGCCCAGTTGTTACCAGTGGCTCTAGACAAGGTCAATGATGAATCCAGGGTGATGGAGAACACACATATATAGTAAGAATGAATTTTTACTTTGGAATTTGTTATGAAAGAAATAATACCTACCACATATACGTATGCTTCTCAAGAGTATGTTGATCATCTCTCTAAAATTAACTTAATCATTTCTCGGGCAGTACAAGGGGTCAAAAGCTCTGCACCAGCCAAGTCTACATCCTCAGTTGATTAAAAAATAGAAGACAATGGTTAAGAAAGAAGCTAAAGAAGCTAGAAAATCTGGAGAATCCTTTGACCCTCGTGATAAACTTGAAGTGAAATTTTGCCAATGGTAATTCAAGAATTTTTGCAATATCAGATTCAAAGATTATACAAGCAATAAAGTACAGAGGAGAAACACTAAATAATAATGGGCAGAGCACTTTCATCAAGATGCTGCATCATTGGAGAGGAGAACCTTACCAGGCCAGTGGTCACGGGTTCTCTATGTTGATTAACAAACTCAAATCATGATTACTGTGGACGCCCAGATTACCGTCTTTGTTTATTTCTTAATTCTGTTTCAAAACCGTTATTAGTTATCCGAAGAGATGTAAGTTATGAAAAGTCACCCTGTTTTCGCCTGAAGCTTGTTTGCTTCCCGTATATAAGGGAAACCAAGGCCAAGTTGAAAACATCATCAGAACATATTATATATTTTTTGATCATTATTACTTAGTCATACTTATATGTAGAATGTAGATATACTTGTATGGATTTTGAAGTAATATGATGGGGAGGAAAGTTGGTGTTTCAATCTCTGGTGTTCAACTAGTTTGTTGATATTAATGCTTATGCATTATTTGGCTATCTCCAGATTGGTCTTTTCTTGTTATTCAAATTAAATGTATTGAGTATATATTTAGTTTGTCAAGACACACTTGCTTCCTTTGTGTGATTGTTGACTAGTTTATGTGAGAAGAGAATTAAAATCCTTTAAACAAATCATCTTAATTGGTTTCCTTCACACTAGAATTAAAAGTCATTTCAGACAATCACAGTAACTCACAAAGATATCAATGGGATTTATAAGAAGAGCCTGATAACCAATAGTCTTGCATGTTTATACAAAGTATAAATAGTCAAAAGTGCCAAGTAGTTAGAGTTAAGCCAAGTAGGGAGATCCACAAATCATACAAATCTTGACCCCATTAGCCCAATAGGATTAGGCACTAGTCACATTCATTTCACCACAACACCTTATAAGAAAACCCTATTCATATATTGGAAGTAGGAGTAGTTATTAAGTTTACATCTATCTCACATTTACATGCCATTGTGGATAGATCCCTAAGTTCAACTAAGTCACACAACTTTTAAATCTGCATCAGTTATCAAGGTTCACCCGCCTAGGTTTAGTAGAGCCTAAAGTGCAAGGGGTTCTCAACCATATCAATTAACCCCATTTCGTTAGCCAAAAACATTACCAAAGAGCTTGGCATCCTCTTAAGGTTTGCAACCTGCGTTTTTGAGACCTAATAGAATTGGTGACTCTGCTGGGGACTAATCTAAGAAAACCTGGTAGAAGACCATTATCATAGAGCCAAAAAGATAAATATTATAGCTCTGCTAGTGGAGAAGAAACCCAGAAGATAAGATTATTCCTTTCTAACGAAAGGTGATGACTCTAGACAAAATCCTAGATACATTCAATATAAAAAAAGTTTGATTTTAAAACCCTAAAGTATCATAAGTTTTCTTACCATGGATGGTCGAAGGTCATTATAGAAAGGAAGTCCAAAGAAAGATGGTAAGAAGTGGAATGATAAGAAATCCCCTCCACCTCCATGGGCCCCTGCTAAGAAGAATAGAGGAACATCAAATCAGCCAGAGGTTATACAGAACAATAGCTATAGCACTCAAGAAAATACATCAGACTAACCTCTCATAACACACAATAGTTTTGGTCCTCTATGTGGCTCGGGATCACAAGAAGGATTTTCATCATTGAGCTACCCCACCCAATGAGAACAAAACGACTTATATAATATTGCTCACCATTATCAACCTGATCCAGATAAGCAAATTAAATATGAGGCACAACTTGAAAAGGAAAGAATACAAATTCAAAAGGATTATGATTATAGAATGGCACTTCAATGGAATGAAGAAGATCAAAATGGGTCCATGGATTCGATAGAATCTACAGACACTAATGTTAGTCCACCAGAAGACACATGGACTGCTCATGAGTTACAACAAGACTTAAAAAAGCTACAGGAAGAGATCAAGTTATCCAAACTAAAAGAAGAGGAAGAATGAATGAGACAAGAGTTACAATAGATAAAATCTTGGTGTACCATAAGTAACTCAAAATATATACCACCCCACAAGCAAGGTAGACCAGCCAACACATGTATTGCACAAGGGTCATGCCAAAGTGTAAGTGGTTCAAAGATTTCAAAGACACTTCAAATACAACACGAAATCCAAACAACACCAATTATGTCCAACAAAATATCCCACCACAAATCCCAAAACCACAAAATGTGCCAAATTCCCAACCCATGACTAACATCTACCCACCTCCTGGTCAACAATATGTGCCACCTCACCAACAATATACACCTCAACAAAGTGCCCAAGGTAATGTTTATCATCACCATAATATACAACAACATGTCCCCCACCACCAGTATCAACAAGGCCCTCAATATCAACACTACCACCATAATTAGAATCCTCATCTACAAGGACCTCTAAACATAAACAGAAATAGACAACTAGATTTGTCTAGATATCAAATTTGTCCAGACCCGATTAATAATGATTTGAGGAATGCACTCCCAAAATTTTCTAGGAATCATGCTATATCAGTAGAAGAACATATAAGAAATTTTGACACAGTTATGGATAGCTTCGATGTACAATATGAAGATGTCCTCATGAAACTGTTTATTTTATCCTTAATTAAGGATGCTAGGGATTAGTACAAGAATTTACCTGATGCCTCGATTAGTTCTTTGGCATATTTTAAGGATCAATTCAAAGAGCAATATGGAAATCATTCTAATCCAAAATTTTCTATGCATGAATTAACAGGAATCCAAAAGAACTACAATGAATCGGTGGTAGATTTCAGTCAGAGGTTCTCAAAACTGTACCATAAAATCTCACCTGAATTGAAACCTCTAGATGGTATGGCCCTAGCCCTGTACCTAAAGGCCTTTGACCCCAAAACTAGGTATGAACTCTAAAATAGAGCTCCCATTACTCTTGCAGAAGATCAGAAGGCTATTGTGAGCATTGAAAACAATAGAAGAGATATTGGGAAACTTGGCAAGAGGGATAATATCAAAATCCCACAGAGTTCCAATAACCATCAAACCAGGCAGACAAATTATTATCAGAATGAAAGGCCTAGGTTACATGATATGCCCTACAACACAAATTGGAAAGATGGGAGACCAATGGATAACAATTGAAAACAGAATTATGATAAGGACACTCCTGATCCCCTAAAGAAAAATGGCACACATATGGTAGAAAGTAATCCATGGTGTTTAGTATGCAACCTATCGCACTCACCTGAATATTATGTGGTAGTACAGTCCTTGAAAGGAAACAAAATATCTCATGAGTAGGCAAGAGATGATTATACCATAAACATGTTAGGGATGATACCACATTAGATTGATGAAGAATATTCATCCTCTGAAGAAAATGGATTTGAATATGATGTGAGTAATTAGAGATATAATATCAACATGGGTCAACAGGAATCTTTTCTGATCAGGAGAATGATGATGAAGAAACTGCTTATGAAAATAATGCAAAGCCACATTTCCAGATAAGGAGGTCAACTGAGGAAGAGAAAAGGGCTCTTACAATGGCTATTGTAGCATAGGCCAAAAGTAATTATAATTTGAGGAATAGAACCATAAATGCAGACTAGGGAACACCTATAAACCTGTTTATTAACAAGCAAAAACATAATAAGGATGCCCTGGATAATCAAAAAAGGGGTGGAAAGGAAAAGGATCAGAAAATCACACCCAAAGAAATAGCAAAGGTTGATCAAAGTAAGACAAAGGACAATGGTAAATTGCAAGTCAAAGAAAAGAATTGCACTAAGATAGAAAAAAATAAAGCAATTAGTTACCACCCTTTCATTTGACATAGCTCAAGCATTGTCTCAAATAAAGATGTCAGTACCATTGCTAGAGATGATGAAAATGGATGAATACAAAAATATTGTTCTCAATTTGATTTCGAATATACCAAACAAGCAACAAGGTCAGAAGGTGAATAAAGAAAGATTAGAAACTAAGGTAAATAGTGTTGCACGGGAGACCATAAAAACCCCTGAAATTTATCTTGGTGATACTCTAACAAGAAATCCTTCTCAAGTGGACCCATTTTATACTACATTGTTGATTAACAACAAATTGGTAAGAAATTGCATGATTGACTCAGGAGCAACAATAAACCTCATCCCAATGGCCCTTATGAAAGAATTGGGCTTATGGGTAGATACAACATATGGTAAGTGCTATGCGATGGACCACAGGTCTATACCAGTTGTTGGAGTCACATGGGATGTAGAGTTGAAGTTGGCTGCATATCCTGAAGCCACTTAAAAACTGATATCACCGTTATAGACACTCCTTACTATGGTATGTTGTTATCCAGACAGTGCACTGTTGCAGTCAGAGGAAATGTCCAATTGGACTTGTCATACGCAACAATACCAGTGAATGGAAGAGAAGTTAAGTTGTATAGAGAACTAAGATATGAAAATATTATAGAGGAATTTGATCCAAACCAAATGAACTATTTTTGTGATGTGGATCTTGGAACTTTTAGAATTGAAAAGGCACATCCTGAGTTGCAAAATACAGAACCAATCAATAGGGAAGCTTAGCTTAATGAACATGGTATATGGCAAATGTATTTTGATGGTGCCTATAGCAAAGGTGGTAATGGAGCAGGGGTAGTATTCATTTCACCAACTGGCAAGACCTTCAAGTATTCATTCTTATTAACATTTGAATGCACTAACAATATAGCAAAGTATGAAGCGTTGCTAGTGGGCTTGAATATTGCCATAAGGTATGGAATCAAATTGCTTGCAGTGTATGGAGACTCTGAATTAATTGTCTCACAAGTTAGGGCAAAATATTACTAAAAGAACAAAAGGTTAAAACAATATAGAAATGTTGTTTGGGACACCATCGAACTTTTTGATGCATTCTCCATAGATTGGATAGAAAGATCTAAAAACACAATGGTAGATTTTTTGGCAAATATAGCCCTGAAGAAAGATGATATTACATTGGCAGGAATAATAGAAGTAGAAATCAAAGCTAGACCTGCAATCCATTATAACATCTATAATTGGCAAGTTTTTAATTGTGATAAGGATTTGATTAACTTTCTTCATTATGTGGATCAATATTAATCTCAGGAGATTGATTTCAATGCATTTGTGGAGGAAGTAGATGGTAAGGAAATTGTCTTTGGGCAAGAAGTGGTGCAGCTCAAGACAAACAAAATACCAAAAGGCCTTGTAGCCCTGGAGAGGGTATTTGATGGACATGACAGGTTTAATATGAAACCTATACTAGTCAAACATGAAGATGTCGAGGAAGTCAATCTCGAGACAAAGATGGATCCTAAGAAGGTATACATTGGAAGAAAAATCAGCCCCAAAATTAGAGAGATGCTCATTACCCTGCTTAGAAAATACAAACATGTCTTTGCTTGGTCCTATGATGACTTAAAAGCATACTGAGAGGATCTCTTTCAGCATGAAATAACATTAAAACATGATGCTAAACCATTTAAACAAAAGCAAAGACCCATAAATCCCACATTAGCACCTAAAATGCAAGAGGAACTCATGAAACTTAGAGATGGTGGTATTATTAAGCCAATCAGACACTCCTCTTGGGTATCAAACTTGGTACCTATTAGAAAGAAAAATGGAGACATAAGGTTGTGTGTGGATTTCAAGAATCTGAATATCTCATCACTCAAAGATAATTATCCACTTCCAAATATGGAAGCAATGCTACAAAGAGTGACGGGGTGTGAATTGTTATCTATGATGGATGGCTTCTCAGGGTATAACCAAGTAAAAGTCAAGGAACCAGAATAGTATAAGACTGCCTTCACCACACCTTGGGGCACCTATTTTTACGTGAGAATGCCTTTTGGTCTCACAAATGCTAGGGCAACATTTCAGAGGGCTATGGATGTGGCCTTTGTTGACTTGATCAATACTATAATGGTGGTTTATCAAGATGACCTAATAGCATACTCCAAAAGGGCTAAGGATCATTGTGTACACCTAGAGAAGATCTTTATCAGGACACTAGAATATGACATCTCTTTAAACCCTAAGAAATGTCATTTTACTATGATAGAGGGTAAGTTGCTGGGACATATATTCTCAAAGGATGGAGTAAGGATTGATCCTGAATGAGTGGAAGCTATTGATAAAATCCCTATTCCAAAGACTATAAAAGCCATTCAGTCCTTCTTTGGACAAATTAACTTTGTGAGGAGATTTATTTCAAATTTTGTAGAGATTGTTAAGATGATCTCAAAGATGTTAAAGAAAGGCTCTAAAATTGAATGGACAAAAGAACCTATTGATGCATTTGGGTCAATTAAGAGAGCAATTAAGGAAGCACCTATATTAAAGTCTCCAAACTTTGATAAACCATTTCAGATATTCTCTTTTGCATCATTCCATACAGTGGCAGTTGTGATGTTACAAAAGAATAATGAAGGATATGAACAACCTATCTCATTCTTTAGTAAATCACTTCAAGGGGGGCAAAGTTGAAGTATGACATCACTAAAAAAGAGGCCTATGCATTGGTAAAAGTAGTTAAAGCATTTAGGCCTTATTTAGTGGGAACACAGGTAATAGCATATGTGCCTAATGCTACAGTCAAAGATGTATTTATGCAAACAGAAGTGACAGGGAGGAGGTGCAGATGGATAAACTGTATCCAAGAATTTAATATTGACATCCAAATCACTAAGCTTGTGAGGGGACAAGGACTAGCCAAGTTAATGGCTGAGTCCAATATAAAGGCTACACAATTTTGCAACATGGACAAAGAAGAGAGGTTGGTGTCAAGTATTGAATATACACCCTAGTACACTAACATAACATATTACCTTAAACATATGAAGTGCCCTGAAGGACTTAATGACAATCAAAAAAGAACCTTAAAACTCTAGCATCAAAATATGTTTTTGTAAATGGAGACCTATATTAGAAAAACAAGGATGGTATTTTGCTACTCTGCCTGGATGAAACACAAGCAAAATGAATGTTGCAAGAAATGCATTAAGGCATGTGTGGAGGAAACTTATCAGCAAAACCACTACTCATAAGATACTGAGAGCAGGCTATTATTGGCCTAAAGTCTTCAACGATGCCCATAGATATGTGAGAAAGTGTGAAGCATGTCATAAGTTTTTTGGAAAATTGAATTATTAGGGAGCCCTACCTTGAGATCAATGCAAGTTGAAGCACCTTTTCAACAATAGGGGATTGACTTTGTAGGGGAAATTACAGGAAGATCTAGTGGTGGACATAGATGGATCTTAGTGGCCACTGATTATTTTACAAAATGGATAGAAGCAGTTCGAACAAGACAAGCCACTAGCAGAGTAGTGATTAAATTCCTACTAGAGAACATTATTACTAGATTTGGGGTCCCTGTAAGGCTCATCACAGATAACGACATGTGTTTTAGATCAGAGGAATTTAAGACATTCTGTGATTCCTATGGCATAATAGTTTCATATGCTTCACCATACCATCCTCAAGCAAATGGGTAGGCAGAATCGAGAAACAAAAGTATTATAAAAATAATCAAGAGGATGTTGGATAACAACAAAAAGGCATGGGATTCCAAACTGAAAATAGCTTTATGGGCAGATAGAATTATAGTAAAGAAAGCCACTAGAAAGTCTCCATTTGAACTACTGTATGGAGCCCAAGCCAGGCTCCCAATACATAACCTTTTACCAATCTACAAATTCATACTGCAAGAATTTATAGACATCCCTGAGCCCATGGAAGAAAGAATAGAACAATTGGCCAAGTTGGATGAGATCAGGACGCAAGCTCAGGAACAAAATGAGAGGATGCAGTTACAAATGAAGCATCTATTTGATAGAAAAGCATAAGACAATGAATTTAAAGAAAGATGACATAGTCCTTATGTGGAATGCCAGAAGCCAGGACAAAGGGAAGCATGGGAAATTTGAAGTATTGTGGTTGGGACCATTTATCATCACTAGAAAATGTGGTGAAGACTCATATTATCTGCAAAACATTATTTGTGAAGAGCAAGAATTGCCAATGCATGGACAATTCCTGAAGTACTTCTTCTCTTGAAACTATTACTTTCCATGCAAAGTAGATTAGGATTTTTTCTTTTCCTTTTTCCACTACCCCCACCTTTGGTCTGCATCCTAGAGAACTCTTCTAGATTCTTGCAATGACCTCACAATCATTCATCCCCAATTAGAGCCACTGTTAGAACTAAAAATTCAAGCCTAAAATTTTTCATAAAAATCCATTCCCTCACCTAAACATGTCATTTTAAGATTTTCCTCACTCAAACATTCCATTTATCTGACCTATAAGCCACTACCCTAATAGGTTCACATTTTGTCATCCTCACCCTAAATGAAAAAATTATATCTAAGAGACTCTATTATATCAGTGAAAGCTATCCTAAGGTCCCTTCGAAGAAGCAACATGAACGATATTGATGATAAAATACTATATCGAGGGAACTCATTTTAGAGTCCCTACGATATCTAATCAAAGATGTGTAGAAGACACCGCTGCGTATCGAAAGGAAAATGCTTAAGGTCTCTCTAATAACTTGAGAAATAAACCACCGAGGGGACATAAACACTTTTATAACTATGATGTATCGGAGCAACAATAAGAGATCAAGGGGACAAATCCATAGTTGCATACTTGAAAAGTCGAAGAGACTACAAAGTATCAGAGTAATGATTAAGAGTCTCTTCGATATCACTAAAGCAACAAAAATTCATTGAGGAAATAGATATACATCAGCAGGATATCTCAAATATTCCCTTTGATAAGTTGAAAGAAATATATGACTTCAGAGAGACTTTACCGTATCGGAATGACTAGTCCATGAGTCTCTTCGATAAACCGATATACATAAGCATACATTCTAACATCATCAAAGGAAAAGTTTCATATCGGTAGGAGATTAAAAAACTCACTTCGATACATCGATATGGTGGGTCCCCAAGATTTTCCAATCTACATGCCAAAATCACAAAGTAAACATTGAAGGGAAATATAGACATCGATGGGACAAGGGAATTTGTCCCATCGATAAAACGATGGTATTCAATACAAAGACAACATTAAAGGTTGTGGAGATGACTCCAGGATATCGGAGTGAGGTGATTCACAGTTCCTCTGAAAAGTAGAAGATATACCAAGTAAGCACATGTTGAAGAGATGAATCCATATCGGGGAAACCCAAATGTTGGTCCCTTCGATAAAATTTGCCACCGTAGTGCAATAGACCCATGAGCACATTAAAGAAATAAGAAGATATCAAAGAGACTACCCACAAAGAGGGTTTCGAGAGGATGTTGTGACATCGGGGAAAGGGGGAAATATCGAATAGATCATAAAATGGTCATCTCAATGAAGTATTGACAAGATAATTTGGCGGTGACCAAATGGCTCATATTTAAATAGATTAATTATCCCTTTGATGACATAAAATTTTCCATGAGACACCATTAATGAACCAGAGTCGAGGGCATTGAAATCAAACTCCAAGTAAATTGTGAAATCATTTAGCAACCAAGGGAAACAAAAGCAGGGTGTGGCTAAGACCAACAATTCCAAAACCAGAGAAGATAATCCAAGTAAGTACTCTAAACTGGTTCGAATTATAAGCATGGAAGTAGGTTTTTTCTTTTTTATCATGGAAAATGTGATTGAGAACCCTAAGGGCAAGAGACAAAAAATAGAAGAGAGACACTTAAATCAAGACTTAATAGATCAATGCCCAGGTTCTGGACAAAGGTCTAGAAGAAATGCACAATTAAATCCCCAAGCTGAGAAACTGGAGGATAGGAACAAATAGATGGGTGACACATCGACCCCAATAAGGGGGTATGACTTATTTTTATATCATTATAGAAAAATGCATAGGCATAAACTTGTGTCCAACCCATGGAGACTAAATTTGGAAAAATTGGTAGTGCCTAATGTGTTTGTCAATGTAGAATTCCTCAAGTTGGAAGATAAATACAACCCCCAAACCCGTATGATTGAATTGGGAGGTGGGTCTGCCTTCATCCCTGTTACCAAGAATTATATATCCATGGTGTTTTAATTGGATACCAATTTTGATATGAGGTTCAGGATTAGAGACCTCTTAAATGAATACTATAATCTGAGCAACAACTATAAAAGATGGAGGCTACCATTACACATGCCTCGAGATGAAGGGAATCAGCTCAGAGTGTTCTTAGGGGTGGAAGATCCCCCATATTCTATAGATTTGTTTGAGGAGTATTATCAATACACCTACTATTATGTGTGCCAAATACTTGGTTTGGATACCTCCACATTCATGGAGGTAGCACCAATGGTCTTGACAACCGATGTACAGAACCAAGATGCCCGACCTCTTGACTATGTTGAATATCATGCTAATGATATTCATAATGATTTGGTTGCTATAAAAAATAGAAGTGGAGGTATTAAGTTCATGCACTATTCTTTGCTTATGCATCTCATTTTGTATGAGACAAAATCTTGGCATGTGGGATGAATGTTTGAGAATAAGAGACGTAGACAAGAATGGGAATATCAAGCCTATACAAATGTGGACAACTATCTGGGATAGTAGATATGTTAGATCACACTACTTGTATTTTGAGGAGTATTTTGTAAAGCCATTATATGACCTGCTTGGTCACCCATGTGACTATAACCTGTCGCTTGAAATACAAAAGTTTCTAAGACCCAAAGACATGGATAAAGAGAAGAAAATCAATCACAACTAGGGTGATTGGTATGCTTATAGTGACTGCACAAAAATTAGGATATATGGATATGAGGGAGCACCATTTTTGCTACTAAAGATCTGTCCAAATAGAATTGCTTATGCATCTCAAAAGTTATAATAAGCAGTCATTAATGCCTGAAACATTATGTTTTAGGGATTTCACTATTGTTTTTGAAAAAGGTTGAGTCAATTGATAAAAAGCTAGAGCATTACAGAATGCCTAAAGGAAATGCAAGGGAGAAGTTTGACCCTGAGCATTTCATAAACAATGTCAAAATTAGTAAAAAGTTAAAAGGATATCATCATATGCTCTTTGTGGATGATGATTTGATCAAAAATGTTGATGAGAATTATGCAGTTGAGAAAAGAAATATGTATCATAGAATAATGCTAGTAGAGGCTTGGAGGATAGCCAATAATCCCACATATAAAGGAGCTTTTCTTGAGATTGATGATCCTATTGAGAGGATAAATACATTAGTTTCTCATGGAGTAGAATTGACAGGGGATGTTCCGCCTTGTGTTTTTGAAAAGAGAAATAAAAGTATCAGAGAAGCACAAACTGAATATGAAGCTCCACTATGCCACCTTTCCCCTCAGCCTACACCAGATATCAGTTTCTCTATGGACACCAGTATTGCAGAGCAAGAAGAAGTTGAGAGAGGGGATGAGAGTCTACAGGCATGCCATCCTATGATTGAAAACTATGAGCCTCCTATTGAAAGAGAAGTTGTCATTATGGAAGCCCTAGATAAACTCTCAGATGACATAAGACACAGTGCAAGCAAAAATTTTGTTTCTGATAATGATTTTGTCAAAAACCCCAAGTTTAAAGCCTTCCTGTATGAATACAAAGGCAAACAAACTAGGGAGAGACAAAAGAATGTCACTCCTGAATTAGAAGTTGAGGCCTTGAAGGAGCTGCAAGCATAAATTGACAAAGAAATGGAGATTGTAACCCCTGAGAAAGGAAGAGCACTACTAGAGGAGGCAGGAGTCATGCTGGTCTTCGAGTGGGATATGACCTCTGCTATTGTATTTGATAGCTTTCGAAGAAATTAGGACAAAAAGGTGTAGTTAAGTATTGACAAGGTAGATAAAATCTATACTGGGTCAGGCTATGATCCAGACAATGCCACTTTGCTAATGTGGACTCTGTGTCCAACACATAAAAGGCCTCTAATTATTGATGACCCAAATAAGGCATTTGGCCATCTTTTGGGGCAGAGAGTTGAAGACATTGATCCTATGGAGACTGCTGACCTGAACATAAATGTTGCAAGATTCACAAAGGCCCAAATCGAGAGGCTGGTAAAGACTAACAAAATGTATATGACAGAGAATGAAAAATTGAGACAATAAATGGCTAGCTACAAGGATAGACTGCATCCTTCTCAGGCAACTATTCACCATACTTGGAAGCCGATAAGAAAGTGGTAGAGGCCAGAGCTGAGACTGCCTATTGGAAGATTAAGCCTGAGAAATTTTAGGAAAAAAGTGATCAGTTAGAGGCAGAAATAAAATATGTTAAATACAAAATGGTTTCAGAAATGATAGAAAAGAGATTTGAAAAGATGCTTGGAAAAGCTGATAAGGTGTGGGCAGTGCATAGTAGAACACATATTGCTCACCAAGAGCATAAAAGACTACATCTCAGGATGTTAGAAAAGAAAGAGGAGTTGATAGCCAAAGGAGATGTTGATACATAGGTGTTTAAGAATTATGATGAGTTAATCAATATGCACGAAAATTTTAACACTGTGTTAACACAAGACCTTGGTGATTTTGATCAACCTCTGGATGTGGCCTTTCCTAGTTTCTTTGACAATGAAGGTAGTCTAAAAGAACAAGGTACTTGGAAGAATGAACTGGCCAGTTGTTACCAGTGGCTCTAGACAAGGTCAATGATGAATCTAGGGTGATGGAGAACACAGATATATAGTTATAACAAATCTTTACTCTACAATTTGTTATGAAAGAAATAATATCTACCACAGATATGTATGCTTCTCAAGAGTATGTTGATCATCTCTCTAAAATTAAGTTATTCATTTCTCGAGCAGCACAAGGGGTCAAAAGCTCTACACCAGCCATGTCTACATCCTCAGCTAATTAAAAAATGGAAGACAATGGTTAAGAAAGAAGCTAGAAAATCTAGAGAATCCTTTGACCTTCATGATAAACTTGAAGTGAAATTTTGCCAATGCTAATTCAAGAAATTTTGCGATATTAGATTCAAAGATTATACAAGCAATAAAGTACAAAGGAGAAAAAATAAATAATAATGGGTAGAGCACTTTCATCAAGATGATGCATCATTGGAGAGGAGAACCTTGCCAAACCAACGATCATGGGTTCTCTATGTTGATTAACGGACTCAGATCATAATTACTATGGACGCCCAGATTATCATCTTTGTTTATTTCTTAATTATATTTCAAAACAGTTATTAGTGAAGAGATGCAAGTTATGAAAAGTCACCCTATTTTGGCCTGAAGCTTGTTTCCTTCTCGTATATAAGGGAAACCAAGGCCAAGTTGAAAACATCATCAGAACATATTTTATATTTTTTGATCATTATTACTCAGCCATACTTATATGTAGAATGCAGATATACTTTTATGAATTTTGAAGTAATATGATGGGGAGGAAATTTTAATTTGGTGTTTCAATCTTTGGTGTTCAACTACTTTGTTGATATTAATGATTATGAGTTATTTGGCTGTCTCTAGATTGGTCTTTTCCTGTTATTCAAATTAAATGTATTGAGTATATATTTAGTTTGTCAAGACATACTTGCTGCCTCTGTGTGATTGTTGACTAGTTTCTGTGAGAAGAGAATTAAAATCCTTTAAATAAATCATCTTAATTGGTTTTCTTCACACCAGAATTAAAAGTCCTTTTAGATAATCACAGTAACTCGAAAAGATATCAATGGGATTTATAAGAAGAGCCTACTAACCAAAAGTCTTGCACGTTTATACAAAGTATAAATATTTAAAAGTTCCAAGTAGTTAGAGTTAAGCCAAGTAGGGAGATCCACAAATCATACAAATCTTTACCGCATTAGCCCAATAGGCTTAGGCACTAGTCACGTTCATTTCACCACAATACCTTATAAGGAAAGCCTATTCATACATTGGAAGTAGGAGTAGTTATTAAGTTTACACCTATCTCACATTTACATGCCACTGTGGATAGATCCCTAAGTTCAACTAAGTCACACAACTTTTAAATCTGCATCAGTTACCAAGGTTCAACCGCCTAGGTTTAGCAAAGCCTAAAGTGTAGGGGGTTCTCAACCATATCATATAACCTTGTTTTGTTAGCCAAAAACATTACCAAAGAGCTTGGCACCCTCTTAAGGTTTACAACTTGCATTTTTGAGACCTAAGAGTTGGAAAGGTATCGTTGAGGAGATTGTAGAGATGGCCGCCTCTTCTTCTGCCCTTGAGAACCGAGTATGTAATTAGTGAAAAACTATCTTCTAAACTCTAGTTTTATGTTTGTGAAAAATCTCTTTCGATTGTCAGTTTTAGTCGATTCTTCTTGTTGCATTGTCTTAGTTTCATCATTTAGAGAAAAGTAGGTCTTTCATTCACTGAAATCAATCAAAAAATGGGGATTTTAGAGCATTTTTGGGTTGGGAAATTTCCACGTAGGGTCACCCCTTTTGCCAAGAAGGTCACCCAGGGGGAGATCTAACTATTAATAGGGTCGCTCGGGGGTAGATTTGGCTATCAACAGGGTCACCCGAGGCTAGATTTGGCTGTCAACAGGGTCGCCTGAGGGGAGATTCTGTTGACATCAGGGTCACCCGGGGGGAGATTTGGTCTGATGAAAGGGGTGACCCTACTGCATTTCTTCTGACTAAAATTTCATGTTTTCTGACACTTGTTTCACTCTGTTTCTATGTGATTTGACTGCTGTATTCATATGTTTATTGCAATTTTGATGGTTTATATGCTTTTTATGTGTAATTTTTTGCAAGTTTTATGATTTTAGGATTGTCTGAGTTGACAAGATCTAATCTAAAGTTCCTTTGTGATTGACAGGATATGCACATTCGATGGAATGCTTTCCAAGAGCAGCCTTGGCTTGCCAAGATGTTCAATACTCTAGACAGCAATGAGTGTGCTATCCTGAGGAGGAGGGCAGGCTTACTCAGGATTTGTCAGGTTGTTGTAGTGCATCTAGTGGCTTGTATCTATTGTGACATTCTCACATATTGGGATGCAGATAGGAACACTTTCAAATTCCCATAAGTTTCTGGTGAGTGGACCATCACCTTGTTCGATGTATACCATATCCTTGGTGTTCTTGTGAGAGTATATCATTTAGTTCTTTCATCTAGTGAGTCCCATGAGGACAAGGTTTCTTGGGCTCGGTTCATGGGAGTGAACCGTTCTGAGGATCAGATAGGGGTACATCTTACTTTAGTGTAGTGGCTTCAAATTCCTCGTTTGAGGAAGTTTATCACTGGCTTGATTTCATTGAGGTTTTTCAGAGATAAGGCCTACACACATTTGAGATGGTCTTGGGCACTAATTTATAGAGCATTGAGCAGGGTAAGGTTTATGCATGGGGGGCAGATATTCTATCTTTGGTGTATAGGGATTTCTATCGTATCGCACGATGAGGGGCTCTATCTTTTAGCTACTCTTCTTTGGTTATGACATGGATTTTTTAGCACATCAGGCCTTATCAGAAGCTTGTTTCACTTCTTGACAGATGACTTCCTGGAGTGATTCATTGGTTTCAGGTGGGCCACTTTGATTCTAGCCTACGTACTGTGGCTACTCTCATTGATGTGGATATGATTTTTGATCCTTACATGGCTATGGAGGGAGCGCAGACACATGATCTTGAGATTCAGGAGTATTGTCGCTCCATTCATGAGTTATTAGATTGTAATGGTCTCGTTGAGCCACATCGTGTAGACCACGTCCCATAGCAGTTTGGTAAGGACTTTCTTGGGGTGTTGCCCCCAGTGCACACTTATTATAGATCTCTTCAGGATATAGGCGAGGTTGGTCAGAGGACAATTACTTGGACTCCTTTGACTCCCAGAGTCTTCATTCGTAGGGCACCTAGAGCTTCGAGAGGTGGACAAAGAGGAGGGAGAGGGTCTCCTTCCCAAGCCTTAGTTGTGTTGGATGATTCAGACTCTACAGACGAGGATTACATTCCTGGTGTTGATGATTTGACAGATGAGGGACCGACCAAGGTTACATAGGATACTGACTCTGATAATGATGATGATGCCCCTGATGTTCTTGAGGAGGCTCCTGAGGTTCGTGGGGGTCCTATTGCAGTTCCTGGACCTCCTCATTCTGATGAGGAGATACGATAATTTGACCCTACCTGGCAGCCTGGTGATCCACGTAAGTCTAATGTTTGATCTATTGTCTATGCATTTCGCTTTGTCTCTTCATGAAGATCTAATATGCTTTCATTTTGGCTTCACTTTGCAAGTGGTGTTAAGGAGTGGAGGACCTTTATTCATGATGTTAGTGTTGGTCTGATTGCCCCCTTTACTAGGAGATCATGAGAGTCACTCTTGGCCGATCCTAGGGTGATTTCCAATGTAGGCTGACACAGCGACATCTTTGCTCCTTCTTTCCATGGATGTCAGATGAGTATAGACTTGCAGGATGAGATTCACACCCTTAGGGGCGAGAATCAGGTGCTCTAAGAGATGGCTCATTTAGGGCTTGGACGGCGAGACCATGGTGGTGTTATGCCTTCAGAATCACACACCGAGGGTAGAGTGTATCACTCTCATAGGTCTCATGGGGGAACTAGTGTTACTCATAGGCAGAGGAGTAGGAGTCCTGAGGGTTCCATTGGAGAGAACTAAGCTTGATTTGGTTTTCTATTTTGAAACTTGTGCCCCCTTGCATGGGGAGCCTTTACTTTTTACTCGAGAGAATTTTGTCTGAGCTCTTGTACCTTCTTGTACATGTAAACTTTAGATATGTCAATGAAAGTTTATCCTTTTATTGTTTTTAGCTATCGTATGGGTACCCATCTCTTGTGCACTTTTGGAAGTTTAGGAACTTTTTGATTATGTTTTGACCTTCAACTCTAATAATGCAAGTATGATAATGATGACATGTTTTTTTTTGTATTTTTTTGACATAAATATATGAAATGCAGTTTACAAAAATGCAGATGCAAGAACAAAAATGATGCTGAAATGAAAGATTTACTCCTAAGGAATGTCATGAGTTATGACATTGACTTTATTGCTTTGAAACTCTTTTCTGATTTGGTATGAATGCATTGTGGAACAAACAAAATGACTGCTCTTTAATACAATTTTCAATCCAGGGGATTGCAGGTTTTTCTAGTATAGGAGAACTATTCAAATCTGTGAGAGGATTTTTAGAACTCAAGTGGGGGACGGGAGTGAAACGGAGTGTTTCTAATTTTGGGCTTTCCTAAAGGCTAAACACTAATCCTCATCTAGATAAGACAATCTAACAAGTTTTCAACTTGGATAAGTAACAAAATTATTGATGTTCGCTAGACTTAGAACATAGATGGAAAGCAAGATAGACCTGAGGTAAAGGATGAATAGGAAAGAACAAGGGTCCCTAGATAGCAAATAATCCTAAAGACTACTAGACTCTTGGCTTTGCTTAGCTAGTGTGTGTGTGTGTTCTTTGTACCTTTCTCTTTTACTTTCTATGTTAGAATGTCACCCTTGAAGCTTCGAGCTTAGACTGATCTCCACCCAAGGGTACAGACATCCAACAATCGTCTCTCTTTCACTCTATTTTTTTTTGTATTTCTCTTTCTTTTGTTTTTTCTCTTTTTTTTTGTATTTTCTAGAATGCCTCACTTGATTTTCTCTTTTTTTTTGGATTTTTGACTTTTCACAAAATGAATGCCTTTGGAACTTTTGATATGCAATGCTTTCTCATTTTTCTCTTATTTTGATCACTCATTTTTTTATTCACTCTTATTTTGGATTGCTTCCTTTAGAGTTTTGATCTTCTTGATGTTTTTGGCCAAGAAAGATAAGGGGCTGAGCGCCACCTAAAGTTGTCATAATCTGGTTGGACTTCTCTTCTACCGGGGAAGAATTGGGAAGGTCTATTTACAAGCTTCCTTTGAATACTGTAGGTTTGAATATTGACTTTGTTTGGACTTAACATCTTGACTCTTTAAGAATAGGATCAGTGTAAAGCTAAGAGCCAAGATTTGATTAGAATCACTGGGAATGAAAGGGGAAATGATGATTGTGATCATAGGAAATATCTAGGAAACCTTAGACTCCTTACTGAACTAAAAATAGTGTAAGAGCAAGTCACATACTGAAATGCAAGAAGAACGTAATGATACAGAAATGCAAGAAATAAGTTGCGTTTTTATGTTTTATGATTTTTATGTTTTCAGACATAGCATTTCTTGAGGTGAAAGGCATTGACAGTTTCGCCAAATTCCTCTCCCTCCATTATGCACAAGAGATAAGCACCATTTCTGACATCTTCCTTAACCATGTAAGGAACTTTCCAATCTTCAGAGAATGCTCTCTTTCATCTTCTTTTTCTTATTATTAGTGCTACCTCTTCTTAGGACAAGCTCTCCTATCCTGTAAGGTTTATCTTCCATTTCTATTGTTTCTAGCTCTGTAACTTCTCTGGGTAATGTTAGGCATAACAAATCTCGAAAGGCCTGTTGATGAGTAGGTGTCCAATACAAGACTTCGTCATATCTTAATAGTTCCATTAATAGGTCAAATTGTTCTTGCATGTAGATTTTCACTTCTTGCCTATCTTGAATGCTTTGTAGGAATTGAAATAGTTCAAGAGGGGTTTGAGGCTCCCTTTGTTTGTCAGAAGGAACAAAGCTTATACTTGTCCTTCCATTTGGCTCCGGCCTCAAATCCATGGAGTATCTGATGTAGCTCCCTAGAAGCTCGAATATGACTGGGTCATCAAATCTGACTGATACCCACATTTTCCATTCTTTGTTGTATGTCCCTTCACTTTCTTTGTCTTTGTTAGGGAGTCTCTCAACCATCTCAATTTGTACTAAGGTGCCCCCCATTCACCTAGTTCATTTGATTGAACTGATGCAGAAGTGGTTGGCTACACTTGTGGTTGAGATATTATGAGCATTTTTGGGAGAGCTCCTATTACATTGGTCGACTCATTATCAATTGATCGTGTTTCTTCCATAAGTATTAATGGTCTGTGGGAGTCTTCCGCTGACATAAGAGGTTCATATAACTCACTCTCCTCCAGTGTTTATGGGACTCGTGATTCACTTAAGGGTGATAGAGGCGTATAACCCTTGGTCACATCTTCTTCAGCATTTGAAAAAGTATGTGGGTCTGCAAATCTTAGATCTACGATAGTGGTCTCAAACACTAGCCTTTTGGTTCTATGAGGCTTCTCCCTATACAAGGGAAGAGCTTGTAGACTAGTTGTAAGTTGATCATTAGTATTTCAAGAGGGAATTGGAGAGGTCCATCCCATTCTATCCATTCCATTATTTTCTCTATCTTTTCTTTGGGTACCACTTCTTTTTTCTTCCGAGGTGCCTCATCCTCTAAATGTTTCATCTCCACAGTGTTTATGGTTTTCTCTAGAGTTCCAATCCTTTTAATGCATATTAATTGAGGTGTTGGACTAGGGACCGATAGCTTGTTTGTTGGGAGTTCGTAATCTATGGGAATACCTATGCGCTTGTTGGATGTATTTGATTTCAACATGTTGAACGGTTTTGGATCCCCTCTTGCAACACATACTTTTTCCAAGTGTAGGAATCAGGCTTCGTGGAATAGTGTAGATGGTTTGCCTTCATCATGTGTATCTATGGCCTTCCAAGGAGTAAGTTAGATCTTGTTTCCTTGTCAATGACGTAGAATGTGGTCAGGATAATTTTCGGTCCCAATGTCACAGGAAGTGTGATCTTTCCAATTGTGGTGGCTTTCAAATTATCATACCCACTCAATGTATCTCTGGAGGTTGTGATGTTAGTGTGTCCATAGCCCATTCTTTCTAGGAGAGAGAAAGGAACTATATTCACTGTGGCTCCATCATCAATCAACGTTCTTTTAATGCAAGTATCATAGATCCATACTTGCAAGTATAGGGCAGGATCTCCTTTCTTGGTTAGCTCTACCTCAGAAGGCATCTACTTCAAGTCAAAGAAGAAACCTAGATCTTTAAGTTCTGAGTTTGGTGGGCTGATGTCATAATCCACATGGTTAATCAGTTCACTTTTTGGAGGCATAATTTGGTCCAGATATTTCAACCCTATTGCTTTTAACAATACTAAACGATGTGAGGGGGAATTCCTGAGTAGGTCTATGAATGATATATGAGTGTATATCTTCTTCAGATCTTCAATGAGTTCATAAGGCCCAATTGGGGATGGAATGGATTCCACTACTGATACGATACCTTCGTATCTTTCTTCTTGCTCATTTTTAGAGTCCTCCTCCTCCTCTTCATCGTGCAATATTTCTACCAATCCGATCATCTTGGCTTCTCCTTTCTATCCTAATTGTGGCGAGACAACATGATTGCCACTTTGGGATGTCTTTGGATCTTTATGTGCAGGGAAATGATCTTGGTAGATCTTCATATTGGCATTCTGTGGGGCTATTGGGGCTTGAGTTTGCCTCGTTCCCTTGTTGTTTGGTGTGACTTCTTCTAGATTTAAAGACATCTCTATAAATAACCGTTGTTGGTCTTCAGGTAATCTTGCTATGAATCGATTGTATTCTCTGTAAGATTCTGTACTATGTCCCCTTGTTCTGTGGAAGGAACAAAATTGGTTGTCTTCAAATGGGGGTCTTTCATATCTTCCATCATTTCCATTCCCATTATGATTCCAATTTTGGTAGTTATCTGTAGGGTAATATACATTGTTTCTAGGTCGGTCGATTGTGTTGACATTAGGAGGGTAGTAATCATCCCTAAACTTCCTAATCAGGGGTTGATCCGTTACCCCATCTGTGGTTGTGTTTCTGTTATTCTTGAGAATTTTTATGACAGGAATGTTGTTTCCTACTTCTTCTTTCATCAATTTTCCATTTGACCCATAGACCCTTCTACCATTGTCAATGGTAGCTTGGTCAATCCTCAAAGCACTTTCCAATTCTTCTTTGTAAGACTTGTAGGGTATTTTTTGAACATCTTCTCTCATATCCTTATTCAAGGCATGTAAGAAAAGATCACATAATTCTCAATGATCCATGTTCAACACATTGGTGGAAGAGTAAAGAACTTGTCTCCACCTAGTGACAAAGTGAGCTATAGATTCAATTGGTTCTTGTTTCATAGTCAGGAACTTTCTTATTCCTATTTTAATGAGTTTGTTCATGTCAAACACCATGACAAACTCTTTGATTAGCTATCTAAATGAATGTATTGAGGCCTCTGGTGAGTAATAATACCAATTCAGGGCTATCCCTTCGAGGGTTTTGGGAAAACTCTTGGCCACAACCCCATCCCAAGGAAGGAGTTCTCTTATTTCTATCACGTAAGCTTTGATGTGTGAGTTGGGATCTCCTTCTCCTTTAAATTTTGGGAGATCAAGTAATGGTTGAGGCAATTGTACACTTCTAATGTTGAGATCAAGTGGTTCCTTTAGATATTCTAGGTATGTTCTTAGGAATGTGCTTTGTGATTGTGGAGTGGACAACAATAATCCTATTGGAGGGTTTTGGTAACCTACTGCTGGGTTTACTTGACTGCCTTGTATCATTGGGTTGTTTTGAATAGGCGGATTTTTGTTTAAGAAAGTGTCATTACTTGCATTCCTGGAATAATAATTGAGATAGGGGGGTTATGTGATGCCCCCTGATCTTGATCCACTTGAATGTTATCACCTAGTTTTTTCCTTCTCTCAGGAGCAATTTGTTCTACTTCGAGAGTTTAGATTCTTTGGACCAAAGTTGCTATTAGGTCAGCTGGAGTAGCGCTTCTAGGTACCTCCTTGTTTCTAGGGTTTTCTCTTCACGCTCTGTCATAATGTTCCATTTCTTTCCGAATGACATTATCTCTTTGTTCTTCTCTAAGGGTAATTTTTAGTGCTTCTTGAGCATCTTTTGCTTCTTGTAAGTGTTTTTCTAGCCTTTTCACTTCCTCATCAAGATGAGTAAATGAGGCACTAGTAGATGGTTGTTTGGGTCGATGAACTTCTGACCTTAATATCCTCCTAGGTTTATGTGGTGTGTTTGGTATGGCTAGGTTGTATTCCCATGAAGAATTGTTGAAGGACAGAGAACATCTGGGTTCTCTTTCTTGTTCATAGTCTAAATCTTAGAAGTCGTAGCAATTTGTGACAGGTGCATCCGGATGGGGTGGCACATATCTATCAAATGAGGGAGTTTCTAGCTCCCTAGAAGGGATGATCCCTTGGTTTAAATCAGGCTCTATCATATTTGGGGGTGCCGTGGACACCTTACAATAAGTGTGGTGAGCGATAATGAAAGTAGCTAGAGTGAAAGTGGCTATGATGAATAGGGTGACAATGTTTACTATTTGTGAAGAGAATCTTTGAACTTATCAAAAGTTTTTGTTTTTCACGTCGGGTTCACCAAAATATGTGGTGAAGCTGACGGCGTATGTGATAATGGTGATGAATGAATATATGAGGTTGGAGCACAAAACTACTTGTCCTAGAAGGATTTGTAATTTCACATCAGGTTCACCAAAATATGTACACTCGAAATTGTGACTCCGATTGCATGGGGGCTGTCAAGTCAGATTTTGGCATGCACATAGACCCTTCCCTCCTTACTTGTTGGGGTGAACTGCCACGTCACTCTCGCTCTTGTGGAATTAGTTAGTCGAGAGGAGGTGAGACATGGTGGTGGTCTGGCTTGTTGGAGAGCTAGACTTTGTAGAGTGGGGTCAACACGTACTGGGGCCTAAGTTGTTGTACACTATTATTGTTGCTTTGTTCTATGACTGTGAGGGTAAAAATAACCCTATGATGGCTTCTAACATTTCAATGTCTTGAATGAGGGCTTGTTGTATTAGGCATTGTCTATGTTCTTCTATCTGTTGCACGACTAGTGGATCCTATTGAGGTCTAGGATGGATCTCCTCAATTTCACCAAGGATTACCCTCACCCACTCTCCTCTTAATCCTGGGCACATTCGTGGGCCAAGATTAAGGTTGAGTGTTTTTAGGCTAAATCTGACTAGACTAAGGGTTTGACCTAGGGTTGCTTTGAACTATCTTGTGATGGTATCAAGGGTTTGACTGATTTTTGACTATGGATTACCTTGTGATGGTATCAAGGGTTTACAGATATGATATTTTTGGTGTTTTTTTGGGTTTCTTGTATGCATGCAAGCTATATGAAATGCAAAGCCTTTTTTTGTAATTTTTTTGGGTGCTTTGGAAAGAAAGATCTGCTTTTTAATCTAAATAATTGAAATATGAATGCAAGCTAATATGATATTTCCTAATGTAATTTAATCTATGTTTTTGGGGTTTCCTATTATTTTGAAGTAATCTAATTTGATTAAAGAGGGGAATTGCTTCTTCAAATTATCTAGATCTACAAAATTGAAAACAAATATTATAGCATGCAAGCTCTAACCTATCAAGGAAAAAACAATGATTTACTATTCCCAAGAGCAAGTTTTCAATTATCTAATTACTATGAATGGAACAAAACAAAGAAGGAACCTGAAAGAGAGGATGTGTGTACCTTCACTACCCTCAGATGATCCTTGATATGGCAACCTTGTATCCTCTTGCAGCGGTCAGATCCTCTTGGCGACAAGAAAACAATGGATGCAAAGATGAAGCTATGAAAGCTTTGAGAAAGCTTGACTGCAAGATTTAAGAAGCACTATTGCTTTGAATTGAGCAGCATGATGGCGTACTGTGAGATTTGAAAAGCTAAACAAGAAATAAAAAGTCTCCTTCATCTTGTGTGAGCATAGAAATGCTTATGTTGGAGAGCAAAAGCTTGCAAGACCAGTGTGCAATAATGAATTTGCCTCCCTTTATTTATGATGGAGGGGGGTATTTATAGGATCAAATAAGGGTTGAGGGGTGAGGAAGAGAAAGAGATAACTCAAATAGATTAGAGAGTTAACTCATAGTCTTCAATAATGAACTGGGCTAAGATTGGAGTGATCTAGCCAGTTATAGCTTATCACTCTTGAAAGACTTAAGTAGAAGGAATGCATGGAGGTAATGGGAATGCATGGGTTGTCAATTAGAGTTAAAATAGAGTCAACTACACATGTAAAGGTGCATGAAATAGTTAACTCATAATAGGGGATCAAAAACCATGCAAACTAGAAGAAAAACGAGTGAAAGCAGAGTGTTTTTGAGTGAGAAACTCCGTGGGTCAAAATTGGGACAAGGTTGCCCCTTTTTCCAGTACTGGGGGGTGACCCATGGGTGACCCTCCTTAGAAGGGACTTGGGTTAGGTTTGCAGATGGGAGATTGTAGAGGACAAGGAGTAGAATCAACCTGCCTTTGGAAATAGGGGGTTACATGCAAAAATCCAAATCTCCACTTGCACCGCAAGATCTCCTGAGGGGAGATTTTGAAATAATAGGGGGAGATTCAGATTGGTGAAGTGAAACTAAAAACCAAAATTGGGGGATGGCTAGGGGGACCTCTAGAAGGCTCCTAGGAGGTGGAGAAGGTGAAAAACATGGGGGAGAGGTGAAAACTCACCTACAAGACGCAAACAAGGCTTAGGGACAAGGCCACCAGCTCAAAAAACATAGATCAACAAGTGTCAAAAAAGTGTCGAAAAGCATCGACAACAAAGAGAAGGAAGAAGCGACAAAGGGGGAAACAACACAAGATGAGAAAGAAGACATGTCACCAAGAGAATAGCTGCTTAGATAAAATTATTTCATGCTTACATGTACGTGACAAGGATCTGAGTCATCATAGGGAGTCCTCGTGGAGGCTGTGCATGATTTTTGTGCTTACAGGAACAAATAGTTTGTTTGTGGGAAGTTTGTAATCTATGGGGATGCCTATACGTTTGTTCGATGTGTTTAATTTCAGCATGCTAAAAGGTTTTGGATCCCCTTTCGTGACATATACTTTCCCCAAGTGCAGGAATCGAGCTTCTTGGAATAGTCTGGATGGCAAAACTTTCATCCTATGTATCCATGGGCTTCTAAGGAGTAGGTCGTATCCTGTGTCCTTGTTAATGACGTAGAATGTGGTCAGGATAGTCTTTGGTCCTAAGGTTATAGGGAGCGTGATCTTCCCAATCGTGGCAGCTTTCAAGTTATCATACCCACTCAATGTGTCTCTAGGGGTTGTGATATTGGTGTGTCCAAAGGCCATTATTTCTAGAAGAGAGAATGGAACTATATTCACAGCGGCCCCATCATCAATCAATTTTTGTTTGATGTAGGTGTCGTATATCCATACTTGTAAATATAGTGTAGGGTCTCCTTTCTTGGTTATCTCTACCTCAGAAGGTATTTACTTCAAGTCGAAGAAGAAGCCTAGATCTATAAGTTTTGAATTTAGTGGGCTTATGTTGTAGTCTACGCGGTTGATCTGCTCACTAGGTGGAGGCATAATCTGATCCAGATATTTCAACCGTATTGCTTTTAATAGTGCTAAACGGTGTGAGGGAGAATTCCTGAGTAAGTCTATGAATGATATATGAGCATATGTTTTCTTGAGATCCTCAATGATTTCGTAAGGTTCGATAGGTGATGGTATGGATTCCACTACCAAAATGATACCTTCGTAATTTTCCTCTTGCTCATTCTCAAGATCTTCCTCCTCTCCTTCATTGTGTAATATTTTGACTAATCCCATCATCCTAGCCTCTCCTTTCTATCCTAATTATGGTGGGACAATAGGGTTGCTACTTTGGGCTGCTTTTCCTTGATTGGTTGCTTTTGTATCTTTATGTGCAGGGAAATGATCTTGGTAGATTTTCATGTTGGCATTTTGCAGAGCTATCAGGGCTTGGGTTTGTCTCGTGCCCTTATTATGCAGTGTGACTTCCTGTGTATTTAGGAATATTTCTATGAATAACTGTTGTTGGCCTTCTAGTAGTCTTGCTATGATTCTATTATATTCTCTGTAGGATTTCGTTATGTGCCCCCTTGTTCTATGAAAGGAACAAAACTGATTGTATTCAAAAGGAGGCCTTTCGTATCTTCCATCGTTACCATTTCCATTACAATTCCCTTTTTGGTAATTATCCCTTGGGTAGTATCTGTTGTTTCTAGGCCGATCAATTGCATTAACATTAGGAGGTAATAATCTCTCCTGTTATAATTGTCCCTAACCTTCTTGATTGGGGGTTGATATGTTACCCCATCTGTTGTAGCATTTCTGTTATTCTTGAGGATCTTGATGACATGAGCATTGTTCCCTATGTCCTATCTCATCAATTTTCTGTTTAACCCGTAGACCCTTCTACCACTATTGATGGCAGCCTGATCGATCCTCAAAGAAATTTCCAATGCTTCTTTGTAGGATTTGTAGGGTAATTTATGAACGTCTTCTCTCATGTCCTTGTTCAAGGCATGTAAGAAAAGATCACATAATTTGTGATGGTCCATGTTTGGGGCACTAGTTGAGGAATACAAGACTTGTCTCCATTGGGTAATGAAGTGGCCTACATATTCATTCAACTCTTTTTTCATAGTTAGGAATTCTCTGATCCCTATTTTAACAAGTTTGTCCATGTCAAATGCCATGACAAACTCTTTGATTAGTTGTCTGAACGAGTGAATTGAAGCCTATGGCAAATGATACTACCGATCCAAGGCTATCCCTTCGAGGGTTTTCATAAAGATCTTGGCGACAACCCCATCCCAAGGAAGTTCTCTTATCGCAGTGGTGTAAGCTTTGATGTGCGAGTTAGGATCACCCTCTCCTTTGAACTTTGGGAGATCATGTAATGGCTGAGGTAATTGCACACACCTTATGTTTAGGTCAAGCAGTTCTTTTAAGTACAATAGATATGTCCCAAGAAATGCACTGTATGATTGGGGAGTAGATAGCAACAATCCTGTTGGTGGGTTTTGGTAACCTACCATTTGACTTATTTGGTTTCCTACCATGGCTGGATTGTTCTGAATAGGAGGGTTCCCATTCAGGCATAAGTCATTACTCACATTTCTTGAGTAATAACTAAGGTAGGGTGGATTCTGAGATGCCCCCTGGTCGTTCTCCATTCGGATGTTGTCAAAGGATTTCTGTCTTCTTTCAGGAGCAGGTTGTTCTTCTTTGAGGGTTCTAATTCTCTACATTAGAGTTGTGATTAGGTCTGCAAGAGTGGCACTTCTATGTGCTTCCTCATTTCTAGGGTTATCTCTCTGAGAGTTGTCATGATTCAATGCTTCTTCTTGCATGACATTGTCTCTTTGTTCTTCATGAAGAGTAATCTTTAGTTCTTCCTGAGAGTCTCTTGCCTCTTGTAAGTGTTTTTCTAGCCTTCTTACTTCCTCATCGAGATGAGTACTTGAGGCACTGGTGGTTGGTTGATCGGTTGGATGAACTTCTGACCTTACTTGGACTCTCCTAGCTTTATGAGGTGCATTTGGTATGGTTAGGTTGTGTTCCCAAGCTGGATTATTGAAAGACAGAGAGCACTTGGGCTCTCTTTGATCTTGTTCGTAGTCAGAATCATCGTAATCATAGAAGTTTGTGACAGGTACATCTAGGTGAGGTGGCACATATCTATCAAAGGAGGGAGTTTCTAGTTCCCTAGAAGGGATATTCCCTTGGTTTAGATTAGGTTTTGTCATATTCAAGGGTGCCATAGACACCACAGAATAAATAGAGAGAGCGATGATGAAGGTGGCAAAAGCGGTTGCGGCAGAAGTGGCTATGAAGAATAGTGTGAAAATTTTTCAATGCTTTGGATGGGATCTTGAGCTTGTTTGGAATATGAACAACTTAAACAAAAGTTTTTGTCCTTCACGTCAGGTTCACCAAAATATGTACGCTCAAAATTGTGACTCCGGTTGCCTGGGGCTGTTGAGTCAAATTCGGTACGCACATGGACCCTTCCCTCCTTGTCTATGGGGCAAACTACCACGTCACACTCGCTCTCGTGGAAGTAGCCAGTCGAGAGGAGGCAAGACACGTGGGTGGTCTAACTTATTGGAGAGCTGGACTTCACGAAGAGGGGTCAACATGTACTAGGGCATGTGTTGTTGTACGCTAAACTGGATGTTTCATTCTATGATTGTTGTTGTGAAAATAACCCATATGACCTGAAGGGTCACTAGTCATTGTCCTCCTTTTAGGGTTTTTGATATTCCACCTTTGTGTGGGTAAGCTATTTTTTGTTGATTTCTTGTTGTCTTTCGAAGTATTGGATGAACGCTTGTTGTACTAAGAACTATCTATGTTCTTGTTTTTGTAGGACAAGTGGGTCTTGTTGGGGTCTCGGATGGTCTTCCTCTATTTCATCAAGGATTTCCCTCACCCACTCACCTCCTAATCCTAGGCACATTTGTGAGCTGAGACAAGAGTTGAGTGTTTGTGAGTTGACTTTGACTAGATCTAGGGTTTGACTTAGGGATTGTTGACCTATGGTTTGATTTCGAATGACCTTGTGATAGAACCAAGGGTTTGACCAAGTGTTGACTATGGTTGACTACGATTGACCTTGTGATGGAATCAAGGGTTTGCTTCTATGCTTTTGTTCTTTTTATGTTTTTGATGAATGCAAACTAAATGAAATGCAAAACTTGTTTTTTTTTGCTTTTTTTAATGTTTTTGGAATTAAAGATGCTTTTTCTATTCTAGGAATTGTAAAATGTATGCAAACTACTATGAATTTTCCTAATGCAATTATACTATTGTTTTAGGGTTTTTGAATGTTTTGAAATGATTTAATCTAGAAAAGGGAAATTGTTTTTTTAAAGATCTAGATCTAAGAACTTGAAAGCAAATTAATCTAACATGCAAGATCTATCTATGAAGTAAAAAGCAATCAACTTACTATTCCCAAGAGCAATTTTGGTGATCTAATTACTATGAATTAAAATAAAGCAATAAAGGAACCTGAAAATGGGAAGACGCATGAGCCTCCACTACCCTCAAATATCCTTGTTGTGGCAGCCTCATATTCTCTTGGAGCGGGGAAATCCTCTTGGCAACAAGACGAAAATGGAAGCAAAAAGAAGCTATTGAAGCTTTGAAGAAAGCTTGATTGAGAGCTTTGAAGAGCACTGTGGCTTGATGTGAATAGTGTATTGACGCACAAAGAGCTTTTGAAAGTTAAAACAACAAATAATAAGAGGCTCCTTACGTCGTATATGAGCATAAGAATGTTTTGTTGGAGAGCAATAACTTGCAAGACCTATGTGCACAAATGAAATTGCCTCCCTTTGTGCTTTAGGAAGGGGGTATTTATAGGTTAGAAGAAGGAGAGTTAACTCAAATAGATTGGAGACTTAACTTAGAGGATTCAAGAGTGATTTGGGCTAATATTAGAGTGATCTACCTAGTAATAGCTTATCACTCAAGAAATGAAGTAGAAGGAATGCATAGGAATACACGAGTTGTTAATTATAGTTGAAATAGAGTTAATTATGCATGTGTGTGTACATGAAATAGTTAACTCTATATTAAGGTGTTTAATAGGGAAAATGGAGATTTGAGGTAGAAGACTTCAAGTCCCACACTTTCACCTATCAAAACATTCAGGAAAGAAGGAATGAGTTTAGGGATAAACTACTAAATTCCTAGGTTCCCTTTTTCTGCTAAAGTATGTTTGTATAGATGTTTCAAAAAAAAATTTACAAGCTAATGTTATTCATTAAACATGAAACCCTAAGATCTCAATTAGACTGTAATAACTAAATATTCAACATAGATACCAACAGAATAATTACAGAAATGTAGAGCAGACAGTGCAGAGGAAAAGTACCTGGAATCAAAGGCTTTGATGGACTAGGGCCCTAGGGGCAATATCCTAAACTTTTCTGACTGTCAGAATCTTTTGCACCAATGATCTAGCAATCTCCAGAGGTTTCCAGGTCCTAAAAAATTCACCCAGTGGGACTAGGGTGCTACCTCCCATGTCCCAGAAATCTTGCAATCCTGAAATTTGAAACTCTGCGACGAATGTGTTCGCAACACCTATCTTCCTTCTGCTCCTTTTTGCCAAATCTTGACAAATTCAACCTGCACATACAAAAGGAGGAGAAATATGGTTATGGCTATATAGGAGCTTGCCTCAGTCAAGCCATGTTTTTGTTATTCCTACCTCAACAATAGCCAAAAATAAAGATCTGTAGATGTGTGTGCTCATCTAACAAATGTGTATGCAAAAATATCAAACCCTAGATGACTCAAGCATCAAGGAAAGATCAACAACTTGTTTTTCTCAATGATCAAACACAACTTCACCTCAAGGAGATGAAAGCAATGAAGAATTGCATGAACAACAAGGTGAGGTAGTCGTATCCACGGAGGATTTCCAAGCTCAATGTTGGAGGCTTCAATCCTTCTCCCGATCATAAAAAGGGTGTACAAACCGTAGGAAGAGAAAGATAGTCTCAAGATCTTGATTCCTAATCTCCATCCATTGTCTCCATGATAGAAAATTCAAATAAATTCAAGAGCTTCAACAAATCACTGATCTTCAATAGCAATTTTGGCAAAGTTTTGGCATAAAGCTTGCATATAGATTGTGTGTTTTAAAATAATTTTCAAATGTCTTTAAATATCTAACCTTAGGAATTTCAAATTTCAAAATAAGATGTCGACATCGCGTGAAAAGTGAAAATTTGAAAACGGGATCCTGGAATGCATGGTGGGAGCCAACATCCCTCCAAAATTTAGGACCTCGAGAAATAGGGTAGGACAAGGATTCTAGCGCCCAAGTCCAAGCCCTAATTTCTCGCTCAGGACTGCTTTAAGGAGGTCCAAGAATCCCAAATCCAAACTCTCTTTTTCACTTTCAATCTTTAGTTATTCTAAAACATGAGATTTCTTCAATTAGATATATGTCAATTAGGGTTTAGGAAGGTCTAAAATAAACTAGGTTGTGAGGTCACCGAAGGAGAGGAGTTAAACCATGAGAAATTGTACCATTCCATATAGGAGGACAATTTTTGACAACATTTAGCCCCCACTTTAGTGGCCATATGACACTACATGTATATGCAACTAAAGGAAAGTAAATACATCAATCATGAAAAAGATACCCAAAAGGATACTGTAGAGGATGTCGAAGTGTTGTCACTAAAAAGGAAGAAGCCCCCAAGTCTCTAATCCTGCAAGACCACAAAGTTAGGAACCACAACCTGCAAAGGAACACTTATTAGAAAAATCAAAATCAAATCATCCTGCAACCACCACCAATGAGTCAGTACATAAACACTAAGGGGTTGAGTGATGAGACATGATGAGGGGAGAAATCAAAGGGAGATATATGCCCCCTTGTTTCTGCTTGCTTAGTCTAAAAAGGAGAAACAAGGAGATATCTATGCTCATCAATTTCAAGGAATCTTGATGAGAAATGTGTTGCGAGGGTTGTTTGAACAACACCTACACACAACACATTGGATAGGGTAGAGAGAAGAACCAAGATTCCAATGCAACAAACGGTGCAAAAATTTGAGTTCGACAGCTCCAGATAGAGGCTTAAGAGTGAAAAAGATCAATTTTGCACCTAGATAGTGATAGGAATTCTCATCCACTTACTATAAGTAAAGGGAGTTTTCACTTTTTACTTATTCATTCTTATTTCATTGTGTAGAGGAGAGAATGAAGAGGAAGAGACCAACGATGCTAACTCGAAGTCTGTACCAACTTCTAAGACAAGAAATGCTCCAAGCCCGAGTGGTAGAGAGATGTTTCGAGGTCAAGGTAGGGTCTAAATCCATACCTCTGTCATCATTCTTCCTATGTTCTTTGATTTTTTTCATTTTTCATTCCACTTAGGACATTTTGGACAAGGGCCCCAAACAGGGGCGCCCAAGTCCATTTAGGGCACCCTAGTCCACCTAGGGCACCCAAGTCCAGAAAGGATAAGGGCCCCAGGGACTGGGCACTACTTTCTGTTATGGATTCTAGGTGATGATTTTATGCTATAAATTGATTCAATCTTCTCTCTATTTGTCATGCAGGTCATCCCCGACATGCTAGAGCACACAGGAGGCCGCCTGATGTTGCTTCTCTGTGATCACATCAGTACCATGACCGATACAGAGAGAGTTCAGTTACAAAATGTAGGACTATGGTGGGTGTTTGATATGCCTATGATGAGATTCTATAGCAGTATGTTGATGGCCTTGATGGAGAGGTGGAATGCAGATACTTCTACATTCCATCTTCCCATAGGAGAGATGACTATCACATTGGAGGATGTCTACCATATCCTATGACTACTTATTCGGGGAGAGACAGTGAGGATCATAGGACGTCGCTTAGCAGAGTATACACATGAGAGCCAATTATACTGCTTAGGTCGCACTGTCACTTGAGCAGAGCAAGGACACATTCAACTCTGATTACTAGAGTAGAGATGTGCTGACATCCCTCTAGTTTGAAGGATTATGATAGTTACAGTGGCATTAGTGGTCGTGCCAGATGAACAAGGCACTCACCTTCACGGGGGCCTTGTTCACACGATCAGGGCGATGGAGGAGCATGGGACAGTCTACGCGTGGGGACGCAGTATGCTTGTGCACCTCTACCATGGACTGGGATGATATATCCATTATGAGACACAGAGTCTAATATGTTGCACTTTACTATAGGTCTGGGCCTTCAAGCACATCAGATGTACGCAGCATATAGGTTTCCAAATAGAGCCAACGTTCACTTATCCACATGTCTATGCATATCCTCTCTTAGATGTTGAAGACACGATGATCTATTTTACTGGAGAGTTGTATTCGACAAATTGCAACCTAGTGATATCATCTGGAGACCATATCATGGCTTTATACCATGGCCAGGTCAGCAAGGTCAGTTAGTGAGGATGTAGAGGGATCGACTGATGGTCGGTCGCCTCGATCACATAGTCGTATGGTTCTATTTTGACAGGGTAGTGTGATAGTTCAGATGTCGACAGGATGTCCCAATGATGCATCTGAGCTATGTGCACAACGTAGTCAGGGTGAACATCACCTGGCGACTGATAGTAGATGATGTAGCATTTAGCGATGATGATGGTTTAGAGGATGTGACACTGACCTCAAATGCAGACAATGTTGGAGTTACCTGAGCCTACGAGATTTGGTGGTAGACAACACGACCCACTCCTATCTATCCTCCTGGTCACCCCACAGGTGATCCTTGACCTTGGGCCAGGCACACGAGTGACACCGGGATAGAGGATGACTTTAGTGACTTTGCAGGATACTATGATCTAGACGAGGATAAGGCTAATGATAATGATGAGGAGGAGGTCCCATCACGGTATGTCTTCAAAGCGAGACCACAGTGAGATTAGCAGGGGGTAGACATCGACGAGGAGGCCAAGTCAAGGCCACAGTCTAGGGCTCGCAGTCCAGATCCCACAGATGCGAGAGGCTCAAGTCGGCACAAGTAGGGGGAGACTAGTAGGCGTATGCCCCCAACTATAGAGTTAGTTGCAGAGATGGTCACACCATCAGGTATCCGAGATCCATCTTGGTGAGATGGAGATCCAGGTAAGATACTTTTGATATAGATACATTTATTATTGATTATTGATTTATGATGTCTTTATGAGATTCTGATATCTATTTTGTTTCTATTTTGTAGTTGGGACAAATGCACGACACAAACTTGTGAGTCACGTCATAGCGGAGATAGTTCCTTTTGATGCGATCAAGCAACAAGTACAGATGGGGTATTCACCGTAGCCATCTGTAAGGCATCATGCAGAGATATTTATGCCTTTTGTGAGATATAGATTAGCCATGGAGTCGACTTTAGATTGAGCTACAGAGGATAGTGATCATGCTATCTAGAGAGCTAAGCATGCGAAGGCCAAGCTACAGGCATTATGAGATTAGGATGCCATAGAGCCATCATCTGAGAGAGATCCTGTCATTTGTGAGCTTCTACATCCTGAGTTACGTCAGGTGAGAGCTAATAGAGATAGGGCTCATTCAGAGAGAGACCAGTACCAGTGAATGTATATGAAGCTACAGGGTGAGCTGATGGGGTTGAGAGGTGAGCTCAGGGGGTTACAATTGCAAAGTGCCTCTAGGAGTCATTCACGGTCCGTAGCTACACATGGTCACCTTCTGTCACATACACACCACTAGGTCCTAAGGGTACTAGTGATCGAGGTTCAACTATGTGATGTATATTATATACCACAACATCCCATTTTGATGTATGGGATAGTTGACTTTGATGTATATTCAAACTTATGTTTTTCTGTTATTGTTTCTACTGTTGTCTAATCTATCACATGTGATTTATAAAAAATGCAACTAGTGATAAATGTTAATGCTTATACGGAAATGTAATTAATGCTAATACGGAAATGTAATTAATGCTAATGTGATACTAAACAATTCTTTGCAAAACATATAGTAAAAGCACCATGAGTAATGAGTTTTACACATAAGTTAATATTCTATGCTACACACAATTAATGCAAAGGTGATCTTAATAAAGCATGTTTAAGTAAGATACCACAATGATTCACTGGGAACAAATTCTATATTAGATGAATTAAGACAAAATAATCATATCTTATCAAAATTGAAGCTAAACTAAGTATTAATTTTTATTTTTAAAGTAACATCTAATATATAATGTTAAGCATAAAATTTCTTGAGGTGTGTCGCATTAATAGGTTCTTTAAGCAATGCACCTTGCTCATCGGCTAGTTTATATGCTCCTGATCCAAAGGCTTTAGTAATGACATACGGTCCAAGCCAGTTAACGTTGAATTTTCCTTTTTCTCCAGGAGGTACATTTACATTGTGTTGATTCTCATATAGTACCAAGTCTCCAATGTCGAATGAACGATGTATAACTCATTCATTGTACGATAGTTGTATACTTTTCTGATGTGCCTTAAGATGTTCGAGAGCGTTAATACGTTGTTCATCCAACAACTCAAGTTGTAGTAATCTCTTTTTGCGTTCCATGTCATCATTGATAATATCTCTCAAGGAAACTCTTAATGATGAAATTTTGAGTTCCAAGGGCATTACCGCGTTAGCGCCGTAAACAAGATTATACGTGGTAGTTCCAATAGTTGTGTGAATACTTGTTCTAGGCCCATAATGCATAGGATAATTGAGTGTTCCAATCTTTCTGATGTTTGTTAATGGTTTTTCATAAAATTTGTCCAATAACCTTATTTGAAGCTTCTGCTTGGCCATTTAATTGAGGATAGTAAGGCGTAGAGAAGTGATGTTGAATGTGATATTTTTCAAGGAACTTATTCACATATTTGTTCTTGAATGGTGTAACATTATAAGAGACCAAGGAGGAAGGGATACCAAATCGAGAGATTATGTTATCTTGGAAAAAACAATAAATTACTTCAACAGTCGTGGATCATAAAGGAACAGCCTCGACCCACTTTGTGAAGTAATTAGTAGTAGTGATTATAAAGGTATGTCCTTGAGAGGAAGGTGGAGAGAGTTTACCAATTAGATCCAAGCCCCAGACATAAAATGGCCAAGGTGAAATTTGGGCATGAAGTTCTTGTGCAGGTGCTTGAATTAAGTGTTGATGTTGTTGACATTGCGGGCATTTCTTGACATAGGTTAAGGAATCTTGTTCCATGCATTGCCAATAATATCACATATGTATTAGTTTTTGTACCAATGATTTCCTCCAAAATGCCCTCCACAAGCACCGAAGTGAGCTTCTTCTAAAGCTATCGGGATCTCCAAATTACTAAGACATTAGAGAAGAAACCATTATAGCTTCATCTATATAAGGCATTAGATAGAATGATATAACGTGCTGCGAGTTTGTGTAAACAAACTCGAGTATTTTTAGATGTCGAATTAGGGATGGTTCCATCACGCAAATAATTATATATATGGGAGAACCATTCTTCAGAATTCGTATTACAACAAAGCTTAACTTTTGAAGATACCATTTCATCTAATGCAGGTGTTATCGAGCAAGATTACACCCATTATGCAAAGCTGTGAAGCTCAACAATCCTATGTAACATGGGATCAAACTCAGGTTGTGGGTGGCCTATGGTGAGTTTGAACCTCCAGATTATGGGTTGGTTCCCTTGTAATGTTCTAATGGGTTAATGACTTGGTAGGAAAAAGGGATAGAAAGAATGAAAATGAAAGGGCAAAACTAAAAGCAAATGGGTGGTGATGCACCTAATTTGATAGAATACTACAACCCTAATTCACAATAACTTTCAGAGTATCTATCCACACAAATCACTTTGACAATATGACGACAAAAATGATTCTAAGGAAGGCTTGAATAACTTCACAGCAGTAAAGAAATGACTATTTCAACACACAACCTAAGACCTGTGATTTTTACCGCTTTTCAATGCATGCAAATATAAATGAGACAATGATTTTAAAGGTTCTGATACTAAACACAATAAAATCTCATCAAATCATTCATAAAATAACATAAATGAGAAGGTAGATACTTGATTCTACTGAAAATAAAGGAACACTTGCATAAAAAATGACAAAAAAATATAACTTGTAACATGCTGTAATGTATTAATCTACAAAAATTGAGTTACAAACACTCTTTCTCTCTGTAATGCATAAGAGAGCAAAAAGACAAGAACTAGAAAAATAAGTTTTTCTCACAATATATAAAAATGAACCCTCAAGTGCATGGAAAAGGCACTGCAATTTAACTTAGCATCAATAATATCTCCACAAAATTGATCCATGAGCAAGCATAAAAATCCATAAAAAGAAGGGCTATAACTGATCCAATTTGAGCTAAAATAACTTCAAACTGCCCCTCTATCAGTTTGACCAAGTGGTGGACCAAACTCTTCCAAATTTGACCAAAAATCATGCAAAGAACTCCAAAATAGTTCAGTTAACTTCATCTCCTAATTTTGCATGACTTTGGCATGAGAAAACAAAGTAAACAAGTAATAAAGTAATCAAGGTGACTTACTTTACTATGTGTTATAATTTTGTTCTATCTTTGACTTATACAACTTTGTGACAAATAATAAAGTAATTTTTAATTGCATTACTTTATTATTTGTTTACATTAGTTTTTAGTTGCTAAGTCATGCAAAAGATCAATTATCTTCAAAAAGGTTTTGAGAATAACAACTCCGTATATCTCCCATTTATTTGCACAGTTACATCATGCATCCTATGATGCCACAATATATATTCTTCATACATGCAAAAATATACCTTTTTAATCCCTTATATCTCCCATGGAATAATGCTAAGTCATTGCATCTTCATGCCATAATATGTCTCTTATACCTAAGCAATCCTCTTACATCATTGCACTTTGACTTGCATACTCCATCCTTAGAAAAATCAAGGCAAATCACTATCTTTGCATTATTATGTCTCCAAGGTCAAAAAAGAACCTTCAAACAAAAAGCATAGGTAAAATTTATCATTTTATCTTGAAAAGACCCTCACGGGCCCCTTGGCAACACTAGGATTATTGACAAGTGAAGTCTTGACCACGAGCCTGGTATGTATAACAATGATTTAATCAAAAAAGAAGTCAAAACACATGATCCCTCAGTTGGGAAAAGGAGGTTTGAAACCCTAAACTTGTCATTTCTCACTTTTGATTTCTCTTCTACTGCTCCAAGTGCTGCCATGCAAGGGTTTTCTATGGGCTTCTAAGGCTTTTGATGAGGCTTGAACTATTGTCTCTGAGCTATTTTTGATACCAGACTCATCCAAGAGAGTTTTCCTTCTGCATATTCTATTTTTTCTGCAAAGAAAAGTGAAAAAATGTAATATATACTGCTCTATTTTGAAGTTGTAACCCACTGGTTTTATTACTCTGTATATATATTCCATCTTTTCTTCTATTCTTTCTTTGACTCTCTGTATAGAAAGGTCATGATGTTTTTTTTGGTAAGAACTTCCTTCAAAAAGGGAACTGTGTCTTGTATTTCTTCTTTGAATGCTCTGTCTTTTATCATGGCTGTTGACAAGGAAATCAGGTATCTGTTTGAACAAACTCTCCATTTCTCTTCTCTGTTTCAAAAAAGGGTTGTTGTTCCTTCTTTTTTGACACTGCATCATCCTTTTCTCCTTGGCTGTAACATGAAAAAGCATGATTTTTAAGAAAAAAGGGAAGAAGATTTACTTTGTGTGTGGAAACCCTAGTAAGGTTTGTGAATAGAAATCTCCATTTATCTTCTCTCCTTCATTAAAACTACTCCTTAGCATCTTGTTTTACCTCCTGTACCTTCATTGTGATGATGTGATTTAAAAGAGACACTTTCTCTTATTCATTTACAAACCCTAAGAGGATTTTCACATTTACTCTTCAAGGCTCTTTTCCACAATGCTATTCATTTGCCTTTGTAAATAGTTAGTTAAAAAAGAAGTAACTTCAATTTCATTATGTATGTTGCTCCATCATTTTGACTATACCTTCTATGTATTTATATTTTTGATGAAGACAAAAGGGAATAAGTCTGTGTAAAAGGGTGAATGCCTTCTGTTGTTCCAACTTTTCACTCTCATACACTTGACTCATCTTTTGACCTATCCATATACTCCATGGTTTTGACTTGGTGACAGACTAGAGATTATGTGCCTCTACTGCTTCACCATCTTGACTGTATTGATTGTGGCACTCTTATATTGATGAAGAAAAAAGGAAAAAACTATGAAGTCTCATGTATGTAGAGTGAGTATCTTCTGCTGTTCCATCATCTATTCTTCTGTATGTGATCATACTATGGCCTTTTTACTCTGATGTACCTTAATCATGCCTCCTCTATTCTTTTGTTGCACTTATACATTGATGGAGGTCAAAAAATGAATAAGTGTATAAGGTCTAAGTTGCATATGTGCCTCTATTGTAGATGAACAAGGTATATGTCTCATTGTTGCTCCATCTGTATATCAGGCATGTACTTTGTATTGTATCTTTATGATGGCACATGTCCTCTTACAAAGTTGTTCCATATGCTTTGAAATTATCATTGTTGTTCCAACCATGTGACTGTACCTCTTGGCATAGATGAATGGTATCTTCTTTTGATCCAAAGCATACTATATCTTCAGGATATTTGCTTTCGACTTGTACCTTGCAATTCTATGACTATTCCTTTGATGCATTTGAGTCTTCATGACTGTTCCACATGCTTTTAACTTCTTTCTAATACAGATGTAGGGTTCTTCATGTGTCCAAATAGCAATTTTACACTTCATTCATAACAAAAGGTAGAAAAGTACCTATTCTTTAAATGTTTCCCACTTTATGATATAGTTGTACCTCTTGATATGGCATAACTGTCCTTAATTTGATATCCTTTTTAGATGAATAAAGAAGGAAGCATGATGGGTTCTACCCTTGTGGGAGCCACATTTTCTCCACATGCTTGAATAAAATTTCCAATAAATATTTACCTATACCTGCACAAGAAACACACAGGTCAGATATAAAATGTACCTTTGATTCATGATGTGGGGTCACTTGCATGGATTTATCTCTTTTTGATATGGTACTTGTATCTACTCATTCTGATTTTCTTATGCTGATATCTGATTATCGATTACTGCTGCTACATAAAAGTGGATGGTACTTTTTGTTTGACATGATTATGTGTATGAAAAGTTTTAGAACCCAGAGCTTCTAACAAAACTTTTTTGCAGGTGTTATGGAGCTCGACAAATGGAGAGAGTTGGAGACCAACTCAACCTCAGGATTCGTCATTCGCAGGCAATGATGGGTCCCTCTACTTTTCTTATGCATTTTACTCTTTCAAAAAGTAAAATTTACTTTTATGTTGCATACTTCAGTTATTCCCATGACTTGTGTGGGACACTTTTATACATTCTTTTGAATCCAATCAGTGATTTCATTTTATGCAATGACTTATGTATATTTCACTTTCCGAATCAAATACATAGCATAAAACAACTAATCTTTCTTTGAAACTTATGTATAAAAAATGATGTATAACTTGACAGTTTATAAATACCTCTTTTACTTGCACTGAAACATAATGAATAATCAGCAACCGAAACATGAAATCCATAAATTATCTTCATTCTTTGAATTTCTGTTTTCTTGTCCATAGATGATTTCCCTTACCAGGATGATGTAATAGATCAGCTTGAGCTGTTACATGATTTTGATAAGTGATTTTACACCTGTCTTCTGTCAAGACATCAAACATGGACCGGATGATCTTGCATAAAAAAATTGTACCCCCCTTCTAAACAACTAATGTTTAGGCCTTGCTAAATTAGGTGTGAACATAATTTAGTAACACCAGGTGTCCTGAGATTATAACAATAAAGGTGTATTCGTTTGACAAATCAGTAGAGGATATAAGGGAACCTGCGCTTGCCATTGCATCCACATGTCGATTGTCTTTTCTAGGTATAGTATCAATTGAGAAAGATGTAAACTGTTGTAATAAAGATAATGCCAAATCATGATATTGAGATAATTTGTCTTGTTTTTCTAGATAAGATCCAATTATTTGTCTCATAATTAACTGTGAATCACCATATATGTCAATGTTTTGAATATTTAAAGCCAAAGTGGCATGAAGTCCTACGATGAGGGCTTTTTACTCAACGATGTTGTTTGTGCATGAGAAGTTTAGACAATAAGACATAGGAATCAGCTTACCCAAAGGAGGTACTAGTATAACACCAGCACCAGAGCCAGTTCGACATCTAGATCCATCAAAATACAATTCCCATTTGTCATCTTTATTCATATTTAGTGTTTGATTGTCAGGAAATTTATCCTAATTTTGTATAGCAAAGGAGGAAGGTGCCTCAGCTAAATGGTCAGTTAACACTTGTCCTTTAATCACTTTTTGAGATACAAACTTAAGATCAAATTTAGTTAACAACATCACCCATTTAGCAAGACAACCCAAAAGATCCGTTTTAGCAAATAAATGTTTCAAAGGATCGAATGTTACCATGACATGTATTTCAACATTTAAAATATAGTGTCTAAGCTTATGTGTTGCAAACACTAAAGCTAAGCAATGCTTCTCAATAATAGTGTATCGCACTTTATAATTGAGCAAGGTTCTACTAATGTAACATACAAGACGTTCCTTACCATCAGCATCATGTTGTGCTAGTAAAGTTGTGAGAGCATTATTAGATGTTGAAGTATACAGAAGTAATAGTTTATCAGCAACCGCAGGTTGTAAAATAGGGGGATTAGCTAGATAACTTTTTAGATCTTCAAAAGCTTTCTGACAATCAAAATTCTATTGAAAATTTGAATCCTTCTTCAGTAGTTGAGTAAAAGGGTGAGTCCTATCTATGAATTGTGAAACAAATTGGCGAATGTCCTGTATCTTCCCTTGCAAACTACGAAGTTGAGATATGTTTTTATGTGCTGGCATGTTAACAATTGCATCGATTTTCTTCGTATCAACTTCAATACCATGATGTGACACTATAAGTCCCAAAACTTTTCCACTATCAACACCAAAAATGCATTTTTCAGGGATTTAAACGCATGTTGTATTTATTAATTTGCTCAAAGATTTGATGGAGGATTGTGACATGATCCTGACGACATATAGACTTCGCAAGGATATCATTGACATAATCATCTAAGATGTTGTGCATGTAATCATGGAAAATAAGGCTCACAGCTTGTTGGTAAGTTGCTTTGGCATTCTTATGTCCAAACGGCATGACCACCCAACAAAAGGTACCCCAAGGTGTTATAAAAGTTGTCTTATATTGATCAAGAGGATTAATGAAAATTTGATTACATCCAGAGAAACCATCAATGAAAGAAAGTAACTCATGACCAACTATTGAATTGACAATCATATCAATATTTAGAAGAGGGAAATCATCTTTTAAAGATGCAAGATTCAAATCTCAAAAATCAGTGCACATTCGAATACGACTATCAAGTTTAGCGACAGCTACGATACTTGAAATCCAAGGTGAATAATCAATAGGGCGGATAAACCCAACTTATAAAAGCTTTTCTATCTCAACCTTAACAAGTAATGCAACTTTAGGATTCATCTTATGAATCTTTTGTTTAAACGGCTTAGCATCTGGTTTTAGAACAATATTATGCATTATAATTTGAGGATCAATACCAGGCATATCTGAGTAATCCCAAGCGAATAATTGACAATATTCATGTAGTAATTTAGTTGTACCTTCTTTTTCTTCTATTTTCAAACAATCACCTATAAGGATAACCTTTTTAGTGTTATCCATAGAAACTTCAACTATTTTTCCATTAAGTGCTAGATTCTATGAGGTTGGGTGATTTTATCATTTCATCATCTTCTTCTTTAAATTTTGTAGCAATATTTTTAAAACTAGTGGACTTTCCAAAATATGCATCTTGGTTAAGTTGATAAGATAATCCACATTTATGATGATAATGAGAAAGATTGTCATAAGCTCCTAAGAAATCCATTATTGCTTCATCCATCAAAAACATATCTAAAGGAATGTCTGCCAGAGAGCAATTCATGTCTATCATCTTAGGATATACCAAATTAAGCATTGATATAGTGTTAATATTAAGATAAGGATGTCTAGAGGCTTTCTTTTCCTTAAAAGGATTATATCCAATGCCACTAGAGTAATGTTTTGAAGTGGATTCTATAGGTACACGAATCCCTTATTGATTAATTCCACACCCATTACCCACATAGTCACAATTTTTATAGAGGATCTAAAATCCTTGACCATAAAGAGAAGCCATTTCTTTAGAAGAAGATGGAGCTTCATAAGTCTCATAATCTGTGGTATAAGTAAGAGTATTGCCTGGATTAGTTGTCAAAGAAACATTAGGTTTCTTAGTTGTAGCCACATATTCTCTTGATGATATAGGTGCAATATTAGATTCTTCAATAGTAGTGTTGTTAATTTTGTACTCTCCCATAGAAGCAAGAGTAAAATCCAATGAACCCCAATCATCTCCAAGGAATGGATTCAATTGTTGTGATTTTTGTACAATATTCTCTACAGGAGGAGAAGTTGATGAGTCAACTTTCAGATTGTTTAGAATCTTATGGTGACTAATTTACTTTTGTAATTCTAGTTGCAAACAATTATCAGGATTAGGATCAATGTCAATAGTGTAAAGTTTGTCTTTATAAATAAACTTGATCGAATGATGAAGGGTAGAAGGAACTGCCCCCAATGCATGAATCCAAGGTCTATCAAGAATCATGTTATATGATATTGAATCAGGCATGACATGAATCAAGGTAGGTAAAGTAACAGGACCAACTTGTACAGGTAAAGGTAAAGCCATGGATACTTATCCTATCTGGTTTAATCAAGGATGTATCAACTTTAATTTTATTTAACAGATTAAAGCCATGAACATTAAGAGCCAATCCATTATCAATCATAACTCGTTTAACCAACTTCTTGTTTATTGTGATGAATATAATCAAAGGAACATATTGATTTTGAACTTCAAGAGATGGCAACTCATGCTATTGAAATAGATTATTTGTTTTTGTCGCATGCATACAATCTAAAAGAGCTGCTACATCATTAGGCCTAACAATAGGTGGCACAATCACCTTTCGTAAATCTTCTTGGAGTATTCCATGATATGTAGGTGAGGTTTGTATGAGTTCCCAAAGAGAAATCTTAGCAGGAGTAGCACGAAGTTGCTCAACAAGATCATACTCTTGACCAACTTTCTGAGTCAAATGAGGTGCTTGAGGAAGCATCAGTTGAGAAGTTGGCAAAGATATCAGAATACTCAATTGTTGTTTACTTTGTTTATTACTTTGAGTATTATATGTATGAGCAACCATAATATGACTAGGTTTTTGTGAATTTTGATGTGTTATCTGTTTAGCATAGTTATAAATGTAATTAGGAGGTCGAGAAGATGGAAGACCTCTAACAGTGAGCATCAATTTAGAGGGAGGTTGAGCCACATCTAAACACAAGGTGATCACTATTTTCAGTTTTACAGGTTCTTCTTGAGGTTTAGGAACATAAATTGCATTTATTAATCTTTGAAACAAAAATGGTTTAGGAGTCATAGTGGATTGTTCAATTGAGATAAAGTCCTCAAGGGCTTCATCTAACATATTAAACTCATCACAACTAAATGGCTCATTGAACACATGAAAGTCTTGTAAAAAGTAATTCGACATTATAACATGTTCAAATTAACTCAAGACTTAAATGTAAAATGATAGCATAAACTTTGTGAAAATGAAATATAATAGAACTAATCAACACACAAAGTTGTAATTTCAAACTCTTTTAATGAAAGGATAAAGAAATCACTCAAGATTTAATGCATGTACTTTCACAAAAGAGGGTTTCCAATCTAAAAATATGTTTAGGACAACAAACAATTTCAGATCTGATGTTGTAAAGGATGCAAATTCTTTTATAGCACAGGTTCACCAAAATATTTAATAGGGAAAATGGAGATTCGAGGTAGAAGACTTCAAGTCCCACACTTTAACCTATCAAAACATTGGGGAAAGAACGAATGAGTTTAGGGTTAAACTACTGATTTCCTAGGTTCCCTTTTGTTATGTCAGAAAATGTCCCCTTGGGGGCTTTTCCCCTCTTAAGGTTTAGCTCTCGGGTCCTTATAGTGCATTAGAAGCATCTTGCATGATAAACTTGAACTATAATGAGAAAACCCTGAAATCCTATGGCAAATAAGACATAGGGGAGGCTAGTGTGAAAAGCCCTTACTAGAAATAGGGGGTGGACTTGGGTGCTAGCGCCCAAGTCTTACCCTATTTTAGGCCAGGCCCTATTTCAAATGTCAGCTTTGTGACCGTTAATTAGGTCCTAGGCTGACATCATAAGTTTTAAATTCAAAATTCTTAGCAGGAATGTTTGTAGTCACATATAAAAGCATGTTTAGGTTATCATTTGTAAACTAGAAGATGATTATGTGATTTTGGCATCCTAATGATTTTAGAACATTTAAGACATTCATATTTGCAAGAGCAGAGCATTGTTATTGTGTTGTGTTTGTAGATTTGCCTTCATCTTCTCATGTGATTGAAGAGATTTCATGAGTGTGAGATCTACACATATAAGGTGATATCGATTGTGTTTGAATTCATTTTATCATTTGGTTTTTTCCTCTATCCAGCAAGGATACGTACTCTCTCTCTAACAACAGTGTTTGGAAGACTTAATTGTCCTTCCGGGGCTTGACTGAGGCAAACTCCTAAACACCACAACCCCCTCCCACACTCTGTGTCATTGTAGGTTACAGGTTTGGATTTCTACAAAAGTTAAGTTATAGGGCAGTGTTGTTGGTGATCGAGATTCAGGATCCAAAAAAAGCTACTTGAGTGGACTAGGGTGCCAGGTGCATTGTCCTGCATCTTTTTTGGAGCAGAAATTGTCGAAATAGGGATATCCAGTGTCGGAAGATCTGTAGCAGACAAAAAAAGTAGAACATTGGACTTGGGCACCAGGGGCAATGTCCTTGAAAATTTCACACTCCAAACTTCAAAAAATGGTCAGTTGTTAATGTAGGAGTCCGGGACAACACTGAGAGGGGAGGGTGAATCAGTGTTGTATAAATTTTTACAACTTATTATAACTTTATCTTACAAGACAAATAGAGAGGAGGACGTTAATGATTTGTTGAGTTTATATACACAAGACTTATAATAAAATATGTAAACAAAAACTCAAGATCAAATGACTAATATGCACACACACAGAGGAAATCAATGAGAAGCATGACACAAGCTTTTTACCAAGTGGAAAACCCTCCAAGGTAGTTAAACCACTCAAAACTGCCTCACTAGCTTAAGTAAGAAACCTCACTGGTTACAATGTTTAGAAGCACCAACTTCAAGGAGCACCAACCCCTAATACATACAAATAGGTCTCACTGACCATACAAGCCTCACTGGCTACAATATACCTCACTGGCTGAATGTGCCTCACTAGCTTTTCTCAATCAATCAAAACATAAAACAAGGTGTGCAAGAAATGATTGCAACACAATCTGATTTGCACAATTACATAACCTTCTTCTTGGAATTTGCATATCTCTATTCAATCACACTCAATCTGATCTGCATATTAATCTCATGATCTCTGCACAATCAATTCCCCTGATACACAATTAATTCACACTGGTCTAGATTATCTCTACATAAACAATTGCATATTGTTTTCAATCTGTAAGTGCTTTGCATAATGTTTTCATCTTGCACATTCATTTCTTTTCATTTTCTTCATCACATACACAGTATCTTATTCTCCTCTCTTTTCTCTTCAAAAGAATTTCTATAAAAAATGTCTTCAACCCTGCATGATGAACCACACAATCACTCAGTCCAAGCACCTGTAATGTCATTAAATATCATATGACCTTTCACATTCAATTCTTCTCCTACAATACAAGATAACTTGACTTTTCAAATCCCTCTCATATTAATTTTTCAATTTGATTAACATCTCTGAAAAAATCAATTTCACTTGTATGACCATTTCCATTCACGAAAGATTTTCAAAAATAAAATCATATCACATAAAATGACTTTCATCTTTCAGGAGTCTTCAATCTATTCATATTCCCTTTCTACAATCAATTTGAATCAATTTGCCTTGTTCATCATACATCTTCCCTGCATAGAAAATTAAATGTTCATGCTGCCTTTTCAAACTCATCTTCCCCTGCAAAAATATCTTCAATCTGCGTATCAAATCACAATGAAATGATATTTCATATTCCTCTTCATTAAAAAAACTTTTCAATTTTCTTCTCTGCAAATATTGTCTTCAAAAATAATATCTTCATTCAATTTACCAATCTTCAAAGAATTCTTCAATCTATAAAAATCTTTTTCATAAAATCCATCTGCCCTTAAAAAATGAAAATCTCTTTTGTAGTGAGACTGACTCTTCATTTCTTATGAAAATAGAAAAGGATAAGACATAAAAAAAATCTTTAAACTCTATCCACTATAAAAAAAACAAAAACAAGAATACTTCCTCTTTTGTCTTCAACTGCCACAAAGAGAAAATCTTTAAATCTCATAATGTTCTGTCTTTTTTTTAAAGCTTCTAAAAGATACTTTTCAATCGGACAAAAAATCTTCCAAAACTGCCTCAACAAGAGTCTAATAACGGACTTAACAAAAATTTTCCATAGCAATGACATCCACTTGCCCGTCAAAGTAGGAGAGAACAAAAAGGTTTTAAAATTTAAATTAAAACTGTTGAAACTCTTTTTTGCACCCATTCAACTTTTGAAGAAGACCTTTGATTATCAAATGGCTATACATCGCGCTCATTGCAAAAATATAGTGACCGATGAAATCAGTCTTCCTAGGAGGAGAGGGCTGGTTAATCCATGACCGCGACCCCTTTAAGTTGTTACTGAAGTGATTTATCACCTGCGACAGTAGGTTAATAGAGAAAAATAACAAAAAGTGCTCACAATGTGTGACGGGCAGAAAAGGCACAAAAGATGTGTTATGTAAACAACACACTAACCAAAAATACAACAATTGAAGATATGAATACATAATGCATGAACCTTTTATTTCTTCCAACAAAGCATTCCTTCTGTAATAGCATATAAGTTCAACCTTTGCAAAATGAAGTTATAACACCTCTGAAGCCGTGATGAAGATAGAAGCATAAACACTGTTTCATCTAACATCAAACACCAATAAGATAACCATGAACTTTGAACAAAGAGCACCAACCTTGGAGATATATCATCATTATATAATGAAATTCTTTAATATCTGAATATGAAGAACACTGAAGACAACCTTGCTTAGAATTTGCATCCTCTGATCAAGAACAGTGAAGATATCAAAACCATCTGAATCATAAAAGCATCCTGATCAATATTACAATGAAGCAACCAAAGTATGAACATCATACTATGAAGATCTCTTAAGTCATGATAAAAAACAAGTCTTGCAAGTCCATTCTCTGCATCTGCAAGTCTCACATGATGTAATCATCACAAGACATCAAGGATTTCAAAGAAGAAACAAACAATATGTTATCTTTGCATTAAACCTCTGCCACTTGAAGACATCCTGAATAAAATCTTAACCAACCTTGAAGATCTATTCATGAAGTCTTTGCACAAGATCAACCACATATGTATCAAACACTCTGCATCCCTAAAACATTCTCTGCAAGACCACTCATCAAACAAGTCCTTTTTGACATCAATGACAACCAGTCACCATCAGTTAATTTTTGCCTACCTCTGTGATTTACTGTAATTTGCCATATTTCATGAATTTACCTATTGTTTCATAACATTAGGGTTTTGAACATATATGAGCATTAGATTAATTTAATTAATTGGATAAACCCTTGAATTTATGTGATAACAAGTGACAACCCAACCTAATGGGTGAATCCTCTTGCATAAGGGAGATTCAACTCGGTTGAAAAGTCCTTGAATGTTTTGTGTGAAAAAATAGGAATCAAACCCTCAATCAATCACATACATTTCACATCTCTCATTCATCAACCTCTTATTTTCATATAAAACACCTTTTTCTACTAAAGTATGTTTGTATAGATGTTTCAAACAGGTTTTTACAAGCTAATGTTATTCATTAAACACGAAACCCTAAGATCTCAATCATATTGTAATAACTAATTTTTCAACATAGATACCAACATAATGATTACATAAATGTAGAGCAGACAGTGCAGAGGAAAAGTACCCGAAATCAGAGGCTCTAATGGACTAGGGTGCTAGGGGCAATGTCCTAAACTTTTCTGACTGTCAGAATCTTCTACACTAGTAATCTAGCAATCTCTAGAGGTTTCTAAGTCCTGAAAAATTCACTTAGTGGGACTAAGGTGCTACCTCCCATGTCCCAGAAATCTCGCAATCCCAAAATTTGAAACTCTGCAACGAATATGTTTGCAACACCTACCTTCCTTCAGCTCCTTTTTGCCGAATCTTGATGAATTCAACCTGCACATACAAAAGGAGGAGAAAGATGGTTGTGGATATATAGGAGCTTGCCTCAGTCAAGCCCCATTTTTGGTATTCCTACCTCAACAATAGCCAAATATAAAGATCTACAAATGTGTGTGCTCATCTAACAAATGTGTATGCAGAAATATCAAACCCTAGATAACTCAAGCATCAAGGAAAGATCAACAACTTGTTTTTCTCAATGAACAAACACAACTTCACCTCAAGGAGATGAAAGTAATGAAGACTTGCATGAACAAGAAGGCGAGGTAGCCGTATCTGTGAAGGATTTCAGAACTTGATGTTGGAGGCTTCAACCCTTCTCTCGATCATACAAAGGGTGTAAAACCCTAGGAAGAGCAAGATAGTCTCAAGATATTGATTCCTAATCTCCATCCATTGTCTCCATGATAGCAAATTCAAATAACTTCAAGAGCTTCAACAAATCACTGATCTTCAATAGCAATTTTCGTAGAGTTTTGGCATAAAGCTTGCATATAGATTGTGTGTTTTAAAATGATTTTCAAATATCTTTAAATATCTAACCTTAGGAATTTTAAATTTTTAAATAAGATGTCGACATCACATGAAAAATAAAAATTTGAGAACGGAATCCCAGAATGCATGGCGGGAGCCGACATCCCTCTAAAATTCAAGACCCCAAGAAATAGGGCATGACAAGGGTGCTAGGGCCCAAGTCCAAGCCTTGATTTCTCACTTAGGACTTCTTTAGGACTTCTTTAAGGAGGTCCAAGAATCCCAAATCCAAACTCTCTTTTTCACTTTTAGTCTTTAGTTATTCCAAAACATGAGATTTCTTCAATTAGATATAGGTTAATCGGGATTTAGGAAGGTCTGAAGTAAACTAGGTTGAGAGGTCACCAAAGGAGAGGAGCTAAACCATGAGAAATTGTACCATTCCATATAGAAGGACAATTTCTAACATAAGGATAAAAAAACATGCAAATTGGAAGAAAAACAGGCAAAAATGGAGCTTTTTGAGCGAGAAACTCGAGTTTTCATGCACATGAAATCATGACTAGGTCGCCCCTTTCACTAGTAGGGTTGCCTAGGGGTGACCAATGGGTGACCCATGAAGGAGGGCACCTGGGTTGGAGCTGACAGTGGGAGATGGTAGAGGAAAGGGAGAAGAATGGACCTGCCTCCCGAAACAGGTGCAAAAAACCAAATCTCCACTTGCAAAGTAGGATCTCCTAGGAGGAGATCTGGAAATAATAGGGGGAGATTTGGATTGGTTGAGTGAAACTAAAAACCAAAAGTGGGAGATGGCTAGGAGGGGACCTCTAGGAGGCTCCTAAGGGGTGGATAAGATGAAAAACATTAAGGAAAGGTGAAAACTCACCTACAAGATGCAGACAAGGCTTAGGAATAGGGTTGGAAGCTCAGAAATGCAAATCGACAAGAGTCGAAAAGGTGTCGAAAAGTGTCAACAACAATAAGAAAAAGGAAATGACTATTAGGAATTGCATGCAGAAGATATCAATTAAATGCAAATAAAGATTAAACAGAGGAATGAAAAATACACATAAATAATAACAGCGAGAGATAATTTTTAACGTGGTTCACCCAAACTCGGGTTACATCCACCAATAGAGAGTCCAATATTATTATCTAGAAAATCAAACCAATTACAACCAGCAATCCTTGCAACTCAATACCACTACAAATGCTACAATACAATATCAACAGAAATCCTAACCCTTAGCCATTTTTATCAAGACTTATATCAGTTATAAAATAGGGTTTTTTTTATGTCGGCCAATAGAAAAAATAACTCTCGACGCCTTTATAAAATAATAAAAGTTATTTAACCTCCAAGTCTAATTAGGCTCCATATAACAACAATCTCCCACTTGGAGACTAAATATACACCACTGACCTTGTAGCTCCCATTGGAAATAAACACCTTGGACCTTGTTCTTCTAATTCTATTGTTTTCAGTCTTGAAGACCAATTAAAGCTGAAGAGGAGCTCAACTTCTCCCTTGTCACTACCATCATAAACATATCCACTGGATTTTCATCTATATGTATCTTTTCCAGCCATAATTGTACATCATCCAATACCGATTGGATGAAGTGATACCTTAGATGTATGTGTTTGGTCTTTGAATGCAAGGCATAATTCTTTGCAAGATGTATGGCACTCTGACTATCTGTAAAAAAATATCTGTTAGCCTGTTGTTTACCTAATTCTTCCATGAAAGATTGCAGCCATATCATCTCCTTGCTTTCCTCTGTTGCGGCTACATACTTTGCCTCCGTGGTGGATAAAGCAACCACCTTTTGCAACCTGGAGATCTAACTCACCGCTGTCCCACCTACAATAAAGACATAATCTGTAGTATTCTGCCTGGTATCAATATCCCCTGCCAAATCTGAGTCCACATAGCATGCTAAATCAATATTAGAGCCCCCAAAACATAAATGTTTATTGGATGTACCTCTCAAATATCTAAGAATCCATTTTACCACATTCCAATGCTCTAATCCGGGATTACTCATATACCTGCTTACGACTCCCACAACATGTGCAATATTCAGTCTCTTGCATACCATGGCATACATTAAGCTTCCTACAGCTGAAGCATATGGTACCTTGGACATTTTGTCTTCCTCCTCTTGTGTCTTTGGACACATCTCCTTAGTCAATTTCAAATGACTAGGCAAAGGTGTGCTAACAGCTTTTGCATTCTCCATATGGAATCTCTGCAACACCTTTAGGTACTATTAAGGAACCTCTTGAAACCTTCCAATTTTTATCATTAAAAGTAACTATGCAACCTTCATCACCTAGCTGCCCTGCTGAAATTAAATTCCTACTTAGCCTTGGAACATGCCTTACCTCTTGTAGTAGCCAATGATTCCCATTCTTCAACGTAATCTTAATTCTTCCCTTTCCAACAATTTGACAAGGTTCATTATCTCCCAAATAAACCAGTCCAAAATCCCCTTAGACATAATCAAGAAAATAAATTCTATGGGGTGTAGCATGAAATGAGGCCCCTAAATCTAAAACCCATGAATCATCATCATTATCTAGGGAAAGAATCAAAGCATCATCTTTAGATTTATTGCTTACCACATTTGCCTCCTTATTGCCTTCTTGTTTGTCTCATTCTTTATTCTTCCAAGACCAGTAATCTTTCTTTAGATGACCTTGTTTCCCACAGTACCAGCAATCCTTCTGTCCTCTAGATTGGGACCTCTTGTCCTTTGATTTTCCTCGTGACTTCCCATGACCTCCAGAACATTTTCCTCTCTCCTTTGATCTGCCCCTACTTTCTACATTCAAAACACTACCTGATGTGGAACCTCCCGAGATTTTCTATCACATTTCCTTGCTAAGGATAACACCAACAACATCATCAAATTTCAAAGTATTTGAACCAGAGACAGAGTTACTTACAGCCATTACCAAGCTATTCCAACTTTCTGGCAAAGAACATAAAACCAAGAGAGCCCTCACCTCTTCATCAAATTTCACTTTTACAGAAGTTAATTGACTAGTATTCATATTAAACTCATTTAAATTATCTGTCACAGATCCACCTTCAATCATTTTCAGATTAAACAAATGCTTCATGAGAAAGACCTTGTTTGAGGCTGAGGGTTTTTCATACAATTTAGCCAAAGCTTTCATCAGTTCATTTGTTTTCTTCGCTTTTGTTATATTGAATGCCACAGATGGTGCCAGGTACAACCGAATGGTTCCCAGTGCCTTTCTATCTAAAAAGTTCCCAATCCTCATCAGTCATTGCTACTAGTTTCTTGGCTATTCCTTCCAACGGCCTCCATAAATCCTTCTGATAGAGATAATCCTCCATCTGCATCTTCCATAATTGACAGTTCTACCCATTGAATTTATCTACCTTCAATTTACCCTCATCCACCATTGCTCCCACTTAACCATGAGACTCCCACTCAACTGTGAGGCCTTCCTGCAGACAATAATCGAACACAACCTGCTCTGATACCACTTGTTAGGAATTGCATGCAAAAGATATCAATTAAATGCAAATAAAGATTAAACAGAGGAATGAAAAATATACAGAAATAATAACAGCGAGAGACAATTTTTAATGTGGTTCACCCAAACTTAGGCTACATCCACCAATAGAGAGTCCAATATTATTATCCAGCAAATCAAACTGATTACAACCAACAATCCTTGCAACTCAATACCACTGCAAATGCTACAATACAATATCAAAAGAAACCCTAACCCTTAGCCGTTTTTATCAAGACTTATGTCAGTTATAAAATAGGGTTTTTTATGTTAGCCAATAGAAAAAATAACTCCCAACGCCTTTATAAAATAATAAAACTCATTTGAGGTTTCGTGGGCACTGCCCCTCGACCCCTCCCTATATCGCGACAAGGAGTGTGCTAGGGGTTGCCCCTGGACCTGGCAAGGGGCACTGCCCCTTGACCTTGTCTTGGGGGTGCTGCCCCCAAACCCCCTGTTAAATAATTTGGGGGGAAACCACACCGATAAAAGTGGTGAAAATTTAACCTCCGAGTCCGATTAGGCTCCATATAACAACAACGACAAAGGAGAAACAATACAAGATGAAAGAGAAGACATGTCACCAAGAGAATTGTTGTCGAGAGGATGTTATTTCATGCTTACATATATGTGACAAGGATCTAACTCCTCATAGGGGTCCTTGTGGAGGTTGTGCATGATTTTTGTGCTTACAGAAACCTGTTCGCTTTACCTACACACAAGGAAAGAGGAAAAGGTTGTGTTGTGTATAAGGGTTTGCCTCAGTCAAACCTTGTGTTGGTGTCTCCACCTCCACTACAACAATGATTAAGATCCAAGAGTTCTTATCCACGTGGGGACAGAGGCCAGATTTGCAACAATATGATGAACAATGATGATAATAACAACAAGATATCCAACCTTAGTGTATGATGTGCAACCACCAACAAAGGAGAGTGATGAAAAGGAATTCAAACCTCCTCCAAAGCCTGCAAAAAAGTTCAATAGCATTCATAAGTAGAAGACAATCCAAAGCACAAAGAATCCTTCAACATAGCATAGCACATGGGAGCAAATTAGCTTTAATCTTCTTAGCATTCAACTAGTTCTAGGTGTAAAATGAGTCACAACACACATTTAAATATGCATTCCCACTAACCTTCAGAAATTAAAATTTAATTAGGCCAACAAATGCAAACTACAGGAACATTCTAAGCCAACATTGTGAAATGGGATCAAGGCTCCCAAGTGGGACCAGGTCGCTGGGGCGCCCTGGGCCCTTGATCCTAAACTTTCAAGAAATATCATTTAACAAGGCTTAGCCAAGTCCTATATTGATTAAGTCAGGTTTAATTGTCGAGATCAAGGTATTTATCTGTTACAAGCTCAAATAGGTGTTAAAATAGGTCTTGATTAACAAAGGCAACAACATAGGTCCAACCTAGGAGCTAAACAAGGTGTAAAATGTTAGTGTACACATTTTACGACATTACATTTATCCCCCACTTTAGTGTGGGTACGAAATTACATTTGAACTCATACTAAAGGGATGGATCAAACACACAAACATAGAAATCCAAAGGATACACCAAGTTGAGAACCATAGTAGCCCCCAAACTTAGGATCCTAAGGCTGCAAACACATCAGACAAAGGCACATAAATTAAGATATATGCAGAGTACTAAAAGAATACAAAGGAATACATATGGAGGACACGTGAAACACAATGCATACATTCTTGACATGAAGCTGGTGCAGGAGCACCTAACACAAGGTGGCCTCCATGAGGCATTTAAAATCATGTTTTGTTTAGAAAATTGGGTTTTGTGTTGTAATAAGGTCTATTTGACCAATGCATGTCATTTCTGTTTGTATCTAGGTTCATTTTGTAAGGCCCAAGGGACTTAGGTCACGGTTGTCAAGTTGTTAGTTTTCTACCAGCCGCTTGGAAACCAGTTAGTTTTCTCCCAGCTGCTTGGAATGAGTTGGTGTACCTCGGGGCAAGCTTATAAACCCCAGGAATATGAACCAACACAGGCATTTGGAGATATTGTAATCAGATCGAAGAGGAGATTGAATGTGACTGTGTACTATTCTAAGGGGAAATAAAGATTGTTCTGTTCTGTTAGTTTGAATTCCGTTTACTGTAACTACAAATCATTTAACTGCAGATTTCTATTCTTTTGTGTTTTCCCATTGTTACAATATGTCGATATGAAGCATTCCACTGATAAGATTTCTGTCAAAATTAGTGGAATGGCTTCGTTGTACAGATATCTATTTTTGTTTTCCGTTTCATTTCATTGTTCGCAGGGGCAGATGTTCTAGATCGAGTGCTGTGCACAATAGATCGCCTAGCATCTCCATGTGATAGGGTTTGGATTGCAGGAGTTGAAGCTCTTATCAGTGAGATAGAGGCCATCGATGAAACATCCCTCTCTCAAAGCGATAGGGATAGTCTAGCTGAAGAGAAGTTCAAGCGTTGAACAGAAGCCGTAGTCTAAGATTCATATCAGAATGACGAAGTATATCGGCATAGTAAACCCTAGTGTGGCCGATAGTATTTGTCATGTCGATGAGTAAAGGACTGAAGGTAACATTAGTGAGATTGGTGTGTTGGCGGAAGAGTTTTTGAGTGTACCGACGATATTAAGTCCTGCCGATAGTGAGTTCGAAGGTTCAACGGGTTCAAAAGTTGATAAGTGTTCGCTTCCACTGTGTGCTCCCCATCATATTGGTATCAAAGCAGAAGCTGAAGAGGAAAGGTGAGCAGCAGAGTAGAGGAAGAGGTGACAGGAATTTTAGAGGCAATTTTGGAGGAAGAAGTCATAACTAGAGGCCTAGTGGTGAGTCTATCCAAGAAGAGCAAGTTGGAGACTCAAGTAGCAGAGGAGGCTACCGAGGAAGAAGGCCAAATGAAAGAGGTGGGACAAATGGATCAGGTAGAGAATCCAAGTTCTCCAACATGAGATGTTATAACTGTATACAGATAGGGCACCCAGCTTATAAGTGTCCAGAGAAGGCCTCAACTTCTCATGGTAGTGAGAAGAGAACCACTTTGACTCAAGAGGATGCAGGGAGTGTGACATCTCCTGAAGTAAATTTGACATCAGAAATGGGAGAAAATCTGATGATCAAGAGGACGTTGCTCAAAGAACCAATGAAGACTAAACCATCACAAAGGAGAGCACTTTTCAGGATCAATTGCAAAAGCAAAGGTAAAATATGCAAGGTAGTCATAGATTCTAGTTCAACAGATAATATGGTGTCCAGGGAAATGGTGGATAAATTGAACATAGAAAGGATTCCTCATCAAAATCCTTACAGAGCATCTTGGGTAAGTGATAGTCAATCACTTTTTGTAGATGAACAAGCATATGTTGATTTTTAGATTGGAGAATATAAGGAGAGAATTTTATGTGACATTTTGCCCATGGAGTGTTGTCACCTACTTTTAGGTAGGCCATGGCAATTTGATAGGCAAGCATTATATGATGGATATGCTAACACATACACCATCAAGAAGGATGGAAAGACTTTTGTGATGACACCATTGCAAGAGGATGCTGAAGAAAAGAAGGCATCCAAGATCATTTTGGTGGGTAAGAAGGAGTTTGTGAAGATGCATGAAGAAGAGACAAGGAAAGTTGAGGATACCTCAAGGAGTGGGGTTGCTAAACGTCAAAGTTTGAAGGTAATTTCAGTTTTGAATGATGGAGATTAGATGGTAATGCCTGAGATGGATCAGATGAAGGTCAAAGAGCAGGTCTGCAAGTAGCCACAAGTTGATTGGACAGAAAGAGATGCTATCATAGTAGGGACCATTGTTTGTCCTCTAGAGCCAACGAGAGTTGAAAGGCAATCATATTCTACCATAGCAGCAATACAAGAAGCATCAAACAAGATTTTGAATGCAGGTGTTCAGGCAATTATGACAGTAAGCAATCATGGCATGCAACATCCAAGTTTGGTTGCAAGCACTCACTCATGGTAAGGTGTGAGTAGAGCCTACAATGCTAGGCATGAGTTTTTGATTCCATGGAAGTAAGTTGCAGTCCAGAGCTCATGGGGAAGGCATGATGCCGCAAAGGATAATGGTGGTGCAAGACATAGACTCAACTCATGGGACATGAGTTCTTTTCTAGGTGGGGTGTATGGTACAGGAGCACCTAACACAAGGTGTCCTCCATGAGGCATTTAAAATCATGTTTTGTTTAGAAAATTGGGTTTTGTGTTGTAATAAGGTCTATTTGACCAATGCATGTCATTTCTATTTGTATCTAGGTTCATTTTATAAGTCCCAAGGGACTTAGGTCACGGTTGTCAAGTTGTTAGTTTTCTCCCAACCACTTGGAAATCAGTTAGTTTTCTCCCAGCCGCTTGGAATCGGTCTCCCAGCCGCTTGAAATGAGTTGGTGTACCTCGGGGCAAGCTTATAAACCCCAGGAATATGAACCAACACAGGCATTTGGAGATATTGTAATCAGATTGAAGAGGAGATTGAATGTGACTGTGTACTGTTCTAAGGGGAAATAAAGATTGTTCTGTTATGTTAGTTTGAATTATGTTTACTGTAACTACAAATGGTTTAACTGCAGATTTCTATTCTTCTGTGTTTTCCTGTTGTTGCAATATGTCGATATGAAGCATTCCACTGATAAGATTTCTGTCGAAATTAGTGGAATGACTTTGTTGTACAGACATATGTTTTTTTTTTCCATTTCATTTCATTGTTCGCAAGGGCAGATGTTCCAGATCGAGGGCTGTGCACAGTAGATTGCCTAGCATCTCCATGTGCTAGGGTTTGGATTGGAGAAGTTGGAGCTGTTATCAGTGAGACAGAGGCCATCGACGAAACATCCCTCACTCAGAGCGATAGGGATAGTCTGGCTGAAGAGAGGTTCAAGCATTGAACAGAAGCCACTGTCTAAGATTCATATCGGAATGACGAAGTATATCGACGTAGTAAACCCTAGTGTGGCTGATAGAATTTGCCATGCCGACGAGTAAAGGACTGAAGGTAACATCGGTGAGATCGGTGTGTCGGCGGAAGAGTTTTCGAGTGTGCCAACGGTATTAAGTCCTGTCAATAGTGAGTTCAAAGGTTCAATGGATTCAAAAGTTGATAAGTGTTCGCTTCCACTGTGTGCTCCCCATCAAAAGCATACACATAAGAGAATATGATGAATACACATAAGACATAAGGAATACATAGAGAACACACAAATAAGCAACACAAGAATAAACATGAACAAACATATAAGGCACATGACTCTGACACTAGCTTGCTCTGTCGCTAGGGGTCATGTGGAAAGGAGTGCCACCATGGATCACACACTAGTAAGGACCACTGAATTATTAGGTGACCATGACAAGTCACATGAAGCGCATGTGTTAGCCAACTTCATTGCGCTAGGTGGCTCAGGGACAAAAGAGGAAGCATCACAGGCTAGTGAGGACCGTCGAATCACTAGGTGAGTTCCACACCAACAAGTGAATACACATGCAATCACAAGAGATCATTTCATGATGTATGTCCCCACCTTAAAGTGATTGCTAACTCCTTGCAGGAGTGATTGCTTTAAGGTAGAACAAATCACAAATAGGCACGAGAGATTTCTAGAAGCACATGCCCATAAGATATTTTTTTCCAAAAATTACACCACATAAAGGGGTTGTCCCCGAACAAGGAAAACCAAGGCGATGCTATAGACATGATACATAATTGTTTGTGTAGTCATGGTATGATGTCCATCATAGAAACAAGGAGCCAAAAAAGAAATCACAATAAAAAAAGAGATAACACAAAGGGATCTACCTGACTAGCATTAGTATAGGAATGGTTGTATAATAGGAGGCATCTCAAGACTATATATATTTATATATATAGGGAACTATCATCATTTGCCAGCTAGTAGAACTAAAATCAAACAAAATAAAATGTCCCTTGGGTCAACAAGGGAGAATGCCAAAGCACCCTATGCCTTGCAATGTCCCCAAAGGACACAACAACAATAGGGAAGAATGACAAATAGAAGAATGATGTTACAAATAGAGTGAATGTCACAATGACATACGTTCACTTTGTATCCTTGCACCTACAAGGGTGTCAAGGGTCATCCAAGGAGAACTTAACAACACAACAATCAAATCAAACAACAAACAACAAACAACCACAACAATAGTAATTAAAACATACATAAGATATCAAGCAACACATCATGGGGGAAAACATTACGCACACTCACAACATATAAAATAAGGTACCTCACACCTGAGTCAACCTAAATCTAATCATCCTCCTCCCAATCTTGCTCGTCATTCATTTGAAAAGGAGGATAACATGCAAGAGGAACTATAGCATGTGAGGTATAAGGAACAATAGCCATATCTCTATCATCTTCAGAATCACTATTAGAATATATTTCAATAGTTTCCATAATGGCTTTTGAATATTCTTCTTTCTTTGTAGAAGACATAATAGTGGTAGATGTCTCTTCGGCATTCGTCGGTGATAAACACTTGCGAGGAGGGAGATTCTCCACTCCTACAACAAGGTGAGCCATAGCACGACAACACTTCTTAGGGGAACCATAGTATCTTCCAATGCAGGTTCCTTTTCTTCCTTTGCTTCAAGAACATTAGAAGAAATAGGAGGAACCACCGTAGGGTGGAAGACCATGGGGGGAGGGTTCCTCAATGTAGGATGATCTTCCTTCTCAACTTGTGAAACAAGAGGAAGTACGGGAGCATCCTTAAGTAATTGAGAATCCTCAGGAAAAAACACGCGTGCAACTGATTGATCTCCACCAATCTCTGTAGAGGCAGGTGGCACAAAAGTTATATTGCGATTGCAGGGAGGTCTATTTTTTGCATGAAGGTTGCCTCATTGTCCTTGAAAGGATGGTAGAGGGGGAACCTTGGAATATCAACAAGACACTTAAGGATGGGGAAGAACCTTCAATTTGGGCTTCACTTTGTTCACTACCTATGGGACAGGAGGAATACCAATCAGAGCCTCAAAAGATCGGGGAGGTTTAGGAACATCCCCAGGAGGAATATTACTAAGGGATAATTCTGCTATCTTCTTTTCTTTAAATTGTTGATATGATAAGAAAAATATATCCTCCCTCTCTTGAGCAACTCCCACTAGTTGTGGCCAGAAGTAGTCGAGTGAAAAATGTCCATTGCGAGCGATGGGGCCATACTGACTATGGTGTACAACATGTACATGTCCCTTAAATCAGAATTTTAAGCACTTATGAAACATAGAGGGGACTACCTTCATAGAGCAGAGCCATGGATAGCCCAACTTCACATGAAACAAGTCTAATGTAGGAATGATAACAAAACTCACATCCAAAGCTCTAGGCCCAACTTTAACTTCAAGAGTCAAAGAACCAAGAGTTGGATGGATAGACCCATCATGTGCTCTAATAGCCATCTCTGATACATCATATGTATCTTGATGTAAACCATGCATGTAGAGAAACTGTTTAGTTACTACATTCACCATGCATACCAGATCTACCATAGCACCCCAAATAGGCTTATCATTGATTCAAATAGTAATATATAAAGGTCCATCAAGAGCTTCAATAGTAGCATCATGTGGAGTGAAATTTATAACAGGTTCTACATTCATTCTCTCTTTGTGAGGGTGAGCATCCACCATGCAAATATCTCCATCACAATCTTCATCATCAAATATATTCACTACATTAGATTCGTGGTGAGGTAAAGAATCAGTGTATATTTGAAGATTTTGATTAGGAGCTGCCACCAATTTATTCCCTTTATAATTAGCACCCGCAACCTAGATGACATTGGAATTGATGAGGTCTTGAACTTCATGTTTAAGATGCATGCATCTTTCAGTGTCATGGCCAATGGAGCAGTGGAATTGACAATAAACCTTCACATCAAATGAAGATGATTGCATCTTATTTGGATCAAGAGGCTTAATAGGTGGTAGCTTGATGAGATCATGTGTCATTATAGCATGAAGAGATTTTGATAATGGTGTAAAATTTCTTGTTTTCAGTTTTAACTTATAAGGGATGAGAGCAAGGGATGACGCTGCCACCACATGCTTTCTAATGTTATTCGCTGAAATTTTGTTTATCTTTATGAATTTTATGCTGTTTCTCTTGAATGAATTATTATTAGAGGCCTCAAATTGACCAACCAGAGCTGATGAGTGTTGATGCTCATACTGACTAACCAAGAGTTGATAATCATGAAGAGCCATGTAAAGATGAGTAAATGAATCATACCGCATCAAAAATACTTCATCATGGATGTGAGGTTGTAAGTTTCCAATAAAGATTCTTTGCACGTCCACATCTGGAACAGAGTATTGGATTCGTAAAAAGAGGGCTTGATAACAACCCATTAAGTTAGTTATTTTCTCTTTTGTTCATTGTTTACAGTGAACCAAATCCATCAAAGAAACTTGAGGTCCAATGTTAGCTTGAAAATGTTCAAGGAATTTAGTGACAAGTTATGAAAAAGTAGTTATATAATTAGGAGGTAGGACACAAAACCAATCCAAGGTTGTGTCTTTGAGTGACCTAGGAAATAGTTTTGCTAAGAGCGCATCCTCAAAGTAGAAATCACTACACATAGCGGTAAAGGCTGCCACACGGTTGTTTAGGTCTCCCTTCCCATTGTACTTTTTAAACCGAGGAGTCTCAAACTTCTTGAGCACAGGAGTTCTCAGGATGGCATAAGACAAAGGGCTATATGGAGATGGTGTGTTATTACATTGTTTTTAGGCAGGCTACTACTCATGCTAGCCAATTGTTGTTGAATGGAGCTCATATTTTTCAATAATTGGTCTATGACAAGATTGGAATTTGAATTAGGTAAAGATTGGAATGAACTAGATGGACTAGATGAAAGAGTATGATTAGCCTTTTGAAACAGAAGAGTTTGAGATGTAGGTGTAGTATTAGGTGCGAGATTTGTATAATTGTAAGGAATAATATTATAACGTTGACTAGTATTTCTGGTGTTTAAACCAACACAAATGGTAGCATCATTACTTTGTTGTGTAGTAGTGGTAAGGACAGTAGATGAATAAGTAGGCATAGGAAGTGTGGGCATAGGTACTGACACTTGAGTTCCTATGTAATTAGGAGAAGTCACTTTCGGCATGAGTTCGACACAACTAGCTGCCGACATAATGTTGTTATTCACTATGTGAGCTAGGCCACACAAGACTTACACTCCTTCTTGTCCCTCTTGCAAAGACCCTCTAAGACTCTCAACAATAGGGATGGTCTCCCCAGCTATATGCTTTGCGCTCACAAATTGTTGAAATTTAGCCAATTCTGTGTCTAACTTTTGAATTTGGGCATTGGGCACATGAATGATAAGGTCATCAATGTCAATGGATTCTTGAGTAGTTGATGTTTTGGGATAATTATGGTAGGAAGTCGTGTGACTTGATTAAGGATCTCAGATGCGGACAGATCATTATTAGAGCCCATTATTCAAATACTTCTTCTCACAAAGGTGTTAGAATCGGGGCACCAAGTGATAAAGCTCATAAAGCAGCTACAAGTCTCAATAACAAACGAGATGCACAAAAAAAAGAGATTGATGATGTAACAAAAGGAGTGTTTAAGTTTTCCTTTAAATAAAGCAATATACCTTTGATCGAACTCAATTCTATGTAAGTCCATTTATGTGTCAACAAGAGTAAAGCTTAAATGAAGTGCAAATTTCAATGCTTTTCCAAAAATCAATGCAGAAATTTCTTTTATCTTCAATAGTCAATGTAAGATGATTATTGTAATGTAATGGAGTAATGCAAAATCAGATCTAGGCTGTAAACAATAACAACAAAATATAAAATTAAACCTATACTTACAAACCCTAGCATGCAACACTAACTAGGTTCCACAAAATGCAATCTTTTCAAAAAATTTTTAGCAATAAAGATGATGTAAATGCACAATGCATCTATATGAAATGCCTAATGAATGAAATTTGGATCAGATATGAAATGAAAATTAGAAAATGATATGAGTCTATTATGATTTTTCTTTTCCAATGCAAAGATTGAATGATGATTATGTAACTTTTCAAATCTTTAATGCAACTTTTTTTTTTCAATTTCAAAATGCAAGGATGCAAAAATGTAAAATATTTTTGAATAATAACTAATAAAAGAGTAGAACAAGTGCAAATGCTTTAAGCAAGTCTAAATCAATGCAACAAGATCTAAAGAACCTTCAAACTACAAACCCTAGGGTCAAAACTAGTAATATTATGTATAAATGCAAGGTTTTTCAAACCCTAGTTCTCAAATTTATGCAAGATTCAAGCAAGTATGAATGTAAAGTAATTAAGTATCACACTCTTAATCAAATATAGAGGGATGAGCAACTCAGATCTAAAAGAAGAGCGGTGCAAAGAGGGTGTAAGCAACTATGGGTTCACCAAAATGTAAAGTTGAAGAAAAGGGGGATGACAAGCTTAATGGATCAAACTAATCAAATCCTCTTCCACACAATACATTCAAGGGAGATACCGAGCCTAGCTTCTACCCAAGAGGGAGAGCTTACACTACAGGGGTTTCTACTCCTTTTTTTGTATAGAGATGATTCAACCAAACTTGACTGCAATCAAGAAAACTAGCAAAGATGTAGGATTAACACAAAAGACACAAGGATCTGACTATTGCAGATTAACAAAGATGAATCAGATTTATCAGAGAGAAGAGTAGGGGCTAGAGAATAGTTCAGAACTTGGTAATTTTAATAGAGATGTCCAAGATAGGGGCGCCTGGGCACCCTGGTCCTCCTGAGGGCTCGGGCAAAACTTTCAGGATGATCAGGTCTGTAGATGTCTACACTTCCTTCTTTCTAGCTCTCAGCTTCCAAAACATGTTCGCCTTACCTACACATAAGGAAAGAGGAAAAGGTTGTGTTGTGTATAAGGGTTTGCCTCGGTCAAACCCTGTGTTGGTGTTCCCACCTCCACTACAGCAATGATTAAGATCTAAGAGTGCTTATCCACGCAGGACATAGGCCAGATTTGCAACAATATGATGAACAATGATGATAAATGATGATAATAACAACAAGATATATAACCTTAGTTGATGATGTGCAACCACCAACAAAGGAGAGTGATGACAAGGGATTTAAACTTCCTTCAAAGCTTGCAAACAACTTTAGTAGCATTCACAAGTAGAAGACAATCCAAAGCACATAGAATCCTTCAACATAGCATATCACATGAGAGCAAATTAGCATTAATCTTCTTAGCATTCAACTAGTTCTAGATGTAAAATGAGTCACAACACACATTTAAATATGCATTCCCACTAACCTTCGGTAATTAAAACTTAATTAGGCTGACAAATGCAAACTAGAGGAACATTCTAAGCCAACATTTCAAAATGGGATCAAGGCTCCCAAGTGGGACCAGGGTGTCAGGGCGCCCTAGGCCCTTGATACTAAACTTCTAGGAAATGTCATTTAATGGGGTCTTAGCCAATTCCTATATTGATTAAGTCAGGTTTAATTGTCAGGATCGAGGTATTTATCCATTATAAGCTCAAATAGGCGTTAAAATAGGTCTTGATTAACAAAGGCAACAACATAGGTCCAACCTAGGAGCTAAACAAGGTGTAAAATGCTAGTGTACACATTTTATGACATTACAATATATACATACATACATACATACATATATATATATATATATATATATATATATATATATGTGTGTGTGTGTGTGTATGCATGTATAGACATATACATACATACATATATACATATATGTATAGACATATACATGCATACATACATATATACATATATATGTATAGACATATACATACATACATACGTACATATATCAAAACCGGTGTTGAAGGGTGTTTTTTAAAGGGTGTAAATGGAAGGTTGTTTAGGTTTTTTGTGTGGTTGTATCATTGCTAAAGTAACTTGACTGCTTGTGTAATCATGAGGGTTCTATATTTAAATGGGGCTCTCATTTTTCCATGTGTTTTAACATTCTTTATTGTTTCAGATGGGATTTCTTCATTTCATTATTGTCTGTGGTCGTAAATGGAAGGTTATTTTAGTTTTATGTGTGGCTGGGTCACTTTAATAGCGATACAATTGGTTTTTTGGTTTTCTTTTCTTGTTCTATCACTAATAACGTGACCCAACTAGTTTTGTTGGAACTGGTGAATTGATTTTACTATTTATTCAAGGATGTCAATGGAAGATTGTTTTTGTTTTTTATGTGATTGTAGTGACCCAACTAGTTGTGTAATGATGAGGTCTCTCTCTCTATACACACACACACACACACACACATGTATAGATATAGGAGATTTGTCTCATCCACTAGTAAACTTAGGAGATTTAGATATATATTTAGGTTTCTTCATGTAGTCACATGTTCTCTAGCAGAATGTAGTCCTAGTTGATAGGTTTATTCATGCTTAACTTCATGTATATGAAGACATCTTTTTAACAACTTATTCATGCTATATTATAGTTTTCTTTGAAAACTTATTCATGACAACCCTCCTGCAAAAAAAAATTTAGTCTAGTCATCTATTTGTAGTAGTGAGAAGAACATTTCAGACCCTACTTCTTGTCATAACATTTGTATGATAATAATTTCATTATCTAGTTAAATCTCATTCATATAACATATAACATCATCCATTCATAGAACATATAACATCTTTCACTAATAATAGTCATTAATTTCATATCTGAAATAAAGATTAATGCAATAAAAAGATATATGAACGTCTAAGCAATAATATTACTCACTAATTTCATATATGAAATGAAGACATATGCAATAAAAAGATATATGAATAAGAATACTCAGTAATAATCATTGCACAAGAGGGAGATTGTATTTTTTTAATCTCTAACTAACATGGCGCTCTAGGTGGACCTCAAAAGTTAGGGTGACCCACTATGTGGCCCTCCACTCTATTGGATTCCAATTTAATTATAGACTAAAATTGAGAAACATTCTTAAAGAAAATGTGGAAAATTAGAATACTCGAAGAGTAAAATGGAAAAATTGGAGAGGTCTATTGTGAGAGGTTGATTGATTTGGTTGAATTCTTGTTTGGTCTAAAGTCTTTAATTTCTATCCTCTTTTTTGTTCTGAAATTGATATTGAATTGTGTGGATCGATTCATGTGAGGTGAATGGATGGTTTCATGGATGTTAAAAAATTATCTAGGTCTTCATCTCATATCTGTTTGACTTTGTAACCAATGAACTAGGCACCGATCCTTTAAAAGTGTTTTTCTGGATACAAACTCCTTGATCAGTCATATTGAAAATCAAAATGAATTTCTATTTCTAAGTTATGAATGCTAAATTATCCCTAGTGTTCTACAATGAATTATGTTAAAGCCTTGAGAATCTAGCCTATTTCTCTCCTCTATCAGTAATTCTAAAAGCATCTTTGAGAGAACATATCTATTTTAGAATAGTATTTTAAAAGAACAACAAAATATTTGAAGAGAAAATACTGTTAGTATCACCCTCCTAGGTTTTGCAGAGCCTAAAGTGCAGAGGAAAAGGATTAAATCCACTTTTCCTATTTGTTGGCCAATTCCTCAAGGCAATTCCATCATTAGAATTGGCTATTCTATAGATTGCTCTTTTGAGATCAGGTTGGGAATTAAAAACAACCAACAGAGCACAAGTAAAACCCTAAAAATACCATTATGCAAAAAAAATGCATATCAATAGAGTTTTTATTATTCATATTTGCTATTGTAGAGCACAAGTGAAACCCTAAAAAAAATTACCACCATGCAAAAAGCATATCAATAGAGTTTTTTATTCACTCTTGTTCCATACCAAGAATATATATTCTTGTATTATCAAAGTAAAATAACAAAAAACCTTTCCAAGAATTGAACTCAAAACCTCTCATATTCTAGGTGAGCACCTTGCCACTAGCCCATACATTACGTTGTGCTTTAAACTCATAATCACAAAAGAAAAACTGGCAATCTTTAATGAACAAGTCCTTAAAACAAAATTGGTAACATTGGCAAGCACGTATAAAATATTTAGTGAATTCACCAAAATAATTTCTTTGTTTATTTAATAAGGAGTACATAAGAAACAACTGATGTCGATTACATCATAATTTGAGCCTTTTATTGAAATACAAATTGACCTATAACAATGACATCTGAAAATGACCAAACAACTTACGAGGCCCTAGAGAAAACCAATCAAGATTTGTTAAATGAAGTCATTGAACTAGCAGCTCAAGTCAAACAACTTAAGCAGGAATCCATAGAATGAAACAAATAAAAAGAGAGAAAATTTAGAAAGCAAGAAAAGTTCATGGTCAACCCATAGGAGAAAGGAAATACATAAATCAAAAAGTAAAAGATGATAACAATCATCTGAAGAAAGTGTGACTTCTAAATCAAGCAATTCCAACAATTTTGAATCTAAATCCTCAAAGAACACATTAAGTAAATAAATGCAACGAGAATTAGATAATTTCACTTGTAAAATCAAGTTACCCAAATACAGTGGCAATATTGGTACATGAGAGGAAGTTGAGCAATGGTTGACTAACCTAGAAAGATATTTTGACTTACAAAACACCAGTGGCTACATTAGAACAAGGATTGCCACATATCAGTTAAAAAGTAGTGCATTAAATTGGTGGCAAGATATTGTCTAATCTTTGAAGCTATGAGCCAACAAAACAAAATGGTCACAATTTCAACAATTATTTCAAAATAAATATCTTTCTGATTACTTTTTACAAGAAAAGAAGAATGAATTCATTGAATTAAAATAGAGATTTCAAACCGTAAATGAATACAAACAAAACTTTGAAAGACTTAATAGACTTGTAACATTCATTGAAGGACATGACCGTGTGGTTAGATTTATCAATGGTTTAAGGCATGAATACCAAGCTCAGGTATGGTGTGGTGAGCCAATTTCAGTAGATGAAGCCGCACAAATTGCCAATTTTTTTTAAATTTATCATCAAATTGCAAAACAAAAAAAAGGAAAATCGCAAAAGAAATAGGGAGGGATCATACAAGAAAATGTTCAAACAAGGTAAACACTATTCCAATCAGAATACAGTTCAATTTCGATCTACCAATATGTTCTATTCCAACAAAGAGAAACCTACACCAAGAATTTAATGTTGGACCTGTGCCGAGAATCATATTCAATGATATTGTCCTCACATGCATCCTTAATATGGAAAATGTGGCAAGAACCACCATAAACATGATCATATGTGCAAACCCCAACAACATAAAAACAAAAATAACAATACTTCTATGTTGCAAGGTGTATACCCTTGGTCTCCTTGTGTTGTACAACACAGTGCTTGGGTTTGTGACAAGGCTTAACTACCTCTCATAGATTCATTAACTCTAGCAGTTGTATCGGGCATTAACAGGTCGATCTTTTGGTGCAATGGCAACTGTCTTTCCAACAATTAGTATTAGAGCCTAGGTCACGGGTTCGAACCCCTCACTTGCACTGCGGGGGTTGCAAGGTATGCGCCCTTGGTCTCCTTGTGTTGTGCAGTGCAATGCTTGGGTTCGTGACAAGGCTTAATTGCCTCCCATGGATTCATTAACTCTAGTTGTTGTATCGAGCATTAATAGGTCAATCTTTTGGTGTAATGGTAACCGTCTTTCCAACATTCTACTCCTTCAAAACCTAACATGAAGACTTATGTCACTGTAGATACATGTACCATACATTTCCAATCTTCTCTAATTGAAATTAAGGGTTCTATAAATGGTCACCCCATTATTTTTCTTGTTGATTCAGGAAGTAGTCATAACTCTATTTCTCCTAAACTTGTTTCTAAATTAAAAATTGCATCTAAGTTGATTGAACCTTTAGGTTTTGAAATGGTTGATGGTCCTAGGATAGTTAAACAAACTGGAGAAATTATTGAAAACCTAGAATTTGAGTTAGATAACTTTGTAACACATGATCATTTTCATATATTAAATCTTGGCTTACAGTATGATGCTATCCTAGGTATGAGTTGGTTAGAAATAAATAATTCCCTCCTTGGTTGTGAAAATAAACAACTTATCTTAAATTCTAACATGGGGACATGTCATATTTTATAGGTGGAGAATAGACCTCTCCACATTAAAACCATTTCAGCCATGCAACTCAAGCGAAGTGCTAGGAAAAATTATAAAATGCTTTGTGCTATGCTTTTCCAAACATGCGATAAATTTAAAATAGACATTAATATTAAACCTGTGGTACAAGAATTCAAAGATGTTTTCCCTGAAGAATTAGATAGTTTACCCCCTAAACGATCTGTAGAACATGCAATTGATCTAGTTCCTAGGGCAGAACCTGTCTCCAATGCTCCCTATCGCCAATCAATCCCTGAACTAACTAAGCTAAAAAATCAATTAACACAATTACTTAAGGAGGGAAATATAAGGCCAAGTGATTCCCCTTGGGGTGCACTAGTATTGTTTGTCAAAAAGAAAGATGGAACCATGAAGTTATGCATAGACTACCGATAAATCAATAAAATAACGATAAAAAATAAGTACCCTTTACCTTGAATCGATGATCTTCTAGATCAATTACATGGTGCCAAATGCTTTTCCAAAATTGATTTATGATTAGGATATCATCAAATTTGTATTAAGGAATCAGCTATTGCCAAAACCGCTTTTCAAACATGATATGGCCATTATGAATTTGTGGTAATATCTTTTGGTTTAACCTATGCACCTGCAACCTTTATGACTTTGATGCATGATGTTTTCTGACCATTTCTAGATCTATTTGTGATCTTTTTTTAGATGATATCTTAATATACTCAAAGAATGAGGAAGAACATGAACAACACCTAAGGATGGTACTCAAAACCTTACGAAAACATACACTATATGCCAAATTCAACAAGTGTGAATTCCTTAAATCTAAAGTAAATCTATTTATTTATTTGATAATTAACTCTTAAGGTTAATTAGAAAATAAAATAAATAGATAAAGCTAATTATTTGTTTGATGCTTAGATTTTATTTTAAATTAATTATCTAGTTAGATAATTATAGTTTTTTAATATTTTTTAAAAATAAAAACTAATGCAATTTGTATTTCAATGTTTTAATTATTATAATTGGAATAGATTTAAATTATGTGCATGCTTTTATTTTAGAATTTAGAAATAAATAATAATATTTATTTCAATTTGAGAAAAAAGATTAATTAATAGAAGAATAATTATTTTAATTTAAAATAAATAAATAAATAGTGTTTGGTTAATTATGTGAGCATTACATTATTTATTTTGGTAATTAATTTATTTTGGAAAAAGAAATAAGTTGAATTATTTTAATTTGTTAATTTATTTAATTATTGAATGTGCATGTCTATTTTAAAGATTTAGAGAATTAATTATTAAATTTACCATATTTGTGAATTAAAAAATTATATTTTCTAATATTTATTTAAGTAGGATGTGCATGAATATGAATAAAGTCATTTTAATATTATTTTTCTTTTATTAGGAATATAATATTATATTTTGCTTTTAAGTTTTGGGGAAAACATGGAGATTTATTAAAAGAAAAGAATTAACTTTTTATATTATTATTATTCATTCTTCTTTTGGGTTATCAATTTTATTATGCAAATTAGAAAAAAAGGAAAAAAATAGGTTATTGAAGCTGAAGGATTTGGAAGTGCTTTTTTTTGAAGAATTGAAGGATTGTTGTTGTCTTAGAATTGATTGGTTTATCTCCATTATTTTTACCAAATGGCTACAAAGATCGAGGTAGGATTCTTGTCATGAAAGACTTTAGAAAATATTTACTTTGGTTAATAATTGAATATAGGATTATGTGAAGAAACTGTGATTTATATGCTTCATGTGCAAAAATAAAGATTCAACAAATTATAGTTTCATTGATTTTGAAGATTAGAAAATAATTTTTGTTGAATTGGATTTGTTGGGAATTCTTAAAAATTAGTAAGATGATTTGATAGGTTATTTGATTTGAATATGGTTTTTAGAATATTGAAATATTCATTTCTTGTATAGGAAAAAAAATATAATAGAAAACTTGGGAAGAGACTGAAAAGAAAAAATAGTAATCTATCTTAATTTAGACATATCTCTTAAATAGTGATCTAGGTATTTCTAATTTTTGGACATAGGTTTTAAGGTAGGGGATAAACTTTACCTATTATTTTTGTAATTTTATTTTTTATATTTTATTTTATATTATTAAAACAAGTTGACTATTTTTTTAAACTCGTAAACCTATCATGAGAAAAAAATAGTCTATTGCATCATCAATAACTTTAGATTTTTGAACTAGGTTTCTTTAAAATTTTCACGGAAAGTGTGTAACTAAGTTATTTAAATCATATAAAAAAATCAGCCTTACCGAGTTTGTCAATTATGAGATATATATTAATTAGTGATTGTCTATCTCTACTGATATTTTTAGCATGATGTGTATATGTGATTATATTGTATTTCATTTTAATCCCTGTTGTGACCTTATTTGAGTGGAATTATAAACTTGCTTGTAGATTGAAAATCTTAGTTTTAGATTTATATGGGATATTTATGAAATATATATGGGATAAAGAATATACCTAGTTTTATTGTTTTCGTGTGTAACTTGAATGAATCCTGATAGCAAAGATAGGATATATCTATTCAACCTGCCTTCTTATGTTATCGCTTAAAGAGGTTTAATTGGAAAATATGACATTGTTAAGCTATATATATACATATCTACATAAGTTCATGTCATCATTTGATTTATGAAGTCAGTAACTTGCTTGTTGTTATTCAATTCCAGATTTAGCTTTATCCAAGAAATTATGAGTGAAACATGAGTTAGAGAATTATAACTAGCCTTACCGCTTTCTATGTATTACTTTAATGATTAAATACAATTCTTTTTTAGAAATATTGCTTGAATGTAATCTAGTTGATTGAGGAAAAGTAAAGAATGTATAGTTGTATCTAGGTGAAAGTATGCAATAAAAGATCTAGACACAAGTTTCTTTTGAGGTAATTAAGAATGGAATGAGTTAAGTTATCTTTAATTTATGTCTTATTTATGTATCTTGAATAAACATATGCTTAAGCTTTTTCATCAAAATTATTTGCTTGAAAGTGACTTCATATTGAATGAGCAAAAGAAAAGAATTTGTTTTTTTTTTAAAAGAAAGTCGTTTATCTTTTATGTGTGTTTGGGTTACTTCTTGGGTTAGGATGCCGAATGTGGGCAAACAAAGATGACTTTTCCTCTTTTCAAGATTTAAACTTAAACTATTTTATATGCTTGGCCAAGCTAGGAATTCATTGAAATAGATGAATATTTTCTTAGCAAAACTTTATTTATATATATCTCTGCCACATCCTTTTTTGAGACATTTGCACGTCATCATTTAGATTTGCATTTAGACTTTAGGTTGCATCGGGTATTCCCTCCTACCAGTTATTTCCAGGTCGCTAGACATTTCGTACAAGGCTGGGTTTCCTTCATGTCAAGAATGGATCCGGGGAAGTGTAATTGCTTCATGGTTGGGCAGAAAAGCACCCGAGCCATGTTCCTGTCTCTCAGCTTGCGGATGACCATGTGGGTTGGTGGTGGATGGAGAGTGATTGATTTATTATTCATTACTTCTATTTGATTATTGTAACTTGTTCTTATTTGAGATGACTTATGGCAGGAGAGCCTAAGATGGATTATATATTATTTTATAGTGCTAACCTGGATATAGCACGTGCTTTTGAAAGATGTAATATCATTATTGTTGATATATATATATATATACAAGATTTATCTTTTTATTTGAGTTATGTAAATAAGTGGATTATTTACTTCGGTAACTTTTATGTTAGAACTTGTATTTTACACAATTCAAGATTGGCCTATCCCCAAGGATGCTCATGAAATCAAAATTTTCCTAGGATTATCTGGTTTCTCTACCGTCAGCTTGTTAAAAACTATTCAAAAATTGTTGCACCTTTAACCAATTTAACTAGGAAAGACCAAAATTACAAATGGACCCCTGAATGTGATAAGGCTTTTGAAATGTTGAAAATATTGTTAACAACTGCACCTATTCTTTGCATTCCAAATTTTAATAAACCCTTTGTTGTGATTACTGATGTCTGTGGTACAGGTATAGGTGGTGTTCTAATGCAGGATAATTGAGTGGCATGTTATGAATCAAGAAAGTTACTACTTGCTGAAAAAAATTAGCCTATTCATGATCTTGAATTATTAGGCATTATCCATGCTATAAAGGTCTAGAGCCACTATTTGTTAAGAAACAAATTTATACTAAAAATTGACCATGATAGTCTACAACATATTTTCATTTAGCCTCAACTTAATATGAGACAACAAAGATGGATGGAACTTCTAACTGAATATGATTTCACCATCCAATATTAGGAAAAGAAAATGTAGTGGCAGATGCTTTAAGTTGAAAATGATTATGTGTTAATGACTTGGCCCTGGAGAGAAGCCATTTTGAACAAAATATCAAATCTAGGTCACCTATCGATGATTATTTTCAACCCACTTATGAAAGTCTCCAAAATCAATCCCCTAATGTCCATTTGAAAGATTGACTAGAACATTATTTGCTAAGTATCTAAATAGTCTCCTCTATTACAAAGGAATATTATGTATTCCCAATATACCTACCTTAAATCACAAATATTGAAGGATTCTCATGATATACCAATAGCAGAACACCCTAGATTCTAGAAAATCTATCTCTCAATCAAGAGAAACTACTTTTGGCCTTAAATGAAGTCTAAGATCTGTACCTATGTCCAACAATATTTAACTTGTTAAAAGGTAAAAGCTAAACAAAGTAAACCCCTTGGACTCTTAGAACCCTTGTCAATTCCAAATTGGAAATAAGAGTCAATTAGTATGGACTTTATCACTGGTTTGCCTCAAACATGAAAAGTTCATGATGCTATCTTCATAGTAGTAGATGGATTAATCAAAATGGCACATTTTCTACCCATCAAAATAAAGTCTTCTGCTTCTAACATTGCTCACATTGTTATTAAAGAGATTGTTAGATAACATGGTCTTCCAAAGAACATTGTTTCAGATTGAGACCCTAGATTTACATCATCTTTTTGGAAATCTCTTTTTTCTAAACTTGGTACTAAGTTAAGTTTCAGTACTGTATATCATCCTGAATCTGATGGACAAACTGAATGAATTAATAGAATCTTAGAATATATATTACGAATGTATACCATGGATAAGCCTAAGTCATGGGAAGACCATTTGCACATAGTCAAGTTTGCTTACAATCAAGGTTATCATTCCACCATTAAGATGTCACCTTTTGAAGTCGTGTATGGTAGAAACTATAATACACTTATCTCTTGGTCTGACCCTATCCATAAGATTTGGTATGAGAATCAAAACTTATTAGAAATGGAAACCATTATTAACAAAGCCAAACAAAATATGAAGGTTGCTCAAGATAGATATAAAAGTTGAGCTAATTCCAAAAGATCTATTCAATATTTTGATGTTGGAGATCAAGTCTTCCTTAGAGTCAAACCCAAAAGAAGTTCATTAAAACTTGGTAAATATTCTAAAATATCTCCTCTCTTTTGTGGACCTTTTGAAATTTTAGAAAAGATAGGTGATGTTGCCTATAGACTAGCTTTGCCACCTCAATTATAAATTCATAATGTGTTTCATGTAAGCTTACTTAAGAAGTATGTGTATATTGTAGACCATGTTATTGATCGAGAAAGTATCTCTATTGAACCTACCTGTGAATTTAAAATTGAACCAAAAAAGATAATTGAAAGAAGATCTCGAATCTTAAGAAATAGAGTTATAGATGAAGTAAAAATTAAATGGAGGGGTATGCACAGGATCATCGCAGGAGAAATAGTGGCATTAGAAAAAAATCACGTTTTTACTTAGCCAAATTCATGACTTGGCCAACTTTGAATTTCATAGGTTTTGAAACGGATATCCATTTTGGTTTGGATACCAAACCAAAACGGATATCTGTTTTCTGCAACATAGTGTTAAGCGATCATGAATTGACATTCACTTGTTGGTTATAAATTGACTTTGAGGTGGATTTTTCTTCTTGATCCCAAGGTTGTAATGCTTACTGTATGTGTTGTAGTCATTTTAATATTAGCCTATTGTAATTGAAAAGATATGACAAGGGTGGAGAGTAACCAAAATTTTTAGTCATGATTATTAGAAAAAGGAAAAGAACATTGATTGCTCTTGACATTTGTTGGCAAATTGCAAAGGAGGTAGTAATGTGAAGTCATTGGAAGTATTCTAATATTCAAAGACCTAAGGGCCAAGACTTTATTAAATAGGAAGTTTGCATGATATTTGATTTGGACTTGAGTCAACTTTACGATGTGTTTTGTTTAGCATTGATTATGGGATTGAACTTGGCCAAATGTTAACAATAGTCATCCATGCTTGAATAAACTATGAAAAAGAATAAATGATGGAGGCCATGGTTGTTATTCAACTCCACATCCTCAATTTCTTTCTTAGTGTTCCTACCCATAGTAACCACTAATGAATCATGTAGTTATTCATATCATTATGAAGGTCCAAATGGAGAAGACATAAGTTATCTACTTGGATTTGTATTAGTTTGTAGATATTGCATTTGGGGTGAGGAGTGGAGTGTTTTTACAAATTTTGGGAGCTATTGTGAGGGTGTTGGGGTACTACATTTGCTTATTTTTAGTTCTAAGGATTGGGAATAGAGTTTGAGTAGGTTTGAGGTTGACTTTGTGTGCATCTCAGGCTTGCATTACTATTTTTAATCCAAGTATTCTCTTGGTTTGTTTGGGCAATACAAATAAGTGTATTTGCCCTTCTTTATTTGTGGTTTGGTAAGCAAAATATTAGAAACTTTGTTGATGGTGTTTTGTTTTCAATGGACTTCCCATTGTTCATTTGGGGGGATTGTTATTTTATGTATCTAAATGTATTGTGGATATTTTAGTATACCTTATTTGAAGTGGTTGCAAAAGTTTGATTTGTAACTATGGGGTTTTTGTGAGTGGTTGTGCCACTACATGGATTGCCACATAAAACTTAATTGTGTGTGTTTGGGTATGGAGTGTAGCAACCCTCTAAACCCAACCACCATGATAGTTTCATTAAAAGACATGCTTGATGATTTATGTTGAGTTATTTATTTCTAAAGCCTTATGACCATAAAAATGAACTAGATTTATCTATACCATGACATAGGATCCTTGATGTTGAATTTATTGTTGCAAGTATGAGCAATAAGTGTTGCCATTGATGTCAACATATAAGGTCAACATTAGAGGAAGTTGATTGATTAGCTTGAGCAAGTGTTTGAGGAATAAGTGCAGTTGGACAGTGCTGTGTTTTGCTCCACATATTTCATAGAATGAATATCTTTTCCTGCAGTTTGGAAGTTATGTAAAGGAATATCCAAATCTGTTATGTTTCAAGTTTGAGCCTCTGGTAAGAAGATTTGAGTGAGTTGTGTTCATCTGAGTAAATATTATTCTTTTGTATACTTTATGGTGACAGGAAGAATGTATTTTTCTCCGCATTTCTCGGCATCTAAATGTTATGGTCTGTGGTTCTAGAGTTAAGCTTGTGATGATGTTATGTGCTTCCAATAGAAGTGGTTCATAGTTTGGTGCTCCACAAGCGATCCTTTCTTTGTGACAGAGCTTGACAGTAGTGTTCAAGTGGTCTGGTGTGAAGAATTCTATGGATAGAGTGGTTGGAAGGTGTGCGGATGTTCTTGGTGATTTTAAAGTGCTTGTGGATGTCTCTGGATCATGTTCCTACTTTTTGATTGGTTTGTAGATTACAATTTAGATCATAGATGTAGCGTGTTCTTGAGAGTCTTGGGGTTAACACCAGTTTTGGCCACCCTGATTGTTTCTACTAATTGCAGTTGCATTCTAAAGATCGAGGAAGCGTGTGGTTGTGTGGAAGATTGTATTTGAGTTCTAGCTAAGGGGAAATGTGGTTCTCATTCATTATTTTCCCTCACAAGTTGATTTAGGTCCTGACCTATTCTAATGTTTGTGTGTATGCCAACCTTGGTGATTGTTCTAATGATTGATGAATGTAATTCCAACCTTGATGTACATTCCAAGGTTGATGAATTGTATAAATACTTGTAATGATGTCGTGAAATTGCATGGATGTGTGAATGTGAGAGGTGAAGTGAGGAATAGAGCAGAGGATATATTGTTCTTCAATGGAACTGAACTCAAACATGGAGTAGATGTCATTATCTCAGTTCAACAATTTGGCAGTGAGCCCTTTCTAGCAGTGAGCCTCTTCTTTCAGAAATAAGCCTTGGGTAGTGAGCCTCTGATAGTGAGCCTTGTGTTAGGGTTAGGCGGCAGAAGATATCAATTAAATGTAAATAAAGATTAAACAGAGAAATGGAAATACACAGAATTAATAACAGCGAGAGACAAGTTTTAACGTGGTTCACCCAAACTTAGGCTACATCCACCAAATAGAGAGTCTAATATTATTATCCAGTAAATCAAACCGATTACAATTAGCAATCTCTGCAACTCAATACCGTTGCAAATGCTACAATCCAATATATCAAAAACCCTAACCCTTAGCCGCTTTTATCAACCTTTTTGTCAGTTACAAAAAATAGGGTTTTCTTATGTCGGTCAATGAAAAATAACTCCCGATGCCTTTATAAAATAATAAAAAACTATGTGAGGTTTCGGGGGCGCTGCCCCCGAGCCCCCCCGAGGGCGCTGCCCCTCGACCCCGCCCTATATCGCGACAGGGAACACGCAAGGGGCGCTGCCCCTGGACCCCACAAGGGGCGCTGCCCCTTGACCCCGTCTTGGGGGTGCTGCCCCCAAACCCCTACAAGGGGTGCTGCCCATTGACCCTGTAGGAATTTGGGGGGAAACCACGCTGATAAAAGTGGGGAAAATGTAACCTCCGAGTCTGATTAGGCTCCATATAACAACAATCTCCCACTTGGAGACTGATCAGACTCCACACCATATCATCTCCCACTTGGAGACTGATCAGACTCCACACCATATCATCTCCCACTTGGAGACTGATCATAACAGCACTGACCCTATATCTCCCACTGGAAATAAGAACCTTGGACTTTGTTGTTCTATTTTTGTTGTTTTCAGTCGAGAAGACCAACCGAAGCTTAAGAGGAGCTCAGCTTCTCCCTTGTCACTGCCTTTGTAAACATATCTGCTGGATTATCATCTGTATGTATCTTTTCCAACTGTAATTGTCCATCATCCAACACTGACCGAATGAGGTGATACCTCAACTGTATGTGTTTGGTCTTTGAATGCAAGGCAGAATTCTTTGTAAGATGTATGGCACTCTGGCTGTTTGTATACAAATAATAATTAACCTGTTGTTTGCCCAATTCTTCCATGAAAGATTGCAGCCATATCATCTCCTTGCTTGCCTCTATTGTAGCTACATATTCTGACTCTGTGGTGGATAAAGCAACCAGCTTTTGCAACCTGGAAATCCAACTCACTATTGTTCCACCTACAGTAAAGAAATAACCTGTAGTACTCCCTGGTATCAATATGTCTTGCCAAATCTGAGTCTACATAACTTGCTAAATCAGCATTAGAGCCCCCAAAACATAAATGTTTATTGGATGTACCTCTCAAATATCTAAGAATCCATTTTACCGCATTCCAATGCTCCAATCCGAGATAACTCATATCCCTGTTGACAACTCCTACAGCATGTGCAATATCCGGTCTCGTGCATACCATGGCATACATTAAACTTCCTACAGCTGAAGCATATAGTACCTTGGACATTTTCTCTTCCTCCTCTTGTGTCTTAGGACACATCTCCTTAGTCATATTCAAATGACTAGGCAAAGGTGTGCTGACAACTTTTGCATGCTCCATATGGAATCTCTGCAACACCTTTTCAACATAAGTAGCCTGAGATAGAGTCAATTTTCTGTTCTTCCTATCTCTACAAATTTTCATACCAAGGATTTGTTTTGCTGCCCCTAAAGCCTTCATATCAAATGACTGTGTTAACTGCTATTTTAACTCTCTTATGTGATCCATGTTAGACCCAGCTACAAGCATGTCATCAACATATAAACATAAAATAATGTAGCTGTCATTATCCAGCCTCTTAAAATAAACACAATGGTCAGAATTACACCTGCTGTAGCCTTACTCAGCCATAAAACTATCAAATTTTAAATACCATTGCCGAGGTGCTTGTTTCAGGCCATACAACCTCTTCTTCAATCTGCACACCTGTTTCTCCTTACCTTTGACCTCAAATCTGTGGGGCTATTCCATGTATATCTCCTCCTCCAAATTACCATGGAGAAAGGCAGTTTTCACATCTGGTTGTTCCAAAAGCAAATCTTCAGCAGCCACAATACTTAAAATAGTACGAATAGAAGTCATCTTGACAACCAGAGAAAATATCTCATCAAAATCAATGCCCTTTTTGTGTGCAAATCCTTTTACAACTAACCTGGCCTTAAATCTTTTCTTAACTCCATCTTCCTCTTTCAGTCGGTAAACCCATTTGTTTGGTAAAGCCTTTTTACCTGCGGGTAACTTACATAATTCCCAAGTCTGATTTTTCAGCAAGGAGTCCATTTCTTCTTTCATAGCAAGCTCCCACTGAACCTGTGTATCCACCTGCATAGCTTCATCATACCCTTCGGGTTCACCAGCATCTGTTAACAAAATAGAATACAAAGAGGGAGAAAACTTTTCAAGAGGTCTACTTAGCCTTGTTGACTGTATAACATTCACTGGAGTTTGTGGTATTTCTGGTTGCTATTGCGGAGCATGAGGAACCACTGGAACATCACTATTTGGAGTATCATCCAGCACCACATAATCTTTTGCTTTCTTCTCATGCTGCTGCAACTGATCTTTGTACAACACCTTCTCATTGAATATGACATCCCTGCTTCTCACAATTTTTTGATTTTCAAAATCCCAAAGCCTATAACCAAATTCATCAATGCCATATCCAACAAAGGTACACTTTTTTGATTTTGCATCCATCTTGGTTCTATTTTCAGAATCTACATGTGCAAATGCTTCACATCCGAAAGTTTTAAGAAAAGAATAACTCACCTTCTTACCTGTCCATGCTTCCTCTGGAATACCACAGCCCAAAGGAACTGAAGGACCTCTATTAATTAAATATACAGTAGTGTTGACAGCCTCTGCCCACATGTTTAAAGGCAGCCCAACATGCAATCTCATGGTCCTTGCACGCTCCATTATTGTCCTATTCATGCGTTCAGCCACTCCATTTTCCTGTGGAGTCCCTGGAACCATTTTCTGCCTACGAATTCCATTAAAGGAACAATAATCCTCAAATTCTTTGCTGCAATACTCACCACCATTATCAGATCTGAGACATTTTAATCTTTTACCTGTCTCATTCTCAACCAAGCTTCTCCATTTCTTAAATGTTTCAAATACATCAGATTTATGTCTAAGAAAATAAATCCAGACCTTCCTAGTTGCATCATCTATGAATGTAACATAATACCGAGAGCCACCGAGAGAAGATATCTGAGCTGGTCCCCATACATCTGTATGCACAAGCTCCAACTTTTCATTTTTCTTTTGCTTCCCATCTCTGAGAAAACTGACTCTCTTTTGTTTTCCATACACACAACTTTCACAGAAATCCATATTAATATATTTCAGACCTAGTAAAACTTTCTTAGAATGAAGTACCTTCATACCTTTTTCACTCATATGCCCAAGTCTATTATGCCACAATGTTGTCTCAAAACCTACAACAACTATTTCAGTCTCTTCCTGCGAACCTGCAGCAACTGTTCCTGAACCTGTTTGTTTTTTCTCTGCAACAGCTAAAGTAGAAGGAATAGTATGACCTGTACAAAGATATAAGGTGCCTACTTTCACACCTTTTGCTACTACTAAGGCACCTTTTGAAACCTTCCAATTTTTATCAGTAAATGTAACAATGCAACCTTGTTCAGCTAGCTGTCCTGCTGAAATTAAATTCCTACTGAGCCTTGGAACGTGCCTTACCTCTTGTAGTAGCCAATGATTCCAATTCTGCAACTTAATCTTGATTCTTCCCTTTCCAACAATCTGACAGGGTTCGTTATCTCCCAAATAAACTAGCCCAAAATCCCCTTGGACATAATCAAGAAAATAACTTCTATGGGGTGTAGCATGAAATGAAGCCCCTGAATCTAAAACCCATGAATCATCAGCATTATCTAGGGAAAGAATCAAAGTGTCATCTTCAGATTTATTACTTACCACATTTGCTTCCTTATTGCCTTCTTATTTGTCTCCTTTATTTTTCTGAGACCAGCAATCTTTCTTCAGATGACCTGGTTTCCCACAGTACCAACAATCCTTCTGTCCTCTGGATTGGGATCTCTTATCCTTTGATTTTCCTCGTGACTTCCCATGACCTCCAAAACCTTTTCCTCTCTCCTTTGATCTGCCCCTACTTTCTGCATTCAAAACATTGCCTGATGTGGATCCACCTGAGCTTTTCTTATGAATTTCCTCACTCAGAATAACACTAATAACATCATCAAATTTCAGGGTATTTGAACCAAAAATAGAGTTACTAACCGCCATTACCAAACTATCCCAACTTTCATGCAATGAACATAATATCAAGAGAGCTCTAACTTCTTCATCAAATTTTACATTTAAAAATTCAATTGACTGACAATCGTATTAAATTCATTTAAATGACCTGTCACAAATCCACCTTCAACCATTTTTAAATTAAACAAACGCTTCATGAGAAATACCTTATTTGAGGCTGAGGGTTTTTCATACAATTTAGCCAAAGCTTTCATTAGACCATCTGTTGTCTTTGCTTCCGTTATATTGAATGCCACCGACGGTGCCAAGCACAACCGAATGGTTCCCAGTGCCTTTCTATCAAGAAGATTCCAATCCTCATCAGACATTGTTGCCGGTTTCTTGGCTACTCCTTCCAACAGCCTCCATAAATCCTTTTGATAGAGGTAATCCTCCATCTGCATCTGCCATAACTGATAGTTCTGCCCATTGAATTTATCGACCTTCAATTTACCCTCATCCGCCATTGCTCCCACTCAACCATGAGACTTTCCTATAGACGATAATCAAACACAACCCGCTCTGATACCACTTGTTAGGGTTAGTCGGCAAAAGATATCAATTAAATGTAAATAAAGATTAAACAGAGAAATGAAAATACACAGAATTAATAATAGCGAGAGACAAGTTTTAACGTGGTTCACCCAAACTCAGGCTACATCCACCAAACAGAGAGTCCAATATTATTATCCAATAAATCAAACCAATTACAATCAGCAATCCCTGCAACTCAATACCGTTGCAAATGCTACAATCCAATATATCAAAAACCTAACCCTTAGCCGCTTTTATCAACCTTTTTGTCGGTTACAAAAATAGGGTTTTCTTATGTCGGTCAATGAAAAATAACTCCAGGTGCCTTTATAAAATAATAAAAAACCGTGTGAGGTTTCGGGGGTGCTGCCCCCGAGCCCCTGCAAGGGCGCTGCCCCTCGACCTCGCCCTGTATCGCGACAGGGAACGCGCCAGGGGCGCTGCCCCTAGACCCCGCAAGGGGCGCTGCCCATTGACCCCGTAGGAATTTGGGGGGAAACTGCATCGATAAAAGTGGGGAAAATGTAACCTTTGAGTCTGATTAGGCTCCATATAACAACACCTTGTTATTAATTTTGCTATATCATATTGTGGGTGAACCCCCACCATGGTTTTTCCCTTATTGGGTTTTCCACATAAAAATTTGGTGTCTTATGTGTTTATGTGTGAATGTGGTAAAGTTTTTGAATTCATGCTTTCATGGTTGAATCATAATTAAGGGATTAATGTGTTTATGTTTAAAAAGATTAGAGTTTGGTAACAACTGATTCACCCCCCTCTCAGTTGTCTTGTGCATTTCAACAATTGGCATCAGAGTGAGGGTTCCTTGGTAGAAGGTTTAACAGCCTAAGGTAGATCCAGGATGGCGCAGAAGAAAGATGCTATGTAATTCGATGGAACGGACTATGCTTTATGGAAGGTACGAATGGAAAGTCACCTCATTTGTCTTGGCTATCACATTTGGAAGATGAATGAAACAAAGTATACTATTCCTCATAATGGTCCACAATCTGAAGATGAAATCAAACAATATGAATTGAATGGAAAGGCTAGAGATGCTTTGTTGAGTGCTTTAACTAAGAATGAATTGGTAAAGGTCTTGGAACTGAATATTGCTCATAAAATCTAGGAAAAGTTGAAAAGTTTGTATGACGGAGATCGATCTGTGAAGAATGCCAAGTTACAACATCTAAAGGCCTTTGTATGAATCTATGAAGATGAGTGAAGATGAGAACATAACTATTTACTTCCAAATGGTTGATGAAATTGTCAATGGAATCAAAGGTCTTGGAGGATCAGTTGATGACAAAGAGGTGGTATTGAAGATTCTTAGGTCTTTTCCCAAATCCTATAGTCACAAGGTATCAGCAATTGAAGAGATTATGAGTGTCAAGGATATTACAAAGGATGATTTGCTTGGAAAATTTATTGCTGGTGATGCCTTGCCTAAGATTGAGACTGCCTTCAAAGCTAGCACTTCATAAAAGGCTTCTAAATTTGAGAAATATGTTGTGGAACCGGATGATGACCTTGATGAGATTAAAGACAACTTTGTGGACAAAATGCAAAGGGGTACCGGTAACTTCAAAGGAAAATTACCTTTTAAATGTTTTTCTTGTGGTAAAGTTGGTCACTATGCTTCTAGGTGTCTTGAAAGAATTGAGAGAGGTAGAAAGAAATTTGAAATAAAACCTAGGATTGTGAAGAAATGCTACTAAGTTAGAGATCTTGATGATGAGGGAGTCACTGATGATGATGAGTCTAATGATACTAGTGTAAATGAGTGCTTGTTTATTGCTATTAAGGAAGAACCTGTGTCTACTAATCCTGCTAGCTGTGTGAAGGAAGAAAAACTAGTAGAAAAGAGTGCTTTGTCTATGTGTCAGGTTGAGAAAGACAAAGATGAATGGATTAATGATAGTGGATGTTCGCATCACATGACTGGTGATAAAAGTAAGTTTATGAAGCTAGAAAAGTATGACGGAGGACTGGTTAGGTTTGGAGACAATGCAGCTGGTAAAATCTGTGGAAAAGGATCTATTTCTTTTGATGGAAAGCACAATATAGATGATGTTATCTATGTGAAAGGCTTAAATCATAATATTTTGAGTGTTGGTCAGATGTGTGACAAAGGGTATGATCTAAGGTTCAAGGACAATGGATGTAAGATTGTGGAAAGCTCTGGAATAGTAATTGCCACTGGTAAGAAGACTAAAGGTAACATTTACCAATTGAGAGGAACTGATGACTGTTGTTTATTGGCTCATACTAATGAGAGTTGGTTGTGGCATAGAAGGATGGGTCATATCAACTTTGGTAACTTGGTAAAGATAAGTTATGTACAAGCAGTGAGAGATCTGTCTAAACTTGTGAAGCCTGCCAACACCATTTGCAAGGAATGTCAGTTGGGGAAACAGACAAGGACAAGCTTTAAGAGTAAGGAACAATTCTTTACTAGATTACTAGATTTAGTGCATACAGATTTGTGTGGTCCTACAAGAACAAGAAGTCTGCAAGGAGACAAGTACTTTATGTTGCTCATTGATGATTATTCTAGAATGACTTGGGTCAGTTTTCTAAAAGATAAATCAGAAACCCTAGACAAGTTCAAAATTTTCAATTCAATGGTTGAGAATGAGTTGGAGTTGAGAATCAAATGCTTGAGATCTGATAGAGGAGGTGAGTTTATATCAAATGAATTCAATAGCTTCTGTGAAGAAAATGGGATAAAGAGGCAGTTGTCTGCACCTAGAACTCCTCAGCAGAACGGAGTTGTTGAAAGAAAGAACATGACAATTCAAGAGGCTGCTAGGACAATGTTGAAGGAAGCTAACCTATCAGAAGTATACTAGAAAGAGGCTATACATACTGTTGCCTACATCCAAAATAGAGTACAAGTCAAAGGTAATGGTACTAAAACCCCTTATGAATTGTGGTATGGAAGAGTTCCTACAATAAAATATTTCAAAGTTTTTGGAAGAAAATGTTATATCAGAAGAGAAGAAGATCTAGGCAAGTTTGATGCTAGGTGTGATGAATGAATCTTCCCTGGATACTCCACAAAGAGCAAAGCCTACCAGTGCTACAATAACATACTAAAAAATATCATTGAAAATGCTAATGTAAAGGTTGATGAAGACAGGGAAAGAATACCAGATCTGAGTGGTTATGAATCTGATGAACCTGCTGCTACAGTAACTGAGGACAAAGGTGAAAAAAAGGACATTCAAGTTGAAGATTGTATTTGAGTCCCAGCTAAGGCGAAATGTGGTTCGCATTCATTATTTTCCCTCACAAGTTGATTTAGGTCCTGACCTATTCTAATGTTTGTGTGTATGCCGACCTTGGGGATTGTTCCAATGATTGATGAATGTAATGCCGACCTTGATTTACATTCCAAGGTTGATGAATTGTATAAATACTTGTAATGATGTCATGAAATTGCATGGATGTGTGAATGTGAGAGGTGAAGTGTGGAACAGAGTAGAGGATATATTGTTCTTCAATGGAACTAAACTCAGACATGTAGTAGATCTCATTATCTTAGTTCAACAATTTGACAGTGAGCCCTTTCTGGCAGTGAGCCCTTCTTGGAAGTGAGCTTCTTCTTTGGGCAATGAGCCTTGTTATTAATTTTTCTATATCATATTGTGGGTTAACCCCACCATGGTTTTTCCTTTATTGGGTTTTCCATGTAAAAATATGGTGTCTTATGTTTTATGTGTGAATGTGGTTAAGTTTCTGAATTCATGATTTCGTGGTTGAATCATAATTAAGGGATTAATGTGTTTATGTTTAAAAAGATCAGAGTTTGGTGACAATTGATTCACCCCCCCCCCTCAGTTGACTTGTGCATTTCAACATTTATTATGTCACATGAAGGGTAACTTCAATCTTGTTCTATGCTTGATACTTATAAATTCTTGAATATGTAGTGATGAACCATGAAAACCCTTTTGTTGAATTATGTACATTTGAGATTAAAGGTTTTGTGGAAAGTTTATGGATGAGATGGGATATCTTTTGTATGGGTTTATCATATAGAATTGATAAGTTAAACTATGTGAAAAAGGAATGTTGAGGATGTTAGAAGTGTATGTTGTCCATATACATATATGTGTGAGGCTATATGGATTGGTTGGCAGTTGAGGATTGCTTTGCATTTATTGTTATAAGTGACATTTGTAAACCCATGTGCTATGATTTTAGAAATGATATAAGTACAATGTAATATTGCAAAAACTACAAATAATGACCTTTATAGAACACAAAATTGATTATTGTAGTGGACGAGTACCAATGTTAGCTTATTCTTTGATGTTTAAAGAAAATTGATGCAAGACATTGTAAGTATTTAGAAAACCAAACACTTTATTTGATTATTGATTGATTGATTGATTTTCTCCTAAGAAATAACAATTTGGATCATCAATGCTTCATAGATATAGTTAATTATTTGGCACAGATGCATATTTTTCTATCAATGGGTTCACATGATCTACCATGTACATAGGTTACCTAGGAATTTTTTTCATGTTTGTTTCTATTTTGTGTGTGTATTTTCCCTTATGTTTAGTTTTACTTGTGTCAAAGTCCTCTATTATTTCTTGTTATATTGTGTACACTATCAACTTTATGACCCAACAGACAATGCACCGATCTTTTGTTAGAGCTAGTTGTTGTCCACTAGAAAATTTTTAAAATTTTAACACTCATTAAAAAGATGCGTCATTAAGGGCGGGGGCCCTGGCTCAATTGCCTAAGTATTCCTGTTGTAGGTAAGGAGGTCACAAGGTCCAGTCTCCCCTCGTCTGTGTGGAGCCGGAGGGTGTGTCGCGCCAGCGTCACCGATCATGTTAAAAAAGTTTACCAGGCACATTAAAAGTTAAATAAATATATATATACACGCCATTAAGTTAACCTCTTGAATGTCATGTTGATCTTCCAAGTCGCATGTGGAGTCCCTTTGTCATATTAGTTTAATCAAGTTCAAAACAATAATATCTACACATCATAAAGTCTTGGTTGCAAATGTCCTTAATCATTTTGTAGTGTTAAATTGCTCATTGAACTCATCAATTTGTGGTCATAGTCACAAATGGTTTAAAGTGAATTCTAGACTCCTCAGATTGTTGCAAGTTAGTCGAGGTCAAGTTATAAATTTCAATGACCTAATTATCGGCGAAAAAATGATTGAGTCTTTGATCATGTCTCAATAGTAGAAAAACAAAATTTCAATTTATTGTGATAGGTTCCGAGGGGCTCTCTATGAAGTTTAGGCATATTGGTATGAAGATATTTAAAATCTAAGTGCAAATTCATAATTATTTTAATGTTTGGCTGTAGAAAGAATCAAGTTTCCCATGGTATCCTCTCTTGTCACGTGCCTTATCCAAAAATAAAACCAAGTGAAAAATTCTGAAAGATTTCACTATAGCTCTTTTATCACACCATCTTTGCATAACTCCTTGGTGCTTAGTAAAGTGTTGTAAGGTTGCATCTCTATTCTCTTATAATTGAATCAAATTTAGAATTCTAGTTTTAGTATTGTCATTAATTTCAAGGTAGTCTTTCATGAATTATGCTAGGACTTAAATACATTATTCACCTATGGAGAGTTGCTAAGTTTATATGGAAACTATTGAACAATGATAAAATGTAATGTGGTAGGATGTGGTGAGTTTTAGGTGTTGCGATATAGCATGGAGATATGTCTACATGTGGTGATGCTATGGAAATTTAACCATGAGTCATTTGAAGAAGTACTCACAACTACATATTTAATTGTGCTAGTAGAAGCATAAATAATAATGCAGGTGCACTTGTAGCAGAGTTGAAGTTCATGTGGAACAATCTAGAGGCTTGGTTATATTAAGAGAATGTTCTACAATACTACAAGTTGAAAGAATTGGTTAGATGGTTGTGTGTGTTACCACAAGCTTATGGTTGGTAGTGGTGGTTAGACAAGAAGACATGAATACATTGATTATAGTTAGTAATAAACTATTGATATTTAATCTGTAACAACACATAGTCATCTATAATGATTATCCACATGGAGGTGTCATGTTTGGTGATATATGTGATACATTGATTTTATGATATGGTCAACATATAGCTTTGTGACTCTTGGTATTCCATGTGTTAGTTGGATAGCTAGACAATTGGTATTCTATGATGATGATGCATATACCTATCTATTCATGTGAATGGAGAATGGTTGGATTGTGATTAGTTAGGTGTTGAATGTGAGAAACATTGAAGAAAAGTATGCTATAAGCATGTAGATATCAACTCTATCAAAATAATTCTTCTATTAAATCAATGGATTCTAAATAATATAATGGTTTAACTATCTTTTATTACTAGGTTTTCTTGCATAAGGGTTTCTAACATAAAATCTAGTGTCCCATATTGTTTCTTTTGGTCTTATATACTATTATGAGCTTTCTTACATGTTACTAAATAGATAATATTTTTATAGATACTATTATGTTTCTTTTGATCATATTATTTAAGTTTACTAGATAGGAATGCTTTCTTAAATGTTATACATTTGTATCATTTGTCTTTGCAATTGAATTGGGTAAGGCAAAATGAATATCCATTTCGTAAAAGATGAAAAAGGGAAAAAGAGGTCACGTTTTGCAAACCCATGGCTTGCAAAACAAAGACCTCTCCCAAAAGCAAAATCACAACTCAAGAATGGATATCTGATCCAAGGAGGTTAGTTTTTCATTTTTTTGTTTGTTTTGTATATTCAAGCAATTTTATTTGGTTTTTATGCTAAATGGGTATGTTTTATATTTTAAATAGGTAAAATGGATGAACAAAATAAAAACCCAAACCCTCCACCACCAAACCCTCCCCTCCAACAATCGAAGAGAAAATTCAAAGAAACATTGATCAAATAAGTAGGATTGTAGAAATGTATCGCCGTCACCCTCGATTGTCTTCAATGCCATCAAATTTAGAGGGAATTATTAATCATGTTCAAACCCTATCAAGCCAACATGAATCATTTAGGCAATGGCGAGAAACCAAGAAGGCGGAATATGTTGACAGTTTATCATATGATCAAGTGAAAGAGTTAGACATTACCAAAGCTATCTTAGCCCAATATTTTGTCAATCCTAAAACCATATTACATGTTGATGTTCGTAAACCCAAGTATTCAATCAAATGGTGTACACATGAGGGCATTAGTTAGAATTTTTGGGATCATTGGTGGATGGTTTTTGATAAACCACCCAACAACAATTTAGATGTGCCTTTATATTTCCTTCGTAAACTATATACAAATTTATTCATGGGTCACCATGTGAATTATTTTGATTTTAGAGAGTTTCAAGGAGTAGGTAAGGGAATGCCTCAAGATAGACCTGGGGCAATGAGACAAGTACAAGGTCCCTTTATTCCCCCTCCTACTATCCCTTCTCCACCCCCAATTCAACACCCAGACGTTGTTGCAAATGCAACACAACAGGGCCTCAGTGCCATACACTCTTTGACTGAGCACTTGATTATATAGACTTCTCAATTTGCACAACCACATGATGTTGGTGATGATATTGGATCACCTAATTTTACTAGCCCCTCCTCGTCTGCACATGTTTGTGTGCCCCATCATTGCATTTTTCCAATCAGTTGTGCTTAGGTCCTATTATGGATAGAAGTGAGCCACCCTTGAACACATCATAGTACAATGTCTATTCATGAGATGAGGTAGTGGGGTCTAGAACTCAAGATGAGGGGTCAGGGACAAGAGTAGAAGCACAAGCATCAATGGAACGTAGAGAAGGAGAAGAGCATGGCCAATCTTTTATATAGGTAAAATTTAAAGTTAAATTTGATGGTGTATTCCATTTGAATAATATAAAAAAATTTATTAGTACTAATGTATCTAAGGGGGATAATAGTTGATGACAGAGGAGTTGATAGAAGTTCATCATGGAACTTTGTTTGCCATCCAATTTGGCTTTGACTTGTAAGTATAATTTGTTCTACATGTCAACTTTTTTTGTATGCATTTATTTCTTTGTGAGTAATTATATATTAATTTATATCTTGATGTTAATTTAATTTTATAGCCAATCCAAAATGTGAATGATGTGGCATCTTTGTCAATGGTCTTTACTCGAACTCCTGATCGACCCAAGGGACTATCACTCGCGGAACGACTTTCTAAACGCCAACAAAGGGTGGAGGTAATTTGATTAAACTATACTTTAATTGATAATTTAGAAAAGTTAAATATTTGATTATAGTCATTTAGATAAATAATAAAATAGAGAATAGATAAATTGATCTATTAATTTAAAAATTATTATGATTACTTGTACACATAGTCTTACACTCTTGCAATTTTTCATACAGGAGATATTAGTTGGTTCATCCATGATGAGTCCTTCTCAATTGATGCAGGAGGTCTCGATGGTGGTATGTGTTGAAATCCACCAGACAACTGAGAGAGAGGGGAGGTGAATTAGTTGTCCCTAAAACTTTGAACAATTATGAACATCAACTCTTCAAATAATTAATTATTGTTATTCAGATTTAACCATGAAAGCAAGAAATAAGAAGCTCAACACAATAACACATGAAACACCAGATTTTTACATGGAAAACCCTATAAGGGAAAAACCACAGTGGGTGTTAGCCCACAAGATATATATGTTATAGAAATATCAAAAAATAGAGGCTCACTGCCCTAATTGCTCATTGCAAATGTTGAGGCTCACTGCCAAAAATGGTTCACTAGCAAGGACGACTCACTACCAAGAGGTGGCTCACTGCCAAGATGTGGTAAACTAATTTGGTAGCATCTACTCCATGCCTGGATTCGGTTCCATTAAAGCGTAGTATAACCCTTTTGCTCTACTCTTTTACACCTTTGCACTTATCTCTTCATTTCTACACAAGGACATCTTTTTCGCAACTACATTATATGCTTTTATATAATTCATCAACCTTGGAATGTACATCAAGGTCGGCATTACATTCATCAATCATTGGAACATTCTCTAAAGTCGGCATTAGAATAATACAAAAAAATAGGTCTAGACCTAAACAAGATTTGCTAAGGTAAGGATGTATGCGGATCACGTTATGCCTTAGCTAGGACTCAAATGCAATCTTCCATGCCATGACACGCTTACATAATCTTCAATGCATCTCTGCAAGAAATAAAGACAACCAAGTCGGCTAAGACTGGTAATGACTCTGGGTCTTCGAGGAATAGACTTCATTCATGATCTAAATTTCACTTTACGAACCAATCCAGAGGTAGGAACATGATTAGGCAACATCCACAAGCGCATTGTAGTCACCAGGAACAACTGTATGATCTCTAACCACTCTGTCAAGAAAATTCTTCAAACTGGAGCACAAGAACAACATTGTCAGCCACTGGCATAAAGAAAGAATAGCTTGCGGACCACCAAATCATGAACCATTGGGGTTGAAGGCACTTATCATCATTCCATACTTAACCAGAGAACCGTAGATCATAATACTTTAATGTGGAGGAATGCGGAGCAAAATACCTTCTCCCTGTCACCAATGAATACTCAAAGAAAGCAACTTTTATTCTGGTGAACACAACTCACTCAGATCTTGATACCAGAGGCTCAAACTTGGGATATAGCATCTTTAGACATGCCTCTAAATAACTTCCAATCCACAGAAAAAAAAATATTCATTCTGCTAGAGATGCAGAACAATCTACCAAACTGTTCTTTAATAAACAAAGATACTCTTCCACACACTATTTCCATCAGAGGAGCAAATTTTCTCAAAAGCACTTGGAAACTCAATATCTGGATCATTTACTCATTTTCTCCAACACTTCCATGAGCCAATACAAAGCATCTAACTTATCAAATTAGGAGCACAGTTGACATCAATGACAACACCGATTAGGCACATACTTGCAACAATCTCCCCCTTTGTCAATGATGGCAACATATGATGTGAAAAACTAGAAAGACCATCAATACAAAATTCTCCCCCTTTCTCTTTACACATCTGCACTCTTTCTCCCCCTAATTTTTTCACATGATTTCTCCCCCCCTTTGACATCAATGGCAAAGGACACATACTTGCATATATTGCTCTGATCCAACTGAACTTTTCTTTGTTACCAACACTTTCTTTATCAGGAACATATGGCTACTCCCCCTAAGAGATAGCTCTCAAAACATCAATCCAGATCAATGATTGAGGCTCTAGACATCACTGGATTGATGCATTCTTATGCATCTTAGTTCAGAGCAGGAGGGTTAATTACCCTAACTTTTCTTTGAGGTTCTCAAAGGTATCCTTAGGTAGAGACTTAATGAATATGTTTGCAATCTAATCCTTCGTGGACACATATTCCATCTTTACTTCATTTAGATGTCACCTTTTCTCTCAAAAAGTGATACTTTATTGATATATGCTTTGTTCTTGAGTGCATCACCAGATTCTTTGAAATGTTTATAGCACTTGTATTGTCACAAAAGATTGCAACTGGATCTTCATACAAAACCCTTATGTCCTTTAAAGTCTATTTCATCCATAATACTTGAGTGCAACAACATGCTACTGCAATATACTCTGCTTCTGCAATTGACAAGGAAATTGAGTCTTGCTTTTTCTCAACTATGAAACTAGTCTATTACCCAAGAAGAATGTACCTCCACTTATACATTTCCTGTCATCAACATCTCGAGCCCAATCTGCATCTGTATATGCACTGAGTGTGAAATCATTATCTTTTGGATACCATAAGCCATGATCTAATGCCCCTTTCAAATACCTCAAGATTCTTTTAATTGCCATCACATGAGACTCTCTAGGATCTTCTTGAAATCTTGCTACAAGACAGACTACATGCATAATATTAGATCTGGATTGAGTTAGATAAAGTAATCCTCCAATCATGGATCTGTACCTTCTCTGATCAGTCTTAGGTGATTCATCATTTTTACTCAACTTGCAACCAATACATACTGGTTTAAAGTCCTTCATTCCAAACTTATTCAACAACTCCTTCACATACTTAGACTGAGATATGAAGATTCCTTTACCTGATTGAGTAATTTACAGACCTAAAAATAAATTCATCTCACCAAACATAGACATCTCAAACTCTTTTTGCATTTCACCGGCAAATTTCATGCACATACCTTCATTGCCTCCAAAAATGATGTCATCAACAAAGACTTCAACAATCAAAATTTGATCACCATTAATCTTGAAATAGAGATTACTATTAGCAATACCTTTATTGAACCTTGACTGCAATAAGTACTTATCCAATCTTGCATACCACGCTCTAGGGGCTTGCTTGAGTCCATATAATGCTTTCTTAAACTTGCATACTATATCATCTTGATCTTATAGTTGAAATCCTTCCAGTTGCTCAATGTAGACTTCCTCTTCCAATTCACCATTCAGAAATGTAGACTTTACATCCATCTGACATACTTTGAAATCTTTGTGAGCTACAAATGCCAAAAATATTCTGATTGCTTCAATCCGAGCTACTAGAGCAAACGTCTCTTCAAAATCTATTCCTTCAATATAAGAATATCCTTTGCACACAAGCCTTGCTTTGTTCCTTAAAACTCCATTTTCATTCAGCTTATTCCTAAAAACCCATTTGGTTCCAATAACATTTTTGTCAGCAGGTCTAGGAACTAATTCCCAAGTTTCATTCTTCTCTATCTGCATTAATTATTTCTTCATTATCTTTACCCAATTTTCATCATTGTAGGATTCATTCATAGTTTTTGGTTCAACTATAGAAAGAAAGCAGTAATTCGCTTGTTCTTCTGCAGCTCTTTTCCTTGTCAGTACTCCTTTGTTTTTGTCTCCAATAATTTGATCTTCAGAGTGATTGATTCTTACATACTTGGGGGTCCTAGCAGCACTTTCCGGAGCCTTTTCTTGTTCATCTTGACTGTCTTCTTGTTCAACTTTTTCTTCATATGTTATAGCAGTAGGTTCATTTAATTCATAGCCACTCTAATCTGATGTTCCTCCTTTGTCTTCATCTACCTTCACATTTTCACTCTCAGTAGTCTTTTGTAGCCTTTTGTTGTAGTACCGGTAGGCCTTACTCTTTGTAGAGTATCCAAGGAAGATTCCTTCATCACACCTTGCATCAAACTTCCCTAGATCTTCATCTCTTCTGATATAGCATTTGCTTCCAAAAACTTTGAAATATTTTACTATGGGAATTCTTCCATACCACAATTCATAGGGAGTTTCAGTACCATTACCTTTCACTTGAACTTTGCTTTGAATGTAGACAACAATATGTATAGGTTATTTCCAGAAAACTTCCAGTAGATCTCCTTCCTTCATCATTGTCCTAGCAGTCTCTTGAATTGTCCTATTTTTTCCTCTCCACAACTCCATTCTGCTGAGGAGTCCTAGGTGCAGACAACTGTCTTTTTATTCCTTGCTCTTCACAAAAAATGTTGAATTCATTTGATGTGAACTCACCTCCTCTATCAAACCTCAACCATTTGATTTTCAGCTCTAATTCATTTTCAACCATTGCCTTGAAGAATTTAAACTTCTCTAGGGCTTGAGATTTGAAAAGTAACCCAAGTCATTCTAGAATAGTCATCAATAAGCAATATGAAGTACCTATTACCTTGTAGACTTCTTACCCTTTTAGGATCACATAGATATGTATGCACTAGATCCAGCAAACTGGTAGAAAATTGCTCTTTTCTCTTGCAATTTGTTCTTGTCTGCTTCCCTAACTAATATTCTTTGCAAATGGTATTGGGAGGTTTCACAAGTTTTGGTAAATCTCTCACAGTCTGACTTGAACTAATCTTTACCAGATTATCAAAGTTTATATGACACATCCTTCTATGCCACAACTAACTCTCATCTATTTGGGCCAATATTTACCATAATTATTAGTTCCTCTTAATTGATAAATGTTACCTCTAGTTTTCTTGTCGATGGCAATCACTGTTCAAGAGATTTCCATGATCTTGTACCCATTGTCTTTGAATCTCAAATCATAACCTTTATCACACATCTGACCCACACTCAAGAGATTATGTTTTAAACCCTTCACATATAGGACATTATCAGTGTTGTGCTTACCGTCAAAAGAAATAGATCCTTTTCCACAAATCTTACCAGTTGCATTATCTCCAAACCTAACTAGTCCTCCATCATATTTTTCCAAACTTACAAACTTACTTTTGTCACTAGTCATGTGATGTGAGCATCCACTGTCAATAATCCATTCATCCTTATTTTTCTCAACCTAAACCGCCAGAGCATTTTCTTCCACTAGTTTTTCTTCCTTCACATAGCTAGCAGGATTAGTAGACATAGGCTCTTCTTTAATTGCAATAAAAAAACATTCATTTGCACTAGTACTAGCATCATCAGATTCATCATCTGTCACACCTTCATCATCAAGATCTCTAACATAATAGCATTTCTTTAGAACTCTAGGTCTACTTTCCAATCTCTTTCTATTCCTTTCAATTCTCTCCAGACACTTAGAGACCTAGTGACCTACTTTACCACATGAAAAACATTTGAAAGGTATTTTTCCTTTGAACACACCGGTGCCTCTTTGTAGTCTGTCAACAAAATTTACTTCAATTTCATCAAAGTCATCAATAGGTTCCACCTTATACTTCTCAGGTCTTGAGATCTTTTCTACAGTACTAGCTTTGAAGGCAGTCTCAATCTTTAGCAGAGTATCACCAAGTTCTCTCATTTCAAAGGCTGTTAGCTTTCCTAGCAACTGATCCTTGGTGACTTCTTTCACAGTCATTACTTCTTCAATTGCCACAACCTTGTGACTGTAGGATTTAGGTAATGACCTGAGGATTTTCATCACAACTTCTATTTCCTCAATAGTTCCTCCCATAGCTTTGATTCCAGTAACAAGTTCATCAACCTTTTGCATGTAGGATGTTATGTTTTCGTCTTTTCCCATCTTTAAGCCTTCATATTTAGCTTTCAATCCCTGCAATTTGGCACTTTTTATAGAATCATCTCCTTCATATAGATTTCCCAGCTTTTCCCAGACTTCTTGAGCAGTTTTAAGATCCATGACCTTTATTAGATCAGTGTCGGTTAATGCACTTAATAGAGCATCTCTGGCTTTTATAATTAACTCATATTCCTTGATTTAATCTTTAGTTGTTAGACCATTCAGAGGCATGGTATATTTGGTCTCTGTCATTTTCCATACTTTGTATCTAATACAAAGCAGATGGCTTTTCATGTGTATCTTCAAGGTTGCATAATTTGTTCCATCAAATTGCGGGGCTTCCTTCTTGTAAGATATTCTGGATCTACCTCAAGCTGTTAGACTTTCCTCAAGGAACCTTGCTTTGATACCAATTGTTGAAATCCACTGGACAATGGAGAGGGTGGGGTTGAATCAGTTGTCCCTAAAAGGTTGAACAATTATGAACATCAGCTCTTCAAATAATTAATTACTATTATTTAGATTTAACCATGAAAGCATGAAATAAGAAGCTCAACACAATAACACATGAAACACATGAAACACTAGATTTTTACGTGGGAAACCCTATAAGAGCAAAACCATGATGGGTGTTAGCTCGCAACATATATATGTTATAGCAATACCAAAAAATAAAGGCTCATTGCCTTAGGGCTCACTGCATGAATTGCTCACTACAAATGTTGAGGCTCACTACGATGGACGACTTATTGCCAAGAGGTGGTGAACTGATTTGGTAGCATCTACTCCATGCTTGGATTCAATTCCATTGAAGCGTAGTATAACTCTTCTGCTCTACTCTTTTACACCTTCACACTTATCTCTTCATTTCCACACAAGGACATATTTTTCACAACTACATTACATGCTTTTATACAATTCATCAACCTTGGAATGTACATCAAGGTCGACATTACATTCATCAATCATTAGAACATTCTCTAAAGTTGACATTACAATAATTCAAAAAATAGGTCTAGACCTAAACAAGATTTTCTAAGGTAAGGATGTATACAGATCGCGTTATGCCTTAGCTATGACTCAAATGCAATCTTCCACACCACGACACGCTTCCATAATCTTCAATGCATCTCCGCAAGAAATGAAGACAACCAAGTCGGCCAAGACTAGTAATGACACTGGGTCTTCAAGGAATAGACTTCATCCACAATCTAAATTTCTCTTTACAGACCAATCCAAAGGTAAGAAAATGATCATACAACATCCACAAGTGCATTGTAGTCACTAGGAACAACTACATGATCTCTAATCACTCTGTCAAAAAGATTCTTCAAACCGGAGCACAAGAACAACACTATCAGCCACTGTCATAAAGAAAAAATAGCTTGCGGACCACCAAATCATGAACCATTGGAGTTGAAGGCACTTATCATCATTTCAGACTTAACCAGAGAACTGTAAATCATAATACTTCAATACACAGGAATGCGGAGCAAATACCTTCTCCCTGTCACCAGTGAATACTTAGAGAAAGCAACTTTTATTCTGGTGAACACCACTCACTTAGATCTTCATACCGGAGGCTCAAACTTGAGATATAGCATCTTTAGACATGCCTCTAAATAACTTCCAATCTGTAGACAAAAATATTCATTCTGCTAGAGATGCGGAACAATCTAGCAGACTGTTCTTTAGTAAACAAAGATACTCTTCCACACATTGTTTCCATTGGAGGAGCAAATTTTCTCAAAAGCACTTGGAAACTCAATATATGGATCATTTACTCATTTTCTCTAACACTTCAATGAGTCAATACAAAGCATCTAACTTATAAAATTAGGAGCATAGTTGACATCAATGACAACACAGATATGTTTACATCAATGACAACACCGATTAGGCACATGCAACAATATGTGCTTGTTTTCTAGTAGATGATTTTTTGTGTAGTGCACTCTAGATTGTTTATGTTTAAGACATCTAACCTTTTTTAATGTATGCATTTCTTTTTTTGTTTAATAATTATATATTAATTTATTTCAATGTTACTTTACTTTTACAGTCTCTTGAGAATGTTAGTGATGTGCCACCTTTGCCATCACACTTCAGTAGGACACCTGATCATCTTAAGAGAAAATCATTTGTAGAACAATTGTCCAAACGACAAGAAAGAGTGGAGGTAATTCAATTGAATTTTTCTAAATAATTGATAGTTTATAGCAGTCTTATAGTTGATTGTAGTGATTTAGATGTATGTTAATAAATGAAAGTTCTAAATTGTGGTAGATAAGATTCTATTTACTAACTCTAACTTATTTTTATTTATCATTGAAGAGATTAATCAAATTTGTGGTTTGACTTGTTAATGCAGTCAACTTTTCCTCCATCAACTACTAGACATCATGGTACAAAGAGAACACTTTTTGAGGATCCATCACAGATTGAGGAATCACCAAAGACATAGGGTCAAGTGGACCTTTAGTATTTGATGTAGCTTTTTGGCATGTAGATTCTATATAGATTTTGAGACATGGCATATGCCACATTTTGTAAAAATATTTTGAGTTGGCATATTTGCCAAATTTTTGTATATGTCTACCATTATGGACTAGATTTTAATATATACACCTTAATCTACAATATAATTTAAATTCCTTATGTGCATGTATTCCTACTTTGAAACTTTAAAGTTTGATGTATAATCAGTTTACAATGGTTGAGTTGTGATCTATAACATGTTATAGATTGATTTCTTGTTATATATATGTAGTTTCATACCTCAAGACATAACTTGATCTTAGTTGCCACATGATTGTTGTCTTAGTTAGATATAGGATTTTCATGAAATGACAATTTTGAATGGTTCACACATGTGCAGATCTCCTTCATATGTAGTTGCAGCTCTTCATTTTTCAAGTACAAACATCAAAAAGCAATTTTAGATAACTAATTTCACCATCAAAACTTCATTTCTAGCCCCCTTTCTTCGTATTTTCTCCATTTTTAGTCTTAATTAGGACATCAATTTGTTTCATGCTGGTATAACAAATTAGGAGTTTAAAATCATTCCTTCAATCATTCCTTCCTTCAATTATGCAAATTAGGAGTTTGATATTTCCATAATGTTTCCATCTTTACTTCAATCATTTGACTATGTTAGGACCTCATACATTCACCTTCAAACCTTATGATAATGTCTTTTTATTATGACCAACTTTATGAGGCATAAGATGGGGATCCAAGGGTGTAGGCGAGGTCTCGTTCCGTGTGCATAAGAAGGGGATCCAAGGATTGTGGTAGTAGGATAAAACTCTTTATGACTATCCTATAAGTACACTTGGTTGACTTTGGCTGATTAGAAAACAAATTGGATCAGAGGGGACCAAGATCATTAGGAGTTAAGGTAAAAAGAAATACATATTAGATTAAATAAAGAGCCAAAAACTTATTGTATTGAAGAACTTTCATATTTTGCTCTTTATATATTTCTCTCCCTCTATTCCCTTCTTCTTGCCTCCAAATTCTATGATATAGTATATGTTAGAATTATTTTTTTGTCATTGACCCATGTGTATTTTAAATTTTTAGCCATCCCAAGTGGGCCTCCATGAGTAGTGTTACACTAACAACAATTTTCTTCATGCATGTTAGTAATAATTCCAAGGCAAGGTTACCCACTTAGCACACAAGCACCTTGAAGAAGTTTTTAGTAGGGGAAAATATATTATATTTCATAATACAATGGAAACAAAATGAAAATAGGTATATTTTCTAGGCAATTATTTTACCTGGCCCATTTGGGAAGCTTACAAACTCTTCTTGAATCAATGGGTCAATCAACTAACATGGTTGTAGCATCTAAATCACTCCTTCCCCATTATTAGCAATGGCCTCCATTACTTGTTTTTATACATGGGGAAACAAGAGCTTTAATTCATGCAAAGAAACACATTTCCCTATTCCTTAAATCAGTACTACCTTTGCCACTTGGAACAATGGAAATGTTTTCTTTGGCATATGTCTATCATAAGAATAAAGAAGAGTAACTTTTGTAATGAGAGTTTGTAGCTTCAGGCTAATTTTTTTGGAGCTCGAATAGATTCTTTGGAGTATTTGATGAGATGGTGGTAAGATTTTAAAAGCAATTATTTAAAAACCAAAACATACTAGTGGTGCTGATAGATGGAAACCAAAACATACTTCAAATGGGCTCTTGCTTGTAAAACTATTTAAAATCCTAATAGTTGTGTTGAACATAAGGAATGTTCTCATCCCAAGTTCATTGTGGTAAGTGTATGTATTGAACATGTTTTTTGAGCTGAGATAAGTGTATGTTTAGGTCTGATATAAAAATTAGAACTTCATCAAATTAGGGTTTGAGTAGAGAAATCAAAATTGTTGCATATATCACATTTGGGATATTACAACAATCTCCTCACTCCACCCACTCTCCTCACTCCATCGAGACCTAAGGTTTATTACACAAGTTCCAATGCTTTAAACCTGCCTAATCATGACTATACAATCCCTTTTGACTATAACAATATTTTTCAAACAATGTGTACAAGGTTTCTAAAGTACATAATGGAAATCTCCTTACATATTTAGTGTATTCATCGAAATGCAGAAACTTATATGGTCATGGATCAAAGCATGACTATTCAAAACTAACCAAGACAACTTCTGAATTTCCTCATAGTTGTATAATGGCAGTTAATAGTTTTGTGGTAGTTTTAGGACACTACATTTATAACATATCCTCGTTTCACCTTCTACATGCATAACATATCCTCATTTCACCCTCTATATGTTTGACATTATTTACTAGAGAGGAAGGGAGAGAGAGAGAGACATAGAGAGAGACATGTACATTTGGCATGATTTGCAATCCTCATTTCAACTTCTATATGGTCTACATACTTTGCATATCCTCATTTCCTCACATCTATATAAGTTATGGAAAGACCAGAATGAGTTGTTAGACTATGTGTCTTCCAATGTTTGTGGGGGAGTGAACATTGTTCCCTTGCAGACAATGAAGATGACTACATATTTGTTGTTATGCTCATCGTGGGGCCAAATAGACTACGCCAATGCATCGAAGTGGGTAGGTAAATGCTAGGGGAGGTCTCGTTTCATGCACCAAGCATCCCAGTCGTTTCGGGGAACAGGGTATCGACAAAGTCCCTTAAGATCCCTAAGACCAAAAAACTACCAATCTTTGATGGAGAAGTTTTTAGAATTCGTGCCAGCTAGGAATGTTTTGTTTGGACCTACAGGTGGACGTGGGCTCTGTCCACAATAACTTCTCTTGGTTTTGGTCAACTCTAGTCTGTTTGACCATGCCGAAGTCAAATGCATTCTTGCAAGATGCTTCAGTTTGATGCAGTGGAAAGGCGTTAGGAATGACATTTTGCATTCCATATCTCATGGGGCCAAACGAACTGTACCAATGCATTGGGGTGGGTAGGTAAATGCCAGGGGAGGTCTTGTTTCATGCGCCAAGCATCCCAGTCACTCAAGGCAGCAGGCTACTGGCAAAGTCATTTAAGATCCTAAGACCAAAAACTACCAAACTTTGACGGAACAGTTCTCAAAATTCATGGTAGATGGGAACATTCCATTTAGATCTATAGGTGCACGTGGTATCCATCCATAATAACCTCTCTCAGTTTTGGTCAACTCAAATCTGTTTGACCGTGCCGAAATCAAACACATTCTTGCAAAACACTTCAGTTTCATGTGGCACAACCTTGGCAGGTGCCATATTTTTTGTTTTGCTCGTCGTGGGGCCGAATGGACTATGCCAACATGTTGGGGTGGGTGGGTAAATGCTAGTGGAGGTCTCATTTCATGCACCAAGCATCCCAGTCGTTCCGGGCAATAGGCTACCGACAAAGTAGCTTAAGATCCCTAAGACCAAAAAATTGCTAAAATTTGACAGAGCAGTTCTCAAAATTCATGGCAGCTCAGAACATTCAATGTTGACCTACAGGTGCACGTGGGGTCTATCCACAATAACCTCTCTTAGTTTTGGTCAACTCCAGTTTGTTTGACCGTGCCAAAATCAAACGCATTCTTGCAAAATGCTTCAGTTTGATGTAGTGGAAAGGTGTTAGGAGTGACATTTTGAATTTCATAGCTCATGGGGCTGAACAAACTATGCCAACATGTTGGGGTGGGCGGGTAAATGCCAAGAGAGGTCTTGTTTCATGCGCCAAGCATCCCAATCACTCGACGTAGCAAGCTACCGGTAAAGTCAGTTAAGATCCTAAGACCAAAAATTACCAAACTTTGATGGAATAGTTCTCAAAATTTGTGGTAGTTGGAAACATTCTGTTTGGACCTACAGGTACATGTGGGGTCCATCCATAATAACCTTTCTCAGTTTTGGTCAATTCAAATCCGTTTGACTGTGTCAAAATCAAATCTTGCAAAATACTTCAGTTTCATGTAGCACAACCTTGGCAGGTGCCATATTTTTTGTTCTTCTCGTCGTGGGGCCAAATGGACTACACCAAGGGGAGGTCTTGTTTCATACGCCAAGCGTCCCACTCGTTCTGGGAAACAGGCTACCAGTAAAGTCACTTAAGATCCCTAAGACTAAAAAATTGCCAAACTTTGATGGAGCAGCTCTTAGAATTCGTGGTAGCTGGGAACGTTCTGTTTGAGCCTACAAATGCATGTGGGGTCCTTCCACAATAACCTTTATCATTTTTGGTCAACTCCAGTCCATTTGACCATGTCTAAATCAAACACATTCTTGTAAAATGCTTCAGTTTGATGCAATGGAAAGGTGCTAGGAGTGACATTTTGCATTTCATAGCTCGTGGGGTAGAACAAACTATGCCAACACATCGGGGTGGGTGGGTAAATGTTAGGGAAGGTCTCATTTCATGTGCCAAACATCACAGTCGTTTCGGGCAATAGGCTACCGGTAAAGTCCCTTAAGATCCCTAAGACCAAAAAATTGCCAAACTTTGACAGAGTAGTTCTCAGAATTTGTGGTAGCTGGGAACATTTAGTTTTGACCTACAGGTGCATGTGGGGTCTATCCACAATAACCTCTCTCAGTTTTGGTCAACTCCAGTCTATTTCATCGTGCCAAAATCAAATGCATTCTTGCAAAATGCTTCAATTTGATGCAGTGGAAAGGTGCTAGGAGTGACATTTTGCATTCCATAGCTCGTGGGGCTGAATGAGCTGCGCCAAGGCATTGGAGTTGGTGAGTAAATGCTAGGGGATGTCTTGTTTCGTGTGCCAACAGTCACAGTAGTTATGGGTTGTAAGCTATCAATAAAGTCAAAAGTTGCTAGGACTGAAATTTTGCATTCCACAGGTCATGGGGCTGAGCTGACTACACCAACACGTCAAGGTGGGTGGGTAAATGCCAGATGAGCTCTCGTTTCATGTGCCAAGCATCCCAGTTGTTTCGAGCTGTAAGCTACTGATAAAGTCAAAAGTTGCTAGGGCTGAATTTTTACATTCCACAAGTCGTGGGGTCAAACCGACTACGCCAACATGTCGGGGTGGGTGGGTAAATGCTAGGGAAGGTCTCGTTTTATTTTCCAAGTGTCCCAGTTGTTCTAGGTTGTAAGCTACCAATAAAGTCAAAAGTTGCTAGGACTAAAATTTTGCATTCCATAGGTCGTGGGGTTGAACTGACTATGCCAACACGTCGGCATGGGTGGGTAAATGCTAGGGGAGGTCTTGTTTTGTTTGCCAAGTGTTCCAGTCGTTCGGGGCTGTTAGGTACTGACAAAGTTGAAAGTTGCTAAGACTAAAATTTTGCATTCCACAAGTTCTGGGGCTGAACTGATTGCTCCAACACGTCAAGGTGGGTGGGTAAATGCTAGAGGAGGTCTCATTTTATGTGCAAAGCATCCTAGTCATTCCAGGCTATAAGCTATCAGCAAAGTGACTTTACCAATAACTTACAGCCCGGAACGACTGGGACCCTTGGCACATGAAATGAGACCTCCCCTGGCATTTATGCACCCACCCTAACATGTTGGTGCAGTCTGTTCTGCCCCACGAGCTATGGAATGCAAAATGTCACTCTTAGCACCTCTCCATTACATCAAACTGAAGCATTTTGCAAGAATGCATTTAATTTCAGCATGATCAAACAGACTAGAGTTGACAAAACTAAGAGAGGTTATTGTGAATGGACCCCACATGCACATATTGGTTAAAATAGAATGTTCCCAGCTACCACAAATTTTGAGAACTGCTTCGTCAAAGTTTGGCAGTTTTTTGGTCTTAGGGATCTTAAGAGACTTTGTCGATAGCCTGTTGCCTAGAACGGCTGGGACGCTTTGCACACATAACGAGACCTCACCTAGCATTTACTCGCCCACCCCGATGCATTGGCACAGTCCGTTCGGCCCCACGACGAGCAGAACAAAAAATATGGCACATGGCAAGGTTGTGCTACATGAAATTGAAGCATTTTGCAAGAATGTGTTTGATTTCGGCACAGTCAAACGGATTTAAGTTGACCAAAATTGAGAGAGGTTATTGTTTATGGATCCCATGTACACCTATAGGTCCAAATAGAACATTCCCAACAATCACAAATTCTTAGAACTGTTCCATCAAAGTTTGGCAGTTTTTGGTCTTAAGATCTTAACTGATTTTGCTGGTAGCCTGGTGCCTCGAATGGTTGGGACACTTGGTGCACAAAATGAGATGTCCCCTACATTTACCCACCCACCTCGACACATTGGTGGAGTCCATTCGGCCCCACAAGCTATGGAATACAAAATTTCACTCCTAGCACCTTTCCACTACGTCAAACTGAAGCATTTTGCAAGAATGCGTTTGATTTCGGCAACAATCAAATGGACTGGAGTTAGCCAAAACTGAGAGAGGTTATTGTGGATGGACCTCACATCCACCTATAGGTTTAAATGGAAAGTTCCCAGCTGCCACAAATTATGAGAACTGCTCCGTCAAAGTTTGGTAGTTTTTTGGTCTTAGGGATCTTAAGGGACTTTGTCGGTAGCCTGTTGCCTAGAAAGATTGGGACGCTTGGCGTACGAAACGAGACCTCCCCTAGAATTTACCCACCCACCAGGACGTGTTGGTGCAGTCCATTCTGCCTCACAAGCTATGGAATGCAAAATGTCACTCCTAGAACCTTTCCACTGCATCAAACTGAAGCATTTTGCAAGAATGCATTTGTTACATACACCCCTGGTATATGTAGGCTTTGTATGTGTTTTAGTGTTTTCTAATGGTTTCAAGTTTAGGTTTTTATTGCATGTGTTTGCATGTATGATTTTTGCAACATTGACATAGAATATGAAGCATATATGAAAAACCTAGAAAAACTAAAAGAGATATCAACAAACTAATAAAGACCCAGATAGGAGAATGCCAAAATATGAAGTTCTATTACATACCCATATCACGATTTACAACTTCATGTTAGGGTCATTGCCGAACCAACAATACGAGCTATGAAAACTCTTCAATAATCACATACAATGGCTAATATGCATTAAAATCAAAGTTACAGCAATAACTATGTCCTCCAACGCCACCAAAGAAGAGTGTGAACAATACTGAAGAGTGGAGATTGATTTCCAAGAAAACCCACAACTTGTAACTCAGTGTACGGCCTACCTGGAGTACTCTATCAATAGCAAATGCCAAGGGAACTCTCCAAAATCTATTCAAAAGTGTCTGCAGTCTCTCAACAACCCCAAACACTAAAGAATAACAACATATATTAATGCCAAACCTCCCAAAATACACCACTATGCATAGTACAGCCTCACTAGAGATGTACGGCTTACCTGGATGGTACGACCAACACAAACAAACTCTGTAGCAACTAAAAAACTGAATCACAATGCTTATTTATGTCCTTCAATGCCTTATTCAAACCTGTAATACAAACTCCATGAAAGATATAATCATTCAGTTCAAAAACTCAACCAAAATCCGTCAATGAAAACTCAAATGGAACTCTTATGTGAAGCTCCTCCAAACCTCTCCTGATGCAATCTTTCATGCACGAAGAAAGGGACTAATGCAGGGGTTTTCATCCCAACATAGCTATGAATAAAACCTAGAGCCAAGCTCCCAAAAACCCTCAAAGGGAAAATCTCAAAAGAGAAAAAAATAATAATCCAAGCCTATCCAAATGAGAGCACTTTTCCCTCTTTTATACTTTTTCATCTGGGAGTCTCTAAAATCCTCTTGCATATGGGAAAAAACATGAGAGGGTAAATACATTTTAAAATATTATAATTCTCTTTAATTCTTTTCTCAACATCACCCTTAAAGTCCCCTCTTTTAAAACAACATTAAGTTGTTGTGCCTAGGCACCAAGGTCTAATATTAAATAATAATGTTTAATTTACGGACTTTAAAATGGAGGCCAAGATGATGTCAGAAACCAATGATCTATAGCTCGTTGGAAAGGTCTTGACAAGATGAATCCAACCCCACTCTCAAAATCTCATTGACACCAAACCCAAACTTACTAAAAATAGTAACGGCCATAAGAAAACTAGGCCACACAGAGGGTGCCAACTAGATCCACAAATCATCTGATATCTTTGAGCTCAATACAACGACTGGGAGAGCCAACAGCTGACTGCCAAGTCATCAAAACAATGCCAAACTGACACTTAATAAAAATAGCAGTGTTCCCTGAGGACCAAACAGAACAAACCTAGAAAAACCTAGAAAGATTGCCGACATGCAAGCACTTACTATAAATAGTAAGTATGGACAAGTTGTCTGAAATCTCTTCAGAAAGTGTCAACCAACTCCACCGAATCACTCGAACACCCTGGTGACATCAAAATACTCTTCTAATTATGCTATCACCAACCCAGAAAGTCAACTCTAACTGAACTGCAAGAGAACTTGAAAATGGGGACATTACAGTCCGCCCTTCCCAAAGATTGCTTGTCCTCAAGAAATGCCAATACAGCCTCCAAACAATAGCCTAAACCAAACTGAAACCAAAAATGATACTAGGGTCCCAAGTTATTCTCAGCATAGAACCACCACACTGACACTGCGCTACTCTAATAAGTCCTTCACCATATAGAGAGTGGTGAAGCAACACCTTGGAATCCAACTGGACTGTCATGACAAACCTGTCACCACCTAGATCCCAACACATCAGAACCTCACATCCATCAATCATGAAGGGGTAATTAAATCTTGAAGTGTCTAAACCTCAACATCCCATCCCATCCTCTACCAAACTCCTATGGATGTGCTAACTATCCAACATAGGTGCTGGAAGATATGAAACTGCTCCTCGCAAATCAAGGGAATGAAAAGACTTTCCTCCATCACTACTGTAAAAACTAAATCTGCCATCATGCCTACTGACACTGCAACCTCTCTGAAGCCATGTTTCCAATAGAAATTTTTGAGACATAGAAGTTGCAAACTCTATCTGATTCATATCACCATGATGGTAATCTGATCTCTGACCCTGCAAATAATCCTCTGTATGTATCTAAATCAGCCACCTACAATCCCTAGTTCCATCTTTTGTAGACGGCAACCCTTCATCCCACAATGGATGGTATAAATCCTGAGCCAATCCATAGTTATGCATCATCAAGTCATCTGTGTGTGGACTAAAGGAGAAATGATGAGCACTCCTCACTATGCAGTCAAAATAAAAAGCACCTGCATGCGTCAACGGTTGACTGACATAGTCATGGGGAACACACTCCTCATCACCATCATCACATGAATCAGAAGATGGCTCATGTCTTTGATCCTAAATAGCTAATTGGGTGGATACTCTGGAAATTCTCTCTGTGTACCCAATAGCATACTCCCTATCATGAAATAACTGGAGATATTCTAATTTTACCTCCTCCAAAGCACTCCTGATGAACTACGAATCATGAATGTGAGTACCAGCTGAGACCCCATACCATCTCTCCTCCAACTTTGTAGTCCAAAGAAGATTCTCAACATTCCTATGAGTGCAATCTAGATGAGATAAGGTTGAATCAACCTTCTCTTCTCTAACCTTTAGCTGATCTCTCCAACCCTGAGGTCTAGTAAGTTGTCGATCACTATCAGTTGCATAAGATGCAATCTTTTATTTACTTCCAAGAGAGGGAAACAAATCAACATGAGAATTGATTTCCCCACTAAAAGATGCCTTGTATGTCTCTTGTGAAAAAGATGGAGTAGTGTGGTAATCTGTCACACAACTCATGGGGAAATCTACCAACTTCTCGTCAGAGCTATCAATTACCTACTCTTTCATAACTGTCATGGGACTAACCTCAGAGACCCTAGATGCAACATCTAATTCTCTGCTACTCTCAACCATAACACCCATCCCATCTATGTTACCTGCATCTATAACTGTATTGGATGTAGCCACATCCACAAAGTACTCCTTACCACTATTTGTGGGTGTATGCTCATTACCAGTAACTGTCATAGAAATCAGAACTATAACTACTAGAGATGAAGACTATGCTAAACTCAACTCCACAGTAAGCTCATCTATCTACAGCTCTGACTCCTGAAGGGTTGATTGAGTGCTCTTCAAAGAGTTTATGGTGACCTCGAGCTCATAGGTGAGCTCATCAACCTCCTCTTCCTTCCCCTTTAGAGAATCATGATAAATACCATCAAGCATGAGCAGATGATCTCTATCTGATAACAGTTGTAGGTAATTATTCTTCATTACTCCAACTGCATCTCTGAGTGCCTAAAACTCGGCAAGGGAAAGTTCACTATCAAAGTGCTCATGTGTTTCTAGAGTCTTCCAACAATAATTTACCAACAACTACTGAGCAACATCAAAGTGTTCTATGGCTGCAGCAATCATGCCTTCATTCACCTTCAATTGTCTTGTTAAATGATTAGACCCCACTGACAAATTGTCTCCACACAAATTTTTTGATTTGAAATCTACACTATGGAAAGAGGCTGAATCATCATCACTCACCGATTGGTAAGCATCCTCATGTGTGCTATCAACTTCACACACATCCTCGTCAAGTGTACTACTATTATGAATCTCTTGAGATGGATCAACTGACATCTTAGAGGTTGCTGAATGGCCAATATCAATGCACACCTCCCATATCAAAATAGATGCACGCACATCTATCAAACAATCCTCATAATCATCTCCATTAGGCAGCTCTTCAATTTTACTCCCATCTTCCAAGGTCTGATATACCAAATCAAACTCGTTGTGGCATGAATCCATGACACCTATTGCATCACTATCACCCAAAACTAGAGTGTCTGCATTGAGTGAGTCCACACACCCATCATCATCATGTGTAATAGCAATATCCTCACACTAATGCAAATAGATCAAACTGTTGTCACAAAAATCAAAACTGTTATGGCTTGTATCCTCCTGGTTTTCCTCGTGATTGACACTCATATTTTGCGTGCCAACATTAGAAGTATCTTCTACAACTTTTCTCTCTTGTGCCATAACATTTAAATCACTACTACACTCAGGAGAATGACTGTTGTCATAAAAATTAGAATTGTTATCAGGGCTGATAACAACCTCTTGAGTGCTTAAAGTAACTTCATTTGCCAAACCAACATCAATTTGAGTCCCTTTTATCTGTGCATTGGTGGTTAAGCTCCCAAATTTATTTGCAAGAGAAGCAGAGGCCTTGTCTTCTCATTTGGTTCTTGCTCATTATAGAAATCCTTGTAACTGGTAAACCACAAGAAATACATTCTTCTTCTGTCAAGAGATATCTAAGTTTCTCAATTTTTTGCTCAACCAATGTCTTTGACAACCAATGTGCTGTAGGTGAAACATGTTGTTCTTTTCTCCAAATACTTAGCAAATTACATAATAACAACTTCGAGATATTAGCATCTTCATCTAAAATCATAGACAAGATAGTTTGCATTGCTGCTTTAACATCATTCACATGATATGTTCTAATTTTGTCAAAGAAATAATGGAACATTTCAAGAATTAAATCATCACACTTAAGATCAATCAATAAGACATATGACCTGACCTGAGCCATAATCTCTAACATTTTAGCAATCTTTTTAAAAGATAATTTTTTGGTATCACTTAAGCCATGAAAACTTTCAATAATCAGTTGTACAATCTCCTTCACTAAGTCATCTTTATAGGGTGCTTCGAGAGCTGAAATTCTAATGATTTCACTAATGCATGTGATAACCGCTAATCTTACATTCTTATCTAGATGTCTCAACAACTCAGGCCTACACAATGAAATCTTTGAAGGAACCAAAGCCCTCTGCATTGACTCAGAAGGTGCCTGAGGGATCTTAGATAAATGTTTCTCAATTTCTTCCAAAGTGCTGAGAATATCATCTATCCATGGAAAAAATTTCAATTTCCATCCTGCATCAAAAAAAATTTCCCATAGATCACCCTTCATGAGGAATGCCATGAATTCACATTCACTAATAAAAAATCTATCAACTGCCTAACTTTGAACACTCATGCAAGTGCTGATCACTCACATATAAGGCTAAGTTGCATGTTTCATATTTTCATCTGCATGTCTGAACCCGACCTCACAGGATGGCAAGATTTTTAGTTTTGATACCACTGTAACATACACCCTTGGTATATGTCGGCTTTGTATGTGTTTTAGTGTTTTCTGATGGTTGCGGGTTTAGGTTTTTATTGCATGTGTTTGCATGTATGATTTTTGCAACATTGACATAGAATATGAAGCATATATGAAAAACTCAAAAAAACTCAAAGAGATATCAACAAACTAATAAAGACCTAGATAGGAGAATGCCAAAATATGAAGTTCTATTACATACCCATATCAAGATTTACAACTTCATGTCAGGGTCATTGCTGGACCAGCAATACGAGCTATGAAAACTCTTCAATAATCACATATAATGGCTGATATGCATTAAAATCAAAGTTGCAACAATAACTATGTACTCCAATGCCACCAAAGAAGAGTGTGAACAATGCCGAAGAGTGGAGATTGATTTCCAAGAACACCCACAACCTGTAACTTAGTGTACGACCTGCCTGGAGTACTCTATCAACAACAAATGCCAAGGGAACTCTCCAAAATATGTTCAAAAGTGTCTGCAATCTCTTAACAACCCCAAACACCAAAGAATAACAACATATATTAATGCCAAACCTCCCAAAATACACCACTATGCATAGTACGACCTCACTAGAGATGTACGGCTTGCCTGGATGGTACGACCGGCACAAACAAACTTTGCAGAAACTAAAAAACTGAATCACAATGCTTATTTATGTCCTTCAATGCCTTATTCAAACCTGCAATACAAACTCCATGAAAGATATAATCATTCAGTTTAAAAACTCAACCAAAATCTGTCAATGAAAGCTCAAATGGAACTCCTGTGTGAAGCTCCTCCAAACCTCTCTTGATGCAATCTTTCATGCATGAAGAAAGAGACTAATGCAGGTATTTTCATCCCAACATAGCCATGAATAAACCCTAGAGCCAAGCTCCCAAAAACCCTCGAAGGGAAAATCTCAAAAGAGAAAAAATAATAATCCAAGCCTATCCAAATGAGAGCACTTTTCCCTCTTTTATACTTTGTCATCTGGGAGTCTCTAAAATCCTCTTGCATATGGGATAAAACATGAGAGGGTAAATACATTTTAAAATATTATAATTCTCTTTAATTCTTTTCTCAAGATCACCCTTAAAGTCCCCTCTTTTGAAACAACGTTAAGTTGTCGTGCCTAGGCACCAAGGTCCAATATTAAATAATCATGTTTAATTTACGAACTTTAAAACGGAGGCCAAGATGATGTCGGAAACCAATGATCTATAGCTCGTTGGAAAGGTCTTGACAAGACAAATCCAACCCCACTCTCAAAATCCCATCCTGACACTAAACCTAAACTTACTAAAAATAGTAATGGCCATAACCAAACTGGGCCACACAGAGGGTGCCAACTGGATCCACCAACCATCTGATATCTCTGAGCTTAATGCAATGACTGGGAGAGAGCCAATAGCTGACTGCCAAGTCATTAAAACAACACCAAACTGATACTTACTAAAAATAGCAGTGTTCCCCCAAGGACCAAAGAGAACAAACCCAGAAAAACCTAGAAAGATTACTGACATGCAAGCACTTACTATAAATAGTAAGTACTTACAAGTTGTCCAAAATCTCTCTGTAAAGTGTCAACCAGCTCCACTGAATCAACCGAACACTCTGGTGACATTGAAATACACTTCTGATTATGCTACCACCAACCCAGAAAGTTAACTCTAACTGAACTGCAAGAGAACTCGAAAATGGGGACATTACAATGTTTGATTTTGGCATGGTCAAATAGACTAGAGTTGACCAAAACTAAGAGAGGTTATTATGGACGGACCCCACATGTACCTTTAGGTTCAAACAGAATGTTCCCAGCTGCCACAAATTCTATGAACTGCTCCGTCAAAGTTTGGCAATTTTTGGTCTTAGGATCTTAAGGGACTTTGTTGGTAGCCTGTTGGCCAGAATGACTAGGATGCTTGGCACACAAAACAAGGCCTCCTTTAAATTTACTCACCCACCTCGACACATTGGCGTAATCCGTTCGGCCCCATGAGCTATGGAATGCAAAATGTCACTCCTAGCACCTTTCCACTGCATCAAACTGAAGCATTTTGCAAGAATGCATTTGATTTCGGCATGGTCAAACGGACTAGAGTTGACAAAGACCAAGAGAGATTATTATGGAAGGACCCCACATGCACCTGTAGGTTCAAACAGAATGTTCCCAGATGCCACGAATTCTGAGAACTACTCCGTCAAAGTTTGGTAGTTTTTGGTCTTAAGATCTTAAGGGACTTTGCCGATAGCCTATTGCCTGGAACAACTGGGATGCTTGGCGCATGAAATGAGACCTTCTTTGGCATTTAACTACCCACCTTGACACGTTGGCGTAGTCTATTTGGCCCCATGAGCTATGAATGCAAAATGTCACTCCTAGCACCTTTCCACTGCATCAAATTGAAGCATTTTGCAAGAATGCACTTGATTTTAGAATGGTCAAACGGATTGGAGTTGAGAAAAACTAAGAGAGGTTATTGTGGATGGACCCCACATGCACCTATAGGTCCAAACAAAATATTCTTGGGTACCACAAATTCTAAGAATTGCTTTGTCAAAGTTTGGCAGTTTTTTAGTCTTAGGGATCTTAAGGGACTTTGTTGGTAGCTTGTTCCTCGGAACGACCAGGACGCTTGGCATGCGAAATGAGACCTCCCTTGGAATTACCCACCTACACTGACACATTGGCACAGAGGGTTCTCCCCATGAGCTATGGAATGCAAAATGTCACTCCTAGCACCTTTCCACTGTATCAAATTGAAGCATTTTGCAAGAATACGTTTGATTTTGGCACGGTCAAACGAACTGGAGTTGACCAAAAATGAGAGAGGTTATTGTGGACATATGCCACATGCACTTGTAGGTTCAAATAGAATGTTCCCAGTTGCCATGAGTTCTGAGAAATGCTCCATCAAAGTTTGGCAGTTTTTGGTCTTAGGAAATTGAGGGACTTTGTCGATAGCCTGTTGCTCAAAACAACTGGGGCACTTGGCGCACAAAAAGAGACCTCCTATGGTATTTACCTACCCACCCTAACACGTTGGCTCAGTTCGTTCGACCCCATGAGCTATGAAATGCAAATGTCACTCCTAGCACTTTTCCACTATATCAAACTGAAGCATTTTGAAAGAATGCGTTTGATTTTGAAACAGATTGGAGTTGACCAAAACTGAGAGAGGTTATTATGTAGGAACCCCTCATGCACTCATAGGTTCAAATGAAACATTCCCATTTACCACGAATTCTGAGAACTACTCCATCAAAGTTTGGCAATTTTTGGTCTTAGAATCTTAAGGGACTTTGCCAATAGCCCATTGCTTCGGAACAACTAGGATGCTTGGTGCATGAAATGAGACCTCCTCTAGCATTTACCCACCCACCCTGATGCATTGGTGTAGTCCATTGGTCCCCATGAGCTATGGAATGCAAAATGTCACTCCTAGCACCTTTCCACTGCATTAAACTGAAGCATTTTGCAAGAATGTGTTTGATTTCAACACGGTCAAATGGACTAGAGTTGACCAAAACTGAGAGAGTTTATTGTGGAACAACCCCATGTGCACTTGTAGGTTCAAACAGAACATTCCCAGCTACCACGAATTCTGAGAACTGCTCCGTCAAAATTTGGTTGTTTTTGGTCTTAGGATATTAAGGGACTTTACCGGTAACCTATTGCCCGGAATGACTGAGACACTTGGCACATGAAACAAGACCTCCTTTGGCATTTACCCACCCACCCCAATGCATTGGCGTAGTCCATTTGATCCCATGAGCTATGAAATGCAAAATGTCACTCATAGTACCTTTCCACTACATAAAACTGAAGCATTTTGCAAGAATACATTTGATTTTGGCATGGTCAAATGGACTGGAATTGACCAAAACTGAGAGGTTATTATGGATAGACCCTCATGCACCTTTAGGTTCAAATGGAACCTTCCCAGTTGTCATGAATTCCAAGAACTGCTCCGTCAAAGTTTGGTAGTTTTTGGTCTTATGATCTTAAGGGACTTTGCCAATAGCGTGTTGCCTGAAATGATTGGGATGCTTGGCGCATGAAACGTGACCTCCTTTGGAATTTACCCGCCCACCCCGATGCGTTGGCATAGTCTGTTTGGCCCCATGAGCTATGGAATGCAAAATGTCACTCCTAGCACCTTTCCACTGCATCAAACTAAAGCATTTTGCAAGAATGCGTTTGATTTCAACATGGTCAAATGGACTGGAGTTGACCAAAACTGAGAGGTTATTGTAGACGGACCCCACGTGCACTTTTAGTTCCAAACAGAATGTTTCCAGCTACCACAAATTTTGAGAACTGCTCCATCAAAATATGGTAGTTTTTTGGTCTTAGGGATCTTAAGGGACTTTATCGATTGCTTGTTGCCTGGAACGACTAGGATGCATGGCGCACAAAACGAGACCTCTCCTAGCATTTACCTGCCCACCCCAATGCGTTGGTGTAGTCCACTCAGCCCCACGACAAACAGAACAAAAAATATGGCACCTGCCAAGGTTTTTGCTCTTAGGATCTTAGGGAACAATGTACAGGCAAAGACCCTAGTTTTCATAGGGGGAGACATGACTTTAAGAGGTTTTGGGACTGTTTATAAGAGGTTTTTTGGGACTATTTTTAAGAGTTTTGGGGACTATTTTTAAGAGGTTTTTGGGACTGTTTCAAAGAGGTTTTGGGACTATTTTTAAGAGGTTTTTGGGATTTTTTAAAGAGTTTTTTGGGACTTTTTTAAAAGGTTTTTGGGACTGATTTGAAGAGATACACTAGTTTATTGTCAAAATATTCATGACATCAAATCACCACATATATAACCATCAAATTTAGCATTAAACATAATAAAAAAACACACCTTTTAGATTGTACTACTAAAATCACATGAAATGGTTATCAATTATTAGCACCAGATGCGAAGAAACACTAGGAGGATATGTAAGATGGAAAAATTATTATATTATGGTCATAATCTCCTCATAGGATATACAAATATACAAATATAAAAAATGTGTCCATGATGGAAGCTAGATGATTTAACCATTGATCTCAATCCCTTGGATACAATAGCTTTATAGTCGAAAATGCTTGCAAATATAAGTTAATTTTTTTTAAGAAAAGTAAACACCATCAAGTACAACTAACTTAATTTTTTTATAAGAATTTTGATGAAAGATGTCTTATATGTCACCTTAGGAATTATATTGAATGTCTCCAAAATGAAAGCTAAATTCTCAATCCCTTGAATGTACAATTGCTCTATTATCCAAAACACCTGCATTTGTATATTAAAATCTATCAAGACAAAAAAACTTAAAACACCTACATTTATAACTCCCTTTGTATCATCTTGTATATACCCTCCTCCTTCTCCTTTGCATGGATTGTCTACTTCTTCGTAGAATTGTGAATTTTGACAATGTCCCCTTACAAAACAACTCAAAGAGATGTCTGATGGAATGCAATGATTGCAAGATAAACACAAAATAGATTTGTTGCTTTAGAAAATTTTAAGAAAATCAGTTATAGGACTGTTATACTAGTCCATATAAACATGGTCATGGTGGTGAATAGGACTATTATACTAGTCCATATGAACATAGTTGTTGTTTGATGGAAACTTAATGATTGCAAGAGATGTTGTTTGATGGAATGTAATGATTACAAGATATGCACAAAATGGATTTGTTGATAAGGCTTTATAAACTTTCAAGAAAATGCAATTGGTGGGTGTAAATGAAAATTCCACAACCTTTACCAACATCCTTTGTTCTTGTTCCAAAATGGGATCTTTAGAACAAGGTACATGGACATCCATCAAAACATAAAGTGGGATTTTGTTAGACTATGCAGTTGCAACTATCCTAGTAGACATGTATGCAAAGTGTGGAAGGATAGACAAGGCACATGAACTGTTTGACATAACAACTCAAATAGATGTCATCTCATGGAATGCAATGATTGCAAGATATGCAAAAAAATAATTAATGATCAATCACCTATGTAACTCTTGTTGTAAATTAATGATTAGTTATAGGACTGTTATAGGCCATCCAATATGACTATTATACTAGGACTATTATAGTTATCCATAAAGCAGGATTTTGTTAGACTATGTAGTTGCAACTATCCTAGTAGACATGTATGCAAAGTGTGGAAGGATAGACAAGGCACACGAACTGTTTGACATAACAACTCAAATAGATGTCATCTCATGGAATGCAATGATTGCAAGATATACAAAAAGTTAATTAATGATCAAGCACATGTGTAACTCTTGCTGTAAATTAATGATTAGTTATAGGACTATTATAGGTCATCCAATAGGACTGTTATACTAGGAATGTTATAGTAGTCCATAAAACAGGATTTTGTTAGACTATGTAGTTGCAACTATCCTAGTAGACATGTATGCAAAGTGTGGAAGGATAAACAAGGCACGTGAATTGTTTGACAGAACAACTCAAATAGATGTCATCTCATGGAATGCAATGATTGCATGATATGTAAAAAATTAATTAATGATCAATCACATGTGTAACTCTTGTTGTAAATTGTTTATGATTAGTTATAGGATTGTTATAGGCCATCCAATAGGACTGTTATACTAGGACTATTATAGTAGTATTGGCAAGAGACACATTATGGCTTCATGATTGTTGTCATTGATGGCAACAAAGTTCATCCCACACATCCGCAAGACATGGTGTGCCTATACCGGAAGTCAGATTGAAGAATGTTGTGGTCCGGTAAGCAAGAACAGAGCATGTGGCAAGGTCCGACAGTCAGGTCTGGATCTCTTAGAGGAAGCATCTTTGTAAAGTGCGGACTTGGAGAAGTCAAGAGCAATACCTTGAATGATAGATTCTAGGGATTGAGCCTCCAATGATAAAAGAGTGAAGAGATATGAGCATCTAAGTATTGGGGTCTAGTTTGGCAGAGTAGACAGAGGAAGAACTGATAGACAGAGCATTAGAATTATTCCGGATGAGATATTGATGGTGATCAAGGTTCATAAGGTATCATCCATGATTGGCCGACCTGTTAGATGACTTCTATAAGTATCTCCTTGATACGCATCACTTGAGAAGTAAGGATTCAGCCGACAGATCAAAGTTTGGATAAATATTGACTATTCTGGATGCCGACTAGAAAGTGGATGAAATCCTTGGTGCAGATATATATACCAAATTGATTTAAGTATGAAGGTGTGTGTTGTGTGTTGCAGTGTGTGAATAAAAGTAGAAGAGCAGTGTGAAAGTAATAAGGCAGGTCCGGTATGTGAAAGGACAGCAGCACAAAAGAAGAAGAAGAATGAAGTGCAGTAGATCAGTATACTGAGCCTAACCAGAACTGAACTCCATCATATGTGGATGCTTCTGATCAGTTCAAGTATCTTGTTACTCTCTTTATAACTTGTAGACAGTGAGTCTCTTGTAGGCAGTGAGCCTCTTGTGAGCAGTGTGCTTGAGCAGTGAGCCCTAATTGGCAAGTGCCATTTTGTATTTCTATTCTTCTAACAGAGAATACATTCTTGGGTTAGTCACCCCGTGGTTTTCTCCCTTAATAGGGTTTCCACGTCAAAAACATTGTGTCATGTGTACTGAGTTTATTTATGCTTTCATGTTCATTTAAGCTTATGTGTTTTGATACTGTACTAGTTACTAAAGAAGAACAGAAAGTTAAAATAATTAAGATAACTGATTCACCCCCCCTCTCAGTTATCAACAAGTAGTCCATAAAGCGGGATTTTGTTAGACTATGTAGTTGCAACTATCCTAGTAGACATGTATGTAAAGTGTGGAAGGATAGACAAGACATGTGAACTATTTGACAGAACAAGTCAAATAGATGTCATCTCATGGAATGTAATGATTGCAAGATATGCAAAAAAATTAATTAATGATAATCACATGTGTAACTCTTGTTGTAAACTAATGATCAGTTATAGGACTATTATAGGACTGCTATTGGTGGGTGTAAAGCAAAATGTGGAAACATAAACAAGCCACGCGAACTATTTGCTAAGACTTTATGCAAAATATCAACCCTCCTTTGTTGAATGTTGTAGTTATTATGGAAGCTATCTTTACTGAGGCATAGGGGTTTATTATACCTAGGTTGTCCTAAATAGTTATAAACATTAAGATAGTCTAGAGGGCTAGTGTTGTCCTGATTTTTAAAAAACAATCATACTCTGCCCTATGATAGTCATGAGGGTTTGAGGGCAGTGTTGTGGAAGGTAGTCCATGTGCCAAAATGATTACTATCAATGATGTCACCTCTAAGGTTCATCAAGAGAATGACCTAGCAATGAAGTGAACCACCATCTAGAAGAAGGAAACATAAGGTTTCAAGGAGGCTTTGAAATATAAATAATTGTTGTTGATTATGGAGCATTGTCATGTCTTAGGACAATCATAAAATACATGATTGCCATTATATTATGAAGGATGGCCATGGAAAGGAGAAGCTAGGTGTTGTCTTAGGAAGTGTGAAGACCATCCAAGGGGCAATGATGAGGTCAACCATCAAAGCATGAACGATATGGGAAATCTGTTAGATGTTGTAGTTGCAACTACCCTAGGAGACATGAATGCAAAGTGAGGAAGCATAGGCAAGGCATATGAACTGTTTGTTGGAATACCTCAAAGAAATGTGGTCTAATGGAATGCCATGATTGCATGATATGAACAAAATGGATTTGTTGAAAAAGGCTTTAGACGCTTTCAAGAAAACGCAATTGGCAGGTGTAAAGCCAAATTCCACAACCTTTTCTAGCATCCTCCCTGCATGTGCCAAAATGGGATCTTTGGAATAGGGTATGGACATCCATGAAAGTATGAAGGATATGAGAATTTTGTCAGATGTTGTAGTTGCAATTACCTTGTGACACATGTATGTAAAATGTGAAAGCATATACAAGGCACATGAACTATTCGATAGAACACATCAAAGACATGTCATCTCATGGAATGCCTTGATTGCAAGATATGCACAAAATGAATTTAGAAATTAACTTATGTAGAAAAAGGTAGAAAGCAAAATATTAAGAAATACAAATGAACACTAAAAATCATACCTCGAGTATAGTCAAAATAACCTACGATGCCATACAAAATAATTTACAATGCCATGCAAAATAATCTATGATGCCATGTAAAATAACCTTATTCGCGGTCATGTATAGTCAAAGCATGTATTATAGTTAAAAAAACAAGATTTTTAATAAAACAATTCTAAAAAATAGAAAAAACAAGAACAAGTTAAGATAGAAATTGTCATACCTGTCCATTTGGAAGTTTAAATGCTAGTCAAGCGTACTTGAGGGGTCATCTCTTACTTTCAAAGTATCCAATATTGCTTCATGATTAGCATTACTAATTTTCCATAGTTGTTTTGATTTTAGTTTTGCATTATGCTTTAGTAAATTAGAATTTGTTGCTACAACTAGGTGTGAACACATCAATATGGTTTTATGATTCTCAAAGTCTTCAAAGGCAAGGATGCCATTCTTTCTAATCATACATGTTTGTAACCAAGTCCCAGCAATAACAATTGATCCTGTAGGATATGTGAACCCATCATCATCTGTTGTAGGTTGTGTTAGATTTTTTTTTCCTTGTACACATCGTGCCAACCAATAGTCTGACCTCTCTTCATTTCCATGTGGTGCAACAACTGCGTAAACATGACCTGGTTGTACAAGGTCTAAAAGATGTTCATAGTCAAATGAGATCTCCATGTCATTGATGGAAGATGATTGACCTTTAGATAAAGAGATTAAATATCATGGAATCCATGCATCTACCCACTCACTTGACTCACAATTATCGTAATCACATTTAATACAACTCTGACAAAAACAAGCTAATTCTCATAACCAAATAGTCCATGCACTTGCATTTGAGCTTCAAAATGAATGCATCTTTGACGATTCACAGATTCTCTGATAATTCAATTTCTCTCTTGCTATCCCATCATCAACCAACCAAAAGAACCTACGCACTTCTGAATCAAGAGCGACTCCTTGTGACAATGCATAGTTACACCGCTTAACAATAGAATCTGCATCATTGAATGTAGCACCACCTCTAATCTTTAGTTGTTCTTTAAAAAGAGCTCTCTTCACGCTTGCATCCACTCCATCATGTTCACCTTTTCCATGCCCAACTTCAAAAAAATTCTAAATATGAGGTATACCCTTCCCTTCATGCATTCTACTCAACCAATAGAACATACGATAATTCTTGAATTGACTGGTGCAATTATTTGACCAAATGAGATGTTGATCCATTCTAATATATTTTTCTTGCAAGAACCCATAAAATTGTTGAAAACAATATTACACATACTCTAATAAATGAGATCGATCATCACTCATGTAAAAATGGTATTCTCTGACAATCTTCTTGTTCTCTTCTGTACTCTCAGGGGCATGTTTGTATGTGATGTGAACAAAAATAGTAATCTGAATAAAAATTTAGTACTGAGATTGAACTTCATTTGGGGTTGCAATGTGTAGTTTTCTGCAAAATCAACTATAGAGACAATAGTTCCAATCGGGAAAAAGTTTTTACACATCCTGAACTATTGATCTAACCATCGAGACCCGTGGCTATGTCTGACATACTTGTAGAAGAGTTTTTTCTTAAAATCATCAATAAAATCAACAATACTTATCTCACTTACAATCAACTCACATTTAAAACCTTCACCTCCACTTTTCAAATTGTATTTCACTGTCTCATATCTCTTTTTCTCAACCATTCTCTTTCCAAAATCATGCTCACTGTCCTCATGAAAACATGATACAAACTTTGATAACCCACCACATTGTAAACACGTTTTATTTAAACAATCATTCTTGTAGAAAATGCAACCATCATCTCTAATACATAGAAATAAATCCAATAAGTCCCTAGATGGCTTTGGTAGTTGAATTGCACCACTCTTGTAACATTTCGTTAGTGTGCAAAGTAAAATGGATATTGCATAATAATTCATGGTACATAGAAAACTCTACATGGTATTTGCAACAACATGTATTATGAACTTTAAGAGGAACACAATAAAATTGCTTAAGAGATTCAAATGCTCTTTGTGAGATTGTCATACCTGGGTGTGTTTCACAATATTATTTGTACAATGATGTTTGGCTACATTCCAAGTAATGTTTAGGATGTGGTGTGTGGTCTTTTATCACCAATCCTTAACTTTAAAACATCTTTTGAATTCGGTGATACCCTAGAGTTAGTGTGCCAAAATCGTTCAATTTCTTCCTTTGTGCTATTGATTAAGTTCTTGTCAACTCGTGGAAGCCTACCACTGAAAGCCTAAGTATCATTTTCAAGAGGGCTATCTAGTCTTGATCTTAATGTTAGTGCTTTTGACAATGTTTTACGATTCAATCTTAAGTCAACACAGGTTTACCTCATTAATCAAGCCTTTCTTAATTATTTCCTTACTATTGAGGTTGTTATTACTCTACGAGCAGCTCTTTTATCTTTCTCCTTGCTAGTCTTTCCAATAGAATTGAGTGCATTGAAAAGGATTCTAACAATAATTTTATTCCGATTGGACACTTTGTTTAACTGAATCTTTAATTTCTTTAGTAAAGGTCTCATTTTGTACATCTTTAGTAATTGCACAAAAAGTTGGTATTGTTCAGTTAATGTTTTATTCTCAAAGTATTCATTAAAGAGTTTTGAAGCCCACAACCGAACTGTTCATGAAAACCTCTTGCCTTCTAGTTTTTCCATTATGTTCTCATCAATTCCAAGTAATGGGGTTCTTGGATGTTTTCCAATTTCATCATGCTTACTCTCTTCTTGACAAATGTCCACTCTTCTTATGAAATTTGGAGATACATTGATTTTCATTGTTTCATCCATGTTATCAACCTCATCAATTTTATCAACAAATGGATTATGGAGTGCAAATTCAACATCATGAGGTTCATATCCACTTTCTTCAAGCACACGTCTTTGTTTTTCTTTTTCTTCTTTGTCCATGGTATTGCTCTTATCAATAGGTGTTTCATAACATTTTGCAACATTTTTATTTGCAATATCATGGTGAATTTAATTCTTATCTAACATTTCATTATAATCAAAATTAACATCTTCAATTTGCATATCATTAGATGGTAAAGAAGAAGCTTCACCTTGATGAGCAGCCGTCAAACCCGCTCTTTCAATCCTCTTCCTTGCCCTATCATTTTCCTTAATTGCTTCAATTTCCTCTAATGTAACTTTCCTCCTCCTTTTTGCTTTACAATGATTGTTGCTCCCTATTAGGGGAACAAAAATATCACCGTTATGATTGTAACAAGCAAATTGTGTCTCCAAAAGTGCATAAAAATATTTTTTTCACTGTAATAGGCAGAAATCACGAGTTTTTTGACAGCAGAGAGTCTGTAGGCGCAGTTGTCGGGCCCAACAATATTCCTTTTGTCTTTTTTTGGCATTTACATAATGGATATTCATTTTCAAAATAGATATCCATTTCTAAAAATGGATATCTGTTACTTAAAGCCCAATTCTTTGGGCAACAGATATCCAGCAATGGATATCACTTCTCCAAAATGGATATCCTTTTTACAAAATGGATATTCGTTTTGTTTTCCTCACAAAGCATGAAACTATATGTAATCTATGAAGTATACACATAAATATATGCGAGACATGAAGCATATAAGTACACATGATACACAAGTATGAAGCATACTCATAGATACATGTATAACACAAAACATGAAGCATACACGTAATACACAAAGTATATGCGTAAACACACGTAATACACGAAGCATGAAGCATACACATAATACACCAAGTATATGCATAAGTACATGTAATATAAGAAGCATGAAGCATACACATAATACACAAAGTATTCACATAAATACATGTAATACATGAAGCATGAAGCATACATGTAATACACGAAGTATACGCATATATACACGTAAGATACAAGGCATGAAGCATACACGTAAATACAAGTAATATACATGAAGTATGCACATGGATCAGGGATACCTTTAAGAACCCCACCCCCTCGGAGAAGGTGTATAAACCTGGCGAATCGTGTATACTTCCTGAGAAAAATATTAATTTTATTGGCCAATTTTTTCATTTTTCCAAGAAAAAAATAATCTCAATTGGCGAATCTTTTGTAATTGCTAGAGGTCTGTGGAAAATCTTGGTGAATTGTAATTTTTTAAAAACCAATAAAATATTTTCATTGGTGATTAAAACCTATTTTCAAACCAACAAAATATTTCCATTGGTGAATTAAAACCTATTTTCAAACTAGTAAAATATTTATGTGGGCAAATTAAACCTGTTTTCTAGATAAAAAAATATTTTTGTTGGTGATTAAAATCTATTTTCAAACCCAAAAAAATATTTTCATTAGCGAATTAAACCAATTTTCAAACCAATAAAAAAAATCATTGGTGAATTAAATATAGTTTCAAACCAATAAAAAATCATACCGTGTGTGGTGAAAATATCAAATGCTACATATTATTCTATTCCAGGACAAATTTTCCACACATCCAAATTCCTTCATAAAGTGTCCAGAATGGGGACAAGTGTCAACATATTTATTATGTTTGAAACAAGATGTCAACGCAAATTACCGACGACCGTTCGATGAATTTTCAATGGACGACTGTAGTTGCATTCCGGAAGAAAATGTCTGAAACACTAGACCTGCGACTTCAAACCTCTAAAATAACACTTGAACCGTTAGATTTCTAAATATCAATGGTTGACATTTCATATAAGAAAATAGCTTTTAACTTACTAGTTTTTTACGTCTATAGTTCAACTTGAAATTTTTTCTTTTGCTGGCCTGAAAACTTGTTGCGCGTCTGGACTCTGTTCGTGCTTGAAGAAATGATGCAAAAAACCCTAATCTTCTTCCTTTTAAAGCTTCGTAGCATAGGTTTTAAGGCATCAATGGAGGTAGCCTCAGCCTTAATCTCACATTCATGTCACAGGGTGCCTTCAATGTTCCTCATAAAAAGTTTAAACCTGTGTCGTTGATCTGAATTTGTCCTTGTGAAATTGACGACCACCATTCACCTGCCAGATTTGAAAATCTGAGTCATCATCGTTGAAAAGTCTTCAACCAATAAGAACAAGACATGTCAAATGTACTTCCTTTGCTGACTGCATCACCTTTTGTCCGATCTGGACACATGGCATCATTTCGTGGCATCGCAGCTAGAAATGGCCCACCACTTACCTACCCTGCACGGGTGTGCTAAAGCCTCCATGCATCTCCTTTTCATTTGATTTTCATTTCTTTATTAAGGTGAGGCCATGTGTCGCTATCTCACAACTGCGTGGCAAAGATTCCTTTCTAGCAAGATTCCCTTGCGAGCTTACGCAACCATTAGATTTAAGCTCCTGCAGATCACCTCTTAGGTTGACACCTGGTAGCATATGGTTCATCAATCTAGGATATTCAATTAAGGGGTTGTAAGCCCAGATTCCTTGACAAGTGTCCCCTTGTCGTAGCCACGCAGAGAGATGATGATGTCATCTATGATGCGCTGCAACGCTGCAAAATACTTTTACATAACACTTTATACCCTTACAAAGACTTAGGACATAGATTTAATATTTCACGGGCTATAAAGGGTAAACTTAGGACATGTGACTGGTCATCTAATGAACATAAAGGCCTCAAGTTATAACTTAAGTAACCATGGACTTACTACAGGCAGTCAACAGGGATTTAAAAGATAAAGCGCATGAGACCTAGGGACTTAGGCTTAAAAAATTTTAAAGGTAAAGACTTGCAATTTTATGCACCTAAAACCCTAAACCCATATAGGTACCACCATATTGCATACATGGAACAGAGTTTGGAAACTCTATTAAGTATTATCTATATACTTAAGTCAAATCAAGTATAAATATTTGCATGCAGACTAATTTCACTTGAACAGATATATCATGTCACTTAAATATTGGCACGCTTGGAAAAATATCCCAAAGCTTTGAAGCTGAGCACCATTAATGAAGCCTGGCTCTATTTAATGGAGCCCAACAACACTTTCTCATACCAAAGATTGAAGCTAGCTTAACAAAGATAATGGATATGCCAATTTGCCTTATAGCGCTACGAAGGCAAATTGCTTTCTTGGGATTCATCACAAACTCAAGGCTTAAAGCGATAGCCTCACAAAATTGCCTATTTGCACTTCTTGGACTTGGAAGTCATGAAAATGGTTCTTGGGAGGGATTTCTTAATAGATAGGAACAAATACAGAGTGAATTCTGACATGGCTTCTTGGTTCTTGGTGTCATTGCTGGACCTTGGAGGTGTGAAGGTGGATATTCTCGTTCTATTGTGAGAAATTTTCAAGCCAAAATTTCTGGGTAATGATTTGGAGGTGGTTCTTGGGGTACAGATGGGTGTGGGGATTCTGCGGTCTTTTGACCTATCATTGGTGGTTTTTGGGGTAGAGATGTGTGTGGTGGTTCCACAGCTTCCCTTTCTTCTCAACATGACAAGTGGAGCTCTCGCCCACCACCGTCACTGGGCCACCATCGGTCAGAATTTTCTAAGGCGCTCTCAAGCTCTCGACATGGAGCTGAATCTGGAATGGGTGCTACGCTTCACAGAGCTGGTGGAAACAAGTGATTTCTATGGTTTCTCTTAGCCAATGTTTTGATTTTTGCTATGTAATTTTGATGTAATATTATCGTATCGGTTGGGAAAGAATATACATATTTGTAAGAATATGTCAAGGGCGTAGCTATCCCCAACTATAAGAATTTTTTGAATTAATATCAATTGAATACCTACTTTCAAGGCTTAAATTTAATAGTTGTATAGTTGTATTTAGGCATTTTTGCTGTAAAATACAATCAAAATTTTAAAAAGACTGTATCATATGAAAGGAGAGATTTTGGACAAACTGTCAAAATTTATATAGGATTATGCTTATAAATATTTGGTTTCTTTATAATCTACTTATACTAATGTATGCCATAGTATTTTAAAGGCAACATTGAATAGAATACTGTCATAATAAAATTGTTTGACAGGCAAGGTCGACTGTCAAATTTAAGCCTTGCAGGCCACTTTGCAGATTTAAAACATAAAAAATATTTGCATGCAAATTTAAAACATAAATCAATACAAATGAAAAAAGAAAGTTGCCAGCAAATTGACAAATTACATTATAAACACTAAAAGTTGTCACTAAAAGTAGATCTATATAAACAAACTATATGTTTATTGTTTATATCATAAATTACTCGACCGTTCGATGAACATTTGATGGATGGTTGTAGTTGCATTCCAGAATGAAATGCACAAAGTGCTAGGCTTGCGAACATAAATCTCTAGAATCACCCTATAACCATTAGATTTACAAATATCAACGGTTTAGAAATTGCTATGAGCTGTCAATGTAGGATAGTTGTTAGCCATGTACTAATTGTGTAGTCTGGAAGCAACACGTTGACTTGACCTTTCATTCACTTTAATGTTCGTAAAAAAATTCACTTTATAAAAAAAGAAAACTTTCTACTGCTAAGTGATTTTATTTTTAAGTGAGAGGGTCAGCACACGGGGAGATTTCAGATTGCTCATTGCAGTGCCACTTCCAACAAAGTCGGTAAGATAAAAGATAGAATTCCTAGGCTACGTTTCATCATTTCTTAAAATCTTATTTTGTCAAACTTTGGGTTTAGGGTTGAGAGACTTAAGAGGGAATTCACAATTTCACACTATATAAGCATGTCTACCACCACTAGCATACTAGACAATTTTTTTGGAGAAGGTAGAGCAAGTTTGGATAGAAAAATAGATTATTTTGGATTGCTTAAAACCTTATGTTTGACTGATGAATACCATGATATTTATGATCCTAAAATATATGGTAGACAACCGTAAAACTTAGATTTTCATGTGAGAATAAGGCTGCAAACCAAAAGCAAGTTAATAACTTATCAATGCACGGTGGGTAACTAGATTAGGGCGCATGATGTTACATGAGGTTTTCCCTTGCCTAGAATTTATCATGGTATGTGCCCACAATTATGATGATAACAAAAGAGAAATTGTAAATAAAGATACAAAAGAAGAAATTTTATCCATTAATGCAGAAGAATTTGGAAAAGTGTTGGGGTTTACAACTGAAGAATTTGAAGACGTCCACATTGACCTAGAAAAGCTTGCTAGTGATTATGAAGCAGCGGATGAAAGGGACAAAAATGTTTTCCTAAATAAAATAGTTCAAGAAAGAAACAAGTTGAAAGGTAACCATAAGCCTCCTCATCCTTTGGAAATTTTTAAATCATGGGCTCAGGATACTATTTCCATTCTAGCATTTTGCCTCAGACTGGATAGCAATTGGGAAGTGGATGCAAGCCTCCTTGAAATGGTTTATAATATCCATTATGGTATTGGTGTACATGTCAAATATAACTTTATTGAGCACATTGTAGAATCCATGCATAAACAATTTTTAATGATTAAAGGAGGTTCCACCAAGACATTTAGGTTCACAACCTACTTGTGCTATTTTTTGTATTCAAATTTAGTGGAATGTTTCAGACCAACAAGCTTCAGATTCAACTCTATAATAATGCTGAGGAAAAGAAAATGGCTCTAGTATATGATTGGACCACTAAGATAAGGATGCATGATTCTTGAAGGAACTACAATCATTTTGTAGACTACTTTTTGGCTTCATTGCATAAAGCAATTACAAATAGTCCAATGCCTAGATTGCCTATATCATGTAGAGATTGCATTCAACTAGGAATAGAAATACAATTGGTTGATTGGTACTTATTAGAAGAATATAATGTGCTAAGATTTTATGGATTAGGAGTAGAGCCATATAAACTTCCAATACATGTGATAGAAAGGGTTTTTGCATCAGAATATGTAAGGCAGATGTAGAGTACTGATGAACTACACTTTGCCGATCAGCAAAAGAAGACCTTATTTCCTTTTTTACCTGTTTCATGTGGAGGGTTAACATAGGAGAGGAAAGCATTTAAGGTGGTACATGATCTTTTGAAATTTTTTAATTTTGATGATGTCTGTCACTGGCAGTATGATCCATGTGACACCATTAAAATAATGATTGTGGCCAATAGGAACGTTGCAAGTATAATTCAACATCAAAGTAAACCCTTGCTTGAAAACTTGAGAAACAAGGATTCTTGGGATGAGGTCAAACTAGCAATGGAGAAAACTACTGCTGAGAAAGGTATTTCTTTTGAACAATTGTCAGCAGAAATTATGGCATTGCACCAAAATACAGGAGCACTAGCAGAGAATCAAATCAATAGGTACAACAATTTTATGAAAAAAGTGATAAACCATCTATTAGAGTAAAAATGCCAGATATGTCTGTTTCAAGCAAAAATTGATCACAATAAAAAATTACTGTGTTTTGGTCTATGAGGAAGGAGCTAGGTGAACCAAGAACTGTTGTAGAGTATAGAGAAATCAATGAAGATGATGAGTTTAACAAATTGTGGAATATAGAGCATCCTAATGAACATGAAGATGAAGAAACTGATAATGAACCTGATGATGATAGGGATGAACAAAGCAATTTCAAACCTGGTTTAAGTTAGGCCACAAAAGAAGCATATACTTCAAGAGCAACCATAGCTGAAAATATGGGTTATCATGGTGGTGGTTTGGGGTCCCAAGGACAAGGCATTTGGAACCCAATAGATTTAGTCACCAGAAAACTAGTTGATAAACGAGGCCTTAGAGCTAAATTAGCTGATAAAATAGACCAAGGGAATACAAGTATAGCTAAAAGAATTCATTTTGTTACAGCTTCAAATCCTAATCCTCATGGTCAGATGTAATCACAACTTGGACATGCCCATGGTGGAGAGCCTAGTGCGATTGACACTGCCACTGGTGGAGAACTTAGTCAACATGTGCTACAATATCAGGTCCAACAACAAATTACACACAAAAGGACACCAATACAAGATACCACACAAACACTCAGTGATCAAGGGATATAGAAGAGACAAAGGATTATGACAGGTCCAAGTCCAACTACTAGTTCCACCACAAAGGAGTTATTTCTAGGCACTCCCCCAGTTAGTGTGGCTGCAACAGAAATTGCAAGTACTCCTATTCCTTCACCATTCAAGCATTCCCTTATTCCTGCATCCCCAGGTTTTGATTACATTTAAGAGTTTAAAAAGAAATCAGAATTGTATAAAAAAGAAAAGAAGCAACTGATGGAGAGTGTGTCTATTGTAACTTCAGAGCCTGCAACAACCATGATATTACCCACATTTGACACAAATTCAGAAATCATGGAGTACACAATTGTTGTTCCCACAGTTCAAAATAAACCAGAAAATCATATGGATTAACTTGAATTTCAGGTGAGCAGTTTGCAATTTAATTTTTCTGGATTAAAAAATATTGACAAAATTAATATATCAAAGAAGAACAATGAATTGGTGTACACATCATTGCTAAAGCATGATAGAGAGAAAAAAAGGTTGCAGAATCAAATAGAAAAATTATAGGTAGACATAGCAAATGAGAAAGAAAAGAGGAAAGTAGGAGATAATAAGAGCAATGAATTAGAAAAAAGAATAAAAAAATCTGCCTCTACATCAACAAGCAAAGAGGATCTACACAAACAGAGGTGGAATTGAATGGACTAAAGCAAAGGTTAGATGAGAGCAAAAAGAAATATGATGAGGAAAAATCCACTTCAAAAAAATTAAGACAAATCATTGGGAAAGCAAATGAACAGTGGGAACAAAAATTGGAGAAAGAGGGAAAAAAATGAAACATTGGCTGTAGAGCTTATGGAAGCAAAAAATGAAATAAAATATCGTCAAAATAAGTTAACTGAATTTTGTAGGCAAACAATGAGGCACATGAAACAAAAGATTTGGGAGGAAATAATGTAGATGATTGATCATTTGTGTGAATTGTATCAATTGATTGATGCCACGAGACTACATCATAAGAAGCCGAGCAAATATTTAATGGACAACAAAAATGTGCAACTGCAGGTAGATTAAGAGAAATCTGCAAATCAAGTTCTAGAAGTAGTCTACAAAGTCAGTGATAATGAATTGATTTCAAAAGGCATTACTAATCAAATTGAAGCCTTGATGAAGGTGACATCTATCATTCAAAAGTGTTCAAGAATGCGTGAAACAACAAAATTTATGATTGAGGCTGCGACAAAGATTAAGGAGGATGAAAAGGTAAGGAACTTGACAAAGCTTGGTTTGCCATAGGCTTTTGACACAAATCAGTGATTCATTGGAAAAGATAATTTCAGAAAGAAGATGGAGGATGCAAGGAAGATTGATTTGGACCAGTTTCCTCATAACCCAGATGAGGGGAACTTTTTGGATTGCATCAAACCACTGATAATCAAGTCAAGATCCAAATTGAAATTCAATCATACATTGTTAACAAAAATTCAAGTCAGACAACATCAGCTAGAAGACATGACAATTCTACCACCCGAACAGTGGAATTTGCTAAAAAAGCTGTTAGAATGATTTGATATTGATAATATGAGTTTCCAAGTTCCAACTCAGCTCTGTGCAGAGTTGTCTTTGAGAAAGATTTTACATTGCCTCTATGTATTCCTTCATTTGAAAATCAATAAAAAACTCAAATTCAGTAATGTGTTGATGTTCAATTATCTGTATTATTTATTTTATCAATTGAAGAAAAACTCTTGTTTCAACTACTAGATACACATTCAACGATTGCTGATGTTCATTGTTGTATATGCTACTATTGTTAATATGTTATTAAGCATTTCCATTGAGTTGAGAGATGAATCACTGTGCTGGCACCTGCTTAAGTTTAGGGTTTTAAGCCTGTTCTTCATGTATTTTTCCCTATTTTACCTTAAACCCTAAGTCCCACTGTCCCCTTTGCTTTATGTTATAATTTGTCATTAACCATTTATCTTAAGTTCCTAGTCACCTAAGTTACAACTTAATGCCTTCAACATCATGTAATGACCGGCCCCAAGTCCTAGCCTCTACCTTTTATAGCCTGTGAATGTCATACCTTTTATAAAATTTAAGTCCTAAGTCTTGTAGGGCTGAGAATGCCACATGGCAAGTTATCGCAAGCCTGCACTGCATCAAAGGTGATGTCATCTTCCTTTCACGGGGCTGCGATATGGAGACAACTGTCGAAGAAGTTAGGCTTATAGCCACTAGATCAATGAATCAAAATCAATGGAGGAAACGCTGCCAAGTGTCAGGTTGAGAGATGATTTGCAACAGAAGCATAATCTAACGGTAGTGCAAGCGCACATAAGGATATTTTCAAAGGTGAAAAGGCTTACGTGGAAGCTTTGGCGTGCTCGCGTAGAGCAAAAAGGTGGTGGCTAATTTCTTACTGTGCTACTGCGAAATGGTGCCATGTGTCCACATAAGACAAAAGGTGAAGGAGTCAATAAGGAAAGTGCATCTAGCATGGCATAATATTTAACATGACATAAAAACTTTGGGGGTCAAGACTTAAGATAAAAGATGAAATATTTAACCCCTTTAAACATTTGACGCATAATGTTCCCAACCAAGCGGTGACCGATGAGACAAGGCAAAGGGGTCGGTAATACTGACAGGTTTGATGGCTTAAGTGTGAACTTGGATGACTGAGAACCAGCCGTAACAAGTCAACTTAAAATTATAATGCAAAAGGCTAAAAGGTTAGGTTTATGTATGAAATGAAGACAAACCCTAAACCCTAAACACTAAACCTAAAACCCTAACCAATGGATCAAATGGTCTGTTGTAGGAGTATATTTCATTTTCTAACCCAGTTGCAGATAAGGCATTAATCAAAATAATTCATAAACTATGAAAAATGATGCAAAATCACAATCAAATCAAAAACCAAAATTCTACTTTAGTGCAATTTTTTTTATGTTTTATGCACAAATCAACTTTAGCAAGGAAATATTAAGCATTGAGTTGAATGATGAATCACTGAGTACATGTAAAACTTATCAGTGTGACACAATTAAATTATGAAATAATTAATAATATGTTAATGTATCCAATTTGATTCACAATTTCAAGGAATACAATATAAAATATCATCAACTACAGTTTTGGAATATGATTCATGAAATGCAGTATAAATACCTAAAAACTGCTAATTCACTTCCATTTCCCAAATTGAGTCAGGGTCCTCAAACTGGTGTTCAGATAAAGTAAAAGAGTCGTCTTGATTCTGAGTCTGGTCTTCATTTTCTTCGTCTTGATTCTGAGTCTCAAATTCATCAGTCATTGTGTCACTGTCATTTGTCCTACCACCACCAGCATTTGAACTTGAAGTGTTACACAACCCTCTTCTTTCGCATATGGACTTCCAGATTGTGAGTGCCCTTTCATAAGGAAATTTTTTGACATTATATGCACTTCCTAACACCCTCAAGCAATTTTCCAAATTCTTGTCTAGTTTGTTTCTTGTCTTTGATTTCAAAAACCCCCATGCACTGAAAAACTGTCTCATCTTCCATCGAACCCAATATCATTGTTTAACATAAATCAGCAAGTTTGAAATATTATGATATCAAATCACGCAATATTTCACTCTAATCCAAGTTTTTCCCAGCTTTTGTTATTGGTCCCACTTCGAAGGGATTCCCCATGGCATTAAACTGGTCTATCATACTTCTTGCAAACCGACTACATTGTCCTCTAAGCTTATTTCCATCTATAATTCCTTCTATTATCCGTCCATTGCATTCTGCACTTTTCGAAAAGTATGTGGTCAAGGTAGTTACTTTTTGATGAAAAAAGCTTGGGCTATCTTGGTGGCCTTGAACCCAAAATTGAGGATACATAATAGACATGGCTTCAAGTATTTCTTCTCAAGGGAATCGATTATAAATCTTTATTGAAAGATTGCTTGCAATTTTCTTCAAATTATTACTAACAGATTCAACAATGTCATCAAAATCTTCCTTTCTAATAGGTACTTCTCTGATAGAGTGCCTGACCGTCTTACAATGGTGCATTAGTAGCTCAAATCCACGTACAAAGGCACATAACTCCCCACTTGCATTAAACTATAAATAATTTTCAGGATGATTCAAATATGTAATTATCTGCCACCTATAAAAATTTGGGCTTTGAGAAGTTAGATCTAGATATAGATTATCGAGGGCCATGCATGCCATTCTATGTAGTTTGGTATACTCATAGATATACATAGTCTGTCTTGGGCTTTCTTCACAAGATTGTTCATTTCATCCAGCATGGGGAGAAGACTAGCTAAAGTTAAGAGTGTCTCTATATTGCTTAACCTATGTAAGAGGTCAGGAGCTTTGTCTATTGTGTTGTGATGCTTGTACATTATTCCAATCAAAGATGGATTTTTGAAAGAACTCGTTGTGCTGGTCCATGCAAGGAGATCCATCTGGTATCAACATCCTTAAGAAGCTTGTTTCCTCCTATTATTCCCTTAGCAAAATTTTAAAATTCCATAAAACATTTGGGACTTCGGCAGAAGTATGCGCGGAGCTCGCGAACTAGATTTTCAACTTTTGATACTATAGGAAACTTTCTTATAATTTTAAATGCTAAATTCATTCTGTGGGCCATGCAGTGAATGCCAAGCATGTATGGTGCACAAGTAGTTTGTAATTTTGTGCAAAGACTGGTCCTATTACCTTGCATTACTGTAGCTCCATCAACTCCTACACACACCAACTTTTTGGCAATTATCAAGTCATCCATACATATAATTTCATTCAAAGACTTCTTAACTAGTTCAAATAGATTTTGTGATGTTGAACTGTCCTTCATTTTATGAACATGGAGTAGATGAGCTCGACGGACATGTTCTTTTACAATATACACATGCATATAGACCCAAGAAGTATTATCTACCGCTGTAACTTTATCTAAAGATAATGCAATGAAGTTTGACTCTTTTACATTTTCCTTTAAATCTTACTTTTCCACTACAGCGAGACAATTTGCCCATTCCCATCCAACGTTTATTGATTAATGTGTGCTAGGATAGTGAGGAACACTAAAAAAGATAATAAATTACTATACTCTGGGTAGTCTGTCATAGGATGTCTTCTGGACAAAATATGAAAAACAACACTCATCTGAATAGTTTTTGCCAGTTGTGCTTCTTCCATTGCTTTTCCAAATTGAGCCTTGATTGTACCTCCATTTGCAGCAAGTTTCGTCATTCTTTTCTTATGCTCATCATATTCCACGGCATACTTCACATGAAGACATTCTTCCTTTGATTTCCATCTTACTACTAATGTTTCCTTTCCATCTATGATTTGTTTTTCATAAACTTTACCGATATTCTTTTCTATAGTGTCAAGCTTTAGCTGCAATTTCTTGTCTCTTTTACATTTCCAACTACAAATCACACACTTGCATTCTGTTGGTTGTTCATCTTTGTTTGCTTTCTCCACTGGTTCAATGAATGGGTACTTTGACACCCAATCAAGCTAAAAATTCCTTGACATTTCCCACTCACGCCCTATTTTTTATTTGCCTTTTCTTTTCTTCTTACCAACATCATCTACAGCACCAACATTTTCATCCAAGTCAATTATCTCAATTTGGCTAACTAGGGTATCCCTTGGAACATCTTCTGCGGTATCACCATCCTCATTCTGGCTAACCAGGGTATCCCTTGGAACATCTTTTGCAATATTGCCATCCTTATTCTAGGTAACCAGGGTATCCCTTGGAACATCTTCTGCAGTATTGCCATCCTCATTCTGGTTATCTAAGGTATCCCTTGGACCATCTTTTGTGGTATTGCCATCCTCATTTAACTCAATGGCAATCCCACCTTCTGGTGGTGGTGAGGTATTGCAAATGGCTTCTTCATTAATATTTGGTGCAAGAGTTGATGATGTAGCTCCATCTTGATTTGATGGATCAGAAACATTACCAAGTCCAAAGTAAGACTGTCTACTAACTCCACGTTTTCAGTGTTTTGATGGCCTCCCAGTCCCTTCACCACCCTAAGGATTCTTACCCTTATTGCACTTGCGGCTCGACATCTTGATCTCTCGCTTCGAATAAAAGTTGGAAAAAATGTCTTCTTGTTTAAGGACATACTCATAGAATATAGATCTCATTCCCTACTAAATATCTTCTTTAAGATTGAAGCAAGAATGGAAAAGAGATAAAGAAATCTTATAACACTAATACTATGAAGAAATGATTACTCACCTTTAAGTTTAGGTTTTCACTGACTTGCTATTCGTTAATGCAGGAATACCTGTGTTGTAAGTTTATAACTTTTCCTACGATCAACTTCAAGGTTCCAACTCCAACTTCTGAAATCTGAATCGAGAGCTCACAAGTTCAAAACTGAACAAAATGTGTAAGAATAAATCAGAGTTTTGATTGTATTTATATCAATCCATTTTTGGGATTCTATGATTGTAATTAGTACAATGCTCAAGGGAAAAAGTTTGAGTTGGAAGCTTAATCTATAGGTTGAGGAGGCATTAATCTTGAGATAAGATTTTAAACTATAAAGGAAATTCAAAATTATGTCTAACTTCTTTGTGAATGAGGGAGTGCAACAAGAAATGATAAGGACAAGTTATAGTTACTATTCAAAGAATTGGCCAAATTTAGATTCTAAATTCTTTTAAAAAACCCTAGTAAATGTAGGGTTTTCTTATTAGGATACCATTTTTTTGCTATACATCATGCAATTCTAAGTGGTGAGTGTATGAGAGAGATTGGTGTGTAGTACATTGAGTCTTTATGTTAAGTGTAGGGTGGTGAATGGGTATATTTGCATCTTAAGGCATGTATGGAGCATCATTTTCCAAGGTAAGTAGATGTAATTTCATTAGCTTAAGTCATAGAATTATCTCAAACACAAATTATTTTATGAAATATAAATAATAAGGTTATCATTAGCAGAAGGGTGGTAACTTGTCAAACATGTGAAGTAGTGTGTATGGCTTGAGTGGCACTTAGAGCTCTTTGGTTTCATTAGATTTTTATAGATTCATTAATTCTATGAAGTCTATTGGTAGCTAAAGTATGAAGCATTAAAAGATTGTTAAGGCATCATTTAGTATTTGTGTAATGTGTCTTTGTAAGAGAGTTGGTGTTGCTAGAAGGTTTCAATATGCTACAAAGGCAACTATTAAGCATGGAAGATGTGTCATTGGTTTGCAACAAATGAGAGGTCATGTCACAAGGAGGTATTTTTTATCATTAAAATTATAATGTATTTTTTCTTCCAAGGATTTGATCACGTTAGGGTTTGTCAAATATGTGTTGGGTGAGTTGGCTCTAAGGTATAGTAGATATTTGGGAGAATTTAGTTTTGGATTTAGTGCTCTTGTTTCCCAATGTAGAAGCATGCACTTGTGGCTCCTAAAACTTTTCCTACTAGACCAATTTGTAAATAACTAGGTGGTTGGTCCAAAAGTGCACGCAATGATGGTGGAAGGAGCTAGTTCAACATCTTCACTGTTAAGGAGGGAGGAATTCCCTAATGCATTAGATGATATGCAATAATAAATTAGGGTTCTAAGAGCTTATTGTGATGATGTGGGAAGAGTGTTACCAAAGGCGCATGTGCACCATCATTATGGTTGTTTGGAGTTTGGAGTGATTATACCATCCCTTTCTTTGGTGAGTCTTTTGTGAGTTGTTTACATTGTATAAGTAGGTGTGGAGTAATAAGATGGTTGTAATGTCAATGTAGATTCCCCAAGGGGAAAAAGAGAGAAATGTCCCAAAGAGACGATAGAGTGAAAAAGATAACAAAAATAAACTAATATAAAAATAGGATTCAAACAAGTAAGACTATGCCCCAAAAAGTGTAATGGTCAGTGTGATGATAGAGTGGTAAATGGGATGAAAGAGAAGAAGGTGAAGTTTCAAATAAAGTTGATAGAAGATCAAAGATCAGAAAGTAACAAAAGATAATGTGATTATAAGTGATAAGTGAAATGATGTACAAGGATAATATGGAGAATAGGTTGTAGGAAAATAAGGTATAGAGGCATAAGGAGTCACGACATATTCAAGTGAATTTCATAATGCCATCCTAATCTTATATACCAAGATGGTAAGAAAATTTCTATCAACTACAAAATAGAAGTACACCATGTACATATGGAAAAGTGGAAGTGTATAGTGTAAGTATGCGAAATGTAGGATATAGTCTAGATAATGTGAAAAGACAAGGAAGTAGCATAGAGCTTTGCATGAATCATTCAATGGACTAGTCAATGTGTAATCTTGGGTTTCAGGAGAATGAGGAAAGACAAGTGTATAATATAAGATAATAGTAAATGTAATAATGCAAAGTGGAATGTGGATGGCTTGAAGATCTAAGTCTAGCATCACTATGTCAAAGAACTTATCATGGAAAGAGAGAGATAAGGAGTGCATTAGATTCATGATAGGGAGGAGGTAAGTATCATGATAGAGTTCAATACACATAAGACATGAAGCATATACATGAATGTACGTAAGGCATGAACCATACACGTAAATACATGTAATATACACAAAGTATGCACGTGGATACACATAAGTTACGAAGCATACACATGAATATACATAAGTCATGAAGTATACACATGAATACACATAAGTCATGAAGTATACACTTGAGTACACATCATCATGAAGTATACACATTAATACACTACGAGGACCATGAGGAATGAAGCATAAACACACAACCACAAGGTTTTGGGCAGCCTAGAAACGGATATCCGTTTCTAGCTACCCAAAATGGATATCCGTTTGCCATTTACTGAAGCAAAACAGATATCCGTTTGCCATTTACTGAAGCAAAATGGATATCTATTTTTGTTGTTGACTTTTCCTAAATTCTAACGTGTTTTCAGGTTTCACTCTCTTCTTCGAACTTCATCCTTCGTGTTGATGACTTTTTTATGCAAAATTGATAAAATGAAAAGGGTTTATTGAAGAAATTGTCAGCTTTCTAAAAATATAAGATTTGTTTGGTTATCATTTTTTAAAATAATTATTAATAATTTTCTATATAGTGTGTGTCTGAAATCTTGATGGACACATTGATTGAAAACATCCATAACTTTCAAACCGTTATACCTTATTGAGATCCAAAAGTTGTGTCGCACTCTATGCTTTTCTAGCTATAGGTTAAAAAAAAATTGAATTTTGATTTTTTTGATCGAGTTAGGTTGGCTAGAAAATTACTTTTTAGTTTTTAAAAAAAGTCACAGTAAAAAAATCATAACTAATTATTTTATTGGAAAAAAATTTCAAACAAATATGCGTCACATTCGGGCATGAGTCCTCTACTTATTTTGAAAGATTAAAAAAAAAAAAAAATTGCTCATAGTTAGGTTGGCTGGAATGACACCCACTTTTCTTTTTTTTTGAAAAATTTAATAGTTGTTCATTGAAATATTCATTTTTCACTAAGTAAATTTAATTTTAAAAAAATAGTAGCTCATAAACTAGATTCAATTCTCTACAAATTTTGTTCTTACATCTTTTTAAAATTGTGTAGATAATCCATTCAAATTTTCACATGAACTTGATTAAGTCTGATTTTTAGTATTTCCATTGCCACTTAGAGGTATACACATACCCGGAGTCATTATGGTATTGATAGTGCTACTTGGGAAAAAGTTGATTTTATTAAAACGCAATATCCATATTTGTTTAACTAAGATTGTTTTATGTGTTTTGGATGCATAAACTCCTTGTGCTCTTGTGGACAGTAGCTAAATTAGAGGGGGGAATGTTATGTGACTATTTCCCTATGAAGAATGTAAATAAAATAGATATTAAAGGATAAATAAAAGAAACTATATTAGAGAATTCATGGGAAGTGATAGTTAAATATTAATTTTATATTTTTTATGAAAGGGTCTGCATATTGCAACTACCCTTTGGGTTATTAAATAAACCCATAAAAAAAATGTAAAAGGAGACAAGAAAGTATATAGGAATTAGAGGGCACAAAGGAGTGAGGATTAGGGTCATTGGTTGGGCACTGAGCATTTGGAGAAGGGGCACACAGAGTGTGTCCAACTTGGGGTACAACGTACACCCGGGAGTGTCCTAGCCAAGGCTGTGTTTGTTTTTATGCCGTGAGGCATGGTTGGTTTTGTGTAAGAATCGATTCCTTCGAGGGTGCTTCTTTGTCAGGAAAAACTAGGACCTGTGATTATTCATCCGAGTGGCATATAATAGCATCTTAGTGCTTCATATATATATATATATATATATATATATATATATATATATATATATATATATATATATATATATATATATATATATATATATATATATATATATATATATATATATATATATATATATATATATATACAGGAAAAATTACAAATGATGCATTGATTAAATTATTGTTGCAAATTGATGTTATTAAAGTTTATTGATGAATTACTTGGTTGTACAATGTCATTTGCTATGTTTTAACATTTATTCAATATATGGAAAATAGATTAATTTATTTCTATTTCAAATAATTTACCTTAAAATGCATTAAATATTATATAAGGACTTTATAGTTGCTAAGAAAATAATAACTTTCCAAAGTAAATGAAGTTACTTGGGTGAAAAGGAGATTACAACCTCTCATAGGCTTGCAACAGTAAACCAATTGCCATTGATCTTTTCATATCTTATGATTTACCTTCGTGGGATATATTGTTCCCCTCGTCAGGCCTCATCTTTTTCATCCATCTTCAATGCCTTGGCAAGAGGTAAACTTTTGTATTTCAATTGATAATTAATTTTGGATTTTTGCTTTATCTTTTGTCTCATATTTTACCTTATCAAGGTTGCCATGATTGTATTATGTGTAAGATTCATAAGCATGTACTTTTTCTTTCACCCCATCACATCCATTCCACCTATCTTTTCATCATCATTTCTTTCCTGGTTAGTTTAAATAACCCTTTCATCATTCTTCATCTTCTTCTACATTCATAATTCATCTCTAATTTTTATCTTTCATCATCCATCATTTACTAATCTTTTCATCTTTAACATCCATCCTTTAACTAAATTTTCTCTTTTCCATTCATCTATAATCTTCTTCTCTATGTCTAATCCATTTCAAGAACACACCCGTCTTTTTCCAACTCGCATGTCCTCTTGAGGGGGCATCCCTAAACCTAATCATCCAAAATTAAGGTTGACATTCTAAATACAAAATCCCTCCAAGCATTGAAGCATCAAAACCAATCATCATCCAATCAACCTAAACAATCAACTTTAATCAATCAAATCAATCTTAATCCATCAATCAAGTCCAAAATCAAAATCTCAATGCTTGGGGCATGTTATCACCATTATTTTCCCAAGTGCTTGTATCTACTTTCTTTGAAACAACATTGCTTCTTCTAACTTCACAACACCATTTCAAAGAGGAGCAAAATGTAGACACTTAAAATTGACAGATCATAATCGACACATTTAAAATCATGCTATCGATATTTTCCTAAGTGCATTCTAACCACATTCACTAATTATCCTTTAACATTTCTCTCATCGCCCAATTAATTAAATAAATTATATTTATTTAATTAAACTAATTTTCATATCATGTTGACATTTCTTTAATATCTTACTAATTTCCCCTTTGTCATAACCACCACTAATTAATTAAATAATTCATATTATTTAGTTAATTAGGCTAATACTAATTTCATTTAATCCAAAATGGATAAATAAATCTATTTTCCATTTTCTCCAAATTAATAAATCTAATTATCCACTCACATTTGTCATAACTCCCTCCAAGATTCCTCTCTATTTTTAACCTATGCCCACCTATTTGGTCAAAATTGAAAAATAAAAACAACTAATTTCCCTCACCCATTTTAGACCCCATTAAATTGATGTCATAACCTTCATCACTCATCATCCTCATTCAATCTCAACTGTTCATCCACTATCAAATCTTGACCATTCACATCCTTAATGAGACCTCTATAAATTCATCTCATTTGGTCAAGCTTAAGTTTGGATGCTAGCTTTTTGAATTTCTTGACTTTTGAGCTTTTGAATCTTAATCTTTTTGAACATTTAGCATAATTATATTTTCATAGGTACATACTGTCAAAATCTTGCATAAGTTTATGAGCATTACATTTTGATCTATAGAGCAAATCCAAGTACCAAAGAGTTAGCATTTGGTAACTTTATTTGTATTTGAATTCGATTCTTTGCTCTCTTTTAGCAACTCTATCAAAGGTTTGCTTGAATTTAGAATAGGAAAGTAATTTGTTTAAAATTTATTTTATGTTTTGAGTTCTGAATTCCTCCCCTACCTTATCCTTATATCACATGCTCTAATGCATTCACTTATACCACATTCCCCTAGCCTTTACTTATCCCTATACACACATCATGCTTATTAGCCTCTACCTTATCCTTATATCACATTCTCCAATGCCTATTTTTGATTGGATTTGTGATTAAAGTGGGAATAGGCACCTCGAGATACCTTATCCTTATATCGCATGCTCCAACGCCTATTTCTGATTGGATTTGTAAAGTGGGGATAGGCACCTCGAGATACCTTATCCTTATATCACATGCTCCAATGCCTATTTTTTATTGGATTTGTGATTAAAGTGGGAATAGGCACCTCGAGATACCTTATCCTTATATCACATGCTCCAATGCCTATTTTTGATTGGATTTGTGATTTAAATTGGGAATATGCACCTCGAGTTACCTTATCCTTATATCACATGCTCCAATGCCTATTTTTTATTGGACTTGTGATTAAAGTGGGAATAGGGACCTCGAGATATGTTATGCTTATATTTGATGCTCCAATGCCTATTTCTAATTGGATTTGTGATTAAAGTGGGAATAGGCACCTCGAGATACCTTATCTTTATATCAAATACTACAATCTCTATTTTTGATTGGATTTGTGATTAAAGTGGGAATAGACACCTCAAGAATGATATCTCTCAGTGTTTTTTACATAAATTTTTCTAAAAATAGATATGCTAATTATTAACTTGTACCTTGAGTAACCCTAAGAAATGTTTGTTTTCAGTGACACCAACAATAAATGTGTCAATACCTAATTCCAATTTTAAAAACTCCATCTTAAATCTTTATTTATTTATTTATTATAGTGGTTACCCCATAGTTGTGACCAATATCCTTGTTTTTATTCCATCAGCTAGTGGTTTACCTAAATTAAATTTGGAACAATAATTGATGCTCATATCCTATTAGTTTTAGTTGTTATTTTATTTAAAAAAAAATATTTAATTTGTAAATAAATGATGTATAATTGGTTTTAGGTACAACCTAAATTGCCAAACCCGCATTAGAGAGGTCAACCCATTGGCAAGGGTGGAAGAGATAACGCATGCTAGATGGATTCCTTGAAATTTGGTGGTGATGGTCTTCTCTACGTTTGAGGAAGATATAAATAATAATATATGTAAAGCAAAATTATTGGTATATCTCCAACTCATTCCCACGCCAAGAAAATAGGTCACCCATATTAGAAAGCATTATTAAACCCTTTTATAACCGGGGGCGCTTCGTGTATTATTGGGTGCACCGTGTGGGACCAGGGAGGGAGGGATCACGTTTCCGATGCTTCCACCAACGGCATTTCACGGCCATAAATGCCGTGCAGGGCTTAAATTTGACAGTCCACCTTCCCTGTTCAGAATTAAATTTTATATAAGAAATAAAAAAGAAAATTTACAAATAGTATTTATGTTAAGGTATTCCAAATAATGTATGCATTCTAGTTCTTGTTTTAGTATTGAAAAAATGTAGAATTACAATTAAACGCAGACTGCAAGAAAAATAACTAAAGAGTAGCAAAGAGTCCAATACAATACTTTATAAACAAAGGCTTCCAAACGAAACAATAGTGAATCACACTGCACAGAATAAATCCGCCAGCATCAAACACCCTCCCTGTGTTGCACAAAAACAGAGCAGCAATCTACAACAGAGAAGTTTGTTAGCAAAAGACATAACAAAACATTTTGGAAGCTCACCGATGCCCTCACACGAGTATGGTAAGGGAGAGGGGCCAATTGCCGCCCACGCCCCCAATAACCGCTATGTTTTTGTGCACTTGACCCCCCAATAAATTTTTTAAAAAGAACCAGTACATGTAAAATACCAACCTAATAAATTAACACAAATGCACCAATACATGTTCACAACATTTGTACATGTTCATAAATGCACCAATACATGTTTACAACTCCAATAAATTAACCAATGAAATTAAGACAAGTGCACAAATGTGATGGCGAGCGGTTATTGGCACATTGTTGCGCATGTGGGGTGACATGTTGAAATGACACCTTTTCGACCCATGTGCACATAGCGCGTCCTACAGGAAAATGTATAAGTGCCCAGAAGCTGAAAGAATAGCTTTAAGCTCTTCAGTCGCATACGAAGAAACCTAAAAAAATTGTCGAAATTCGATATGTCTAACTATGTGCTTGACGTGCATAAAGTTAGGGTGGGCGGCAATGGCCCCTCTCCTTTAATATCCTCAACCAAGATGTTGTTGTTGCTTGTCTTTAAGAAGGAGATACTTATGCAATGAATGCATTGACTCTTATCCTTAAATGCAAAATTTAATTATTTGATGTGTTGGAAAAGCCTTGACACTGGGATACATATTCTATAAAAAAAAAGTTAAAAGAGTATTGAACTTAAAAATATATATATAAATAAATAAAAATTTAAAGAATATTATAACTTATTTTAAAAAATTAAAAAAATTTGGGATTTTTTTTTTAAATAATAAAAATTTTCTATTAAAAAAATATAGAGTGAGATTTTCATATTAATTGTTTTTCTGCAGTTTCTAAAATAAATTAGATGTATGTTAATACAGTTAAATATTTATTTTTATTGTATTTTACAATTAAAATCTTTAAATAAAATACAATTAATAATTAGAGTGCTTTCGATACAACTGTGTATGATCCGAAATGTTGAATCAAAAACATACACAGTTGTATCCAAAAGCACTCTAATTATTATTGTCATGGACTATGGAAGTGATCATTGAGTATAATCCGAAATGTTGAATCAAAAACATACACAGTTGTATCCAAAAGCACTCTAATTATTATTGTCATGGACTCTGGAAGTGATCATTGAGCATGATCCGAAACGTTGAATCAAAAACATACACAGTTGTATCCGGAAGCACTCTAATTATTATTATCATGGACCGTGGAAGTGATCATTGAGCATGATCCGAAACGTTGAATCAAAAACATACACAGTTGTATTCAGAAGCACTCTAATTATTATTGTCATGGACTCTGGAAGTGATCATTGAGTATGATCCAAAACGTTGAATCAAAAACATACACAGTTGTATTCAAAAACACTCTAATTATTATTATCATGGACTCTAGAAGTGATCATTAAATATGATCCAAAATGTTGAATCAAAAACATACACAATTGTATCCAAAAGCACTTTAATTATTATTGTCATGCACTATGAAAAACTTATGCCTACTATTATACAACTGTCAAATTTAAGCCCTGAATTGCCGTGCACTTCCAATTTGAATTTGCCGAATGACAGCCTATCACGCCGCATGACAGGCTGTCGTGCCGCATGACAGGGTGTCACATCGCATTGGTCAACTTCAACGTATTTCCGGGAACAGAAAGCGGCGGCGGCAGGGCAGCATTTCGTCACGCGGAGAAGGAAGTTGAGCATTTTTTCTGTGCAGTTTCCCGATCAATTGTGTCTACTTATACCCAGTTGGGTATAAGTTGCCTCGATTGTCAAGGATTCAGCATTCAGGATTTTCAAGGATTCAGTGTTGAGGATTGAATACCGTACCTGACTGACATAATTTCTTCTCCGGTGGTGGAAAAATGGTGAAGCAAACGAAAATGTCCTACATTTCAATCCCTGCAGACATGATACGCGCAGTGCCTGCATCGCTCTTATCACCCAAGAAGGCGCAGAAGCAGAAACAGAGGGAGGTTTCTCGCATCAGCATTGCCAAGAATACGAGATTTTGGGCATTTTGGGTTTGTGGATGTGTCTGCATTTGGCTTTTTCTCTTCATGCGGCGAGGTAGCGAGAGAGATTTACAGAGGCAGGGGAATGAATCCTCGCCTGGTTTCCTTCCGGCGCACGCCATTGTTACCAATTTGACGGAGGAAGAGCAAAACTTTTGGAAGCAGCCGGATAATTTGGGATACCGGCCTTGTGTGGAATTCAGCAAAGAGTTCAATGCGGAATCGGTTAAGGTGCTCAGTAGGCGGCGGAGATATTTGATGGTGGTGGTTTCCGGTGGATTAAATCAGCAACGGAATCAGATTGTGGATGCAGTTGTCATTGCTCGGATTCTTGAAGCTACTCTTGTTGTTCCTATTTTGCAAGTCAATCAAATCTGGGGAGATGAAAGGTAATGGATTGTTTTGTTTCTGTTGTGAATGTGGTTCTTTGGAGATGAGATTAGGCGTTTTGGAAGGAAGTGATGGATTTAAAATGGTGTTTGTTAATTAATTGTTTCTATTGTGAATGTGGTTCTTTGGAAATGAGATTAGGCGTTTTGGAAGGAATTGATGAATTTAAAATGGTGTTTGTTTAATTGTTGCATTTGCAGTGAATTCTGTGACATATTTGATGTGGAGCACTTGAAGCAAACTCTCAAGGATGAGGTGAGAATTGTTTCGTCGCTGCCTTCAACTCATGTGATGAAGAGGCCAGTAGAAGAGAGTAAGACGCCTCTGCATGTGAGCCCTGCCTGGATTCGATCGCGATACATGAGGCGTTTGAACAGAGAAGGTCTTCTGCTTCTTCGGGGACTCGATTCCAGGCTTTCCAAGGATCTTCCTTCTGATCTCCAGAAGCTCCGTTGCAAGGTACTCTTTTTCTTTTCCTGAAATAGGTTCTTGTGAAGCTTATGACTTAAACTACATTGTTGAATGGAAACCCTAATGATGAATCTAACACTGGGTTTTTCCAATGCGCAGGTTGCATTCCATGGCCTGAGATTTGCAGAGCCTATTCGAGAACTTGGGGCAAAGCTTGCACAGAGAATGTGGAAACAGGGGCCGTATGTTGCCCTGCATCTGAGGCTTGAGAAAGATGTGTGGGTTCGAACAGGATGCCTCCCTGGTTTGAGCTCTGATTTTGATGAAATCGTCCAGCAGGAGAGGAAAAACCGGCCAAGTCTTCTGACAGCGCGCTCGAATATGACCTACCATGAACGCAAGCTTGCAGGGCTTTGCCCGCTCAATGCCATGGAAGTTGCCAGGTGATTGCCCTTGCCCCTTTCTCCTTAGCCAATGGAGGCCTTTATGGTTTAGGGTTTGTGATTTCAATGGAGGCTTTTATGATTTAGGGTTTGTGATTTATCTCTGATGGTTTTGTCATAATCCAGGCTTCTCAAGGCCCTAGGAGCTCCAAGCAATGCGCACATATACTGGGCAGGAGGTGAACCTCTGGGAGGGATCAAAGCTCTGGAGCCTCTGACGAAAGAATTCCCTAATTTTTACAACAAGCGAAGCCTTGCATTGCCAGAGGAGCTGGCTTCAATCAGTAAAAAGGAATCCGTTCTGGCTGCAATAGACTACATTGTCTCTGTAAACAGTGATGTTTTCATGCCTTCTCATGGAGGAAACATGGGCCATGCCATTCAGGTAAAATTTTATCTTCCATTTACAGATCTTCTTGTTTAAACGACTTGCTGTTTCGATTATGTGACTAAGGATTGTGTAATTTTGAAACAGGGTCATAGGGCATATTGGGGTCATAGAAAACACATAACTCCCAACAAACGAAAGATGCTTCCATATTTTCTTGACAACACAATGTCTGAACAAGATTTCAACACCATCATTCAGAATCTGCATAACCAGTCACTTGGCCAGCCAGAATTCAGAACAGATAAGCCAGGGCGTGATGTTATAGCTTACCCACTCCCAGAGTGTATGTGCACATCCCAATCCAGGACCGCAGCTTCCCCCCAGTAACTCCGTTCAATTTCTTGATTCACTTTTTGCTAAAGCTCAATCTCTATGTGGGAGTTGCAATCACCCCCAAAATCTACAGGGCAATCATTAAGAGACCTGTTCCAAGGTCCATATCAGGGCAATCATTTTTCTCCTTCATGGCAGGGGCATGGATATCTGCCAACAAGAAGACATATTCTACACAGCATAGCCGATGAGGGGAGCAAACTTGGCTGTAATTTAGTTTGCAGAGAACCATGGCGCACTGGCAATCAAAGGCAAGGCATGATCCTATACAGTTACAGTGAGATGTTGCATAAAAAGATTGACAATTGTGCTGCACATCCATTAAACCATGATATGGTAAATGAAAAGGACATAGTGATCATATTTTGCAGTTTGGTACTGCCTGACTCACTTTTCTCTAGTGCGGCTAATCATTCACTCAAATTGATCCAGTCATCAGCGTGATGCTCAGCGAGACAAAACATTCTGATTCTTCTACTGGCGGGATACCAGTCTTGACTGAAACAATTCTTGCCCACCCATTTGGATATGATTCTACCTGGTGAAACAAATCTCTTCATATAGAGACCTGCATTTCTTACCGATTCAAGTGGCCTACGAGGAACCACACTACTAAATTAAGTGCTTTCCCATATTAGACTAGCATTAACATCAGAAGCATTGCTAAACTATGTGTGCCCACTGCTCTCTGCTCTGTCACTGTGGTTCGAATAATAATACATATGGGTGCTCTTCAGTATTAGATTGCTAAAACTGACCATGACTTCAATTTTCCTGCCCCTGTCTAAATATTGGCACACCACTCCTATTAGTTATGGCATTTGGCTTGTAGGAAACTAATGTATGTTGGATATATTTTCGAACTGCAAGGGAAGCATAAAAGTATGAGAAACATATGTGAAATTTCATTTTCTTGTAGATGATCAAATATTTTTTAATTTCCCTTATTCACTTAGAAAACCAATGTGGAAGGGAGCAAAGAATATGCTTCAAGTAAGATCTCCCCACAACAGTTTTCAAACTAATTTTTTGTAACAACTTCCAAAATGCAACTTCAAATTCTTAGCATTAACCAAAACAGACAACCCAATGCTAACAAAAGGATACAAGATAAACATCCAATAATTTGCATTAGCTTTTATGATACGATATTATGTAACAATGTGCAAAACATGCAAGAGATATATAAATACGTTCCATACACTATATAACTCCAACTCATTAAATATAATAAGGAAGTACAACAATAAGTACATCTCAAATAATATGAAAGTCTCGCAAGTACATATATAGTACTCATCAATGAAGACAATATAATTACATAACCAACATATAGGTGTCAAATATTACAACCCCCATCAATGATAATGAATGCAAGTCAAGAACCAACCACCACAAATACAAGTGGTCATATACAATATATATCATAAACAATATTTGAAGAACTCCAAGCTCAACTCTACAAGCTAATCCTCTAAGCTCCCATGCACTTGTTGTTGATTGAGGAAGGGATTGAACCCACCACGAGGATGTTCTTTTCCTCCCCATCCATCAATCAAGGCGAAAAAGCACTATCCATAACCCAAAGGTGTGGTATAATACAATATTGATGATTATCTTAGTTCATTCATTCATTAACACATAAGCATACACATGAAACCATAGATCTAAAACATCTCAAATATAAGAAATAGATTTCTCAATGCACATCAACACATCCTTTCTAGCATCTAATACACATATAAATGCAAGGACATGAACAAGTCAAATATGGCCATCAATAAAAGCTACAAGTCCTTCCAACTCTACAAGGTTTGACTTAAAACTATACATCCAAGACCATATGCAACATCCACATGAATTGCTACTCGCATCCCATATTATGAAAGCTCTCTTCATGTGATACTATATATCTAACTAGGAATACATGCCTAACGTAAGACTACATGCATCCTTACCTTAATACAACACAAGTACCCAAACATACATAAAACAACAATTCAAATACACACACACAAGCATATCATACAATCAAAACATTTAAAACTGAAATACACAAATCACACACATAAAGCATGTACATAAAACAAATATAAAATATAAGCACATTGTACATTACAAGATCACAACAACAAGGACACTCATATAAGATAAAAACATATAAAGAATCCACAACCATGACACACACACTTAGTCCCTAAAACCCATCAAGAGGGCATCTCTCGACTATGCAATGTACTCAAGTACCTCTACCTCACATAAGACAAAAAGGTTAACTATACCACCATAGAGCACCCTACCCCAATCCCTTAGGGTAGAACAACATGCACGCTAATAAACAAGCCACAAGTCTTATCCTTAGAGATCTCCTAGCTACTAGTGATGGATGGCGAAAACAATGCATAAACAACCTATGGACCTTCTTCCAACAAGAGCACTAGAGCTTCACGTGATGTGGTGCTTATAGCAAGAAAGAGCATGTTTGATTCTTCAGCCAACTTTTTTAAGAGGATGATGTCTCAATGTGTTGGGACCGAAGTAGAGAAGATGATGCCAAGATGTATCCACCCATGACAAGGACATCCAACCTCTCCCACTCTTTTAATCTTTGCTCCTCCAACAGAAGTCAAGATATCAACCATCCTAGCCCTTAGGATAATCAAGTGTTGAGAAGCTCTGGGATAACTCCTATAAACCACTTACTCATACGATCACCTCCTTAGTCTCACAAGTAGTACCATGACACAATAAATGTCAAATATAAATATAATCAACCATGACATGAAGGATGCCATGTAAATATAATCAACCATGACACAAAGGATGTCACATACTTATAATCAACTCCCTAAGGAGATAATACATTACCAACTTGGGTTGAATTTACATGAGCATAAATAATAAGATAATCTCATCTTACACATACATTCAATAAAGCACTATACAATATAATAACATTATCCCAATAAAAAAATGATCTCCATCCAAACACACTTGGGAAACTAAATAAAAGTAACAATGGAAGTCAAACATTCCAACCATGACATCAAAGTTGTCATGTATAAATCTACTAAAGAACTCTCAAATACAAGATTATTATACTTAGGTGTATGGGTAGCATAGAGAATAAGTTTCAACTAATGCTCACACCCTCATAAACAATATCTACATAATAATTTTAGCATACTCAATAAGAAGTACAAACTCACCAAATCATGTTGGGAGATCACACACACCAAACATGACTTTCATGCTAGCAATTTATATCTAAATTGCATAAAAATATTTTTCGCCAAAAAAATCATAACTTTTTCAAAACATAACATTTTTTTGACTTCTAAAATATGTTTGATAGACAATACATAGATATACAAAATCTAGAAAGTATTTGTGTAATAAATCTCTTTAATATATTTTTATAATGACAGTATAATCACTAGTAAAACATAAGTCTAAAAATAGTAGCATAGATAAGAGTCACTAATCTAACCATATGTCATAATTGAGAAATTGGGTACAATTGATTTCTTGTGAGGATTTAACCAACTTGGTTGTGCACCTTTTATATATTTTTAGAGAAACCCAAAATTCTTAAACAAAAGTTATTTAAGACAACAAATTAGTTTTTTTCTCACAACATTTTTACTACTTTATAAGTTATTTTTTTTAAAATTCATTTTGAAATGTAGTTCAATAACAAAAGACACATCATGAAAAACATAATTTGAATCCTCGTAACATATAGATTCAATCTAATATCATATCTATGTTTGAATTCCATAAATCATATAATTCTTCTAAATTTCACTAGGTTTCTTCTTCTCCAAGCATCCCTAGTTTTTGACCTATAACAATTAGTTTTTTCTAAGTTAAACAATATGAAACCTAATTGTTTTGATTCATATTTCTTATTATTTTTAAAAATAAAATATAATTAATAAATAAATTCATGTTCGTCAAAAAAACATAAATTCATTTATTAACTAAAGTAAATATTTATTAAAGCATTCCATGATAAGAATCCTACCTCAATCTTTGTAGCAATTTCGTAATCAATATTCAAAAACAATCCAGAAACAATAACAATTCTTCAATTTTTCACAAAAAACACTTCCAAATCATTAAGCTTCAATAACCTTTTTTTTTTTTAAACTTAAAAATAATGTACAATATTATATTCTTTATAAAAATTAAATAACACTAAAATATCTTTATTCAAATTCATGCACGTTCTTTTAAAAAATTATAATATTAAAATATTGTATTTTCCAATTCTATCCAAATAAAAGAATTCACTTACAAATAATATTAGGAAATTATATTTTCTAATTCACAATAAAATAAATATTATTTTCTAAATTCTTAAAATAAACTTACTCATTAAATATTAGTTTTCTAAATAAAAACAAGATAAGTTGAAATAAAATATAATTATTTATTTCTAAATTCTAAAATAATTGAAATGTAAAATCACATTAATTCTATTTCTAAAAATATTAGAAATTATAATTATCTAACTAGATAATTAATTTAAAATAAAATCTAAGCATCAAATGAATAATTAAAGAAATATTAATGCTTTATCTATTTATTTCATTTTCTAATTAAAGCCTCGTGGAATGGCAGATAGGCCTGGAACGACGTATCAGGGGCAACAGGGATGAGCGACGAATCGTGGCTCGGCCCGCCACTTGTTTCATTTGGAAAGAGGGGTTCCAAGTTGGGGGACTCAATAGGTGGGAGGGGAGACCAAGCTTCGGGAGTTGGGGGATTCATCAGAACTATAATAGGTAGACCTGCTAGCAGAGTTGGACACAGTAGCGGGAAGAACGAGGACATAAAAACTTCTAGTGAGTGGGATAATAATGGGGCAATCCACGGCTGCAAAACCATAGCCATGAAAAAAAACTTGACCAGTAAATCAACTATCTTCATAGAGCATGGATGCCGGTGGCCATATTTTCGATGAAGGAAAAAATAAATAGGGAATAAGATCAGGCAACACTAGAAGAATTGTGCGAAATAAGTGAAACCTTAATAATTAATTATCAAATAAATAAATAGAATTACTTCTATGCACTCAAAAAAATTAACTAAGACATTAATTAATTTATTTTCAATTAATTATTTATCTTAATTTAATTTAATATTTAATTACCCACACAATTGGTTTATTTCAAGACACTTCAACATCAGGACCTAATTCACCTTCCCTAATACTTGTACTTGTCGTACAACATAATCTTTCCACACATACCTTAGTAGTATTGTTAAGAAATAATATAATCATATAATCACCTTTATACAATTAACTATAATGCAATCACACATTATGTACACAATGCATTAAATCAACACTTACACTCAACATAAGTCATTATAGTTCATTCAATTTTACTACAAACACTACAACAAATCCCTGTGATTAGCTCCCTTTTTTGCTTCCACCCACTGTTTTAATGTATTTTTCTCCATTTTTTTTGATAAAGTCGGCGCTATTTATCGAGATGGTGCTATTTTTGGCATTTTTTACACCGACCAGAACACGTCGGCGCTAAATTAGGCGCAAATTAGTGCCTAATTTAGCGCCAACTTTAGCACTGACATTAGCACCTACATTAGTGTTGCCTTTAGCGTCAACTTTAGCGCCGACTTTAGCGTCGACTTTAACACCTATCTATGTTAGATAAATGTCACATGGTGGAGGACGGTGTTGGGATGAGTAATGATTGTTGTGGCAATGTTATGGTCAAATGTGTTATGAAAATGAGGTGGCATGGGTAGTGGGCTATCAATGTTGGGAAAGGGGTTAGGGAGGATGTAATGGAGGAAGGGATGTGTGTCATGGTATGATGTCTATATATGGTGAGAGAGAGAGAGAGTAATTTGTGCCTAGTTATGATGGATGATTATAGAAATTATAATGAGTGTGCTATGAACTTGCTCTTGGTGATTTAAGCTTTAGTCTAGTATAAAGAAACTAATTTGTGCCTAGTTATGATTTCAATGAAATTTAATTGATGTGCAATTTAATCAATTACATCTCTCTATAATTACAAGTCCTCGCTATTCCATCCACCTTGTCTAGCATAATCTGTGAATTTGTTTTTATGATCTCCTCCAAAAGATATGTTGCGGCAAATGAACCATTTAAGCACTCATGCTAACAAGCATTACCCTATCATAAAAGAGTGATTGTAAGGCACTATACTAATTCATGATCTTCAGGTTGAGCTTATGAGCTAAATTACATGTATTTTGCATATGCACCTAAGACAAGTCAAGGTTTGAACAACTTACACAAATTTGTACCAAAAATTGAAGACTCTTGATATGAGTTATAGTATACAAAGATGCAAATTTCATGTGAAAAGTTTATTAAAAAATAAAGGAATAAAAACTTTTGTTATCGACGTCTTTAATTTTGAAGTGGGTATCATACATGAGAAGATACAGTACAAAAACCAGAAAATGAACACAATTGGTGTCGATGTTCTATGCATATGATATTGATTAGTGATTTCATAGATACTTTTCTCCTCAAGCATGAGTGTTGACATTGTTTCTAATTCACAAGAACGGATATTACTTCAAGCAACTCTAGATTCCAATGCTAAATTTGAATGGCAAATGCACAATTGAATACAATAGGATAACACTTTGGCAAAGAATTATAACAATATCCTAAAACAACTCTTCGATCTAAACACTTCAATCAATACTTTCTTCTCTAGGTCATTCATCTCTGATCAAAGGAGCCACTAATGCATAGAGTTAAAATAATGTTGTCAATTGTCATTTGAGAATTAATTACTTTCTACACAATTAATGAAAATAACGTTTGCAATGAAATGTACAATTATATATATGCTCACACAATGACTTTTCCAAAGCCACTAAGTTTTGATTTAATAGCTACTAGAATCATGATAAAATCTACCATGACTTGTTAATTACAATTGTATTCCCCTTCTGATACCCATGACTACATCTATTCCTGTACATTTTGTTCCATGTTCCAAAAGTAAAAAATTAATTGCATACCAATAACAATGTCCTTGCAAAAAAATAGATAAGTACAGTTTATATAACCAAATTAACACTATTATCACCTCCAAATCTAACTACATTAGAGGTCATTTATTTGCAACCCCTTTCTTTTCTCATTGATATATCTATTTGTTGTATGTTTTGAATTCTATTTTTGGTCATTTGTTGACATTAATAGAATTATTTGGAAGGGTTTAATGTATCTAACATCTTGATAATTTTCTTTCTTGCAAACTAAATCAGTTTGCTATGTATTTGACAAATTCTCTACGCACTTAACTTTTTCAAAATAGTCTTTTGAAAATAGTTTAAATCTTGTCCAAAGCTCTAGACAACTGGAATTGAAGTAAAAGGTTGCCTTATTGCCTCAAGACTAAAGATTGTAAACAATATATAGTTACAAGGAACAGTATGCATTCTACTTTATAAGTAATTCACAAATGTCATCTAAGCCAACTACCATATGACTTGTTGATGCTTATTTTATTTTATTTTTCTAATACATACAACCTTAGACATATGCCTCCCATCATGAACTAGAATAACTACCATATAAATTGCATAACTCATTTTGTATAAGCACAAAATAATCTTGCATAGTTGATTGTTTCATGTTTAGTTTGTATCAATGACCTACTCTTAATTCATGTTTAGTCAGAGTGATTTGAAGGAAGATCAAAGTTGCACTCCAAGTAGATGTGTGGATAAAGAAGGGCTTAGCGGAATATGGAAACCTTTAGATTTTGTGATTTTTATTTTTCCATTTCAAAACTATTTGTTTTCTTTCTTTTCTAATGAACATTTATTCAGAAGCCCTTTCCTACACCCAAATCTTTAGTTTTAAACTCACTTGCATGGAAGATGCATTAAAGGTATCAATTATATATGTTCTATGATTTAAATCCATTATTTTGTGGTTCTCAATATGACAGAAAGAAGGATGTTGTTTCTTAGACTTGTTGCACACCTTACATTAGGTCTACAAGCTGGTGGAATGGTATCCGAGGATACAATGGCTCTCATATCAGATTTTTTTGCAAGGAATCAATTTAAAATGGTCTAAGGCCTAGCTTTTATTCCAACCTAGGATTCCATCACAATAATGTCATATTATAGTCTTCACATATGTGTATAGTTTATGTGCATGGTAGCAACCATTTAGTAATAATTCTTCACACACCACACTGTAACTGAGATGTGTGAATGCCCTAAAACTATACAGGTTCAGTCCAAACACTATCATAAGATCATGCTTGATAAGATCATGGATACATCATAGTTTAGGTTTCTAAATGCTTAAGTCCTCCTTTGTCAGATGTAGTTGCAACTACCCTGTTAGACATGTATGCAAAATGTTGAAGCATAGATAAGGTATGTGAACTGTTTGACAGAATGCCTCAAAGAAATGTGGTCTCATGGACTGCATTGACTGCAGGATATGCACAAAATGGATTTGTTGAAAAGGCTTTAGAAATTTTAAAGCAAATGCAATTGGCTAGTGTAAAGCCAAATTCCACAACCTTTGCCAGCATCCTCCCTGCCTGTGTCAAAATGGGAGCTTTGGAATAGGGTATGGACATCCATCAAAACATAAAGAATAGAGGAATTTTGTCAGATGTTGTAGTTGCAACTGCCCTATTAGACATGTATGCAAAATGTGGAAGCATAGACAAGGCACGTGAACTGTTTGACAGAACGCCTCAAAGAAATGTGGTCTCATGGACTGCAATGACTACAGGATATGCACAAAATAGATTTGTTGAAAAGGCTTTAGAAATTTTAAAGCAAATAGAATTAGCTGGTGTAAAGCCAAATTCCACAACCTTTGCCAGCATCCTCCCTGCTTGTGTCAAAATGGGAGCTCTGGAATAGGGTATGGACATCCATCAATACATAAAGGATAGAGGAATTTTGTCAGATGTTGTAGTTGCAACTGCTATATTAGACATGTATGCAAAATGTGGAACCATAGACAAGGCACATGAACTGTTTGATAGAATGCCTCAAAGAAATGTGGTCTCATGGACTGCAATGATTGCAGGATATACACAAAATATGGAATCATAGACAAAAAATGTGAACTGTTTGATAGAATTAAAATATGTTGTAGTCATCGAATCCTCAATCACAACTTCCTCACAATGAATTGAGGCCATTGTAGAGTTAAGCCTAAGGTTTCTTCTTAGTGTAAAATGAGGATTAGGTTGAGACCTTGACATTAAAGCAAAATATAAAGCAATGAAAAGGAAATTGCATCCAAGTAATCCTATTTTTTTCTGCCAACAATTCATACCAAAGATTGAACACTTTAAGGATATTGCAATAGGTAATTTGTATCGACACAAATAATATTACTGAAGCATTACAAAGTTTAGGCCATAAGAATCATCCTTTTTAAACATGGATTGCAAATAATTCTAAAAATTTAGAAGTCTTGGTCATTAACATTATTGTTTGCTACAATGTCATCAAGTGTATCATTGTCAATGTTCATATGTTCTTTCAAGTATTTAATATTATCATCATCCTCATCTTGACCTGCATCATCTTCATCATCATTGAAATTTGACTGTAGACCATCTATATTGTTACCAGATGTATTTGGATCATCATTTTCTATACCATCCATATTGTTGTCTTCCATAACATCATCTAACTCTGGATTATTGTCTTCTTGTGCTTGAACATAACCATCTTCAACATCATCATGGATGTCAATTTCTTCTATGTTCTCTAATCCCTCTCTCTCATTTTGTTGGCCATCATTGTTTTGCTCAGTATCCACTAATGCATCATCAAATACATGCCTTAATCTTGGATCATAATGTATGACAAATATCCATTTTGGGTCCAAAATATCTTCATAGACAAATAGCTGCACAAAACACATGTATATATTTGCAATAAACTATGAATTAATAGATTAATGATCACTACCACTTCTTGTTTGAGTTAAATAAATACCTGCTCACAATGAATTGGTAGAACATAAGGCTCCTTAACCTCTGGTAGGAAAGATGAGGAATCTATAGAAAACAATCCACTATGGGTATCATGTCTTCATGTCCTCTCCAATGCTTCATACCATCTACACTTAAAAACACAACATTTAAAAGAGCGGTAATCCAACTCAATAATTTCTTGTATTTTCCCAACATATTGTAGATTCCCTTCAATTATATTCTTATCTTTTGAGCTTGATCGACTGGATTGCTTGAAGTCAACCATGATGCCACAATCAAAGGATCGTCTCTTTACATCTACACTTTCTACACGATAATGTCGACCATATGACCACATTGCTGGATATTTCCTCACTTGTGAAAGACCATTTATTTCAATGAAAACAAATATAATGACGAATATTAAAATAGTTAATAGTGTCAAAACTGTAAGGAAACAACATTTTGTAAAATTCTAACTATACCTTTCTTTCACATCCTCTAGACATGTTGATTTCATCTTTTGTTATGTTTGAATCTATACCTACATCTTCTATTTGATTTTGAATTTGTTCAATAACCCATTCTAGTATGCAATCTTTGCCCCATTCCCTAAGCAAATCAGTTGGAAGTGGAGTATTCCTTGGGTTCGATCTCTTAAACTGTCTCCTTGCTTCTAACACTTCTCTCTTTTTATCATACAGATCGATCCATTTGTTCATAAAGTCCATGTGGTACATAATGAACTTGTCGAGTATAGCAATTTAGTCTACACCTATTACATGTCAACATGTTTATTTCAAACTCCAAATGCCATGCTGTTAATTTGACAAATAAATTACAGAGTCAATTAATGATTACAAGAAAAACAATCACACTGATCATGAATTTACTTACTAATTTCTACTTGAACACCATTAGATTTTGGTTTTTCTCCATCAATAATATCTGATGCTCGTTCTTCATCCCAGAAGCGTGGCCCATCTTTAAAATCCTTACCAAGGAATTCACACATGAAGAAAAATGCTTCATTCAATACATACCCTTCAGTCATGCAACCCTCTGGATGTGCCTTTTGTCAGACATCTTTTTAGAGTTTTCATATACCTCTCAAAGAAAAACATCCACCTCGTTGATACGACACCTGCCAATTCAATGTCATCGACTAGGTGTCTAAGTAAATGGACTTGTAGGTCCATGAAACTTGTAGGGAGATCCTTCTCAAATACACATACAATTTTTGCAATTTCCTTCTTCCATTTTGACACTTCACATTCATGGATCTCCTTGGAGGTCACCCACCTAATATAAGAATAGTAAATTAGTATGAACCTTTAGTCAAAAATTAAAATGCAATAAAATATCTCTATGTCTCTCACACATGAACATTTCATATAACCACATACCTTGTAAATGCTGACAATCGACTTATGGCATTCCTTAAGTCAACTGTAAGACATGAATCCCCCCTAATTACCAGTGGCATGATATGCTATCAAACACATTTATGAAAAGGTAATTAGTAATTTTTCCTCACACAACAAAATATCAAAATATATTTAGTACTTAATCAATGTTACCAGTAAATGTTAAATGATGATATATAATACCTTCATAAAATTATGAAAATCATGTGTTTTAAATCCTGTGATATGTCCATCAACTGTAAAAGCTTTAGCCAATGACGACCCATAGACAGTAGGTGTCCTTATTAAATGGATGACATTTTTTAGTTGGTCTAGCTCTTTTTTTTTTCAAAATCCATGGAATTTCTGCATATGTTTCATTTTCCCTATTTGGCCACAAAGGTTTTCTATCAATTTTGGTATGCGAAAGAGCAATATCTCTCCTCGAAGACAAAGTGTCCTTCTCTTTGCTTGATATATGTCTAAATATAGAATCTGGGACATTTTTGAAGATGTGCATAGGATCTAATAGGTGAGATATTAATAGATCCTTCCAGTAAGGGAGCTCATAAAATATGGATTTCCTTTTCATTCCTTGTGGCATATTAACTACAACTTGTTCTAGTTCTTCAATTGAATCACCCCGATCAAAAAAATCCTCCCAAGCTTTTAATTCAGCATCTTCATACTTCTTAAGCCAATCACCTGGACCTATAATCATGGGAGGGGATTTTCAACTTTTCCATCAAATTGATTCTTCAGACGATTTCTAAACTTATGATCTAGTGGTAGAAAACCCCTGTTGTTTGCGTAAATAAATTTATGTAGATCTTTAGAATATCACCCTTGAAATTGTTCTACACATCTTGGACATGCAAATATCCCCTTTGTTTGAAGCCTTACAATTCAATAAGTAATGTTAATAATATCAAAAAAATAGTATAAAACTAAGTATGAAAGTTGGGATGGAAATAAATTATGAGTTAAATACGTAAATATTTTATCTTACCAGAACAAACACCAAGTCCTGGGAAATCATGAATAGTCCAACATAGCACACCATACAACATGAAGGACCTATTTGATGGGGGACGTGATATTTCATACATTCTTATGCCTTTCCATAGCAGTTGCATCTCATCAATAAAAGGCACAAGATAAACATCCATGTTTTTAACTTGATGTTTTCCTAGAACAATGAGAGTCAACATAAGGTGCTCCTTTCTAACACTCATCCATGGGGGAATATTGTATACTATCAATCCGACTGGCCAAACACTATAATTTGAGCTTAGGAAAGAGAATGGGCACACTCCATCAATTGCAAGACCAAACCTGATACTACGGGGTTCATCTTTGAATTTTCTTGGCCATTTTTCCTCTATGTGTTTCATTGCTTTAGAGTCGACTGGAATTCTCATGAATCCATCTTTACTCCTATTTTTTGCATGCCAGTCCATCAATTGTGCAAGTGACTTGCAACGAAACATTCGTTGAAGTCTAGGTATAATTGGCATGTGACGTAAAACCTTCTTTGGAACTATAGGACCTTGTACATCTGTACAATATCTCTTCTCTTTGCATACAGGGCATTCTACCTTGTTTTCATATTCATCTCTGTATAAAATGCAATCATTTTTACATGAATGAATTTGCTTATATTCAATCCCCAACTCAACCAACAACAGACGTGCCTCTCTACAAGTTAATGGCAACACATTCTCTTCAAGGAATATTTTAGTTTTTAGTGCCCTGTAATATTGCCAAAGATTAAATCAATTGAATGTTTGACTTATGATGAACATGTTTCATATGTCAATCTATACTAGGATTGTTTATATACAATATATGGTTTTAAATTCCCCTTAAAAAAATAAAAATGAAGTTGATGAATGTTTACAAATTATGTACACCAATTGACAATGCAAAGTAAGAAATGGATTTCATCTCACTTTAGTAGGGTAGTGAATCCTTTGTCTGACCAACCAAATAGTGACTTGATTTCTAATAATATTAATGTGCATGCCAGTTTTGAAGTTCTACTTGCACCCGATTTGAACACGGGTGTCTTCGTTGCTTGCTTGATGGAGTCTTTCAGGTTGTTATCATCAACATTACGTTGGTGGTAATTACCCCTGCTATCATCGTTACTATCAACTATATGATCATTATTGTCATCATTGTTTCCATCCCCAAAGAAACTTGTAAGCATTTCATTCAATCCTTCTTCATGCACTGCATTTTCACTATCATGATCATCATCATTAAGGCTAGCTGGCATGTCATCAGTGTATACGGATCTCATCAGCAGTTCAAATTTCTCAGCTGCTAGTATTCTCTTCAATGTTGCTCTTTTCTGCCTGGTATGGTTTAAAGGATGGTTTGGATGATCCCGTCCAAACCTTAATAACCCAGTTGGATCTTGGGTATTAGTATGTGTTTCATCAACATCTTCTACCTATCAACAAATGCAAGCATTATTTAATGTTTGGCAACAATTGCACTAAATTCAAAATGTATCAGTTTCAAAGAAATATAATCAAATATGGCTTAAAAAATAAAAATATAAATTGTATGAACATATATACATCAATTGAATAATGGAACATTATTTTAAAGACTACCTTTTTTATACAATAATTTAAAGAAAACACAATTTTGACAACATAGTTTATAAAACATTAGTCCACACTCATCTATTATTCTTTGGTTTTATGCCCTTAAGAACATCCTTAGGGAGACCTTGTTCTTCCCTTTTCTTTCACGCAGGAGTGCATTTTAAGAAGGGGTAATCAATCAATAACTCATCCCTAATGGTAAGGTCCATAATAGCCTCAACCATTATGAATCTATCGACCTCTCTTTCCATATCTCCATCTTTATCATTTATAACCTCAACAAATTGACAATTCAGTCTTACATTAGGGTCCCTTCCCTTACTACTATTTATAAATCCTGCAATATTTTTGTGTGTGTATGCATGTCCATCTATATACATAAGATGACCTCTATTCATTTCTTTTCCACTTTCCAATTGGAGATGATGTGTATACATATTCAAATTTAGACCATATGTTGGCATGCTAGGCTTATATTCTGCTAGCCTTCTCCATTCACCACTGTAATATGATGGACCATAATATGGCATTAATCTCCTAGTGATTTGTTCTAAATTGTTTCTATGTTTAGATCCCACATGTACATTTTGGACGACAAAGAGGCCTAGATTCTCTCCATGAATACTAGAGGGTCATATCATGTAGTTGTATCCCCAAAATTGAAACACCTCGTACACTTTAGGTAGTTGTTGATCACTAGGCCAAGTGCAATATAGTCGACGATCAAATGTCTCTTTGTAAATTGATCTCAAACTCAGGGGCAAGTCATCATCTCCATCACATTCATTCTCATAGGGTATGTAGTCCACCTTCCCCCTGTCTTTAAGCAAATTATGCATCTTTAAACCGATTCTTGTTCTATTACTTGTTTTCATCAATTCCTCGTCTTCAGAGCTGGTATATTGGCACATATTTTTGTTAGATGTATCATTTGATGAATGATCATTGCCCTCTAGGCTAGAAATCGATGATCCAGGAAACTTTAAACCAAGAACTTTATCCTACAAGTATCCATTAAGAAAAAAATTAGTTATTTAAATAATATAAAACAATGTTTAAACGAAGTATACATGTTATTTATATCAAATTGGAAAATTCCTTACCACAATTCCTATTGGATTTGAATCGATTTTAGGAGGCATACTACCGACTGGAAGCTCATTATGTATGTAATGTCTTTGTATAATCGCTCGTTTGAATTATTTCTTTCCACGACATACAGAACATCCACAAACAACAATTTTCTCAAAGTATTCATCCCATGTACTATAGTCCTAACCAACCTCTTGTTCAGTGCAATCATTTGTTGTGTCTACAAGATCCATTGTCATATCCTCTTCCACCCACTGTCGTCTACGTGATTTAACAATTTTAGGTCCACATCCACGTACGTATCTTTTTCTTTTGCTAGTTGAACGCTCAGGCTCTGCATTTGCTTCAATCTCCATCTAAAATAATGAACAACATGCATTAATTTATGTCAAGATTGGATAATACATTATAAATTTCAATAATACTGTGAAAAAGATGGACGTATCATAAAATGCCATTAGATCATTTTTTCCTAAGTTAAGTCAAAATTTGAGTACCTGATGTCCCGCTTCATCCGTTGTGTCCTCATTTGATATGACACGATCTGTTGCCATGGCCTCGTCTGGCCCCTATAATACACAACATAGTAAATAATGTTTAGTACACCAATTATATTATTTCAATGAATATGCTATCCAACACAAAACCTCGCTTTAGTCATATATGTGACATATTCACATCATGTTCTGGCCATCCTAATTTTCAAAATTTTCCCTTGATCATAGAATCACATTTAATCACCATTCCTGTGCATTTTCAACCAATAAGTTTGACCTCAAAGGCCTCATGGACAAAAAAATGACTTTATCTCCTCTATGTTGTAGCATTTGTGAATTCATAAACACCTTCCTCCTTTAGTTGAGGTTGCTTTCTCTTCTTACCTCTATTGTATCTGCAAATTTCGCTGTCATATCTATTTCCACCCACTTTCCTCTCTGCGATTTAGTAGTTCTATGTCATCCACGTCCTCTCTCCATGGCCTCCTCTGGATCCTATAATACACAACAATAACAATAGTCACCTAACAGCTGTGCACCAAGAGGTTAAAAGGAACCAATCAAGATAACCACACATGAACAACAAATGTGTCCTGACAGATTATATAAATTTCCTATATGTTTGCATTTATCCTCTAACCTTTCTACATCAGCCCTCATTTGTGCAGACCTCATAGTTGTTATATGCAAATGATTTGTATCCTTGCATTCCTATTGGCAAATACATTGAACTGATTTGAATCCTTGTATAACCAATTTGTAAGTATAGTGAATTGATTTGAGTTTTTACAGTGAGATGGTTTGAATCCTTCAGTTTTAAGTAAAATGAAATGGGTGAGACCAGTGCCTTGTTGGGTAAATGGAGTCAAATGAAAATCTGAGATAAGTGGCTTATATTTGGTAGTAATTCTAACTATTTGGCACACTAATATTGGTTAATAACTTGTATAACCGTGCAAGGAAATAATTGACAGACTCTTCTTAATAATCCAACTAACACAGCCAGGTTACTTGTAATTTATCAAAAGGATCTTTAATCCCTACTTGAAGGAACCAATTGAATAAATCAAACAAGAACAATAGATGATATCAACTTGGAAATAGAATGCCAACCCTAAAATAGTGTTGGTAAGATTTTTGGGATATCTTCAATGGGGCTCTCGATATCACTAAAAGTAACATAGGGGAGAGGACCCAATTGCTGAGCATGTTCCAATAGCTGTGATAGTGTTTGTGGACTTAAGGCTCAATATTTTTAAAACTTTAGCACTAGTAGTTGTAACTTTAAGGTTGTTAGTGTTGACTATAAGTACCTATAATTGAATGAAATGTGCCCTTTAGATTTAAAAACAACCAATTATGTGATGCCACATCAGCACACCAACAAAACATGACTTAATGAACAACTATTCGTCCACCTTTGTTTCGGGAACTATTAGACACCTTAACAAAAAGCATGCTAAGCAACTATTAGTCCACCTTTGGTCAAGAGCATTGCCCTTAGACCTCACTCTAGTTTTAAAAAGAAAAAAATAAAAAACATTTTGAACCATGCTAGATGGAAAAACAACAATTTTTTTAAATTTTTGACTTTTTTCCAATTAAATCCCAAATATTTGAATTAAATTTATTCTTCCAGTTTGCTAAGTCAATCTTTATCCTAAGTAATGCTCTTATGGCCCTAGCAGAGATACAAACACATGGCTCCACAAAGAGATAGCAATTTTGGACTAAATGATACAAACTTCTTTCTACCATAATTCATGATTCCATATTATAATTTTTGTTTTTGATGCCATGGATATCATAATTGATAAGTTTTATATTCCTAAAACACTTTGACAATATTTATATATCTAAAAAATGATACAAACTTTTTTCTACCATAATTCATGATTCCATATTATAATTTTTGTTTTTAATGCCATGGATATTATAATTGATAAGTTTTATATTCCTAAAACACTTTGACAATATTCATATATCTAAAAATGTTGTTTCTTTTATACTTGATCTTAGTAGCTTCTTTTAGATTAGTTTATCGTGTCTTTAAAATTTATTTAATAAAGGATGCATGAAACCAATTTTAAATCCTTAAAAATCTCTATATTTAATTGCCTAGTCTTCACTGAGTTTTGACCGAATCTGAGCATAGAATCTGAGGTCAAAAAGAGTCCAAACCAGTTGGATCAAACCATCATAAATTTTTATATGGCAGGGAGATGTGACAAGAGTCAATACTAGAACCTATAGTAGAGGAAATCACAATGAACCTATAGTAGAAGAAACCATCATAAATTTTTATATGGCAGGCAGCTGTGATATATCAATTTAAATAATAAGGAAGCACTAAAATGGAGACAACCAAATAATTGAATAACTTTAACAAACAATTGATACCAATATGGCGCCATAGAATCAGAGATTTTCCATTAACTTCTTCAAAATTATGCTTGCAACACGGTCTTTGAGTTTGTAAATATTATGGAACTTTTTCTACTATCTATCACTACTAGCTCCTCTCTTCCCCCTATATCTTTTTATCGGGTCTTGGTCTCTCTTTTTATAGGAGAGGCAAACAAGCTTCAGACCCGTTACAACAGAAAAGACATAACTGTTAAGAAAATACTTTTAAACTTAACAAAAAAATTTTAATTAGAAAAGACCAATCCTTTATTCACCGAATAGAAACCCGTGACCATTCAAGGCCTAAGCAAGGCATTCTATTTTCTGATGTGGTATCTCCTCTTCACATTCAATCCTCTTCAGAACCTAAATATGTTCATAACTATTAAGAAAATACTTTTAAACTTAACAAAATGTTTTTAATTAGAAAACACCAATCTGTTAATCTGCGAATAGAAGCCCGTGACCATTCAAGGCCTAAGCAAGGCTTTCTATTTTTCCATAAGGTGCTTCATTTGTTTGCTAGCTAATTTACTCCCTCTGAAGATTTCATGGCGGCATCAGTCGTATCAATTTCTCTACACAGGAACAGATTAATTTTAGATAAATGTTCAATATACTCATGTTTTGCATATGTGTCAACATTAAGGGCTATCCCTTTCATGTCGTGCTCCATGTTCATCATTTTCTCAAGATACTTGTGAATATTCTACATGATCATATCTTCATTATTAATTTCTTGTAAAGCAGTATTTAGAACTATGGATACATCTTCCTTCCACTCTTCATATTTTCGCGGTTCTCTAGTATCATCATGAATTGAGGGAGCGATATCAAAAGAATTCAACTCCTTATTTAATTTATTATGATACTTTTCATGCATCTTGACCAACTTATCATACATCTGCAATCCTTGTTTTGTTAAAAGTTTTTTGTCTGAAAATTCCTCTTTCCTTTCCATCATCCTCTCCTGCAATCTTTTGTTTTATATAATCGCTGAATATGTTTGTTGGAATGATTTCCAACAGGTATTTGCACATTCCCACATCTTTTTGAACCTTTCTTTTATTATTTCAGAGGCCATGGTGTATTTGAGGGTCTTTACTTCCCTAAAAAGCTTCTCACATTTTTTCTAGGATTTAGCATGGCATTCTTTCCAATAGATTACATCTGTTAATGCCTCTATCATTTCTTTGTCTTTCTGGATCCATGGGGAATGTACCTCAGATGCAGAAGAAGAATCTCTTTCCTTGTGGTATATTAATTCTTTCTTCATCTTGTCATTTTCCTTGATTAATTTCTCAATCTGGGCCTTAGTGAACTTTGCTACATTAACATTTAGTTTAGCAGTTTCCAAGGGATCTGTGTCTCCTATCCTTTTGACCAAGAGGTGACCAAACATTTGATTTGGGTCACTGGTTATTATTGGTCTCTTATCTTGGGGATAAAAAGACCAAATCAATAAAGTGGCTTCATCTGCATTATACCCCGACCCTGAGTATACTTTGTCACTTGCTTCCTCTGTCAAACTCAGTGTTTTAGCTTCCCTCCTCCTGAACGTGTCAAATACAATGGCAGAGCTCATATCCCAACCTGACACAAGCAATACCTTGGCTTCTTGGAGTAGTTTTCTTCCTCTTTCTGGAGTAATAGACTCCATTTCTCTGTCAATCTCTTTTTTCAATTCCTTCAAGGCGGCAAATTCTTGCTCAGGGGTAGTATCTTTCATTTTTTGCCTCATTTTATTTCCTTGATATTCATATACAAAAGATTTAAATTTAGGAGTCTTAATAAATTCATCATCAGAGACAAACTTCTGAGCAGCCATAACTCTGATGTCATCAGGCATATCCTCAGAAGTCTCAAATTTTACATGGTTCAATTCTGCAAGAGGCTCATAATGTAGAACAACAGGAGCACTTATTAGTTGCATTTGTTCAATCTCATCATCACTCGCTTCTTCATCTATATCTGTATCTACAAAAAAATGATACTTCAGGGGTTGGCTGTGAAGGTATGTGAGTCAGAGGCTGCACCTCTTGAGCTTGTGTCCTAAAGTATTGTATGTAAGTTGTATCAAAAGAAATTAAAGGCACACCCTCAATTATCTCATCTGCATGAGCAATAAGCTGCTAAACTCTTGATAGTGGGTCTTCAATTTCAAAAAAAGGCTCTTGAGTATGAAGGAACATTCTTGCATTTCCAATCCTCTACAAGTAGAATTTTATTAAATATAGCCATTCTATCTTTAGTAGAGGCTTCGTCTCGATTTCTAATTATATCTACTTCTAAAAAAAGATGTTCATAACCAGATAGACCCTATGAGACCCTGGCTCTATGAATAAAACCCTCTGTATCAAAACCTTTTCTTTCATCTCCTATTGGGAGATCACACTGTGCTAGTTTGGCATTGACTTCTTCATAACCCTCATTCATGACTATTGTGAATTCCCCAAAGCAGAATGATTGTTTGTTGTTCCTCTTTAGATGAATAGCATTAGATTTAGCCAAATGTCTCACAATTTCTAAGTATGCAATTCTATCTGGGACAACCCTAGGCAATAGATAAGGGGAACCCTCAAATCCATAGACTCATATCATGGTGCAGTCTAAAAAGGCATACCAATCTCCCCAGTTATGACCCACCTTAGTCTTTGGATTATTTTCCTTTGGCCTAAGAAACCTTTGTATCTTGGGAGAGAGGCTATAGTCATGAGAATGTCCCAATAGTTGCATTAGAGGCTTCACAAAATATTCTTCAAAGCAAATATAATGAGATATGTCAAAATGACAATCCCATAGTGAAGTCCACATTTGCACTGGTTTTGGGTCCCCATTGTCAAACGAGTCCCAAATTTTCATCTCTAAACTCCACCATCCTCTACCATGCCCTTCGTGCAAAAGCAAATGCATTAACAAAGAGTAGTGTTTGAAATTAATCTTATCACTATTAGGTTTGATTTTCTCCAATCCATGGTTTAGAGCATTAGCTATGTAACTTGCATAATCAAAAGGACTTGCTCCCTTTGTTTGAATATCTGCAGCTAACACCATAGGTGCAATTGACATTTGTGGGGGAACCTCGAGACCTAAGACTTGACCAGCAACATAATAAGTGTAACGAAAGTACTCCTCAAATAATTCTTCAGAAAATGGAGGGCATTGGAAAATTTCCTCATATGACCCTTGTCATTTTTTAGCCTGTGTAAAGCTAACTTGCCTCTCTTATAACTGGTGTCCAAATGCCTATACTCCAGCAATAGGTCTCTGACTGTAATGGGCATGTCAAAGCCACATTCCAATTGAAAAACATTTGCAATGAGATCCTTGGAAAGCACAGTATATTGTCACCAGTGTGTGATCTAATAGTTCTTGTTTTCGGGTCATATTTGCTAGCTAAGGCTTTAATCAAATCCACGTTGATAAAGACATTAGACACTATTAGCCTTGCTAAATTTAACCTCCAAGGGTTGCAGACAGGATCATACCTGTATTGTTTCTTGAAATGATACAGAAATAATTGATACCCTTAAAGAGGGGTCCAAACATCTCCTAACTCCTTATAGTCGTCTATCAATTTATCTATGGAGGGATTAGTCTGGGCACTTATTTTTGGTCTCGGCCCAGACCTTGGGCATTGGTCAATTAAATCTTGATTCAGTGATCTTTTCTTGCCCTTCTGTTTTTTATCTTTATGTTTCTCTAGATTATTTTCCATAATGCAGACTCCAAAGCTTCTACACAGTATAAATTTATAGTCAGGACCGATATACTTACTTGAAATATATTTCTGGTTGGCCTTTTTTTGCTCCTTGCTCTGCGAGAGGTCAAAATTCCTTTCTCCTTCTTTCTTCAGCCAAATCTTACAGGGGTGGAATAACTTATTTCAATCTCTGCTCATAAATGCACCATCGATATGTATCCTGCCATCGAGCCGGTTTATTAATTGCAAATATTTGACCGATGTCTTGGAATGTCACATCAATCTTATCTGACAATCATCGCTGTATCGCTGAGACTTTGTTTTATATTCCACCGAAGTCCATCCCTTCCATCGATAAATTTCCATTTCTCGGTCCATTGACGAGGTTCCATATGAAGTTGCCCCGATGTGCCCTAGTTCGGCCGATGTTCTTCATATCCTCAATGTTTTATAGTTATTTTGGGCTATCGGTGGAAATTCATCCTTAGTTCCACCGATCCTTACATGCTACAACGTTGCTTTTGTCTTTGTTGGTTTTATCAGCATGTTGGGGGAACTCATATATAAGTTCTACCGAAGTTGACATGTTCTGGTGATATAACCTTCTTCAACCAAATCTTGCAGGGATGGAATAACTTATTTCAATCTTAGCTCATAAATGCACCATCGATGTGTATCTTGCCATTGAGCAAGTTTATTAATAGCAAATATTCGACCGATGTCTTGGAATGTCACATCAATCTTGTCTGACAATCATCATCGTATTGCTAAGGCTTTGTTTTATATTCCACCAAAGTCCATCCCTTCCATTGATAAATTTCCCTTTCTCAGTCCATCGACGAGGTTCCATATGAAGTTGCCCCAATGTGCCCTAGTCCGGCTGATGTTCTTCATATCCTCAATGTCTTATAGTTATTTCAAGCTATCGGTGGAACTTCATCCTTAGTTCCACCAATCCTTACATGCTACAACGATGCTTTTGTCTTTGTTGGTTTTATCGGCATGTCGGGGGAACTCGTATATAAGTTCTGCCGAAGTTGACATGATCCGGCGATAAGCTAACTCCTGTTGAGTTCATCAACTCATTGGTGAGGGTGTGATATGTATTCCACTGAAATCTACATGTTATGGTGATATAACCTTCTTCTACCAACTTTAGCAGCCTGTCGGTGGAACCATGATGTGGTTTCCACCAATGTCTGCATGTTATCCCGATAAGCTCATTTTATTCCATTTTTTCGATCTATCGGTGGGATGCCCTAAAAGGTTACCCCGATAGATCGTTGTTTTGCTGATATAGTGATACTATATCTTTATCAGGCCATCGGTATAGCAAAGTGAAAGGTTCCAACGATGGGGTCACATTGGGCCGATATGTTCTTGGGAAAGGCAAAGGGTACAATTCATGGAATGGATATGCAAGACCTAGGTTAATTATGGATTTTGTAACACAATTGATTACTATTATGAGATTAAGGGTATAATGTTCTGATCTTGGTTGAAAAGGGGATGGATAGAAGTACAGAAAAATTGCAAAATTTTCCTGTCCCAACAGGGTTTAGGGTTTAGGGTTGAGGGTTTAGGGATTACAGTTTAGAATTGATGGATTAGGGTTTAGAGTTGAGGGTTATAGCCCCATTAGAGAATGATGTCCTCGCGCATGGACCATGTCAAGTGCCCTCATTGATGTTGGTAAGGGATACATGGAAGGCAAATGGATTAGGTAGATAGTGGATTATGACATGGATTCTAGAGGGGAGAAAAGTGGATTATGACATGGATTATGTAGGGAAAATAGTGGATTATGATGTGGATTATGTCGGACTTATGCCAAAGCATGGACCATAGGGATGGTATGTGGAGGGTATGTAGGATAGTGGATGAATGATGGTAGATTTATTGTGGAATGGAAGGGAACCATAACCAATGGTTGCACACATCCCCATAAATGTTGAAGCTTGTGATGCGGAGGTGGTGTAGGGTGCAATGGAGATGTTTGCTTAGGAGATGGATGATGAAGGGCTTTAGGAACCCACATAGACTTAGGCATTTTATTACTTTTGTTTTGCTTGTGGGATGGAATGTTTTGACACTTTTGAATGGAATGGGAATTTGAGATGGGAGTAGATGGTTGGGATTTTTTAGAGGTAGATGCCTCATTTAGGTTGATTTCTTGTTGCTTAGATACCCATACCATTTTGGTTTTGGACTTTGCTTGTGGAGGTATGGGCTTGGATAACTTTTTGGATTGATTTTTCTTTGACTCTTTATTTTTATGCCCTAAGGCATGAGGACCCTTAGGATGTTTGGATTTATCAGTAGAGGCATCTAATTTTGCATTTCTGGATCCCTTGAGGATGGTGGAATGAGTGGAAGCTTTAAGTTTAGCTTTAAGATTAGGGTTGAGGGTTGAGGGTTGACGGATTAGGGTTTAAGGTATAGTGTTGAGGGTTGATTGTTTAGGGTTTAGGATTGAGGGTTTAGGGTTTAGGGTTTAGAGTTGAGGGATTAAGGCATAGTACTATTTAGGGTTGAGGGTTTAGGGATAGGGTTTAGGATTTAAGGTTCAAGTGTTGAGGGTTGAGGTTTTAGGGATAGGGTTTAAGGTTTAGTGATAAGGGATTAGGGTTTAGGGTTGAGGGATTAGGGTTTAGTGTTGAGGGATTAGAGTTTAAGGTATAGTGTTTAGGATTGAGGGTTTAGGGTTTAGTGTTGAGGGATTAGAGTTAAGGTATAGTGTTTAGGGTTGAGGGTTTAGGGATAGGGTTTAGGGTTTAAGGTTTAAAGGTTGAGGCTTCAGGCTTTAGGGATAGCGTTTACAGTTGAGGGATTAGGGTTTAGGGTTGAGGGATTAGGGTTTAAGGTATAGTTTTTAGGCTTGAGGGTTGAAGTTTGCGTTACACTGCAATTAAAGGTTATAGTCCCATTATAGAATGATGTCCTCACGCATGGACCATGTCGAGTGCCCTCATCGATGTTGCTAAGGGATACATGGAAGGCAAATGGATTAGGTAGATAGTGGATTGTGACGTGGATTCTAGAGGGGAGAAAAGTGGATTATGTAGGGAAAATAGTGGATTATGATGTGGATTATGTCAAACTTATGCCAAAGCATGGACCATAGGGATGGTATGTGAAGGGTATGTAGGATAGTGGATGAATGATGGTAGATTTATTGTGGAATGGAAGGGAACCATAACCAATGGTTGCACACATCCCCATAAACATTGAAGCTTGTGATGCGGAGGTGGTGTAGGGTGCAAAGGAGATGTTTGCTTAGGAGATGGATGATGAAGGGATTTAGGAATCCACATAGACTTAGGCATTTTATTACTTTTGTTTTACTTGTGGGATGGAATGTTTTGACACTTTTGAGCAAAATGCGAATTTGAGATGGGAGTAGATGGTTGGGATTTTTTAGAGGTAGATGCCTCATTTAACTTGATTTCTTGTTCCTTAGGTACCCATACCATTTTTGGTTTTGGACTTTGATTGTGGAAGTATGGGCTTGGATAACTTTTTGGATTGACTTGTCTTTGACTCCTTGTTTTTATGTCCTAAGGCATGATGACCCTTAGGATGTTTGGCTTTATTAGTAGAGGCATCTAATTTTGCATTTTTGGATCCCTTGATTATGGTGGAACGAGTAGAAGCTTTAAGTTTAGCTTTAAGATTAGGGTTGAGGGTTGAGGGTTGAGGGATTAGGGTTTAAGGTATAGTGTTGAGGGTTTGGGGTTTAGGCTTTAGGGTTGAGGGTTTAAGGATAGGGTTTAGGTTTAAGGTTCAAGTGTTGAGGGTTGAGGCTTTAGGGATAGGGTTTAAGGTTTAGCGATAAGAGATTAGGGTTTAGGGTTGAGGAATTAGGGTTTAGTGTTGAGGGATTAGAGTTTAAGGTATAGTGTTTAGGGTTGAGGGTTTAGGCTTTAGTGTTGAGAGATTAGAGTTTAAGGTATAGTGTTTAGGGTTGAGGGTTTAGGGATAGGGTTTAGGGTTTAAGGTTTAAGGGTTGAGGCTTCAGGCTTTAGGGATAGCATTTACGGTTGAGGGATTAGGGTTTAGGGTGGAGGGATAAGGGTTTAAGGTATAGTTTTTAGGGTTGAGGGTTGAAGGTTGCGTTATGCTGCAATGAAAGGTTATAGTCCCATTAGAGAATGATGTCCCCACGCATGGACCATGTCAAGTGCCCTCATCGATGTTGGTAAGGGATACATGGAAGGCAAATGGATTAGGCAGATAGTGGATTATGACGTGGATTCTAGAGGGGGAGAAACGTGGATTATGTAGGTTTTACTAATTTTTTGTTCACACTTAAAATTAGTTGGACCTAAGTGTAATTGTTCAGAAGGAATAATAGAAAACTTCAAAGTTATGCATTTCTTGAATGCTTGATGGCTTGACAAAGTAGAAAAGAAGAACCAGTTGTCAGGATAACCCATCAGTCCAATTAGGACTGATTAGTTATCATGACAAAAGAATTGATTATCAAGGATCAAACATTCAAGGAGATACAGTTGTTCTACAAAGTTTGATCTTTTAGGAATTATAAGTTAAATTGATTATTCAGTCAATCAGTTTTGAATAAAAGAGAGAAAGATATTGTATTACATTGTTATTTTATGTCATGTTTTGAACATACATTCAGGTATCTGTTACTTTATCTCATGCATTGATTGAAAAGGAAATACATATACATCATGTGCATCAGAGAAACTAACTGATCATGTTTAAAAGAAGTGTTCAAATGTGTCCCACACAAGCCGTGGGAGTAACTAGACTGAGCAATTGCAGACATGCAAGCTATGCATTTGTTTGATAAAAGAGAAAGAAATAAACATATGATAAATCTAAACATCCATCATTTCCTGATGATGGAGGTTGCTGTTGAAGCCAGCCTTCAGGTCTTCAGTCTTCAGTCTTCACTCCATGCCATCATCAGTTGAACCTGCAAAATTTTGGGGACAGTCCCGTTAGTGCTCCAAATGTTTACAGTTATCACATGCTTTTATCAAACAGAGACATCTACTTATCATATCATGTATTTATATAAGAGATCAGATCAGATATATGACACAAATCAAGAAGAAATCATGAAGGCGATCAATCAATGCTATTAGGTACTTTTTTATGCTAACTTGTTTGTTCACTATGCAGGTTTAGGACAAGTTTTGTTACTGATCTAAAGACAAATAAGCATGTGGATTAAATGTGGCTCCCACAAGGGTTGAGCGCAGCATGCTTCTTTCTTACTTAGTCAAGAAAGATATCAAGAGTAATGGACAAATGACATCATATGTTGCTTCTTCATGCCATGTTATCAAGAGCTTATGTTCATATGAGGTACATTAAAAGCAGAGATACCATTCAATGCCTTGCTATGCAATAAAGAATACATGTATAATTTCAAAGGTGAGACAACATTCTCAATTAGGTATTCTTCATATTGTCCTCATATTGCTAAAGATGATCAAAGTTTAACAGTTATATAACATTTGAGTTGCAAATGTCTCATAGAGATAGTCAAGTAAAATGCCACATGAACATCAGATGAGGTAGCCTCCAAGATGAGACAGTCATATAATACACTATGCCAACTTAACTGTCATAAAAGAAGACCTCACCATCATATATGAGTATAGCAATCACATGCTAGAGGCAAAAATGCAATCACAAATGTATACAACATGCTCTCTGAAGACACTCATCAAATGATAAAGACTGTTACTTACTATCAGTGATCTTAAAGGAAGAACAAGCCATGGAGTAGCTACATATGTCATCACTGACATGACAGTCAGATATAAAGTCTTAAGAAAGAGACAGTCATGTCTATAGCCAAAGAGGATTCAAATACATTGAGCACAGTGGAGTGTTAAGAGTGCTATAGCTAATGATAACAAGGTAGATTCCATACATCTCATGAATATTTTGATCTAACAAGCTCTTTTTCACATGCCTAAGCTATAGTGATGCAATGGTACAGTCAACAAATGACTTAAGGAAAGATACATTGCAAGAATAAGGACAGATACAAACATCCTCATTACGAACAGTCAAGGTAGTGATCAATAAAGTAGCTTTTTACAAGCAAAAAAGTAAACAGATGTACACTACAATTGCTATATCCATCTATAGAAGTGCATCAATGATGAAGGAAGAACAACAAAAGGTATCAGAGAGTGATCAGTCATCAGGACCATAGCATACAATCATGCCAGAAGATCAATTAACAGTCACAACATTTAAAAGAGCAGTCTACCTTACAAATAAACATCCATCCTTCAACAAAAGTAGGCAAATCACATGAAGAAGGGGTCATAGAAGCAGTCATATTAATGCACAGTCCTCATCAATAGGAGGCATATTGTTGAAGACTGTACAATCCAGCACACATCAATAACCTTCACCCAAAGAAGTTCAAAGTACCAATACTTATGCAAGTTGTGTATACATTTAAGAGATTTAGGACAGTGACATGTCAGAATGAAACATATTGTGATGACTAAAATAGTTGCAATGACATGACAGTTCTAGCAGACTAGCCAAAGATATGAAGCACAAGCATACAGAGAAGAGCTACTTCAAGCACACAAGAAGTTTGAATATGTCTTATAGGAAGTTTCCTTTATTCATTAAAACCACCAAGAAAACATCTAGTGGTCTGCTAAGTATGTTGGGACAGAAATGTCAAGTATGGAGGATCAAATGATTACATCAGATAAAGAAATATGCCAACTAAGTCCATGAATAAGTCAATAAGAAGTACACATGCTACAGGTGTTGTCTTAAGAACATGAATATTTTGGATGCATGCATGTATTTATCTCATGACATCAAATGCCAAAGAACAACTAACAAATGTAGCCATAGTACAAAGAGGTGTTCCTTATGATGACTGTGCGAGATGTAAACAAATTGCAATGAATGATAGATTGCTACAGAAATGCAGTGTTGATTAATGCAACAGGTGCACGATGATATCTCCTTGAGGTAGTCATAGCAACAACCCATCAAGATGAGCATCTACAGGAGCAACAGAATTTTAAAGGACAGTGGTTTAGCATAAACAAGTTGCAACCTATGAGACAAAAGCTTAGAGTGAGACCATGATAAGTAAAAAGGAGAACAAAGCTTGCATATTCCCTTAAAGAGGTCTAATTACTATCATGCAAAGATCACTCGACAACCATTAAGGTATGAAGGACAGTCAAAGACTACCTAATATAAAGAGCTACAGAAACAAAGTGGAGCATAGCTGTGGAGAAGGAAACATTTCTATATAAGAAAAGTGTTTTCCAGTTTAGAGATACAGGATAAAAGATATATGAAATATGGAGCTGAAGAACATGGAGACTTACCTTATTTTTACAAAAACCAAGGTTGTTGCCACCGGCCTTCACTTTTGAAATCCTCAGAATGAGGGAGTTTGATAAGGAATGTAGCCATGAATACAACACAAGTAAATAAAAGACAACACCAAGAAGAGGTCATGCAAAGAACAGCATAACAAGTAAAGAAACAACCATACATCAAGGCATAGAAACCTATCAGGCTTAATTAGGTTTTTTCTGAACAGCAAACACGATGTTTTATCAGAGTAGAAACTTCAAAAGGACAGTCATGGGAAAGCATTCAATAGGAGCAATCAATTTTGATCTTTTTTTGAAGCCCTCATGGCATTTTGCATCTACAGGGAAAAAGAATATGCATGAGAAAGAAAATAAGTGCATAAGAAGGTATTTTACAGCATGGCCATTGCCATTAAAGACCATTCCTTCAAAATACAGAGCACCCACTTCAAACTTTCCTGAAACCCTTGCATGAAGCAAGAATGCAGAGATAGGAATACATAGTCTAAGAGAATGAAATGACATAAATTTTAATGGAGCTCTTTTCCCTTTCCCTTCATAAAAAACTCGATGGTGTCAACAGTTTCATCATGGAAACATAATGCTAAAGAAAACTCCACTCAACCATGAAGAAAATAGAAGATATCAAGTTTTTCTACCAACAGGGCAGTGAAAGCATGGGAGACTTACTAGAAGGAACACGGGCTAGCGTATGGAACAGCAAAAAACTTCAAAACCCTCCATAAGTGGCGCAAACCCTTAGCAGAGCTCAATACAAGAGGTGGAAAGTGAGAATGACTTCATTTAGGGTTTGATCGAGTTTTTCTTTGTGCCCTAGCTCAAGTTGTTCAAGTCATTTTGTGACTTTTGAATATGGAATCATCATAAAATCAAATTAGTAACCATGGTTGACAACCTTGAAGACCATCATGACTAATGATTAGCAAAGAGGTCCATGAAGTCAAAACTTCTTTTTCTTCCTTTGATTTTTTTTTTTTTGCAAGTCAAGTATATCAATTATGATAAAGCTCGGTGCCTCATGAAACTTTATTCCCCTTGATCATGAAGGTCAAAATGCCTCAAACTCATAACATGGTCGAAAAATACGTTTTGTCTTTTTGCAACATCCTCAAAAGTCAAAGATTCCTCGAAGCATGCATGGTGATCGAGTAGTAGAAAGGAGGTTCTTTTCATAACTTATCCATTTCTTAATGCATTAAGGGACAAAGATTAAACATCATATGAAGAAAAGATGGTGCATGATGAGGTGGTGGATTGTGGATAAGGTAGGTTTTGGAAGGTGGCAGAGTATGTGGTCAAAGAGAATATTCCTTGTACTTTGAAAAAATCATCAAATGAAGAAAAAGGTGGCAGACAAGGAGATTGCAAGGGGAAGATAAAATGACAGAGAAGCAAGTTAAGACTTTTTGCATGATATATATGTGGCAATGAGATATTTTGCATGATGATTGAAGTCATAAGGCAGAGGAAGATAATATTTTCTCATTGATCATGGAGTGATAAGAAGTTTTGTATTTATCCCTGAGTCCTATTTTTTGCTCATATCATGCAAAATAGGCAAATGTAATTGGAGTGATAAGGAGTCATATTTTTCTCCTAGTCATGCACGATTTTACATATAAATTGATTATAAATAAATAATAAAGTAATATTCTATAAATTACTTTATTATTTTTCACAAATTGTAAAATAAAAAATAGATCAAATTGTAACCAATAATAGAGTAATATTCTATTACTTTATTATTTACTCACAATCAATTTTGCTCATGCAAAATCATTCAAATTGATTAGTGGAGTTAACTAAGCCACCTAGGAGGTTTTGCATGACTTTTAGGAGTATTTTTAGGGTCCTTGGTCAAACTTTTGGTCAAACATATGGAGAGGCCCAAATTGAAGCTATTTTTGCTCAATTTGTGGCAGTTTTAGGCCCTATTTTTGAGGATTGTTGAGGTTGCTCGAGAATGAGTATTTTTAGAGGTAGTTATATATAAGTCCATATTTTTTTGCATGTCTCTTAGAGAGAGTAGACCTATATATTGTAAATCAAAAGTTTGTTTTTGCTAGTTCTTGATTCTCATTCTGATTCAGACAAATTGGAGAATTCTTGTAGCTCACTTTTTATAGTTTTATTGAGAGATCGGTAGGTTATAGGTTATCTTTTGTCTTTTTGCAAACCTTTCCTTTTTTTTATTACAGATTAGTTGAATTACCTTTCCTTTCTGTGCTAAATGTTGAAGTGATTTAATGATATTTTGCTGTGTTTTATTATTAAACCTTCAAAATTATTGTCTCACCTCCTTGTTTGCAACATTAAAGCATATATTCATCACAGGTCTTAGGTTGTGTTAACCAAAAATAGTCTTTTTATGCTGTGAAAAAAGTATTTCCTTCATAAAAACCTATTTTCAAACCTTCCTTAGAATCACTTTTGTGCTATTTATGCCAAGTCTGGATTGTGTAAAAGTCAGATTTCTGAGTAAACATTGTGGATCAGATTGCATTATTTTTATCCATATCAAGTACATCACCATTTTACCTTTAGCATTCATTGATTTTCTTTCTTCCCTTTACCCAAAAAGTAAAAAACATACGTCTCACTAGAACATTTGAAGGGAACCAGCCCATAATCTGGAGGTCTAATCTCATAATAGGACACCCACAACCTGAGATTAGTCCCATGTTACACGAAATTGCAGTGCTTTAACCAGCCTTGCATACGGGTGCAATTCCCAGTGATAACAGTTTTTGGCACGCCCGGTGGGACTTTAAACTGATTTCATGTTCAAAGGAACTTACCATTCCTGTTGTTTTTGGTATGATTAGTAGTTTATACAACCTTTTTAGAGGTTTATTTACAAATACCTGGCGACTCTATCTTTCTGGTTTGATAGATCAAACTTTTTGAATGAATAAATATGTCTTTCATTCATGGAAATATGTCATATCATCCATCGTATCATGAAAATTATGCTTATCAAACATATCAGATCAGCCATACTGCTGGTTTCACTCCTAATTCCTTTGATTTACAAAAAAATCAGCAGGCTCAACATGGTTACCTCCCACCCACCCCTACTCATCCTTCATATTAGCATTTTCATATTCAAAATCAGTCCCAAGGGGTCGAAGATATAAGGAACAACATGAATGATACGAAAAACACTTTGTTAGAAATCACAAAGCAGATAGAAAAGTTTAAGAGGCAACAAGCATATCAGCAACTGCAGGAGGAAATGAATTATCAGGCCTATCTCCATGAGCATGAATTAGAGGCAAAAAGGATACAATTCCAAGAAGATCTTGCAAGATAGTTTACAGCAAAAGAGGCATAGATGAAGTATTTGCTTGCACAAATACAAAAGCAGAACATCTGGATAGCTGCATTCATTCCGGATCACCCTTCTCAAAATGAGGTTAGTAGATATCAAGTTTCAAGTTTCGGGAATTCTGATTGTACCAAGTACCCTGATTATAGAATACCAAGTTTTATCAAAGCTACCTCTTCCATACCAATGCAAAATCAGGAAAGGGAAGAAGTAGTGATAAAACTTGAACCAATCAAAATTCTAGGTTTTAACCAGGAAAAATCAGCAGTAGTGCAAGATGTTTATGCTGTTTTTACTGTACCTCTAGCCGAAAATAAGCTTAAAGCATATGAAAAGAATGATAGTTCAAGTTTGATACCAAATCCTTTACATTTTGATTCGTTTGAGAACTTTTCTAGTGTTGTTTACAAGAGAAACGAAATCAGGTCACAAATACTGGAAGGGCAAAATTCTCAGTTTCAGACACAAACTGCCCAAGTTCCAAGTGAGAATAAATTAGACAAAGTAGAGAACTCAGTCTTTTTATTTAATCAGTTGCCTTCTTTTATTGAGCCCGATGAAGAGTTCATAACATAGACAGAAGCAACGGGACAACCGGAGGATGCAAGTAACTGTGTCAATCTACTGATTTACTAAGAGAAGAATGAAGACAGTCATGAGAACATTAAGAGTTTGAAGCTGGAATCAGATATTCTATCACCTATTCCTAGTAGCTTTCAAGACCCTGATAATTTTGAGGAGTTACTAGCTATTCTAATAGAAGAAGGTGATTTATTAACCATGGAGGAGGAGTTGATATGGCAGCACATGATGCAGGATGAAAGTTTTGAACAACAGAGTGAAGAAGCTCAGATAGTTTCAATACAACAATATCAATTGGATGAGAGTGTGTTTTCTGAGATTATAGAGGATTTTTGTTCTAACATAGATAATGATCTGATGCTATGTGAGTCAGCAATATGTGATCAACCTATTCAAATCAAGGAGGTAAACATATTGTGATGACTGAAATAGTTGCAATGACATGACAGTTCTAGCAGACTAGCCAAAGATACAGAGCACAAGCATATAGAGAAGAGATACTTCAAGCACACAAGAAGTTTGTATATGTCTTATAGGAATTTTCCTTTATTCATTAAAACCACCAAGAAAACATCTAGTGGTCTACTCAGTATGTTGGGACAGAAATGCCAAGTATGGAGGATCAAATGATTACATCAGATAAAGAAATATGCCAACTAAGTCCCATGAATAAGGCAATAAGAAGTACACATGCTACAGGTGTTGTCTTAAGAATATGAATCTTTTGGATGCATGCATGTATTTATCTCATGAGATCAAATGCCAAAGAACAACTAACAAATGCAGCCATAGTACAAAGAGGTGTTCCTTATGATGACTGTGCAAGATGTAAACAAATTGCCATGAATGATAGATTGCTACAGAAACACAGTGTTGATTAATGCAACAGGTGCACAATGATATCTCCTTGGGGTAGTCATAGCAACAACCCATCAAGATGAGCATCTACATGAGCAACAGAATTTTAAAGGACAGTGGTTTAGCATAAACAAGTTGCAGCCTTGTTGGCCTTGTTTTCAAATTGCCAAAATTTTAAACTTTTCCATCAAAACATTTTGTCAAGTCATCCTTTTGGTTGCAATTCATCAGTGTTGTACTTTTTGTGTCAATCATGTCAATAACTTATTAACGAGACGTCATATTTTGTCTTGTTCATATTTCCTCTCCCCATTGAAACTTTGTATAGCAATATTCTTCCAAGTCAAAATTTAAATTGAATCGGCTTAGAAACATTATTTTTGCGCCACTTTCATTTTTCGCTAAGCTTGCGTCAACTTCTATTTTCCACAAAGTTCGCGTCAATTTTTATTTTTCGCAAAGTTTACATCAACTTTCAAATTTCACAAACGTCGCGTCAACTTTTGCTTTCCTCTAAGTTTGCATTAACTTTCAAATTTGGCTAAGTTTGCGCATATTTTGACTTTTGGCTAACCAAAACCAAAGGGTGTAATTTTTCAAGTTTGGAGAGATAAAAAGAATGAAATTCACTTTCACTTTTTACGATCCAGGAAATTACTCCAAATCACTTTCTTTGTCTCACATATAACATGAAGATGTAATGACTGGCAGTTAAAATATTGTTTCTATTGTTGAAAAGAGTAGTTTTCTTCTCCTAAATTCATGCCATTCCCATGGGAAGAATCAAAATGTTCTCAAAATCAATAAAAGGTAGTTATCATTATCCATGCAAGAAGTGTTAAAAATTAGCTTTGATAGAAGCCATACACCAACTCGTGGAAGAGTCACATGCCGAGAAAAATGGTTGTGTAAGGAGTGTAACTGTAGTATTTCCTCAAATCAATTCCTTCAGAAAAGCATTGAAAACTTTAGTAGCAGATACAACTCCCTACTATAGATGATAACTTCCACTATTTCCAGAATGCCTCAAAGAGACGTCATCACATAGAATGTCATCCATCGCATATGATTTTTGTTAAGAAAAAGATTTAAGATCTTTCAAAATAAATGCAATTCACAAGTGAAAATCCAGGCTCCATAACGTTTGTCAACACTTCTTACCAGCTCATGCCCTCCTCTTACAAAATGGTTGCAGGATATTCACAATAATGGTTTTGTTGAAAAGATCTTAGAATGCAATTGGCACCATAACTAGCATTGTAAACCCAAGCCTAAGTTTTGTGCAGAGTATTAAGCTTCTAAAAATTTGAACTCCCTCAATATTTTTTTGGGCTACTTTGCCAATAAGGAGATTGAAAGGAGACGACAGTTCTTATTCTATACCAGATGGTTAGATGATGATTTTTTGCAATCTATGGAAACATTGTATGAGAGAATATGCTTTGAAGAAACTATAATGGATACTTATGACAGCCTTCACCATTCCGAGTTGTTTCAAGATGAAATCTCAAGTGTGCTGCTAGATATGTATGCATAAGGTGTAAGTATAGACGAAGTAATGAGATTTTTGACAGCATGCCTCAAAGAGATTCAGTTGATAGGCTTTATATGTGAGCATTATACTTCTCAGAAAATTGTCTGACGCTGTATAAAACAAATATTCACATCGGAAAACTTTCTAAACCCATTGGTTGTTCCTATCAGCGTATTCCTTAAATCTCCTATGGCTATTAATGGGAAATTAGAACACCAAGAACGAAGACATCTCAAGTCGGCATGATTTCTGTCGAAGCAATTGACTTTACAGTCAGCAGAAACTATGGTTAAAGCGTATTTGAGATATGAGACAACAAGCATTTTTGGGGTTGTGACATCTCACGAGTCTAACATCGCCTTTGATAACAGTGGAAAACTGATATTATGCGGTGTGCTGGAGTAGCTGGTCATATGGAATGTCAAGCAGGGTGAATGCGTAAATAAGCTCTTGCAGACTCCGGGGTGCAACCTGTTGTTACTTCTATTGCCTACACGCCTTCTTCCAACTCTACGGTTGCTAGTGGATATGGTGATGGAAGTATAAGAATATGGGATACAATTAAAGGTACTTGTGAAACTACTTTAAATGGGCATAAAGGAGCCACTAATACGTTATGCTATAGCAAAATAGGTTACTTGCTTGCATCAGGAAGCAAAGAAACAGACATTGTCATATGGTATGCAGTTGGGGAAGCAGGACTTTTCTGACTTCGTGGTCATCAAGATCAGTGAAATCCAGTCTATTGCCGTGAACCATGAGGAGTGCTTCCTTGTCACGGGATCAGCTGATCATGAATTGCACGTTTATAATATCCATTAGGAAATGCATAAAGAACAGAGTATTACCAGTGAAGCTAAGGTTGCTAATCTAGAGAATGATGAAAGTCACACTCTGAAATAGAGTAAGTGGGAAGTCTTGACCTATCTTGGAGGTATTGAGCGACAAAATAAGTACAGGGTTGTAACAATAAGATTTAATAGTACCGGGTCACTTCTTGTCTGCCAGGTTGCTGGGAAGGTGGTGGAAATATTCTGTGTTTTGAATGAAAAAGAGGTATTCAAGAAAGGGAAAAAGAAAAAGTCGTAGAAAGCGTGAAAGGGCCGATAAGCTTGTGTTAAATAATAACAACAACAATAATAATAGGAAATGATAGTCGGACTTGGATTTTTGTTTCAAAACTTCTATTGGATGCTAATAGGTTGTGAAGACCTAATAAAATGCTAACACTCCTTTTGAAATAAGGCTTCAGTGAGTTTGAATAATTGCCCCCTCCATTGGAAATGATGCTACTCACTTGGCTCACACTCATATTTTAAGTGATTAAATATTTCAAATAGTCCTATAACAATCTTGTGTGGAACCCTTGGGTTGAATTGCTTCTTATAATTTCACCGAATCTTAGCTAACATGTCAACAAAGGGTGAAGAAGCAATTTATTGTTTGTCCTAAGAAATATTTGGATGTGAATCAAAAGTTGGGTATTACTCCGTTGTAGAAACATGAAATAATTAAATCTGGGTGGGTATGGTGTGGAACTTGCTCTAGAGATCATGGAGTGCAAAACCATCGATGATAGTTAAAGTGAAGAAAGGAGTAATCTTGGAAGATCCTACATTGAAACAACTTAACCAAGAAGTGAGAGGTTTTATATTTTACAAATCTCTGGAATGCAAACCTAATTTAACATCATATGTGATGGGTTTTTGCAATACCCCTGAGGTATGGGGTTTGAAAGACTTATAGTATTGAACCACACATAGAACATCCAATGTAGTCGGATTGTAGGCCATAAAATAATACATGCTTTTTTTTTGTGGAGAAGACATATCATATCTACAAACAACATAAATCTATGCAAAGATGGAGAAGTTATCTTGGGAAATGATGACAATTGTAATATAATATGAATGCAATCATAATAGCGAAATGACCAATGTTATTCGGTCTACCTCTTCATGATGATATTGCTAGTGGAAGATATACAATTTTCACGGTCCATATTTTATATGTGAGAACACAAGAGTCTAAGATTCAGGTATCAAGAAGAGTTGCAAACATTCGGCTAGGTTTGACTACCAAAAAGACTCAGTGAAATGCACAACTTGAATGTCACAAGTTCTAATTATCTTTTTGTAAAAGTGACTTATGTCACTTGTTGTAACTAAAAGTTAGAAAATGAACCTTATTTCCGGAAAAGTGATGTAAAAAGTCAATAAAAATAAGGTTTATTATTTTTCCAAAAAGGTAGTTATGAGGTAGTTACTTGAAGTGGTTAGGAAGTAGTTACAAGTTGGTTATTAGGTGGTTATGAGGAAAAGTCTATATATATTGGACTTCACATTGTAAAGGGGACTCTTTAGAGAGAACTTTTGCAGGGGGACCTTATGCAAAAACTTCTTGGAACATTTTTGGTCTTACACATTGTATAGTTTACTTTTGGAATTGTATAATTTTGAAAAGATAATGAAGAATGCATTTCAGTTCGTATGTTCTTGATGTATTTCTGAGTTATGATTACTAGTTTCTCGTATGTCAAATTGGTGATCTTTCTATGTATTTGTGTAAATCAAAGTTATCCATTGAAGCATGCAATTGGGGTGATGAATCACAATCATGTCTCGGTATCCTGATTTGAAAGTGTTAAGATAAATTATCTCTTCGTATATTGAGATTTGCCATCTTTCTTCATCATTATTGCACATACGTTGTGAAATTCATCATGAAGTTTAGGAAAGTGGTTTCTAGTTTCTATGGTGAAATCCCCTCAGAATTTTTTTCTTAAGTTTGTGAAATCTGAACTAGTATTCGTATGTCTATTGTTAGGATTTCTGTTAATCATCTTTATTGTTAGTTTTTCTTTTTCTCCTTTTTGTACTTTCAGGTTAAAAGTACACAAAAACCACAAAAATCCCATCATACGAGGGAGATGCCCCTCTCAAACGCAGAGGAAAGCTGATAATTCAATAACAACTTCTCCAACTGTTGGGACTATTTAGTCACTGCTCAAAGGGCAACGAGTCGTTTTCAAAGGTTATTTCATGGTGACAAATCTGTTTACCAACAAGCCTATGAGACAAAAGCTTAGAGTGAGACCATGATAAGTAAAAAGAAGAACAAAGCTTGCATATTGCCTTAAAGAGGTCTAATTACTGTCATGCAGAGATCACTGGACAACCATTAAGGTATGAAGGACAACCATTAAGGTATGAAGGACAGTCAAAGACTACCTAATATAAAGAGCTACAGAAACAAAGTGGAGCATAGTTGTGGAGAAGGAAACATTTCTATACAAGAAAAGTGTTTCCCAGTTTAGAGATACAGGATAAAAGAAATATGAAAAATGGAGTTGAAGAACATGGAGACTTACCTTGTTTTTAAATAAACCAAGGTTGTTACCGCCAGCCTTCACTTTTGAAATCCTCAAAATGAGGGAGTTTGATAAGAAATGCAACCATGAATACAACACAAGTAAACAGAAGACAACACCAAGAAGAGGTCATGCAAAGAACAACATAACAAGTAAAGAAACAACCATACATTAAGGCACATAAACCTATCAGGCTTAATCAGGTTTTTTCTGAACAACAAACAAGATGTTTTATCAGAGTAGAAACTTCAAAAGGACAATCACAGGAAAGCATTCAATAGGAGCAATCAATTTTGATCTTTTTTTGAAGCCCTCATGGCATTTTGCATCTACAGGGAAAAAGAATATGCATGAGAAAGAAAATAAGTGCATAAGAAGGTATATTATAGTATGGCCGTTGCCATTAAAGACCATTCCTTCAAAATACAGAGCACCCACTTCAAACTTTCCTGAAACCCTTGCATGAAGCAAGAATGCAAAGATAGGAATATCACAATCTAAGAGAATGAAATGACAGAAATTCTAAAGGAGCGCTTTTCCCTTTCCCTTCATAAAAAACTCGATGGTGTCAACAGTTTCATCATGGAAACATAATGCTAAAGAAAACTCCGCTCAACCATGAAGAAAATAGAAGATATCAAGTTTTTCTACCAACAGGGTAATGAAAGCACGGTAGACTTACCAGAAGGAACATAGGCTAGTGTATGGAATAGCAGAAAACTTCAAAACCCTCCATAAGTGGCGCAAACCCTCAGCAGAGCTCAATACAAGAGGTGGAAAGTGAGAATGACTTCATTTAGGGTTTGATCGAGTTTTTCTTTGTGCCCTAGCTCGAGTTGTTCAAGTCATTTTGTGACTTTTGAATATGGAATCATCATAAAATCAAATTAGTAACCGTGGTCGACAACCATGAAGACCATCATGACTAATGATCAGCAAAGAGGGCCATGAAGTCAAAACTTCTTTTTCTTCCTTTGATTTTTTTTTTTGCAAGTCAACTATATCAATTATGATAAAGCTTGGTGCCTCATGAAACTTTATTCCCCTTGATCATGAAGGTTGAAATGCCTCAAACTCACAACATGGTCGAAAAATACGTTTTATCTTTTTGCAACATCCTCAAAAGTCAAAGATTCCTCAAAACATGCATGGTGACTGAGTAGTGTAAAGGAGGTTCTTTTCATAACTTATGCATTTCTTAATGCATTAAGGGACAAAGATTAAACATCATATGAAGACAAGATGGTGCATGATGAGGTGGTGGATTGTGGATAAGGTAGGTTTTGCAAGGTGGCAGAGTATGTGGTCAAAGAGAATATTCCTTGTACTTTGAAAAAATCATCAAATGAAGACAAAGGTGGCATACAAGGAGATTGCAAGGGGAAGATAAAATGACAAAGAAGCAATTTAAGACTTTTTGCATGATATATATGTGGCAATGAGATATTTTGCATGATGATTGAAGTCATAAGGCATAGGAAGATAATATTTTCTCATTGATCATGGAGTGATAAGAAGTTTTGTATTTATCCCTGAGTCCTATTTTTTGCTCATATCATGCAAAATAGGAAAATGTAATTGGAGTGATAAGGAGTCATATTTTTCTCCTAGTCATGCACGATTTTACATATAAATTAATTGTAAATAAATAATAAAGTAATATTCTATAAATTACTTTATTATTTTTCACAAATTGTAAAATAAAAAATAGATCAAATTGTAACCAATAATAGAGTAATATTCTATTACATTATTATTTACTCAATCAATTTTGCTCATGCAAAATCATGCAAATTGATTAGTGGAGTTAACTAGGCCACCTAGGAGGTTTTGCATGACTTTTAGGAGTATTTTTAGGGTCCTTGGTCAAACTTTTGGTCAAACATATGGAGAGGCCCAAATTGAAGCTATTTTTGCTCAATTTGTGGCAGTTTTAGGCCCTATTTTTGAAGATTTTTGAGGTTGCTCGGAATGAGTATTTTTAGAGGCAGTTATCTGCAAGTCCATATTTTTTTGCATGCCTCTTGGAGAGAGCAGACCTATATATTGTAAAGAAAAAGTTTGTTTTTGCTAGTTCTTGATTCTCATTCTGATTCAGACAGATTGGAGAATTCTTATAGCTCACTTTTTATAGTTTTATTGAGAGATCGGCAGGTTACAGGTTATCTTTTGTCTTTTTGCAAAGCTTTCCTTTTTTTATTACAGATCAGTTGAATTACCTTTCCTTTTTGTGCTGAATGTTTGTCATGCCCACATTTCCCATGCGGTCACAACACGTATTCACGAGTGTCATGTCCACATGCGTCATGTGGTCATGATACGAACCATCAAAAATTTTTCCTTACTACTCTGAAACCCCCCTCGCACGCGTAGGCATGCTCGACGGTGTATGCTTAAGGCAAAAATAATACAGTTGTCGGCGGGGTACCAAGTACATGTGCGCACACCCTACGCAAGAAAATGCGTGGTTTCCTAACTTAGGTTAATCTCATGATTTACATTTGAACAACAGTTGTTTTAGGTGATAGATCATTTTTCAACAAAGCACGATCATCTATTCATTTGCCCTCTCTTCCTTTTCTTAGAATTTATTTTTGATTGTATTTCTATCACGTTCATTTTACCGTATCTCTGAAATTTAATTTTGATTGTATTTCTATCTCATTCTCCTTCCCGTTGTGCAAGATCTTCTTATCCTATTTTTTTTCTTCACGTTCTTTATCGAACAACAATAACACTACATCCTTTGCATTATTCCTAATTTCTTGGTAAACCAGATCACTTACATAGGGTTGGTTAACTTCACTTGACTCAGTCCCCCTAGGGTTCTGCTCTAGGTTTTAGTTCAACGTTTGAATTAATTTTAATAATCAACCTGTTCCTAAATAGGATTAACGGTAGGTTAAACTTACTTAGTTCTCTTAGCCCTATTCAGAAATGCTGCACATTTTTCCTCTTTGTTTTCCAAGGTTAGCTGTTCTTTCTCTTTCTCTCTCTTTTTTTCAATTAGACGTTTATTCTCTAAATCTACAGTTGAGTTTAAAATGGCCACTCATGGAATGCCTGTGAGGGCTTGTTTGCGTTTATTTTCAGTGTCTTTTGTAAATGAAAGGATCATATTTTCCTCTTCATTTTCCTATTAAGTAATTTGTGATAATTGTTGAAACTTCCGAGAAAACTCTTACTTAAAATTAAAATATATTTACCTATGCTCTTTTTATATTATAATTATATTTCTCCTTATAAATTTAATTTAAATATATATATAATTTGTTAAAACAGATTACTATCCAATAATTCATTAAAAACAGAGCAATGAGTTAATTTGTTTTTTGCAAATATAAACATTGTATTTCTGAATTGCAACTCTGAGTTTAAGCATCTATTCAATTCGTATTATACAATATGCATAAATAAATCCCACTTTCCTTAATTTAAAATTTCTATTTCAAGTCAAATGTTTTAAACTACATATAGTTTGCCTTCAAATAAATAGTGAAAAGTGAATAGTAAAAGTAAATAGTGAATAGTAATAGTGAATAGTGAATAGTGAATAGTGAAAAGTGAATAGTAAATAGTGAATAGTGAAAAGTGAATAGTAAAAGTGAAAAGGTCCCCATCCTAGGAAGAGACCCTCAAGGTGGTGGTAATTTCAAAAGCAAAACTGCAACCCAAATTTTATTTCTTTCATGGTAGCAAAATTACAACTTCGCTTATAACAAATGTAAAATTAATATTTCCACTAAGCTTACACAGAAATAATACTTTTACAAACTTAATTAAAACATCAACTAACTCACAACTTTGCAAGTAGAAGAAGAAGGAACTAGACAATTTTAATATCCTTTTAAAAATAAATTTTCTTTTCCTCTTCTCATTTCTAAATGGTAAAACTTAATGAACAAGAAAATTACAATTATCAACCCAAAAACAGAGGATTTTCTCACAACTAAAAAAAATAACAATTTATACAACAATAGGGAGATAATTTTCTCCTTCTGGAAAATCGACAAGGAAGGAGCTATTAAAAGATCAGGCTCTCCTTAAGACTTAAGGAAAATAAAATATTTTTTAAGATCGAATAATCTTCTCCAAGCTTCACAATAAGCTCCCAGAAAACCTACATATCACACAAGGGAAGAAACACCACACAAGCTGCTCTCCTCCCTACCATAGACCCGCAAGAGGGTCACCCCCAAGCTAGGGAGATCATCCACACACCTAGGGGATTCAACACCACTTCACAACAAGATAAACACAACACACCAAAACACAAATACACCCATAGTTATTTAAACAACAAAAAACTCATCCACTGTGAGTTTAAAGAGGGGTAAGAGAGTGGACACACTCAACTCTAAAGTACCACCCTTCACAATAATTCAACACAATTTTCCTCATGGCCTCAAGCCAAACAAGATAATCAGATTCTAAGGGATATCATATTTGGCTCTCAAGCCATTTAACCAATTTTCTCAAATTCACACAAATGCCCTCAAGGCTTTCAACATCTCAAAAGAAATAAGGCATGCACTCGAGGAAGATCACTCCTCCCCTACCCCACACTTGATGAACATTTCTTCCAAGTGAAAGAAACTCTGCCAACATCCAAATAAAATTTTCCCACAATAACAAAATTTACAACACAAGCAAAATAAATAATTTTTACGCATCCTTCATGTAACAAATAGAAATTCAAAGGAAAAACCATGAAATCCAACCTTAAAAAGCCCTTTAATGGATGAATTTGATGTAGAGTTCCTCTCTAGCCTCCTCTCCAAATCTCCTTTCTAAAAAAAAAAACAATCTCTCTATGATCACAAGCAAGGGACAATAAATGGAGGATATAGGATGGCTAGAATAATTTCGGCATTATGAGGCTATGAAAAGGAGAATAGAGAAGGAATTAGGCATTATGAGGATGTCAGAAGAATTATTTCCTAGGGAAATTAGGCATGATAAGAATGCAAGAATGAAGTCCCCCTGCAAGAATGAAATCCCCTCCTGCAAGAATAAAGTTTTATTCCCCTTAATTGCTTAGAGAAGGGTCTTATTTATAGATTTTCTGAAAAGGGAATGGAGGGTCAGGATCAAAAGTTGAGATCAAGGGCTCTCATTATTTATGAATTTTAAATTCATAGTGGATGAATTAAAAATTTATTTATTTTAGGAATAGTGGATTATGACAAATTGAATTTTCAATTCCATTAGTGGAGGACAAAATGAATTAAAAATTTATTTTTGGATAATGGAGGATAGTAGCTAATTAAATATTAAGAATATTTAATTATATGTAATAAAATAACCCCTCCTTTTTCCACTATCTCAAATAAGATTAAAAAAAATAACCCCATTATCCCAAGTGGAATTAAAAAATATCCCCACTATCCCAAGTGGGATTAAAAAATATCCCCACTATCCCAAGTGGGATTTAAAAAATAATCCCACTCATGAAGGACCACACCATTTCATGGGGACTCTCACCAAAAGTGAGGGAACAAGAAGATAAGCCCCTCTATTATTGGTAGACCATGGAGTCATTTCAAGCCTTGGTAATGGAGAAAGGATGGGCTTGAGTGTTGGTCCCACTCATCTTATCCTTCCCATGCCTCCAAATTCGTCACTTAACTTCACTATGAAGTTAAGGTGACCATACGGAGGTTAACCAAGGGTTACTCAAGTCAAAAGTGACCCTAGACCCATGGGGTATAACCCAGGGTCAATTTTAACTTAGTTAGGACACCCAGGGTCAAGTTAAAATACAAGAAAAGGGTCTCAAAATTTAAAATTCAAAAATAAGATAAAAATTTAAAAAAAACAATTCTTACAACACATCATAATTTAAATTTATAAGAGGGTAGACCTAACCCATTCAACCTCATGCAAGACAATATTACAATATTACAACATTGCACCAAACACAGAGTTGATCTTAGTTCCTCATGGAACTAGATCGGCTTCACAAGGGATTATAACATAAGGTGCGGAATGATCTCCAGTATCTGTGGTTTTGTTAGAAATACCTGCACACTCAACCTCAAAGTTAATTCCACATATACATATCATAGCCGAAGCAAATTTAATACATGCATTTCTAAAGCATACCACAGTTCTTATAAACATAATGAAATCACATGACAATTTTCTTTCTAACATCACCCAATTAGTTTCCTCTTAAAGCAAACATCTAACTAACATCACCCAATTAGTTTTCCTTTAACATAATAAGGTTTAATAGTTCAAAAATCTGGGATCAACAGTCCCCCAAATAAACAAGTATTAGCAATAGTAAGGTAAAAAGTCACATGAACGGAAATGAAAAATGTAGGCCTCACAATGTTGAAGTAATTTGATGAAATTTTGTTGTGTTTTATTATTAAACCTTCTAAATTATTGTCTCACCTCCTTGTTTACAACATTAAAGCATATATTCATCATAGGTCTTAGGTTGTGTTAACCAGAAATAGTCTTTTTATGCTGTGAAAAACCCATTTCCTTCATAAAAACCTATTTTCAAACCTTCCTTAGTATCACTTTTGTGGTATTTATGCCAAGTTTGGATTGTGTAAAAATCAAATTTCTGAGTAAATATTGTGGATCAGATTGCATTATTTTTATCCATATCAGGTGTATCACCATTTTACCTTTAGCATTCATTGATTTTCTTTCTTCCCTTTTCCCAAAAAATAAAAAACATACGTCTTAATAGAACATTTGAAGGGAACCAGCCCATAATTTGGAGGTCTAATATCATAATAGGGCACCCACAACCTGAGATTAGTCCCATGTTACACGGAATTGCAATGCTTTAACCAGCCTTGCATACGGGTGCAATTCCCAATGATAATAGTTTTTGGCCTACCCGGTGGGACTTTGAACTGATTTCCAGTTCAAAAAAACTTACCATTGCTACTATTTTGGTATGATCAACAGTTTATACAGCCTTTTTAGAGGTTTATTTACAAATACCTAGTGACTCTATCTTTCTGGTTTGATAGATCAAACTTTTTAAATAAATAAACATGTCTTTCCTTCATGGAAATATGTCATATCATCCATCGTATCATGAAAATTCTACTTATCAACCATATCAGATCAAGCATACTGCTAGTTTCACTCCTAATTCCTTTGACTTGCAAAGAAATCAGCAGGCTCAACATGGTTACCTCCCACCCACCCCTGCTCATCCTTCATATCAGCATTTTCATATTCAAAATCTATCCCAAGGGGTTGAAGATATAAGGAACAGCATGAATGAGACGAAAAACACTTTGTTAGAAATCACAAAGCAGATAGAAAAGTTTAGGAGGCAACAAAAGTATCAGCAACAGCAGGAGGAAATGAATTATCAAGCCTATCTCCATGAGTAGGAATTAGAGGTGCAAAGGATACAATTCCAAGGAGATCTTGCAAGACAGGTTACAAAAAAAGAGGCATAGATGAAGTATTTGCTTGCACAAATACAAAAGCAGAACATTCGGATAGCTGCATTCATTCCGGATCACCCTTCTCAAAATGAGGTTAGTAGATATCAAGTTTCAAGTTTCGGGAATTCTGATTGTACCAAGTACCCTGATTATAGAATACCAAGTTTTATCAAAGCTACCTCTTCCATACCAATACAAAATTAGGAAAGGGAAGAAGTAGTGATAAAACTTGAACCAATCAAAATTCCAGGTTTTAACCAGGAAAAATCAGCAGTAGTGCAAGATGTTTATGTTGTTTTTACTATACCTCCAGCCGAAAATAAGCTTAAAGCATATGAAAAGAATGATAGTTCAAGTTTGATACCAAATCCTTTGCATTGTCATTCGTTTGAGAACGTTTCTAATGTTGTTTACAAGAGAAATGAAATCAGGTCACAAATATTGGAAGGGCAAAATTCCCAGTTGCAGACACAAACTGCCCAAGTTCCAAGTGAGAATAAATTAGACAAAGCAGAGAACTCAGTCTTTTTATTTAATCAGTTGCCTTCTTTTATTGAGCCCGATGAAGAGCTCATAACACAGACAGAAGCAACTGGACAACCAGAGGATGCAAGTAATTGTATCAATCTGTTGATTTACCAAGAGCAGAATGAAGACAGTCATGAGAACATTAAGAGTTTGAAGCTGGAATCAAATATTCTATCACCTATTCCCAGTAGCTTTCAAGAGCCTGATAATTTTGAGGAGTTACTAGCTGTTCTAATAGAAGAAGGTGATTTATTAACCATGGAGGAGGAGTTGATATGGCAGCACATGATGCAGGATGAAAGTTTTGAACAGTAGAGTGAAGAAGCTCAGATAGTTTCAATACAACAATATCAATTGGATGAGAGTGTGTTTTCTGAGATTATAGAGGATTTTTGTTCTAACATAGATAATGATCTGATGCAATGTGAGTCAGCAATATGTGATCAGCCTATTTAGATCAAAGAGGTAAACATTACTTCATCTCAGCTAACTTTTTCAAATCAGGTTGACATTACAAAGGAAAATAGGAAAGCAGATCTGAATCAGGACATTAGGAGCATCAGCCAAGGATACATCATTGCAAGAGGTTGTCCAATTAGGGATCTAGCTAACAGAGAGCTTAAGAAGCAGGTACAGATTGCTGTGGTACCCACAGAGCAGCAAAATCAGATCATCTTTTTTTCCCGTGATAGAGGTGTGCATGATCAAGATCAGCTGGTGAGTGAAATTTTCTACATTTTTTCATCAAAATTGCAGAAATTTACTAAGTACTTTCTTGTACTTCATCTAATTTCAGAAATTCATAAGCATGTGAATCAGTGTTCCCTATTGAGGAAAGGAAGTTATTTTAACCAAACAGTTAACGGATTCGCTTCACCAGCACCTTTGGCTAGTTAGAGTAGGGTAGGTAGATTTTTCAGTTCCGTTGTTTTTTTTGTTTCCTAGAAGTGCTTTTGCACATGTTGTTGGTTTTATTTTAGGCAAATTAGTTTTAGTTTTAGTTTTCAGTTAGTGTGAGTTGTAGAATTTCTCTAAAGTCAAGGCATAATGACTCTATGCCCAATGAGAAGGCAAGGCTACTGGTTCTAAGCTATTTAGCCGGCAAACACCCCTGAGAGGTCACCAGAAATGATACTATTTTTTTGTTCACACTTAAAATTAGTTGGACCTAAGTGTAATTGTTCAGAAGGAATAATAGAAAACTTCAAAGTTATGCATTTCTTGAATGCTTGATGCCTTGACAAAGTAGAAAAGAAGATCTAGTTGTCAGGATACCTCGTCAGTCTAATCAGGACTGATAAGTTATCATGACAAAAGAATTGATTATCAAGGATCAAACATTCAAGGAGATATAGTTGTTCTACAAAGTTTGATCTTTCAGGAATTATAAGTTAAATTGATTATTCAGTCAATCAGTTTTGAATAAAAGAGAGAAAGATATTGTATTACATTGTTATTTCATGTCATGTTTTGAACATACATTCAGGTATCTGTTACTTTATCTCATGCATTGATTGAAAAGGAAATACATATACATCATATGCATCAAAGAAACTAACTGATCATGTTTAAAAGAAGTGTTCAAACGTGTCCCACACAAGCCATGGGAGTAACTAGACTAAGCAATTGTAGACATGCAAGCTATGCATCTGTTTGATAAAAGAGAAAGAAATAAACATATGATAAATCTAAACATCCATCATTGCCTGATGATGGAGGTTGCTGTTGAAGCCAGCCTTTAGCTCTTCAGTCTTCAGTCTTCACTCCATGCCATCATCAATTGAACCTGTAAAATTTTGGCGACAATCCCATTACTACTCTGGATGTTTACAATTATCACATGCTTTTATCAAACAGAGACATCTACTTATCATATCATGCATTTATGTAAGAGATCAGATCAGATATATGACACAAATCAGGAAGAAATCATGAAGGAGATCAATCAATGCTATCAAGTACTTTTTTATGCTAACTTGTTTGTTCACTATGCAGGTTTAGGACAAGTTTTGTTGCTGATCTAAAGACAAATAAGCATGTGGATTAAATGTGGCTCCCACAAGGGTTGAGCCCAACATGCTTCTCTCTTACTTAGTCAAGAAAGATATCAAGAGTAATGGACAAATGACATCATATATTGCTTCCTCATGCCATGTTATCAAGAGCTTATGTTCATATGAGGTACATTAAAAGCAGAGATACCATTCAATGCCTTGCTATGTAATAAAGAATACAGGTATAATTTCAAAGGTGAGACATCATTCTACATCAGGTATTCTTCATATTGTCCTCATATTGCTAAAGAAGATCAAAGTTTAACAGTTATATCACATTTGAGTTGCAAATGTCTCATAGAGACAGTCAAGAAAAATTCCACATGAATAGAAAATGAGGTAGCCTCCAAGATGAGACAGTCATATAATACACTATGCCAACTTAACTGTCATAAAAGAAGACCTCACCATGATATATGAGTGTAGTAGTCACATTCTAGAGGCAAAAATGCAATGACAAATGTATACAACATGCTCTCTGAAGACACTCAACAAATGATAAAGACTGTTACTTACTATCAGTGATCTTAAAGGAAGAACAAGCCATGGAGTAGCTACATATGTCATCACTGACATGACAGTAAGATATAAAGTCTTAAGCAAGAGACAGTCATGTCTATATCCAAAGAGGATTCAATTACATTAAGCACAGTGGAGTGTTAAGAGTGCTACAACCAAAGATAACAAGGTAGATTCCATACATCTCATGACTATTTTGATCTAACAAGATCTTTTTCACATGCCTAAACTATAGTGATGCAATGGTACATTCAACAAATGCCTTAAGGAAAGATACATTGCAAGAACAAGGACAGATACAGACATCCTCATTATGAACAGTCAAGGCAGTGATCAATAAAGTAGCTTTTTACATGCAAAAAAGTAAACAGAAGTACACTACAGTTGCTATATCCATCTACAGAAGTGCATCAATGATGAAGGAAGAACAACAAAAGGTATCAGAGAGTGATCAGTCATCAGGACCATAGCATACAATCATTCTAGAAAATCAACTAACAGTCACAACATTTAAAGGAGCAGTCTACCTTACAAATAAACATCCATCCTTCAATAGGAGTAGGCAAATCACATGAAGAAGGGGTCATAGAAGCAGTCATATTAATGCACAGTCCTCATCAATAGGAGGCAGATTGTTGAAGACTGTACAATCCTACACACATCAATAACCTTCACCCAAAGAAGTTCAAAGTACCGATACTTATGCAATATGTGTATACATCTAAGAGATTTAGGATAGTGACATGTCAGAATGAAACATATCGTGATGACTAAAATAGTTGCAATGACATGATAGTTCTAGTAGACTAGCCAAAGATACAGAGGACAAGCATACAAAGAAGAGCTACTTCAAGCACAAAAGAAGTATGTATATGTCTTATAGGAAGTTTCCTTTATTCATTAACACCACCAAGAAAACATCTAGTGGTCTACTCAGTATGTTGGGACAGAAATGTCAAGTATGGAGGGTCAAATGATTACATCAGATAAAGAAATACGCCAACTAAGTCCCATGAATAAGGCAATAAGAAGTACACATGCTACAGGTGTTGTCTTAAGAACATGAATCTTTTGGATGCATGCATGTATTTATCTCATGAGATCAAATGCCAAAGAACAACCAACAAATGCAACCACAGTACAAAGAGGCATTCCTTATGATGACTGTACAAGATGTAAACGAATTACCATGAATGATAGATTGCTACAAAAATGCAGTGTTGATTAATGCAACAGGTGCACAATGATATCTCCTCGAGGTAGTCATAGCAACAACCCATCAAGATGAGCATTTACAGGAGCAACATAATTTTAAAGGACAGTGGTTTAGCATAAACAGGTTGCAACCTATGAGACAAAAGCTTAGAGTGAGACCATGATAAGTAAAAAGGAGAACAAAGCTTGCATATTGCCTTAAAGAGGTCTAATTATTATCATGCAGAGATCACTGGACAACCATTAAGGTATGAAGGACAGTCAAAGACTACCTAATATAAAGAGCTACAGAAACAAAGTGGATCATAGTTGTGGAGAAGGAAACATTTCTATACAAGAAAAGTGTTTTCCAGTTTAGAGATACAGGATAAAAGAAATATGAAATATGGAGCTAAAGAACATGGAGACTTACCTTGTTTTTACAGAAACCAAGGCTGTTGCCACCGGCCTTCACTTTTGAAATCCTCAAAATGAGGGAGTTTGATAAGAAATGCAGCCATGAATACAACACAAGTAAACAAAAGACAACACCAGGAAGAGGTCATGCAAAGAACAGCATAACAAGTAAAGAAATAGCCATACATCAAGGCACAGAAACCTATCAGGCTTAATCAGGTTTTTTCTGAACAGCAAACAAGATGTTTTATCAGAGTAGAAACTTCAAAAGGATAGTCACAGGAAAGCATTCAACACGAGCAATCAATTTTGATCTTTTTTTGAAGCCCTCATGGCATTTTACATCTACAGGGAAAAAGAATATGCATGAGAAAGAAAATAAGTGCATAAGAAGGTATTTTATAGCATGGCCATTGCCATTAAAGTCCTCCTTCAAAATACAAAGCACCCACTTCAAACTTTCCTGAAAGCCTTGCATGAAGCAAGAATGCAAAGATAGGAATATCACAGTCTAAGAGAATGAAATGACAAAAATTTTAATGGAGCTCTTTTCCCTTTCCCTTCATAAAAAACTCGATGGTGTCAACAGTTTTATCATGGAAACATAATGCTAAAGAAAACTCCACTCAACCATGAAGAAAATAGAAGATATCAGGTTTTTCTACCAATAGGGCAGTGAAAGCACGGGAGACTTACCAGAAGGAACACGGGCTAGCGTATGGAACAACAGAAAACTTCAAAACCCTCCATAAGCGGCACAAACCCTCAGCAGACCTCAATACAATAAGTGGAAAGTGAGAATGACTTCATTTAGGGTTTGATCAAGTTTTTCTTTGTGCCCTAGCTCGAGTTGTTCAAGTCATTTTGTGACTTTTGAATATGGAATCATCATAAAATCAAATTAGTAACCATGGTCGACAACCTTGAAGACCATCATGACTAATGATCAGCAAAGAGGGCCATGAAGTCAAAACTTCTTTTTCTTCCTTTGATTTTTTTTTTGTAAGTCAAGTATATCAATTATGATAAATCTCGGCGCCTCGTGAAACTTTATTCCCCTTGATCATGAAGGTTAAAATGCCTCAATCTCACAACATGGTCGAAAAATAACTTGTCTTTTTGCAACATCCTCAAAAGTCAAAGATTCCTCAAAACATGCATGGTGACCGAGTAGTGTAAAGGAGGTTCTTTTCATAACTTATGCATTTCTTAATGCATTAAGGGACAAAGATTAAACATCATATGAAGACAAGATGGTGCATGATGAGGTGGTGGATTGTGGATAAGGTAGGTTTTGCAAGGTGGCAGAGTATGTGGTCAAAGAGAATATTCCTTGTACTTTGAAAAAATCATCAAACGAAGACAAAGGTGGCAGACAAGGCGATTGCAAGGGGAAGATAAAATGACAGAGAAGCAAGTTAAGACTTTTTGCATGATATATATGTGGCAGTGAGATATTTTGCATGATGATTGAAGTCCTAAGGCAGAGGAAGATAATATTTTCTCATTGATCATGGAGTGATAAGAAGTTTTGTATTTATCCTTGAGTCCTATTTTTTGCTCATTTCATGCAAAATAGGCAAATGTAATTGGAGTGATAAGGAGTCATATTTTTCTCCTAGTCATGCATGATTTTACATATAAATTAATTGTAAATAAATAATAAAGTAATATTCTATAAATTACTTTATTATTTTTCACAAATTGTAAAATCGATAATAGATCAAATTGTAACCAATAATAGAGTAATATTCTATTACTTTATTATTTACTCACAATCAATTTTGCTCATGCAAAATCATGCAAATTGATTAGTGGAGTTAACTAGGCCACCTAGGAGGTTTTGCATGACTTTTAGGAGTTTTTTTAGGGTCCTTGGTCAAACTTTTGGTCAAACATATGGAGAGGCCCAAATTGAAGCTCTTTTTGCTCAATTTGTGGCAGTTTTAGGCCCTATTTTTGAGGATTTTTGAGGTTGCTTGGGAATGAGTATTTTTAGAGGCAGTTATCTGCAAGTCCATTTTTTTTGCATGCCTCTTGGAGAGAGCAGACATATATATTGTAAAGCAAAAGTTTGTTTTTGCTAGTTCTTGATTCTCATTCTGATTCAGATAGATTGGAGAATTCTTTTAGCTCACTTTTTCCAGTTTTATTGAGAGATCGACAGGTTACAGGTTATCTTTTGTCTTTTTGCTAAGCTTTCATTTTTTATTACAGATCAGTTGAATTACCTTTCCTTTTTGTGCTGAATGTTGAAGTGATTTGATGAAATTTTGCTGTGTTTTATTATTAAACCTTCAAAATTATTGTCTCACCTCCTTGTTTACAACATTAAAGCATATATTCATCACAGGTCTTAGGTTGTGTTAACCAGAAATAATCTTTTTATGCTTTGAAAAAACCATTTCCTTCATAAAAACTTGTTTTCAAACTTTCCTTAGAATCACTTTTGTGGTATTTATGCCAAGTCTATATTGTGTAAAAGTTAGATTTCTGAGTAAACATTGTGGATCAGATTGCATTATTTTTATCCATATCAGGTGCATCACCATTTAACCTTTAGCATTCATTAATTTTCTTTCTTCCCTTTTCCCAAAAAGTAAAAAACATACGTCTCAATAGAACATTTGAAGGGAATCAACCCATAATCTGGAGGTCTAATCTCATAATAGGGCACCCACAACCTGAGATTAGTCCCATGTTACACAGAATTGTAGTGCTTTAACCAGCCTTGCATACGGGTGCAATTCCCAGTGATAACAGTAGGGAAAATAGTGGATTATGATGTGGATTATGTTAGACTTATGCCAAAGCATGGACCATAGGGATGGTATATGTGGAGGGTATGTAGGATAGTGGATGAATGATGGTAGATTTATTGCAGAATGGAAGGGAACAATAACCAATGGTTGCACACATCCCCATAAACATTGAAGCTTGTGATGCGGAGGTGGTGTAGGGTGCAATGGAGATGTTTGATTAGGAGATGGATGATGATGGCACTAAATTAGGCGCACTTCGCGTTGGTTTTGGCATCTTAAAAAGATTACATTTAGGGCTGAAAGTTGGCGCAAAAGTCGATATTAGAGACGCCGACTTTAGCGCCAACTAATGAATCCAAAAAAAAAATTTAAAATTCACGCCAGTGTTAAAACATACCACACAAAAAAACACAAATAAGTTAATACATTTAAGCCCACAACATAGTGTACTCTGCCTTTGTTTTAGATTACCTGCTAAGAATTGTAGGCTGCGAAGCGACGACTTTATTAGGTCAAAAACAGAAGTTACTGAAAAGTTTCTACAACGGATCCATGAATTTGTATTTTATTTATTTTTGGTTCTAGACATCTAGAAGATAAAAAATTACTTTAGCTAGCTACTAAATTTAGGGTTTCTAGCTACCTCAACCACTCAATCAAGCTTGTTCGTCTGCCTTTTAGCAACTAAGTTCTAATTGCTGAGCAATTAACTCTTGACCTAGGTTTTTATCAATTTTGATATAATTTTGAGCTCAAAGAAAGTTTTTCTAAGATGTTGATTTGAGTAGTAATGTTGTTAATTATCCTTGCTTGCAGTATAACTTGCATTTACCATTTTTGGAAGGCCTGTCGAATAAGGTCTCTTTGTACATCATACCCAAAATACAAGCTGTTAAGATTTGTTTTTGGCTACGATTGGTCAAGCACGATGTTAATTCATACCTGGCTACGATTGTCTTCACAGACTGGACGAAAATAATTTGCCCTAGGTCACCTCAAAATGTCAAGCAATAGAGGGAAGGGAGAAAACTCTAGCCACAATCAGGTAATTCACTGTCAATTTATAGATTTGTAAATGTTTCCATTGTTTCTTTGATTTTTAGTATTTAGTTTTCTATTTCTAAATTTAAAAGAAGAATTTTATTTTATATATATATAAGGACATGATACTGACAAAGATAAAGAGGCATTGGCTTCCATATTGGGGGTAGAGGCAGTGAACAAATTGGATGGTGTTGACTTGACAATGCTTGCCAGATACATAGAAAAACAATCTAGTAAAGCCCCTAAAACATTGCAACCAAATCAACAGTGTCAAAGGGAATCAATTGATTCCCCAACCAGTCATGGATCGGGAAAAAGATCCAAGAGGAAATCAATAACAGTAACCTCTAAGAATGTGGAACAGGGAGTAGAGGCTTCCAATGTCCTATCCACTCCTGGGACACATACTTCTTCAACCACCATGCCATGTTTTGCATCTTGCATTGGTAGCTACGATACCAAGATAGAATACGATGTGGTTTCAGGGGAAGTCCGAATGACAAATGCTAGAAAAATGTTTGTGAATAGGTTGAAGGAATCATGCCTTCAACGATTCAAAGACCATCTACACTTGCCATTCTCAAAGATACCCATGCACCTCCAAAAAGTAGTTATCCAATACATGGAGACTAAATTTGGCACAGGTTGGTCTGTAAAGAAAATAAAGCTACGATTGTCTCAAAACTGCAAGAGATTTCGGTGCAACCAAACAAAAAAGATAAAAAAAATCCCTCTCGAGCAAAGGCTCAAAAAAAGGCCAATTGATGTAAGTCTCAAAGTATGGAAAGAGCTTTTAAAAGCATATGAGAAGTCCGATGCACGGAGGAAGTCCGGTGAGGAGAGTACGCAGGTATTTGAATTTGCTCATAAGATTATATCAAATTTATTAAACAATTTTTAAATTTTATTTGTGCATAATTAAATTGAATTAGTATATGTTTCAGGACAAGGCCTCCATGTCTAGGCTTGACAAACTTCGTGCCACTCATCATAGTGGCCAGAAAGGTTTACAGGCCTTGATCTGTACATTTGTAAGTATATTTAATATGTTAAATGATATTTTTTTTATTTCCTAGGAAAAAGTAAATGATTGCATATTAATTAGTTTAACTAGTCCATGTGCCATGTTTTGACAAGAGGAGAAATATGGCCGGCAACCAACGCAATTTGAAAAGGAAATGTTACAAAGCAAAAAGTGGACCGATTTTATAATCTAGATGGAGATTGAAGTATCAATAGTTGATTTTCAATAACTTAGTTGGATATTGTTGTGTTAATATGTCAATTTGCATTTCTTGTGTTGAGTTTCAATAATCTTTGAAGACGTTATAGAGTGATACTTGAGACAAATAGTTACAGTTGTACTTTGTTTGTTGTGTTTGGTTTCTATTGGTCTTCTTGTCTTTTTGACTTAAGTGGATTGTTATTCATAGGTCGCTTGTCATTCTTGTTGATCATGTGGATGTAGTTATCATTGAGTTTTCAAGTGGTCTCCTAAGTGAACAGACCAAAGGGTTTATCTCAAGTCTTTGTTTCCTAACCTTTTTATTATAAGACTTAAAGGGGGGCATGCATTACAGTTACGTTGTTGGTTATATTTCAAACCTTTGAAATATAATAGTGGACATTTAAATTTTAATATGCACATTTTTTTTGTTGAGAAGGAGCCATCATTGGTAGTAGGCATTAACTCTCCTCTGCCATAACAGCTTTGGGAAGTACTAGTCTCTAATGTGCTTGGTTTTGGGGTATGTGAGGGAGAAAAGAAAGGAGTGGGGAACCATTTTGGAAGGGAATTCTTCTTTTTGCCTTGGGGTCGAGGAAGGAAGGTTGATGGTTGGACTATAATTGATTTAGAGGAAGGGAAACTTTGGGTGTGCTCATCATGTTGGCTGAGTGTCTTGTTGTTTGGGTTGGAGACTAAGATTCAAATCGCCAACTGGTCTTCTTCAACTAAGCTAACCTTTCTTTGAAGTAAAGCTCCTTGCCATCCATTCTTGTAAAATTACACTGACCATTTTGGTGAAACATTTCCTTTAACTTGTGTAACTATATGTGGTCTTGTGAAAGCCTATGCTAAAGGGTTTGGATGAGGAAAATATTGTTAACTGTGAGAGTTCAGACTTAAGATCATGGGACTTACAAACTATGGCAAACTGTTGGTTATTGTGTTTTGGATTTCTATCATGAAGGAAGCTACATTAATTTGGTCACAGTTTGAGGTGGAGTTTCAAACCCTGGCTAGAATTGCTAGAATGCTATCATTGCAACATACCATGAGTCTTGACGAAACTTGGCATGGTTCATGGTTATATTTTTTGACATGGTTGTAAACCCTAATGGTGTTGGTATTTCACCTATAAATGTCCACTCTCTCAATTGTGGATGCGAGGTCTTCTTGGGATTAATAATGCCACTCCTAGGTGGGCTTTTGGGATGATTTTGGATCCTTGGTTCAAGTCAACTTGCCCCCCAACACTCCCTCCAAGGTTATGAGGTTTACATTACTGAAGCCACAATTGAATACAATGTTGAAACAACACTACATGATTGTATTTGATTACTAGTTGACTCTTGGAAAGAATGGGTTTTGTCAATTGCATACAGTTGTGTAACATTGCAATAGTTGTATTGTACTTGTAACTAGAACAGTCTATTGTGAAGGCATTCATTTGATGAGAATGACCTTTGAGTTAATTGTAATGACTTGCACTAACTTAGAAATGTGATTTCAAACTAGTATTTATTAAATTGGAGACTGTTTGTGAACAAATTTATCTTAGTATGGACTTCCCTGTGTTTGAATGTCTGATCACTACCCATGAAATAGTAGATATTATGTACTTGTGATCACTGCATCATTTGGATAGAGGACTCATAAATGGAATATAGGACCTTTTATTTCATTTTCCATAAAATCCTAAGGGTTGATTAAGTTATTGTGCATGGATGTAAATGGAAACTTTAAGCTCTCCGAAGGCTTGATTATTGTTTGCAAAGTAGCATTAATTTCTTATTTTAACTATGGAAACATCTTGTGGACACTAGTATGGTGTTGACTAAGGAATTATCTTGTAAACACTAGAAAGGTCTATGCATGTTAATCATAGACTGTAACCCTACATTTGGAAGGAAATTGTTACTGTAGATGTGATATATATTGTACAGTGGTATCTGGTCTATGGCATGACATCTTTAGTAGGAGGTACCTTCAAATTTTTGTAGCATCATGTCTGGGCTAAGGTACCATAAAGTTAAGTGTGCATTGTATGGTGTTATTATATTAGAGGTTGTTGTATGCAAATCTACAGTGATATAAGGAGACTCGACTCTCATCATTTCATTGCACAAAGTGAGTGACAAAACAACTACCTAGTTTAAAATTGGCCCTTCTTTAAGCAACATATGTAGCAATGAGACTTGGGATTCTTGAAAATGAGAAGCATCCTTCTCCCCATACAACCTGCTAACTAGGGCCTCTCTATTTACATGCATGGTTGACCTCCTTGTCGTTGTTGGCTATCTTGAAGACACCCTAAACTTTATCATTGAGATACCTATTAAATCTGTGTTGGTTGTATGCATGTGTTTTCTTGGTGCCTGTAGATCACATATGAATATAGGCTTAGGAGTATTTATAGCAACACTGCTTTTTGATTTGGATCCTAAAAATGTTGCACAACTTATGTTCTTCTCTCAAACTTCTATCCACAAGTGTGCAGGTGTGGTGAGGTAAGGAGATTGATGAAAGAGGAATTAAAAAAATGCCTGGATGCAGTTGGATTGAAGGGCATAAAATGGTACATGCTTTTTTGTGTAGGAGACAGATCACATCCATAGACAAAGGAAACCTATGTAAAGTTGGAGAAATTGGCTTGGAAGATGAAGGCAGAAAAGTATTTTCCAGATTCAAGAATTTACTTAATCCTGTGGAAGGATGGGAAAAAGAATTATTTCTCTGCCACCATGGTGAAAAGTTAGAAATTGTATTCGGTTTGTTAAACATGCCCCATGGAACAACTATTAGACCATTATCTTAAGGTTACTCATGAACCTTAAGATAAATAATTATTGAAAAAAAATTGTGCATTCATTAATGACATGTAAGAGAATTTAATCAACTGCTACTTAAAAACTCTTTAATGTTTCTGTCTAATGCAAGTTATTAGATTAATAGTGAAAAAGAACATACATTGACCATGCAATTTATGGCACTTAAGGTTATGTAATAGAATTTACAGTTGATAGTAAAATTGTATAACAAATTTTTTTATGATCTTTAGTAACGTTTATTAGAATTGTTGCATGTTTTGCATCATTGGAATGACATATTAGTTGTAACTTTTTTAAAATTTTATTATGGTATGTGCACTTTGATATGATGCAATATGATTATGGTTTTGTTTCATATGTTGGAATATTAGATATATAACAGAAAAATAAATTATTACATGAAATAAATAATAACTTTTAATTTTAAATGTTTTTTTTGCAGAACACGGGTCTTCCAGAAGATGAAGATGATCTTGATGATATAGATCTAGATTATATTGGTTCTGGTACATATCACATGGTAGAGGATGATGATGATGTAGATACAGAAGACAACGAGGCCAATGACGATGATGATGACGACGATGATGATCATGATGATGATGATCACGATGGTGAAGATGATGATGAGGCAGTTGCTGATAGTATCCAGTGACATTCATGATCATATAGACTGCATCATGGATCATTGTTGATATATCGTTATGATGCCTCTTTTCATGGTTACTATCATATGTATCATTTTCATGGCGTGCAGTACCATATTATTGAGTTGTATCATTTTCACATGTATCAATTTGACTTATATCATTTCGACATGTATCATATTGACTTGTATCATTTTGAGTTACATAATTTATCAATTTTACTTATATCATTTGTACATGTATCATTTTGACTTATGTCAACTATTGGACATGTATCATTTTGACATGTTATTGATCTACTGGCATATTTGACTTTCACTTGTTTTAGTTATATATGATGATGATGATCTTTTTTTTTTTTTTAAAAACAAAGGGGTAAAAACTTTATTAGAAATCAGAAAAGAGCATTACAATAATAACCAAGGGACCCAGCCCCAGAAAACAAGGCAAAAACCCCACAGCATAAACAACATCAACTATCCTCATGTATCCTCCTATCCTCCTCCAAGAACCGGTCTAAATCCAAATGCAGCTCAAGGTTAACCTGATCCCAATCCTCAACTTTCCAACCACTATCATGCTCATAGGCCCATTTGGCCAAGTAGTCGGCAACTCGATTCCACTCCCTTGGGATGTGAACAAAGGATGCCTCCTCCAACCGAGAACTAATCTGAAGAATCCGCTAAACCACCGAAGCCAACTGCCAATTAATATCAGATATCTTTCACTCATTCAAGAGATTAATCAAAATCTGTGAATCAGCTTCACATATAACTTTTCTCCAGCCCAAAGCAAGGGCCCTCTCAATAGCATGCAGAATTGCTAGACCCTCCATGAAGTTAACAGTCTTCACCCCCTCATGTATAGAGAACAGAAAAATCACCGACCCAGCTGAGTCCCTACCAACTCCACCAATTCCAGTAGGCCCAGGATTGCCCCTAGAAGAACCGTCAGTATTGATCTTTAAAAATCCATTGGGAGGAAGTAACCACCTTCCAACCCGTTGAACCCTCTTTTTTCCATGCCTATAGTTCCTGGAACTGACAAAAGAAGAATGAATTTCTTGAAGACCAAGTCTGGCCACCAACTCATCATCACCTCTCTCCAAGGGGAAAACCAAATCACATTTAGCTGAAATTGACTCCTGCACCATTCCTAGCATACGCAGCCAAACTTGCCGACCCACCAACTTCTGATCACGAAAAATTCGGCGGTTCCGCTCCAGCCAAATCTGCCAAAGCAGAAAGGTAGGACCCACGAACCAAACTTCCTGCAAAAAGGAAGCCATAGAAGGAGGTCTTCCCATACTATCCCAGAATTCAACCAAAGAGCACACATGAATACAAGGAAGCTTCCACACCTCCCACCACCAATGCCAAAGCTGCACAACAAAGGGGCACCGGAAGAACAAATGCGAAGAATCCTCTTCTGCTCCCCCACACAAAACACAAATTGAAGGTCCTTGAAATCCCCGTTTACGAATGTTATCCCAGGTCAAACACCTATTCCAAGCCAAAGTCCAAACAAAGCAATTACATTTAGGCCACGAGAGTTTATTCCACACCCTTTTCCACCAATGAACATCTACCCCAGTTAGCTTCTGAGCCAATAACACCTGATAACCAGAAGCAACAGAGTAAACCCCCTTAGGATTATGGGTCCAAACAAGAATATCCTCTTCCAGAAGAGAACTACAACTCCTACTATGAAGAATCTTGTGAAGCTCAGCACTATCTTCCGCAAGTCCCAAATCTGGCCACACTGCAGGATCCTTCCAATGAGCTACCTCCAACTGACCAAAAGAAGCAACAGACTTGAAGTCACTCACCCTAGCCCAGCCAGCCTCGAGAAATCTTTGGCACAAAGGAAGAAGGTTGGGGAACTGAGAAGTAAGTGGAGGGAATCCATCCCAAGAATCTGACCAGAAGAGAGCTTCAGTTCCCCGTCTACAATCCAAAATAAACCTTCCTTGATAAGCTTTGCACCCTTTTGAAGAGTATTCCAAATCACTGAACCTTTCCCCTCAAGAGGGTAACGAGGGAGATCCTGCTATGGAATCCCCAGGAAATACTTATGAGATAATATCCTGGCCCATGGCTGATCCGGTTCCACACACCATCTCCAAAATAGCTTAGTAGCCACAGCCACTCCAGATAATGCAGACTGTCGAAGACCAAGACCACCAAATTGCTTTGGGCTACACACAACATCCCACCTGACCAGGCTCCACTTGGAGGATGACAAACTTCCTGCCCATAAGAACTACCTCGCAAGAGAATCCAACTCCCTCAGAAAACCCATTGGAGCCACCTGAAGCATACATCGGTAGGTAGGAAGATCCTGCACCACCAACTTGAGAAGCTGAACCCGCCCCGCAAAAGACAACCATCTATGGGTCCAATGATTAACTTTTGCACGGAGCTTATCAATAATATTCTGCCAAGAACCCTTGGGAAGAGGGCGAATAGAAATTGGGAAACCCAAATACGTCAAAGGGAGAACCCCTATCTGAAACCTCAAGATATTAGCAATTCTTCTCTGAATGGGGGTCGGCGTATTGAAGAAGAATATGGATGACTTCTCCTCATTAATCAATTGTCCTGAAGCAACAAGATATATATCCAACACCTGCCTCAAGTTAGTAGCTTCCCTAATAGTAGCCATCCCCATCAAGGCAGTATCATCAACAAACTGTAAATGAGATTGCGGAGGCAAGTCTCCACCCCATCGCCAACCCTGAATGGTGCCAAGCTCCACCCTTCTTTTCAACAAACGTCCAAGGCCTTCCACAAGAAGCAGAAAAAGATACGGAGAAAGAGGATCCCCTTGGCGCAAGCCCCTTGAGGCACCAAAAAGTTCAGAATGATCTCCATTTATCAAAACTGAGAAGGAAACAGACGTGACACAGCTCAGGACCCATTGGATCCACTCCTCACCAAAACCAAAAGAAACAAGGATCTTCTACAAAAAAGACCATCTAACCCTGTCATAAGCCTTAGCCATATCTACCTTAATGAACATAGCCTTCTCATGGGAGTTGTCCATGGAGTGGATGGTCTCCGTAGCAATGACAACCCCGTCAAGAATCTGTCGACCTGCCACAAATCCACTCTGTTCCTCTGAAATCAGCACTTTAAGCCACTTCTTCAATCTCTCAGCCAATAACTTAGAAATGATTTTGTAAGCCACATTGCAAAGAGAGATAGGCCAGAACTGAGATAACCTATCAGCCCCTTCACACTTGGGTATGAGAGCAAGGAAGGTGGAATTCAGAGCACGAAGCATCTGCTTATTCCTCTGGGACTCAAGGACAACTGCCAGAAGATCCAACTTTATAATATCCCAGAATTCCTAAAAAAATTCAATCGGGAAACCATCGGGACCAGGAGCATTACCCTTCTTCATCTGAAACACAATCCCCTCCAACTCATCAAAAGAGATATCTTTCATCAGATACTCATTCGCCTCCCTGGAGACCAACTAAGGAATACAAGAAAGAACCTGTGCTTCCTCAACAGAGCCCCCTCGAGAATCCTCCCTAAATAAAGTAGCAAAATACTGAGATGCCTCAGCAGAGATTTCCTAAAATGAGGCAAGACGTTCACCCCTATCATTCACCAAAAAAGGAATGGAGTTACCATACCTCCTGTCCTTCACAGAATTGAAGAAGAAGGCGATGTTTTTATCACCTTCCTGTAACCATTCAACCTGGGCCTTTTGCTTCCAATAGATTTCTTCCCGCAATTCAAATTCCTCAACCACTTTCAAAGTCTTAGCCTCCTCCCTTAGAAGATCCTCACAGGCCCCATTCTCACGAATCAACTGCGTAATATTATTCAACTCCTCCTGGGCAACAACCTTAGCATGAAAGATATTACCAAAACATCGTCGATTCCACCTTTTAAGTTGATATTTGACAAACTAAAGAAGCTTGGAGAATGTGTACATTGCCGTACCAAAAGTTGGTCTACCAATCTGCCACCACTCAGCCACAAGTTCATGAAGAGTAGGATCCCGTAACCACATAATCTGGAACTTGAATGAGGGAGAACAAGGCCTCCGAGCAGAGATAATGCTAAGCTTAATAGGCCAATGATCAGAGCCTCTCCAATCAAGAATTTCAGATCGAGTGGACCATAAGTCTCCAACCCAATAACAGGAAACCAAGAATCGATCAAGCCTCTCAGCAACACAACTCTCACCAATTCTCCTATTATTCCAAGTGAAGCAACCATTACTTGGCAGAACATCAATAAGATTTAATTCAGAAATGCTATCTCTGAATAACAGAGCAGAAGGCTCCAACCTAGGAATACCACCTCTTTTCTCAGACAACTCCACAATAGCATTAAAATCGCCAGCCATAACCCACAGATGGTAAGGAGCTAAGCTACGAACAAAACGAAGATTGGACCAAAGAAGTTGTTTACCCGGAAACTCAACAGGAGCATACACATTAGAGAGGAGAATACACTCACCAGTCTCATACCAAGAGGCGACTAGGGATATAGAGGATCTAGAGGACATCCACTAGAGAGGGAAAATCTTCCGAGGGTTCCAAAAACAAGCCACCCCTCCAGAAGCACCAAGAGCCCCCATACACTGGCATTCACCATATTTCCACAACTTAGGAGCCATGGCCAACATATTATCTACAGATAATTTAGTCTCCTGAAGAAAAAGAGCATCCGGAGAATGATTCCTAACCAAATCACGAACAGCTTTTTGTCGAGGGCCACTGTTCAAGCCCCTTACATTCCATGAGAGAACAATCATTTCTGGGGGCATGAAAAATGTGAATCCAGAGTCTTGACTGACCCTGACTCCACCAAAGTTTCCCCAGTTAATTTAATCTTCTCCATATCCTTCTTCCTTCCCAACTTGGAAGTCCTGTCACCAATCCCTTTCTTCAGTTCAATTTGCTGAATACCCAAAAGAGGGGAGGCCAAAGAGCTCTTCCCCACATTCTTGCCTCCTTTCAGGGGCAATGGGGAACCACCTCCACCACTCTTCGAAGCTCCAATAGAAGATTCTTGTTCAGTCTGGACAATCAATTGTTGATCCGTATCCAACTGTCCAACCCCAATCTCTTGCACAACCTGCATGGCCTCCAATGGTGGCCCACCTTGTCCTGTACCCAAAGTTCCCTGATCCAAGTTCAGTAACCCCGGATTCACTTCCCCCTGGCTGAGATCATCCAGCACCTCAAACCTATTAAAAGTTTCATCAACCTGCCTCTCCCTCAAGGTCCGCTTCTGGCCCCGATTCCTATTGCGAGCCTTGATAGGGACATAGCCATCATCTCCATTACCATCACCCGGAATAGGCTCCTTACCATTATCAGCCCTAAGTGGATTACGAGAAGGCTGAGAAGGTTGGGGCACCACAGGCTTAGCCCTAGGGCACCTACGCTGCAAGTGACCATATTCATGACAAAGACGACACTGAAAAGGTAGGGTTTCGTAATCTAGCTGTTGCACCCAAGTATCTGATCCAGCACTCACTTCAATAGAATATGGTAGTGGCTTGCTTAAATCAATTTCTACACAGATACGAGCAAAAGTCATTACCTTTTTATACTACGTCTGTTGTGAAGACCCAACAGGTTTACCGAGCATTGAAGCCACCAAATGCAACACGTCATCCCGCCAACACTCAACTGGAAACCACGGCAACCGAACCCAAATTGGGATCCGACTTGGTAGTGCCTCAGTCGGGTTGAAGCCAGCATGCCATGGCTTGATAAACAAACCCACCTGGTTATAAAAATAGGGGCCGCCCTCGAAGACCTTATTCCGATCTGCCATGCAATCAAAAGAGACCATAAAAAAGTTGTTCGCAAGGAGCCTAATCTCCATCTCCCCCTCTGGCATCCAAGTCCGCTGAGCCCAAGATTCCAAAAATTGCAGCGAGACTCTCAAACCCATGAACTTGCAATAAAAAGAGTGCCTTGAATAGTATTCAATATCATCTGCAAGCATTTCCATCGGGATAATCAACTTTGGTCGCTCTTTGCATCTTTCCAAACACCCATTAATCTTTGTTATTCGGGAACCACTAACCGATCCTAGATCATTCATCTCCATCTCTGAAGAAAACAGCGTATTATCAAAAACATTCACTCCATGCTCCGGAGGCTTCGAACCAACTGCTGATCAGAAATCCAGTTTGGGGCTAGCCCCAGATGTTTCCCCACCTTGCATAGCAAAAAACAAGAACCCCAACAGGCATGCAAACCCCCAGGACATGTTTGCAAGAAATGGAAAAAGACAAAACCCCAAGGGAAGGATCAAAACCCTTCCACCCACAAGCCACCCAAACGGCAGCAAGAAGGCCTCCAGAAAAGAAAAAAAAGAAAAAAACCCACCACCACCACACCAAAAGCTTCAAAAAACCCCCCCACAATGCAGAAGCGAGCAACACACAGAGAACGAGCTAGGGCACGGTCGCCCTAGCTCGGCTTGCAGAGCACGCGAACGCCATCATGACCAAGAATCATGATGATGATGATCTTATCAATATTGACTTGTCAATTTATATATATTGAAAGTGGTCGATGATTTTTGGATGGATATTTATTACGTATGATGAATTTACTGCAGGATGGATGTAAAATTTAATTAAATTATAGATATTTAACTCACTTGTTTTAGTTATAGATGATGATCATGTTATAATAATTATCTTGTTATTTTATAATAATTATCTTTTTTTTATATAATTATCTTGTTAAATTGGAAGCAAAACCCAAAGCAACAAAGGAGGTCATAATGGAAGCAAAACTTGGCGTCAATTAGGAAGCCAAAAAAGAAGCTATTTTAGATGCCATACAAGAAGCAAAATACGAAGCACGACTGAGAGCAAAACTAGAAGAAAAAATGGGAGCAGACATGGAAGCAAAATTGGGTGCCAAATCCGGTGCTAAATTGGAAGCAAAATTGGAAGCAAAAATGGAAGCAAATCTAGAAGCAAAACCTAAAGCAAACCTGGAAGAAAAATTAGAAGCAACATTGGAAGTAAACTTGGAAGCCAAACCAGAAGCAAAACTGGAAGCAGCACAAGAATCCAAACCAAAAGCATAATCAGAAGCCAAAGTGGAAGCCAAATCCGGCGCTAAGTTGGAAGGAAATTTGGAAGGAAAATGGGAAGCAAAACTGGAAGCAAAACCAGAAGCAAAACTGGAAGCAAACTTGGAAGCAACACAAGAAGCAAAATTGGAAGCCAAACTAGAAGCCAAATTGGGTGCCAAATTCGGCGCTAAATTGGAAGCAAATCTGGAAGCAAAATGGGAAGCGAAATTGGAAGCAAAACTAGAAGCAAACCTGGAAGCAAAACCCGAAGCAAAACTGGAAGCAAACCTGGAAGCAACACAAGAAGCAAAACCAAAAGAAAAATTGGAAGCCAGATTGGGTGCCAAATCCAGCGCTAAATTAGAAGCAAATCTGGAAACAAAATCGGAAGCAACACTAGAAGAAAAAATGGAAGCAAAACAAGAAGCAAACTTGGAAGCCAAACCAGAAGCAAAATCGGAAGCCAAATTGGATGTCAAATCTGGTGCCAAATCCGGTTATTGCTTTCAAATGCTAAAGTCGGCACTAAATCTGGCACAAAAGTTGATAGTAAATCTGGCACGAAAGTCGGAGCTAAATCCGGTGCAAAAGTTGGCAGTAAATCCGGCGCAAAAGTCAGCACTAAATCTGGCGCTGAAGTAAGAATGCAAAGTTGTGCCAATTTTTACGCCGAGAAAAGTGTCCAATTTCTGAGCTCAATTACACTAAAATCTGGTGCTATTTTAGGCGCTAATGGCATGTTCTGTTGTAGTGAAAATTGAAACATCATAAACTTACAAAGAAACTCGAAATGAGGGATGTTAGATCTTGCGATTATTTATTACATAATGTTAAAACTTGATTAGCATGTGAAATAAAGAGGCAATATTAGATGGAAGGGTCATGGTGGGGTTGAGCTTTTGAAGTACCTTATTAGATAATTAAGGTAGTTACTATGCCAAGAGAGGGTGTCTAATCCTAAGATTTCTGTAAAAAAATTAACTAACAAATTTATTAAGAGGGCCTAAAAATGACATATTTTCATTGAAAATTTATTTTTCATGGTATGTTTTCTCCATCTAGTCTCATAAACAAGGTAGTCCTTATATACAATAGAAGATTGGCCTAGGAAACAAATCAAAGCAATATTAACCTATTTCACTCAAATCCTAAGGTAACGTCATTATTGAGCAAATAAAGGAATGCATGCAACAAAAGAAGTTAAACAATATACCTCAAATGCAAACCTTTTTTGTTTGGATGTGCTCCTTTGATATTTTGATGTGTAGATGGCTCCTCAAATGGACAAAAATTTCATTGCATCTCATGAAGTCTTGAAAATGTCTAGGATAAGTGGCTATTTATAGATTTTTTGGATAGGGATTGCAAGGCTAGGATTGATCTAAGAGATCAAGGGTTGAGGTTGATTGAGAGATTTGGATGCATGAGAGCTTCCCAAGTGGCAAGCTTTGGTTGGAGGATGAGGGATGTCCTTGGATCAAGACCAAATCAAGGGTAGAAAAGTGGTCTTGGAAGAAGGGGATGGTCAAGATTGAAAAGACAAAAAGGACCCTTTGTACAAATGACATGACCATGCCTTTGTAAGAGGCCCATGTGGTCTTATACAATGGCCATGCCTTTGTACACATAGGAGGATGTGAGGGATTTGATGGGGTTGACTAGGGTTTAATGAGGGGTTTAGGTTGTGGAAGTGGGGGATTAGTTAACTAATTAGGTTTAGTCAACTTAAGTAAAAGTGAAAAAAAATAGAGAATTAAATACATACAAATATTTATTTAATTCTTGAGATGGGAAAATGGGATATTAGATAAATGAATCTAATGTTTGAACTATAAGAAAGGGATAATAAATGATTAATTAATCATTTATACTAGGGATAGGTACGGATGCAAGTATCAATGAAGGTATGAATGAATAGTGAAAAGTCCATGAATAGTGATTAATAACGATTTTAATAAAATATTATCAAATCACTATCGAAAAAGGGAGAATTGGATGGCTAATTGGATAAATGGGGATTTATCCAATTAGATGGTTAAATGATGTCCTGATTAGGGTTGAATAGTGTCGAGATGAGGAGGGGTTGATTTTAGCTGTCTACATTTTTTCCCTCTTTGAGATGATGTTGTGAAGCAACATCATTTCAAAGAAAGATAAACATAGCGCGAGGTTGGATAGAAGAAGATGATAGGATGAGGGATGATGATTCCCCAGCCACTCGAGGTGAGAGTGATGAGGAGGGATGATGGTAAGGATGATGCCCACTCGAGAGGGCAGGTGGGTTTGAAGAACATAGGTGTGCTCTTGAAAAGATGAAGAGGGTTGGATTAGAAAGAAGAGAGTGGAATTTAAAAGACCACATGGGTGGGGGGATAGGGTAGATTAGATTAGAATGATGACAATGAAATTTAAATAAAAATGATTGGGAGGATAGGAGGGATAGTTTGGAGGAAAGGGGTGATGGGGGATAAATAATTGGATGAAAGGATGGGGAAAGAATGGATGGGGTGATAGAAATACGTTATGTTGTATTGTATTGGGAGCCATCTTTATTTGATATGGCATGAGACGTTATGCACCAAGGTATAAGAAACCAGGGTGACAATGTGTCCCATGCGTAAAAGGATGTCTTAGCACATCACAAGGCATTTGAGGACTTTGTGAGGTACTATGATGAGACAACCAATAATGTCACAAACAACCCTATGTCGTATAGCACCATGATATGGAAGACCATGATACTGCTGTGGCAGGTAGGTTGCAGGGACCAATGTTGATGCAAGATAAAAAGATAATGCACACACACAAGCAAGCATGTATGCATAAAATGATACAAAGACAAACATGATATTGCCCCTAGTCAAGCTGAAAATCCAACGATTGATAGATTGATGATGTTGGATTGTGTTGTTGACGATAAGAACAACACAAGGATTAGGAACAGTATATCCCGATGATGATGATGGATGTCGTGGATCAAAGGCTTGTAGAAAGGCTAGAAACAAGACCATGGACGTGATTGGATGATTTTGCGTAGGTAGCTAGCGTGATATGTGCATTGATTAGGATTGTCTTATGATTATTGGATGTTTGGGAGATTTGGATTTTTGGGGGATTTGGATTGTGGGGAGAGGATGCATTGGTTTGTGTGGAGGTAGCCTTTAGCTAGATACCAATGACAAGGGAAAGCCAAGTTGATTGATAAGGTGATGGGGATGATTTGGATGAAATGATAAGGGGATAATGGATAGTGGATGGGGTAGGTAGAGGAAGGAGGATGGAGGATGGAGGGGTTCATATGTGATCTCCAAGGACTACATCGCATAGGAAGAAGATTCCCTACTCGAGAGATGTGTTGCTCATGAAGAGGTGTTATGATGGTGAGGATAGATGTGTGTAGGATATGATTAGAAATGGATGTATGTCAAGAGATGTCCAAGGCATGCCTTACATATTTTGCTCCTGTCCTTATCAAGATCGCAAGCAGGGAAGGAGGATGAAATGACGATGGGATAGATAGGAAGATAAAAGGGATGGGATGGATGGGTAGGTTAAATGACTAGTTGGGTAACTTGTTAGCAGTGTGAAATGTTAGGCGTAAGGGAATGAGAGGGTAGTAGATGGGAAGGAGATGCAATGGATGGGGAGTGATAGGCTAGGTGAGATTTGCCCCCAAGTGTAGGGTACAAATGGGTGGTGGAATACGCATGAAGGGGTTTTCATCATGGTACTTGCTAAAGGCGCCACAAGGAGTGGTTTTCAAGATTGGACGAATTTTTTTTTTTTTAAAACATAGGGGTAAAAACTTTATTAGAAATCAGAAAAGCGCATTACAATAATAACCAAGGGACCCAGCCCCAGGAAACAAGACGAAAACCCCACAGCATAAACAACATCAACTATCCTCATGTATCCTCCTATCTTCCTCCAAGAACCGGTCTAAATCCAGATGCAGCTCAGGGTTAACCTAATCCCAATCCTCAACTTTCCAACCACTATCATGCTCAGAGGCCCATTTGGCCAAGCAGTCAGCAGCTCGATTCCACTCCCTCGGGATGTGAACAAAGGATGCCTCCTCCAACCGAGAACTAACCTGAAGAATTTGTTGAACCACCGAAGTCAACTGCCAATTAATATCAGAAATCTTTCACTCATTCAAGAGATTAATCAAAATATGTGAATCAGCTTCACATATAACTTTTCTCCAGCCCAAAGCAAGGGCCCTCTCAATAGCATGTAGAATTGCCAGACCCTCCATGAAGTTAACAGTCTTCACCCCCTCATGTATAGAGAACAGAAAAATCACCGACCCAGCTGAGTCCCTACCAACTCCACCAATTCCAACAGGAACAGGATTGCCCCTAGAAGAACCATCAGTATTGATCTTTAAAAATCCATTGGGAGGAGGTAACCGCCTTCCAACCCATTCAACCCTCCTTTTCCCATGCCTACAGTTCCTGGAACTGACAAAAGAAGAATGAATTTCTTGAAGACCCAGTCTGGCCACCAACTCATCATCACCTCTCTCCAAGGGAAAAACCAAATCACATTTAGCTGAAACTGACTCCTGCACCATTCCTAGCATACGCAGCCAAACTTGCCGACCCACCAACTTCTAATCACGAAAAATTCGGTGGTTCCGCTCCAGCCAAATCTGCCAAAGCAGAAAGGTAGGACCCACGAACCAAACTTCCCGCAAAAAGGAAGCTATAGAAGGAGGCCTTCCCATACTATCCCAGAATTCAACCAAAGAGCACACATGAATACAAGGAACCTTCCATACCTCCCACCACCAATGCCAAAGCTGCACAACAAAGGGGCACCAGAAGAACAAATGTGAAGAATCCTCTTCTGCTTCCCCACACAAAACACAAATTGAAGGTCCTTGAAATCCCCGTTTACGAATGTTATCCCAGGTCAAACACCTATTCCAAGCCAAAGTCCAAACAAAGCAATTGCATTTAGGCCACGAGAGTTTATTCCACACCCTTTTCCACCAATGAACCTCTACCCCAGTTAGCTTCTGAGCCAATAACACCTGATAACCAAAAGCAACAGAGTAAACCCCCTTAGGATTATGGGTCCAAGCAAGAATATCCTCTTCCAGAAGAGAACTACAACTCCTACTATGAAGAATCTTGTGAAGCTTAGCACTATCTTCCGCAAGTCCCAAATCTAGCCACACTGTGGGATCCTTCCAATGAGCTGCCTCCAACTGACCAAAAGAAGCAATAGACTTGAAGTCACTCACCCTAGCCCAGCCAGCCTTGAGAAATCTTTGCCACAAAGGAAGAAGATTGGGAGATTGAGAAATCCATCCCAAGAATCTGACCAAGAGAGAGCTTCAGTTCCCCATCTACAAATCCAAAATAAACCTTCCTTGATAAGCTTTCCACCCTTCTGAAGAATATTCCAAATCACTGAACCTTTCCCCTCAAGAGGGTAACGAGGGAGATCCTGCCGAGGAATCCCCAGGAAATACTTATGAGATAATATCCTGGCCCACAGTTGATCCTGTTCCACACACCATCTCCAAAAAAGCTTAGCAGCCATAGCCACTCTAGAAAACGCAGACTGTCGAAGACCAAGACCACCAAATTGCTTTGGGCTACACACAACATCCCACCTGACCAGGCTCCACTTGGAGGATGACAAACTTCCCGCCCATAAGAACTGCCTCGCAAGAGAATCTAACTCCCTCAGAAAACCCATTGGAGCCACCTGAAGCATACATCAGTAGGTAGGAAGAGCCTGCACCACCAACTTGAGAAGCTGAACCCGCCCCGCAAAAGACAACCATCTGTGGGTCCAATGATTAACTTTTGCACGGATCTTATCAATGATATTCTGCCAAGAACCCTTGGGAAGATGGCGAACAGAAATTGGGAAACCCAGATACGTCAAAGGGAGAACCCCTATCTGAAACCTCAAGATATTAGCAATTCTTCTCTGAATGGGGGTCGGTGTATTGAAGAAGAATATGGATGACTTCTCCTCATTAATCAATTGTCCTGAAGCAACAAGATATATGTCCAACACCTACCTCAATTTAGTAGCTTCCCTAACAGTAGCCATCCCCATCAAGGCAGTATCACCAACAAACTGTAAATGAGATTGCGGAGGTAAGTCGCCACCCCATCGCCAACCCTGAATGGTGCCAAGTTCCACCCTTTTTTTCAACAAACGTCCAAGACCTTCCACAAGAAGCAGAAAAAGATATGGAGAAAGAGGATCCCCTTGGCGCAAGCCCCTTAAGGCACCAAAAAGTTCAGAATGATCTCCATTTATCAAAACTGAGAAGGAAACAGACGTGACACAGCTCATGACCCATTGGACCCACTCCTCACCAAAACCAAAAGAAACAAGGATCTTCTAACCCTGTCATAAGCCTTATCCATATCCAGCTTAATGAACATAGCCTTCTCGTGGGAGTTGTCCATGGAGTGGATGGTCTCTGTAGCAATGACAACCCCGTCAAGAATCTATCAACCCGCCACAAATCCACTCAATTCCTCTGAAATCAGCACTTTAAGCCACTTCTTCAATCTCTCAGCCAATAACTTAGAAATGATTTTGTAAGCCACATTGCAAAGAGAGATAGGCCGGAACTGAGATAACCTATCAGCCCCTTCACACTTGGGTATGAGAGCAAGGAAGGTGGAATTCAAAGCACGAAGCATCTGCTTATTCCTCTGGGACTCAAGGACAACCGCCAGAAGATCCAACTTTATGATATCCCAGAATTCCTGAAAAAATTCAATCGGAAAACCATCGGGACCAGGAGCTTTACCCTTCTTCATCTGAAACACAATCCCCTCCAGCTCATCAAGAGAGATATCTTTCATCAGATACTCATTCGCCTCCCTGGAGACCAACTGAGGAATACAATAAAGAACATGTGCTTCCTCAATAGAGCCCCCTCGAGAATCCTCCCTAAATAAAGTAGCAAAATACTGAGATGCCTCAGCAGAGATTTCCTGAAATGAGGCAAGACGTTCACCCCTATCATTCACCAAAAAAGGAATGGAATTACCATGCCTCCTGTCCTTCACAAAGTTGAAGAAGAAGGCGGTGTTTTTATCACCTTCCTGTAACCATTCAACCCGGGCCTTTTGCTTCCAATAGATTTCTTCCCGCAATTCAAATTCCTCAACCACTTTCAAAGTCTTAGCCTCCTCCCTTAGAAGATCCTCAGAGGCCCCATTCTCACGAATCAACCGCGTAATATTATTCAACTCCTCTTGGGCAACAACCTTAGCATGAAAGATATTACCAAAACATCGCCGATTCCACCTTTTAAGCTGATATTTGACAAACTGAAGAAGCTTTGAGAATGTGTACATTGCCGTACCAAAAGTTGGTCTACCAATCCGCCACCATTCAACCACAAGTTCATGAAGAGTAGGATCCCGTAACCACATAATCTGGAACTTGAATGAGGGAGAATGAGGCCCCCAAGCAGAGATAATGCTAAGCTTAATAGGCCAATGATCAGAGCCTCTCCAATCAAGAATTTTAGATCGAGTGGACCATAAGTCTCCAACCCAATAACAGGAAACCAAGAATCGATCAAGCCTCTCAGCAACACAACTCTCACCAATTCTCCTATTATTCCAAGTGAAGTGACCATTACTTGGCAGAACATCAATAAGATTTAATTCAAAAATGCTATCTCTGAATAACAGAGCAGAAGGCTCCAACTTAGGAATACCACCTCTTTTCTCAGACAACTCCACAATAGCATTAAAATCGCCAGCCATAACCCACGGATGGTAAGGAGCTAAGCTATGAACAAAACGAAGATGGGACCATAGAAGTTGTTTACCCGAAAACTCAACAGGAGCATACACATTAGAGAGGAGAATACACTCACCAGTCTCATACCAAGAGGCGACTAGGTATATAGAGGATCTAGAGGACATCCACTAGAGTGGGAAAATCTTCCGAGGGTTCCAAAAACAAGCCACCCCACCGGAAGCACCAAGAGCCCCCATACACTGGCATTCACCATTTTTCCACAACTTAGGAGCCATGGCCAACATATTATCTACAGATAATTTAGTCTCCTGAAGAAAAAGAACATCCAGAGAATGATTCCTAACCAAATCACGAACAGCTTTTTGTCAAGGGCCACTGTTCAAGCCCCTTACATTCCATGAGAGAACATTCATTTCTCAGGGGATGAAAAATGTGAATCCAGAGTCTTGACTGACCCTGACTCCACCAAAGTTTCCCCAGTTAATTTAATCTTCTCCAAATCCTTCTTCCTTCCCAGCTTGGAAGTCCTGTCACCAATCCCTTTCTTCAGTTCAATTTGCTGAATACCCAAAAGAGGGGAGGCCAAAGAGCTCCTCCCCACAGTCTTGCCTCCTTTCAGGGGCAATGGGGAAACACCTCCACCACTCTTCGAAGCTCCAATAGAAGATTCTTGTTCAGTCTAGACACTCAATTGTTGATCCGTATCCATCTGCCCAACCCCAATCTCTTGCACAACCTGCATGGCCTCCAATGGTGGCCCATCCTGTCCTGTACCCAAAGTTCCCTGATCCAAGTTCAGCAACCCCGGATTCACTTCCCCCTGGCTGAGATCATCCAGCACCTCAAACCTATTAAAAGTTTCATCAACCTGCCTCTCCCTCAAGGTCTGCTTCTGGCCCTGATTCCTATTGCGAGCCTTGATAGGGACATAGCCATCATCTCCATTACCATCACCCGGAATAGGCTCCTTACCATTATCAGCCCTAGGTGGTTTACAAGAAGGCTGGGAAGGTTGGGGCACCACAGGCTTAGCCCTAGGGCACCTATGCTGCAAGTGACCATATTCATGACAAAGACGACACCGAAAAGGTAGGGTTTCGTAATCTAGCTGTTGCACCCAAGTATATGATCCAGCACTCACTTCAATAGAATCTAGCAGTGGCTTGCTTAAATCAATTTCTACACAGATACGAGTAAAAGTCATTACCTTTTTATACTGCGTCTGTTGTGAAGACCCAACAGGTTTACCGAGCATTGAAGCCACCAAATGCAACACGTCATCCCGCCAACACTCAACTGGAAACCACGGCAACCGAACCCAAACTGGGATCCGACTTGGTAGTGCCTCAGTCGGGTTGAAGCCAGCATGCCATGGCTTGATAAATAAACCCACCTGGTTATAAAAATAGGGGCCGCCCTCGAAGACCTTATTTCGATCTGCCATGCAATCAAAAGAGACCATAAAAAAGTTGTTCGCAAGGAGCCTAATCTCCATCTCCCCCTCTGGCATCCAAGTCCGCTAAGCCCAGGATTCCAAAAATTGCAGCGAGACTCTCAAACCCATGAACTTGCAATAAAAAGAGTGCCTTGCGTAGTATTCAATATCATCTGCAAGCATTTCCATCGGGATAATCAACTTCGGTCGCTCTTTGCATCTTTCCAAACACCCATTAATCTTCGTTATTCAGGAACCACTAACCGATCCTAGATCATTCATCTCCATCTCTGAAGAAAATAGCGTATTATCAAAAACATTCACTCCATGCGCCAAAGGCTTCGAACCAACTGCTGATAGGAAATCCAATTTGGGGCTAGCCCCAGATGTTTCCCCACCCTGCATAGCAAAAAACAAGAACCCCAGCAGGCATGCAAACCCCCAGGACACGTTTGCAAGAAATGGAAAAAGACAAAACCCCAAGGGAAGGATCAAAACCCTTCCACCCACAAGCCACCCAAACGGCAGCAAGAAGGCCTCCAGAAAAGAAAAAAAAACCCACCACCACCTCCTCAAAAGCTTCATAAAACCCCCCCACAACGCAGAAGTGAGCAACACACAGAGAACGAGCTAGGGCACGGTCGCCCTAGCTCAGCTTGCAGAGCACGCAAATGCCATCCTAAAGGTTCCCGATTGGACGAATTTTTTTATCTTTATTATTTTTTTATTTTTTTTGCTTTTTTAATTCTTTGGATTTTTTGGATTTTTGGATTTTTTGATATTTGAATGGGATGGGTGGATGGAGGATGGGGAAATGGATTTGGAGGAAGATAGGGACTCAAGCATTTGTTTCCATAGCAAGGTGGTGATAATGTCCCATTGTGGATGGATGCGACACATGGATCATGTCAAGTGCTATTATTCCCATGGATGTTGGTAGAGGGGGAAAGATGAAAAGCCAACAGAGAGATAGATTAATGGTGGTGCACAAATATTCAGAAAATGGGGAAAAATTACTCAATGAGCAGAAAAGGAACACATTTCACAAGTAGGATGTTATCTAATGCCCAATTCTTTTATGTTTTCTTTCTGAAATATTAAAGCTATTACACTCCACACAATTATTTCTCAATCAAAGCCAATGTCGTTATGTTTGAAAGTGAAAAAACCCTAGAAAATATGTGGAATTTACTTTATCTTATAATAGGATACGTAGGGCATAGTTTTATCTAGATTGTCTGTTGGTGTGTTTATGTAGATCTTTAAGCTTTTATTTTCTTCTTTAGTTGTTACAATGGAGGGAAAAAATTGTGGTATTTTTATTTTCCTCTTCTAGTTAGTTCTCTAGAATGGAGGAATCTCATTTTACTCCCAAGGTGCATTGTGTAGCAAGAGCCTGAGGGTTCTCTACTGTTGATTGAACGATTAGCTTTTTCTTGCTTCTTGGTTTCCTATGATGGAAGAGTATCTCCTTCCTTAATGCCTTAATTAATAGGCTTAAGGTCTAAGTCCTCATTCTACTTGATCCACAGATAGACTTCCCAAAGGATCTCGACTCCCTCATGGTTCTTAGAGTGCCGAAAATCCCTCTTCTTAGTTAAGAATGTCATGAATCTATATATGGAGTTCCTAAAGATCTTCCGTTGAGTGCCTAATGACCCTATTCTCACATTGTTTGGAAAGCTCAGTCTGACACTATATATATATATATATATATATATATATATATATAATGACAATATCTTATGATTCTTATGTCAATGACAATGCTGCCACAATAGAAGTATCCCTTGTACTAACATAATGACCTTCCTACAACATAAATTGTATTTTAATACAATATTTTAGTTATTTTTTACACTTTTATCATATCTCTGATATTTAATTTATAGGTGATACAGCTTAAATATACTATTTGAGCTCTTCAAATCTGATAATTTTAAATTAATGTTTTGTCCAACTGAATATAATAAGCCCCCCTTATGAGATGAGGTGGGAGCTATACCTAGGTCATATTTCTCAATTTGTGGTTGTTTCGTTTCATTCTGTTTTTTTTTTTTTTAGCTGAACAACTATTATGTCTGACAATATTGAACAATTCATGTTTATGGATACTTTAAGTATTACATGTTTTATCAAACAGTTCTGCGCCTCCACATTTTACATTTGCATGAAAGTTTCTAAAGCTTTTTCAGCATATCCATTTGGTGCATATCCTACGATCTTAAACTGCCTTAAACTGCCTTATGAGGCATTCTGTCAAATAGTTCACGCGCCTTGTGTACTCTTCCTCCTTGCTGGCAAAGGTCATGGTAATTTGCTTTATACTTGCCATTTGCATTTGAAAGTTTCTAAAGCCTCTTCGACAAATCTATTTTGTGTGAATCCTGCAATCATTGCATTATTCAAGACGTCTTCTCTTTGAGCCATTCCGAAAACAGTTCATAGATAGTTATACATTGTTGATTAGTAGGTACCATAACACTATAAAACATTGTCAAAGTTTTTGGGAACAACTTATCTTATTGCTTACAATAATTGACAACCTTGTCTGGCTAATTGACTAAATCTTCCAAATTTTCAAAGGAAGTTTAAACAGATTAATGTTGGAAAATTAAAACTCATCTGGTTCATATTCATTTAGACTCTTGAAGGTAGAAGCTAATTGTGGGGTTCAGCAATTTACTTTGAAGGGTTTGTCTTTGTAATGAAATTCAATGATTTCCTAATTGTGCTATGTTCCTGCTGGTAAATGTATCTCGTGCCATGATCTTAGGTTAGATTAATGTTTTTTTAGTACTTTGGAGATAAATCTATCTGTGGGTGTTAGTATGCTTAGCTATCTCGTTGCAGGAAGACATATAATCAGACTTCAAAGTATCCTGACATCCTTCAAACCGTGGGTTTCATGACTACTGATTCAAATACATTACCAAATATTCTGGGTCTCAACTTTTATCTCTATTTCAGTAGAGCTTCATTAGTTACCTTATGATTTCTGGAGGAGACAAACCTGTAAAAAAATTATTCAAAATTTTCCAATACCACTTCATATCATTTGTTCATTTCAGTTACTATTTCATTTTGTTCTTGGTCTTTCTTGATTTTAGTATGTGTCTTGTATGCATTACAGAACAGCTTTGACTAATATGTGTTTTCTACTTGCTTAATTTGCACGTAGCCCAATAAGGGGACATTGTGAGTAGAAAATTTCAATGAGGACCCGTTACTTTTAGGTCCAAGGTACTTCAAATTTTCCTTCAACCTCTTCCAAATGATTCACTGAGTTTGATTTAGAATTGGGGTGATTAAGTTTTGTTTGGAAACATGTTTAATGTTGGTCGGGTGTAGAGTTAGGAATCTGAGCCAGTTATTAATTCGAGACTAAGCTATTTGTTCGTCTCTATAGGGTTGAACGAAGTATAATTCATGTCAATCCAAAAAAGTAAGAAACCCAATCTGCTAGTTAAAAATATATTTTCCATTGATATGAATATTGAATTATGCTGTGCAAGGAAATTGGTAAAAGTATGGTAATATGCTTACATTTGATTATTGAGATAGTACTAAATGAAGTTCATTTATATTGAGAATGTGTTATTACTTTTATTGGAAAGTAGCTCTAAATATTGACAATATGCTTGCATCTTTAGTCAAAGTATAGTATTGAAAGAGACAATTATTTGTCAGTTTTGAATAGTTGTGTAAGAATTTTATTTCATGTTAAATCTTGTGAGATCTTATGTGATTATTATGTGTATTTCCTTCAAAACAGGTAAACAAACCTTAGACTTTTGATCCTCAAAGAATTGAGTGGATTAGTGAAACTGAATATATGATTGTGAAGATGTTAATTTACTGTGAAATTGTATCTTAGAAAGATCATTGGACAACCAAGTTAGGTTGGAAGTCCAATTTGGTGAACTACGAAGCCTCTGATCTCGTTACGTAGGTAAGGTCATTTTATATAAGCCCCCAATGCTTAGTTTTGGTCATTAGGTTTTTTTTTGGATTCTTTATTATATTATTATTGATTATTTTAGTTAAATATTTTTTATATCTTTCTTTATTGAATTTTATGGCTTGAACAAAAATATCTTTTGTAGCACAATTTTACTAACTAGTTTTAATATATTGTATGTCTGACAGAAATTTCATTTATTGAGTTTAAGTATTTCTAATTCTAATTTAAACAATTTAGAACTTTCTTTAAAATAATTTTCTTCCTTATATTATTATAATTTGACAAATTCATTAATTTTAGTTAGACCTCTATTAGATGTTAGAATGGATTGTGTGTTATGTTCAAGTAAAAATTTTGGGCATGACACTTGGAATAGTAAAGGAATATCTGAACTTGGTAACATCTTTGACTCTGGTTTTGTTAGAGATTACCATTACATCAAAGAAAAGTACTCTTTGACGAAGTCACAAAGAAGAACATTTTCTATTTTGAAGAAAGCATTGTTTAACATGAAGTTTCCCATTGAGATGAAGTGTAATACTAAGATTATTGAGAATTTGAAATGGAAGGATGATGTTTCCCTTTATAATATAAATACGACTAAGCTATATAAACTACTTACAAACTCCCAAGAGGTGCTAGTGCATGTCAAAACCATTTGGAATGTCAATATTGATGTTAAATCTTGGTCTCTTATCCTTAAATATTGTTAGTGCAAGTACCTTAAACCTAAAAAAGCTTGCTTTAGATGGCTTCTATTAATTAAAAAGTTGGTCATTGATTCTTCTTCTCATTATTTTGATTCTGTCAATAAGATGTGTACTATTTGCAATGTCCTTGAAGATTTTGATAACCTTTTTCTATTGCACATATGCAAGAAATGTTTGGGATTTGTTTATGGGGAATATTTTTGTGTGGGATATTAGGAAAAAAATTTCTTGGCATGAAATTTTGTTTGGTTTTGTTGATGGTTGAAGTGAAAAAGTTAATTTCTTTTGGCTTGCTCTTTCCACTGAGATTTTATGGTTTATCTAGAAAAGGAGAAATGAGGATGTGTTTTAGGCCAAAGTGAGGCACCTTAGAAAGTCTTCTAGTAGAATCACCTTCTATAATATTTTTGCACATGTTACAATAACCTTGGATCTATACCTTAAGATAGATTTATGAAGATTGTTGGTGAAGGTTCAACAACTATTTACAAATTAGACATCAAATTTGCCCAGTTCTAGCTACATGACTACAGGAAGAGGATGAAAATTTTGTCAAGGAATATACAAAATTTCAAGAACAATATTATAAAATTCACAAGTATGACAACAATTTTGATGAGGTTGTTGATTTGAAAGTCAAGAATCAAAACCTTGATAATAGTGAACATAGGGATGTCATTTCTCCACCTATTGGTACTTTTGAATTTGATGCATACAAAGAAAGCAAAAATCAAGGTTCTACTATTGGTCTTTTTTTGGTATTTTTCTTATGGTCTTGGACTATGAAGAAATATGCTCTCTTATACTATTGTAATGATCAGTCCTTTGTTGTAGGACAATCGAGTGTTGTCTTTGGTTGATATTTATTGATTGTCAAAGATGTTCGATATAAATTCTTATGCTAATTGATTTCTAAATTTATACTGATGAGCTTGAAATGAATTTATAATCATAGATTTCATGTTTAGAAACTATCACTTTGTATGCATTAAAATTACATAATTCATTAGCAAACTTCATGTGTATGCAATCAAAAGCACTTAATCTTCCACTATTGTACAAGTCATCATAAAGAAATCATGATTTTTATTATGAATGTTGGACAAGCACATATCCACATATCTTTTGGAATTCCCATCATAGTTCATCCATTGAAATTGTATTTTATCAATTAAAATTTTTAAACAATAACAATGAATGAGGACATATTGGGTGATGCCAAAAGACATGTCCCAAGTTATTTTTCAATTTCTTGAAACATCTAAGACAAGATACACCTCCTATTTTATTGTGATAAGGTATCTTGATGAGATCAAATAGGCATTGCTAACCATGGTTTTGAGTGAAGTTTGGGAGTCACAGCTAGTCAGTTGTAGAAAAGGTTGTCATACTTCAAGGCCTTGTTATTTAAAAGCATTCACAAATTAAAATTCCATTTATAATGGCTTCCATTAGAGTAATATTGATAAATAAAATGCCCACATATTCCATGCTTTTATAGATGTTTAGGAGAATATGTTAATCGTCAAAAAATATCAACATATAATGCAAAAGAAGAATAAGGGATTCTTTTAATGGCCAATTTTGAAAAAAACCATTATAAGTCATACTCACTAAAAGATGGAATAAGTTCAACATTCACTTATATATTTCATTTTATTCTTTTTATCAAAATAATTATTCTAATGAATACATTAGAAGCAACAACATGAAGAAAAAGACTTCAAACTAGGGAAATGAGGTGTCTACCAATGTGACAAAAAACCATCACAAAAATTACTACAAGTTTAGTAGTAGTTGTTTAACCCCAATTTATAAAATTTGCTTCTCAAGCAATGTCATTGGTAATATAATGCTACTGCCACTAGTACATCATCCTTCATGGTGTAGGAAAAGATAGCTTATAGATTCTTTCCATTTATGTTCTTTCATTGGTAATGATTTCATTGACATTTGTGAGGAACTAGAGCACCTAGAGCATTGCACACTTAGTAAAGAGTAAAAGGTTGAGCTTGAGTAAGGATAAATATATTTCCCACGTTAGTTCTAATCCTTGCCTCATACTCTGAAAGAAAGGCATGCATATTATGGACTACTTAGAATTGAGATGTGAATCTTAAAGATGATAACTTGTATGGAGCTATATCCAACTTCAATTTGTTAAAGAGTAATTCAAACCCTTAATATTTATACCAATACAAAATGTTTAATAATGAACCCTTTTTTGTTGTATCCAATCTTCACTAAGTACTTAAATGGAACTTGGTTTTGATCATTGATATAAACACTTAAGTAAATCTTGATTTTGATCATTTGACGTAATCACTCTTTTGAACTCTAGGATATTAAGACAAATTTTGGTTGTGTAATTACTATTTCTATAATCTCAATTGCATGATGTTTGAATTGGTATACTAATAGAGTTCATTTTTTTAAGAATTGTTTTGGATTTTCAAAATATTTCTTCTTTTCAATGTCTATTATTAATAAAATATTATTTATGTCTATCCTCATTTCTAAAATATTTGAAAGTGGTGCTTCCAAACCTCATATATTTTTTAAAAACCTTTTTCATGTTTCCCTTTTCTAGGTGGCATAGATCAATAGAGCATGTTGGGCATTCAATAACACAGTCAATAATTAATTGATATATGTAAACCACATAAAGGTATTCAGTTAGAAATATTTTATAATCCAATGCATAAGCTAGTTAATGACAAAAAATTATAATCTTGATAAATATACAAAAATCTAAAACAATGCAATTCAACTAGTGAGACTTATCAAGTATAATCTAATTCATGTATTTCCCCATGACAAATGGCGATGCCAACCATTTAATCTATGAGAAAGAAGAACAAATGACTAAGTTTTTACTTTCCCATACTCATCCAAAACCAAACAAATACTTTGGTAATGCCCTCATTAGATTTGAGAAAAATGAAAAGCTTAATGAATAGCAACTCTAGTAGTCCAATAAACACTTTCATAAAAAAAAAAGCATTACCTAAATTTGAACACAAATGACAATTTCTAGGCTACCTATTTTTGGTGAAAGCATCTGATACATTTGGTGCAAATCATGTGAGGTTTGCCTCATTCAAAACATCCACAAGACTGTCATTCCACCAAATCAATATATATGTAATCAATAAATAGTATCAAAGTATTTACCTAAGATAATAGTTGGTTCATAGTAGGCCTTAATTCTAGCATAAGGAGAATTAGGAGGCTAATGATGGATCTACCACTCTCAATTCTTGTCTAAGTATTTATGGTATCTTTCCATCTAGACCACTTATATCCATGGTCCTAAAAATCATACTACTATTTAAACACCTAGCTACTGGCCTCACAACCTCTAAAGTATATCAATTACATTCAAACTATAGATTTAATGAATCAAGTCTCAATTCCACAAACTCATGAGAGCCACCTACTATAAGGAATGAAAGAAATGAGTTAAGAAATGAGTTGCCACAATCTTGAAAACCTATAGTAGAAAGAAAAGAGTTGCCATAATTACTAAGCAATGCTTGCTAAAAATTTTATGATTACCCTTTCCCTTAAATTTTTGTTTTTGATTTACAAAAATTAGAAATTCAGACTAAAATTATTCCTTTGATTTATTATAGATTATGTAAAAAACAAGATATGATATAAATCTCATAATTCAATCTATTTCTCTAATTATTATATTTTTGCGTCAAATTGGCAAGCGTCGCCATGTGTCGAACACCTCTGTTGAGTCTCTCTCAGTTGCAAACATTTCAATCATTCTTAAGCATCAAGTCACTCACCAAATTGAAGTCATCGATCTACATTCATAGTCACAAATTATCAGCGTCACCTATTTTCCGTACCAGTCGTTGGGTAAGTGCAAGAAGATGGGGGGCCAAAAAGGGGTCTTAAGTGGCCACTTTTTTTCTGAAATCAGGAAATACTGGCCTTGGATGAGAAATTGAGCATAGTTACACTCAAAATTTGGAGATGCAACCAAAACAATGTTCGTAGTGCTCCGAGTCTACTTTCTAAACTACTATTTTTTTTAAAAATGGCATAGATTAAGGGGTTCAAAAGAGGGAGCCACAAAAATTGGTGTTGAATCTGTCAAAAAAACATAACATAGCATGTTTTGTGGCTCCCTCAAAAGGTCAACTTTTTTTAGTATTTTTAAAATCACTTTAGTGAGAAATTAGCTAATAGCATGTAGTTTATCCCTGATTTTTTTGATAATTTTTTTATGAATATTTGATTTTTTACTAATTTTCAAAGTAGACACATCCTAAAAAATAGAATTTTGGCCGTGCTACCCCTATAAATTTTGAAAACTAATTGAAAATCATTTTTTTATTTTTTTAATATTTGTAGAATGGAGTCTAGTTTCTAAATATGTAATTTTTTTGAAATTTCAATGAACAGTTAATTTACAATGAAAAAAAGACCAAACAGTGGTTTTTTGCCAAAAACGAACACACAAACAAAAGAAATTAAAGATGAAAGGCTTAACATTGTTAAAATGTGAAAAAAATTACATCGTCAGATAGCTAAGAGAGAGCCTAACATTACCCAGGTGTTTGATTTGTTTGACCTTGAAACACATGCAAATCTGAGGGTTAGCATGAACGAAATTATGTGAAATCTTGAAGAATATGGAAAAACACGTCTGTGGATGTTGAAAAGGCACTCCAAGCCTTTGGGTTGGAAATCCAAAGCAAATCCCAAGCCCAAGGCTTGGGATTCCCAAAGCAAACCATAACACGAGTGCATTATAATGCGCTCGCATTTTTTTTTCTTTGCATTTTTCCTTTTCCGCAAAAGTTTGTGTTGTTTTTCATGTTTGAAATAACGCAAGCGCATTATGTTCAACTTAAATTTTTTTATGTTCAAGGCTATTAATCATGTATGTATGTATGCCTATATGTATGTATGTATGTATGTATGTATGTATGCATGTATGTATGCTATATGTATGTATGTATCTATGTATGCCTATATGTATGTATGTATAGTGTCGAGGGTAGAGGAGGGTAGAGATGGGAGTGACCCAGATAGGGGAGGAGAGGGGTGGATAAGGATTGAGTGATTAAGGTTTAAGGTTGAGGGTTGAGCATTTAGGGATAGGATTTAGAGTTTAGGGATAAGGGATTAGAGTTTAGGACCTTGAGGGATTAGGGTTTAGGGTTGAGGCTTTAGGGATAGTGTTTAGGGTTAAGGGTCGAGGGATTAGGGTTAAGGTACAGTGTTGAGGGTAGAGGGATTAGGGTTTAAGTTATAGTTTAGTAGTTCTTGTGGATAGAGCCAGTAAACAATGGGAGATTATTTGCCTGTTTCATAACAATATACCTCCCCTAAGTGCGAGGTGGACAGCAAGAAACATAGATGTACCCCAATGCAAAGCTTTTCTCATAATGATCATCCTTCTGATTTCAGTTGTTAATTACTCATTGTGGATGTACCATACGCAAATCTTTTCTCATAGTGTGTACACCTATTGGCATACTGAACCCTAGATGGGCCAGAAAAACATGCCATATAACATTACTAACATTAAAAAATTCATAGCCATTTTTCTGACATATTCTTGCAACTCAAATATCTTTAAGAGAAGAGTGTCAAAAATGATGGGTTTAACAACCTAACATAAGGCAAAGTAGTTTTGTTGGGTTTAGGTATAGGGTTTAGGGTTTAGGGTTTAGGGATTAGGGTTTAGGGTTGAGGGATTATGGTTTAAGGTATAGTGTTGAGGGTTGAGGGTTTAGGGATAGGATTTAGGGTTGACAGATTAGGGTTTAGGGTTGATGGATTAGGGTTTAATGTTGAAAGTTGAGGGTTGAGGGTTGAGGGTTTAGGGATAAGGTTGATGGTCAAGGGATTAGGGTTAAAGTAGAGTTTGAGGGTAGAGGGATTAGGGATAGGGTTTAGGGTTGAAGGTTTAACGATTGAGGGTTGAGGCTTTAGGGCTGAGGGTTAAGGGATTGGGGTTTAAAATATAGTGTTGAGCGTCGAGGGTTTATGGATAGGTTTTAGGGTTTAATTTTTAAGGGTTAAGGGTTGAGGGATAGGGTTTAGGGTTTAGGGATAAGGGATTAGGGTTTAAGGTATAGTGTCGAGGGTTGAGGGTTTAGGAATAGGGATAGCGTTTAGGGTTTAGGGATGAGGGATTAGGGTTAAGGGTTGAGGGATTAGGGTTTAAGGTATAGTGTCAAGGGTTGAGGGTTTATTGATAGTGCTTAGGGTTGAGGGTTGAGGGATTAGGTTTTAGTGTTGATGGATTAGGGTTTAAGGTATAGTGTTGAGGGTTGAGGGTTGAGGGTTGATGGATTAGGGTTTAGGGTTGACGGATTAGCATTTAATGTGAAGGTTAGGGTTAGAGTGTCGAGGGTAGAGGGATTAGGGATAGGGTTTAGGGTTGAAGGTTTAAGGATTGAGGGTTGAGGCTTTAGGGATGAGGGTTTAAGGCTTAAGATATAGTGTCAAGTGTTGAGGGTGTAGGGATAGGGTTTAAGTTTTAAGGGTTAAGGGTTGAGAGATAGGGATTAGGGTTTAAGGTATAGTGTTGAGAGTTGATGGTTTAGGGATAGGGTTTAGGTTTGAGGGATTAGGGTTTAGGGTTGATGAATTAGGGTTTAATGTTGAGAGTTGAGGGTTGAGGGTTGAGGGTTGAGGGTTTAGGGTTTAGGGTTCAAGTTTTAAGGGTTAAGGGTCGAGGGATCAGAGTTAAGGGTTGAGGGATTAGGGTTTGACGTTGAGGGTTGAGTACATTGAGGTTCGAGGGTTAAGGGTTTTGGGATAGGGTTGAGGGTCGAGGGATTAGGGTTAAAGTAGAGTGTCAAGGGTATAAGGATTAGGAATAGTGTTGGAGGGTTTAGGGATAAGGGATTAGGGTTTAAGGTATAGTATCGAGCCCATTGAGGGTCTAGGAATAGGGATAGCATTTAGGGTTTAGGGATGAGGGATTAGAGTTGAGGGATGATGGATTAGGGTTGAGGGTTGAGGGATTAGGGTTTAAGGTATAGTGTTGAGGGTTTAGGGATAGGGTTTAGGGTTGAGGGATTAGAGTGAAGGGGTTGAGGGATTAGGATTTGACGTTGAGGGTTGAGGGTTGAGGCTTTAGGGTTTAGGGATAGGATTGAGGGTCGAGGGATGAGAGTTAAGGGTTGAGGGATTAGGGTTTGACATTGAGGGTTGAGTACATTGAGGTTTGAGGGTTAAGGGTTTCAAGATAGGGTTGAGGGTCGAGGGTATAAGGATTAGGGATAGGGTTGGAGGGTTTAGGGATAAGGGATTAGGGTTTAAGGTATAGTATCGAGCCCGTTGAGGGTCTAGGAATAGGGTTAGCGTTTAGGGTTTAGGGATGAGGGATTAGAGTTGAGGGATGAAGGATTAGGGTTGAGGGTTGAGGGATTAGGGTTTAAGGTATAGTGTTGAGGGTTTAGGGATAGGGTTTACGGTTGAGGGATTAGAGTGAAGGGTTGAGGGATTAGAGTGAAGGGTTGAGGGATTAGGATTTGACATTGAGGGTTGAGGGTTGAGGCTTTAGGGTTTAGGGTTTAGGGATAGGGTTGAGGGATTAGGTTTTGACGTTGAGGGTTGAGGTTCGAGGGTTTAGGGATAGGGTTGAGGGTCGACGGTTTAGGGTTGAGGTAGACAAGGAGCGACTGAGAGACATAGAGAGGGGAGAGGTAGAGAGGTGAGGGGGAGAGATAAGTGAGATATAGAACATGAGCTAATGGAACTAGAGATGAGATATTGTAAAGGTGCTATCGAAGGTGAGATAGGCACAAATATTAATGGATCAATCTATAGCAGGACAAAACGCGAGCCAATAAACAATGGGAGATTATTTGCCTATTTCATAACGATATACCTCCCCTAAGTGTGGGGTGGATAGCAAGAAACATAGATTTAGGGATTAAGGATAGGGTTTAGGGTTTAGGGTTTAGGGATAGGGTTTAGGGATAGTGTTGAGGGTTTAGGGATAGGGTTTAGGGTTGAGGGATTAGGGTTTAGGGTTGAGGGATTAGGGTTTAGGGTTGATGGATTAGGGTTTAATGTTGAGAGTTGAGGGTTTAGGAATAGGGATAGAATTTAGGGTTTAGGGATGAGGGATTAGGGTTGAGGGATTAGGGTTTAGGGTATACAATAAATAAACTAGAATTTAGGCAGGGTTGGGAAAATTTTGTGAATCATCATGGGTTAGAGATTGGAGATTTTACTATGTTCAAGTACATATCCAAGTCATATTTTAAGGTTAAGATATTTCAAAGAACAGGGTGTGTGAAAAATATCAATGCTCTTCAACTTATGAATACCAACATTGATACAAATAAAAGATGCCCTTTTTCTAACAAAATATACAGTTCAAGTCAAATAATGGGCAGCAACTTGCTGAATGAATTGGTTTCTGATGGGGAAAATAACAATGATGTTGAATCAATGGAAGAAAATCAAAATTAGGGTTGAGGGTTGAGGGATTAGGGTTGAGGATTGAGGGTTGAGGGATTAGGGTTTAGGGTATAGGGTAGAGGTTTCAAGGTTGAGGGATAATGTTCAAGGTTGAGTGTCCAAGGTTAAGTGTAAAGGGTATATAGGGTTTAAGGGTTTAAGGTTTGAGGGATTAAGGGTTTAAGAGTTGAGGGATTAGGGTTTAAGGCATAGTGTCGAGTGTAGAGGGTTTAGAGACAAGGTTTATGGTTGAAGGTTTAAGGGTTGAGGGTTGAGGCTTTAGGACTGAGGGTTAAGGGATTAGGGTATAAGGTATAGTGTCGAGGGTAGAGGGTTTAGGGATAGGGTTTAGGATTTAAGGTTTAAGGGTTGAGGGTTGAGGCTTTAGGGATAGGGTTTAGTGTTTAGGTTAAGTGAGACACCTAGATGACTAAGGACAAATGAAGATGCATATAAGGAATGACTGAGAGACCTAGAGAGGGGAGTGGGAGATAGAGGTGAGAGATAAAGAGGTGAGGGGAGAGATAGAATAAAATGAGAGAGTGAAGTTGACAACTTGAGGGAAAGATGGGTAAGGAGGAGGGAGAGAGGTGGAGAGGAAGGGAAATATCTAGAGAGCCCTGAGAGATACACAAGTGAGAGACCTATAACCTAGGGAGAGAGGGGTGAGAGAGATAGGGGAGAGATGGGGGTGAGGCAGATAGGGGAGGAGAGGGGTGGATAAGGGTTAAGGGTTTAAGGCTTTAGGGTTTAAGGGTCAAGGGTTGAGGGTTTAAGGGTTGAGGGTTTAAGGGTTGAGGTATTAAGGGTCTAAGGGTTGAGGGATTAGGGTTTAAGGTATAGTGTCGAGGGTTGAACCCTAATCCCTCAACCCTCGACACAATACCTTAAAACCCTAATCCCTCAACCTTGGGGTTTAACGTATAGTGTCGAGGGTTGAGGGATTAGGCTTCAACCCTTGACACTATACCTTAAACCCTAAGCCCTCAACCCTTAGACCCTTAATACCTCAACCCTTAAACCCTTAATCCTTAAACCCTCAACCGTTAAACCCTAAACCCTTGACCCTTAAACCCTCAACCCTTATCCACCCCTCTCCTCCCCTATCTGCCTCACTGCCATCTCTCCTCTATCTCTCTCACCCCTCTCTCCCTAGGTTGTAGGTCCTCACTTGTATATCTCTCAGGGCTCTCTAGATATTTCCCTTCCTCTCCACCTGTCTCCCTCCTCCTTACCCATCTTTCCCTCAAGTTGTCAACTTCACTCTCTCATTTTATTCTATCTCTCCCCTCACCTCTCTATCTCTCACTTCTATCTCCCCCTCACCTCTACCTCTCCCCTCTCTAAGTTTCTCAGTCACTCCTTGTCTACCTCTCCATCCATCCTTAGCCATCTAGGTCTCTCATTTAACTTTAAACCCTAAACCCTATCCCTAAATCCTCAACCCTTAAAACTTAAATCCTAAACCCTATCCCTAAACCCTCAACCCTCGACACTATAACTTAAACCCTAAACCCTATCCCTAAAGCCTCACCCCTCAACCCTTAAACCTTAAACCCTAAACCCTCTACCCTCGACACTATACCTTAAACCCTAATCCCTTAACCCTCATCCCTAAATCCTCAACCCTCATCCCTTAAACCTTCAACCCTAAACCCTCTACCCTCGATAGTATGCCTTAAACCCTAATCCTTCAACCATTAAACCCTCGACCCTTAAACATTGGGCAAACTTTTGCAAAAAAGAAAAAAATGCAAAGAAAACAATAACGCGCTCGTGTTATAATGCGAGTGAGTTATGCTCGCATTATGGTTTTGTCTTGCTAAGCCAAAGGCTCGGCAACACCAAGCCATAACGCGAGCGCGCTATAACGCGCGTGCGTTATGGCTTTTTAAAAAGTTTTAAGAATTTGGCCACTTTTTGGCCCCCCTTCTTTTTGCACCTGCCCCGTTGTAGCTACTCATCTTGGAAATGTGACATTGGATCAAGTTTGTGTAAGTTAATTATATTAATATTAGAAGAATTTGTGTGCCGGTTCAAAGGAGAATTCCTTGTTAGTTTAGCTAGATCCCTCAAAGCAGTTACATAGTGCGGCAAGTTACGTAAACAATTAAATCCAAAAATTGTTTATGAAAACAATTAAAATGAAAGCTTCCTGTAATATGGAATGAAATGATTTAATGGGGAATCTTATGTAGTTATGATGCACAATATGGCCAATATGCAATCGAAGATATTATGCCAGTCAAAAGTTATGGATTATCCTCTTTTCACTATGTTTGCAGATTTGTTAGGAAGTTTTTATAAGGTTCTAGTGAAGCAAAGTTGGACACTTCAAATTTTTAAACTCGTCGATGAATTCATTAGTCCAACAACTCATCAAAATTCTAGCATTACACTTTGGCAACACTTCTCCAGTTTGAAAACTCATGATTAAGGGAGAGGGCCAGTTGCCGCCCACGCCCCAATAACCACTATGTTTTTGTGCACTTGAACCCCCAATTAAAATTTTAAAAAGAACCAATACATGTAAAATACCAACCTAATAAATTAACACAAATGCACCAATACATGTTCACAACATTTGTACATGTTCACAAATGCACCAATACATGTTCACAACTCCAATAAATTAACCAATAAAATTAAGACAAGTGCACAAATGTGATGGTGAGCGGTTACTGGCACATTGTTGCACATCTATGGGGCGACATGTTGAAATGACACTTTTTCAACCCATGTGCACGTAACGCGTCCTATAGGGAAATGTATAAGTGCCCAGAAGCTGAAAGAATAGCTTTAAGCTCTTCGGTCGCATACGCAGAAACCCAAAAAAAATCATCAAAATCTGATATGTCTAACTATAAGTTTGATGTGTGCGAAGTTAGGGTGGGTGGCTACTGGGCCCTCTCCCTTAGTCTAAAATTCCATTATTTGTCGAAGGCTTTAAGAGTTTGGCCAGTTTTAAAATATTCAAAATTTCTTTATTATCAGAGCTCTCTTAAAAGGTTTAAAAAACTCAACTTTCCCTTAGGGCATTTTTATGGATTTTATCAAATTTGGGCGAAGATTTTTGGGGTTATGAGAAACCCCTCACATTTCACTTACCTACACACAATTCTAAAGTTTCAAAAGACCCTCGAATTTAAACTTACGTGGAACTTTTCAGAGAGTTTTGAATTACATTGGATTTTTCAGAGTCCCGAACTCCTGACACCACAAAGTGTTTGAGAAAAAACGAATTTCAAAATGTAAAGGATAGAAGAACCTTGTTTTCAAGGGATGTTCTAGTAGCATAAATGAAACCATGAACCAGTTGTCATCATGCCTTGAAGGAATGCACTTATAGTCTGCCATGGTCGAAGAATATACAGAAAATGGATTTATTTTCAAACTTTCAAGTTTGGATTCCATTCAAGCATACGGTATAGGGAGATTTCGCTGGATATTTTAGTTGCAGATGCCCTGGTTGCCATTATTCTAGAGACACCAACAAAATTGATTTGTTTAAGAGGTTTTATAGATTCTGAAGCAAATTCCATGGTAGACGTGCTGAAACTGCCCTAGCAGAAATGTATGCAAAATGTGGTATCATTTGCAAGCCGCAAACCCTGTTGACAAAATGCTATGATTCTAGGGTGTATGCAAAACGGATTTCTCAAAAAAAAAATTGAAATTATAAAATAAATGCATTGGTAGTTATAAAGCCAATTCCCATGACCTATACAAGTGAAAGGAAATGTCAGAGATGGTAGTTTAAAATGCTCTGATAGACATTGATGTAAAATGTGGAAGAATAGATAGGGTTGTGAACTGTTCAATCGAATCCCTTGAAGAAATGTGGTCTCATGGAATGTCATCATTATGGGATATGTATGAGACATTGAGGGATCTTATTCTTGGAATAAATTTTGTATTTTGATGGTGAATTTTGTTGAACAGTGAGGTCGAAAGTTTTTGTAATCTGGATTCTATTTGGGGCAAGAAACTCGGGGAACATTCATGGAGCTTGAGACTGTAAGCCAGGGGGAAGTAGATAAGAGTCTTGTACCTGGAGGAGCCATTCATCCTCTCACCTGGCATGTCATGAATTACATGAAACTTGCTTGTGATCACAGAGCAACACTTGAGTAGGTTTTCGAAGAACTTGACATAGCTAAAATTGCAAGATCAATAGACAGTCCTTTGGACAGCTCTAAAAAAATTTCTTCTGTAGAGGGCTTCATCCTTGCCCATTTCTTTATAGGATTCTCATAAGCAACTTTTGTGTCAAACCAATTTTGGATGAGCTCAATGTTCAACACTAAGATTGTGGGTCATACAAATGGATTGGCAGAAAGGTGGGGAAATATGGGAGGAGGAGCAACACAGCTAGTGATGCCTCTAGTTTATGGTTTAATTCACAAATCCATAGGTTCTGTGAGCTTCACAGCATGGCGTATTGTGTTCTTTGTACTTGGAGTGATACTCATTTTCATGGGACTCATTGTGCTCGTCTTTGGACAAGATCTGTCAGATGGTAACTATACAACTCTTCATAAACAGGGGGAGAGGGAAAAAGACAAATTCTCAAAGATTTTATGGCATGGTGTCAAGAATTTTAGGGATTGGATCTTAGCTCTTACCTATGGATACTATTTTGGAGTAGAACTTACCATAGACAATGTGATTGCTCAGTATTTCTTTGATAGATTTGATTTAAATCTTCACACTCTGGGCATAATTGCATCCACATTTGGGCTTGACAACTTCGTAACCCGTCCATTTGGGGGAGTATTGTCTAACATTGTAGCATGTAGGTATGGCATGAGAGTACTAATATGGGATCTCTGGATTATTCAGACTGTGGGTTGAGTTTTCTATGTTTGGTTAGAAAAGGCAAATTCATTGAGCCTCTCTATTATAGTCATGCTGATCTTCTCCATTTTTGTGCAAGTAGCTTGCGGTCTGACTTTTGGAATAGTTCCTTTTATATCTAAAAGGTCATTAGGGATAGTGTCTGGAATGACAGGAGAAGGGGGAAACCTGAGATCAATGGTAACACAGCTTCTATTCTTTACTAGCTCCAAGTATTCCAACGAGACTGGAATCAGCAGGATAGGTGTCATGATCATTGCCTACAAATTACCACTGTTGGGGTTGTATTTTCCACGCTGGGGAGGAATTTTTTATTTATTCATTAATTTTCACCTTCCAAGTCTGAGAATGCTAATAAGGAGAAGTATTATGGATCAAAATGGTCTGAAACTGAAGAGCAACTAGGAATGGACAACATGAACATAAAATTTGTTGACAACTTGTGCACTCTTTTCAAAAACATGGGTTGAATTATCAGGTGATGTAGAAAAATAGCTCAAGAAGAAACAAATAGTTATGGCAGACCATAGAGAGTCTAATCTCTAAGAGAAACTGAATCAATACATACCAACTGTTACAGTTTTTAGTGTCACATGCATTGGTGTAGTTAGCTTTGATGAAGTCAAAGTTATTTGTTCTACATATGAATTTAAATACAGATAGTTTTAAAAGAGATCTGAAAAGCATCAGAACATTAGGGATTTGTATATATTAGATAGAATGGGAGGTTGAGGAGAAGGTAAAGCTTACTTTACTCTAAACTGACTTGGAAAATGTCTAACAAAATGAATCATGATTCAATAAACCAATATCAATATCTATAGCCAGCGCATGCAAACTATTCGACATAATGTCTTGGCAATCAAATGACCGTTAAACTTGCACAAAAACTCAAACCTTTAATTATAAAGTCATTTTTATTAAAGTTTGTAAAACATTTCTTTTAATGAGTTGACATCTACGCTCATTAAAAAGACTTTATAATTTTTTTAATGTTTTATAAAGTCTGAAAACAGGTAGTTAAGAGTCAGTTCGGAGTTGGTTATAGGATGAGGGGTTAGAAATATTATATTTTCGAATGTAAAGGGGTTCTTCTTTTTTTTGTTTCAGTTAGACTGGGGAAACAAGGGGTTTTTTGGCTTTCCCATTTTGATAAAAGGGTTTTTGGAGTTGTGTAACTTCGTAGAAACAATAAAGGAAGCATTCAAATCGTATGTTTTGTGTGTCTTTTTGTGTTACTATTGGTTTTTCATACGTCAAATTAGTAGTAATTTGGCCGATAGGCCATTGACATTCTATATGTGCACACATCTTGTAACTGCCAAAAATTTGGTAGTCCTTTGATCGTCCAAAAATTAAAAAAAATTGTCTTCTCAAAAAAAAAAATGGTTGTCAATAAATAAATACAAAAACCTATTTGTAGAAGATGGAAGGAGGAGTGGGGAAGATGAAAGGACTGAGAATAATTTTTAATTCTGCACAAGTCATTGTGCAAAATTAAAAATTATAAAATGTTGAGTAGTGCAATGGTATGTATAAGAAGCACTCCATTGTTCAAAAACTTCAATGCTTTTGGTGGTACGATGTATGGTTTTTGCTTTCATTTTGGTTTCTCTATTAATTTTTTGTTTTTCTAGCACAATTTTATTCAATATATTTACATTGCCTCATTTTTTTAACATGCAAATAAGATTTCAGGTGAGCTCAAGGAGAGTGCCAACATAAAACAAAAAAATTAGGAGGAATCCATCCAAGGTATGGAGGAAGATCTTCAATCTCCTCTTTATCTTCATGCTTCAATTTCATTCTTATTTGTGCATATTGTGGTTTTGCATGTAGTTTTCCCCTACTATGTAAAATCTCTTTGAGTTTTTCCATTGGTGTTGCTCCTCTGCTTTGGAGAAATCTGTAAAGCCTATTTGTGCTTTGGAGAAATCAAATCAAACCCTACTACTATTACTTTTATTCATTCACATTTAAATCCAACTTTCATCAAATCCCTTCATATTTTCATCACTGCACAAGAAAACAATTAGAGTGAAAATGAAAAAAATAGTGGAGTAAGTTTCTTTATATGTCATAGGTTTTGTGCTTTTTAAAATGTTTAAAACTTAATTAAAGCACTTTACTTAGGCTATTTTTTTTAATTTACTTTGAGTTATTTAATATGAATTTGTTTTGTGTTTTTAAATGTTTTTCTATTTAGTTTAATAAATTTAAAATAGAGTACAATATAAATTTAGTTTTTTTAATATTTAGTTTTTTCTATTTATGATGTTTATAAGCATAATAGAATATAGAGAAATATACTAGAATATAATATAATTTTTTTTTTAATATATATATTTTTTATATGATGTGTTGATAATCTTATATTTATTATGTTTATATTCAATTCTATTATAAGTTTATATTTATATTTCTAATATTTTATTCTAAATATAAGAGGAAAAATTATTTATATGCATTCTTTAGTTTTTTATATGCCTTTTGTGCATGTTTTAATATTTTTCTAAAATTAGTGCTCCACCACCTCCTAAATTATTATTTTAAAATAAATTATTATAAAATAGATTCTTTTAAATAAAATAAAATAAAATACATAATTAAAAATAAAATAAAATAATTAAATTTTCAATTAAATTATCGCAACCCTTAAAGGGCCATGGCTTAGGCCTTATTAACTTAAAAAAATCCTTTTATTATTAAAACTAAAAACTTTTCCTTTAAAGATTAAATTTAAACTTATTAATATATTTATTAGGTATTAATAAATTTTATAACTAGATTTTAAACATTGAACATAAAATTTAATAATAGATTGCACTCACTTGCATGCAAAAATTTAACTTCCCCTGTTTTATTGTAGATCCATGTTATGTAGTCCTACCTAAAAGACCAATCTCCTTGATTCTTTCCATTGGTGGCCCCTTTGATTTGGAGAAAGTTGTAAAGCCTTGTTAATCAAATCAAACCCTACTACTAAACTCCAGCAAGAAGGGATTTTGGAAAAACCATGTTTCTTCTTCCTCTGCATGCAAACCAAACCCTTCTACAAATTGAAAATAAATAAATTTATTTTCCAATCTATCATGAATCCATCTTGAAATCAAATTATTTATTCCTTCATATTTAAATCCAACTTTCATCAAATCCCTTCATATTTTCATCCTGTACAAGAAAACAATTAGAATGAAAATGAAAAAAATAGTGTAAGAGTAATTTTTCTATAGAAGATTTAATATTTTTGCATGGAAGGATATGATAAAATGAAAAAGATAATTATTTCTTTATTTATTATTTGTAGTTAACTTGAACTTCTTTTAGTAAGGGATTGCTTTATTATTTGTTTAGATCATGTTTTTTTAAAATTATGAAGTGTAATAATTAAGTTAGGATAAGGTGTTTTTATTTTTACTTATTTGCCTTTTATCATTTATATTTAAGATCAATTTTAATTTTACATTAAATAAACTAGATTAAGGACTTAAATAACATTAAATTAAATATTTATATAGGATATATTCATACAAATTCATGTAAATAAGAAAATGTAATTATTCTATTACCCACCAATTTTGTTCTCATGAACAAGTAAAGAGAGGATGATAAAAAAATAAAAAATAAAATAATAAACCCAGGGAAAAGAATGAAATGAAGAAGAAAGATAAAACGAAGAATTAGGTTTGTTTGTTCTCCAGCTTCAAAGCCTATCTACTTGCACATGCATGAAAAGAGAGGATGATAAAAATAAATAAATAAAATAATAATAAACCCCAATTAAATGAGTTTCATAATACATTATCTGCAACTCCAAATGCACTTCTTCCAATTTTCCCACACTACAAGGCCTTTACCCATTTTCTCATTTCATGAGTGAAAGGCTTAAATAAAAAAGATTTATGTTATTTATTTGAACTACCTTTCCATGAGAAGTATTACAGCTTATTTAGTTTTTTTCTTTATTGCATAAACTTTCACTTTTATTTTTTGAAGGTTTCATTTATTTCATGAATTCATGTAAATCTTTAAAATTGCAATAAGATTTTAGTAATTTATTAAAGTTTTTAAAACAAAGGGGTAAAAACTTTATTAGAAATCAGAAAAGAGCATTACAATAATAACCAAGGGATCCAGCCCCAGAAAACAAGGCGAAAACCCCACAGCATAAACAACATCAACTATCCTCATGTATCCTCCTATCCTCCTCCAAGAACTGGTCTAAATCCAGATGCAGCTCAGGGTTAACCTGATCCCAATCCTCAACTTTCCAACCACTATCATGCTCAGAGGCCCATTTGGCCAAGCAGTCGGCAGCTCGATTCCACTCCCTCGGGATGTGAACAAAGGATGCCTCCTCCAACCAAGAACTAACCTGAAGAATCCTCTGAACAACTAAAGCCAACTGCCAATTAATATCAGATATCTTTCGCTCATTCAAGAGATTAATCAAAATCTGTGAATCAGCTTCACATATAACTTTTCTCCAGCCCAAAGCAAGGGCCCTCTCAATAGCATGTAGAATTGCCAGACCCTCCATGAAGTTAACAGTCTTCACCCCCTCATGTATAGAGAACAGGAAAATCACCGACCCAGCTAAGTCCCTACCAACTCCACCAATTCTAGCAGGCCCAGGATTGCCCCTAGAAGAACCATCAGTATTGATCTTTAAAAATCCATTGGGAGGAGGTAACCACCTTCCAACCTGTTGAACCCTCTTTTTCCCTTGCCTACAGTTCCTGGAACTGACAAAAGAAGAATGAATTTCTTGAAGACCCAGTCTGGCCACCAACTCATCATCACCTCTCTCCAAGGGAAAAACCAAATCACATTTAGCTGAAACTGACTCCTGCACCATTCCTAGCATACACAGCCAAACTTGCCAACCCACCAACTTCTGATCACGAAAAATTCGGCGGTTCCGCTCCAGCCAAATCTGCCAAAGCAGAAAGGTAGGACCCACGAACCAAACTTCCTGCAAAAAGGAAGCCATAGAAGGAGGTCTTCCTATACTATCCCAGAATTCAACCAAAGAGCGTGCATGAATACAAGGAAGCTTCCATACCTCCCACCACCAATGCCAAAGCTGCACAACAAAGGGGCACCAGAAGAACAAATGTGAAGAATCCTCTTCTGCTCCCCCACACAAAACACAAATTGAAGGTCCTTGAAATCCCCGTTTACGAATGTTATCCCAAGTCAAACACCTATTCCAAGCTAAAGTCCAAACAAAGCAATTGCATTTAGGCCACGAGAGCTTATTCCACACCCTTTTCCACCAATGAACCTCTACCCCAATTAGCTTCTGAGCCAATAACACCTGATAACCAGAAGCAACAGAGTAAACTCCCTTAGGATTATGGGTCCAAGCAAGAATATCCTCTTCCAGAAGAGAACTACAACTCCTACTATGAAGAATCTTGTGAAGCTCAGCTCTATCTTCCGCAAGTCCCAAATCTGGCCACACTGCGGGATCCTTCCAATGAGCTACCTCCAACTGACCAAAAGAAGCAATAGACTTGAAGTCACTCACCCTAGCCCAGCCAGCCTCGAGAAATCTTTGGCACAAAGGAAGAAGGTTGGGGAACTGAGAAGTAAGTGGAGGGAATCCATCCCAAGAATCCAACCAGAAGAGAGCTTCAGTTCCCCATCTACAAATCCAAAATAAACCTTCCTTGATAAGCTTTGCACCCTTCTGAAGAGTATTCCAAATCACTGAACCTTTCCCCTCAAGAGGGTAACGAGGGAGATCCTGCCGTGGAATCCACGGGAAATACTTATGAGATAATATCCTGGCCCACAGTTGATCCGGTTCCACACACCATCTCCAAAAAAGCTTAGCAGCCACAGCCACTCTAGATAACGCAGACTATCGAAGACCAAGACCACCAAATTGCTTTGGGCTACACACAACATCCCACCTGACCAGGCTCCACTTGGAGGATGACAAACTTCCCGCCCATAAGAACTACCTCGCAAGAGAATCCAACTCCCTCAGAAAAACCATTGGAGCCACCTGAAGCATACATCGATAGGTAGGAAGAGCCTGCACCACCGACTTGAGAAGCTGAACTCGCCCCGCAAAAGACAACCATCTGTGGGTCCAATGATTAACTTTTGCATGGAGCTTATCAATAATATTCTACCAAGAACCCTTGGGAAGATGGCGAATAGAAATTGGGAAACCCAGATACGTCAAAGGGAGAACCCCTATCTGAAACCTCAAGATATTAGCAATTCTTCTCTGAATGGGGGTCGGCGTATTGAAGAAGAATATGGATGACTTCTCCTCATTAATCAATTGTCCTGAAGCAACAAGATATATGTCCAACACCTGCCTCAAGTTAGTAGCTTCCCTAACAGTAGCCATCCCCATCAAGGCAGTATCATCAACAAACTGTAAATGAGATTGCGGAGGCAAGTCTCCACCCCATCGCCAACCCTGAATGGTGCCAAGCTCCACCCTTCTTTTCAACAAACATCCAAGGCCTTCCACAAGAAGCAGAAAAAGATACGGAGAAAGAGGATCCCCTTGGCGCAAGCCCCTTGAGGCACTAAAAAGTTTAGAATGATCTCCATTTATCAAAACTGAGAAGGAAACAGACGTGACACAGCTCATGACCCATTGGATCCACTCCTCACAAAAACCAAAAGAAACAAGGATCTTCTGCAAAAAAGACCATCTAACCCTGTCATAAGCCTTAGCCATATCCAGCTTAATGAACATAGCCTTCTCGTGGGAGTTGTCCATGGAGTGGATGGTCTCCATAGCAATGACAACCCCGTCAAGAATCTGTCGACCCGCCACAAATCCACTCTGTTCCTCTGAAATCAGCACTTTAAGCCACTTCTTCAATCTCTCAGCCAATAAATTAGAAATGATTTTGTAAGCCACATTGCAAAGAGAGATAGGCTGGAACTGAGATAACCTATCAGCCCCTTCACACTTGGGTATGAGAGCAAGGAAGGTGGAATTTAGAGCTCGAAGCATCTGCTTATTCCTCTCGGACTCAAGGACAACCGCCAGAAGATCCAACTTTATGATATCCCAGAATTCCTGAAAAAATTCAATCGGGAAACCATCGGGACCAGGAGCTTTACCCTTCTTCATCTGAAACACAATCCCCTCCAGCTCATCAAGAGAGATATCTTTCATCAGATACTCATTCGCCTCCCTGGAGACCAACTGAGGAATACAAGAAAGAACATGTGCTTTCTCAACAGAGCCCCCTTGAGAATCCTCCCTAAATAAAGAAGCAAAATACTAAGATGCCTCAGCAGAGATTTCCTGAAACGAGGCAAGACGTTCACCCCTATCATTCACCAAAAAAGGAATGGAATTACCATGCCTCCTGTCCTTCACAGTATTAAAGAAGAAGGCAGTGTTTTTATCACCTTCCTGTAACCATTCAACCTGGGCCTTTTGCTTCCAATAGATTTCTTCCCGCAATTCAAATTCCTCAACCACTTTCAAAGTCTTAGCCTCCTCCCTTAGAAGATCCTCAGAGGCCCCATTCTCACGAATCAACCGTGTAATATTATTCAACTCCTCCTGGGCAGCAACCTTAGCATGAAAGATATTACCAAAACATCGTTGATTCCACCTTTTAAGCTGATATTTGATAAACTGAAGAAGCTTGGAGAATGTGTACATTGCCATACCAAAAGTTGGTCTACCAATCCGCCACCACTCAGCCACAAGTTCATGAAGAGTAGGATCCCGTAACCACATAATCTGGAACTTGAATGAGGGAGAATGAGGCCCCCGAGTAGAGATAATGCTAAGCTTAATAGGCCAATGATCAGAGCCTCTCCAATCAAGAATTTCAGATCGAGTGGACCATAAGTCTCCAACCCAATAACAGGAAACCAAGAATCGATCAAGCCTCTTAGCAACACAACTCTCACCAATTCTCCTATTATTCCAAGTGAAGCGACCATTACTTGGCAGAACATCAATAAGATTTAATTCAGAAATGCTATCTCTGAATAACAGAGCAGAAGGCTCCAACCTAGGAATACTACCTCTTTTCTCAGACAACTCCACAATAGCATTAAAATCACCAGCCATAACCCACGGATGGTAAGGAGCTAAGCTACGAACAAAACGAAGATGGGACCATAGAAGTTGTTTACCCGAAAACTCAACAGGAGCATACACATTAGAGAGGAGAATACACTCACCAGTCTCATACCAAGAGGCGACTAGGGATATAGAGGATCTAGAGGACATCCACCAGAGAGGGAAAATCTTCTGAGGGTTCCAAAAACAAGCCACCCCTCCAGAAGCACCAAGAGCCCCCATACACTGGCATTCACCATATTTCCACAACTTAGGAGCCATGGCCAACATATTATCTACAGATAATTTAGTCTCCTGAAGAAAAAGAACATCTGGAGAATGATTCCTAACCAAATCACGAACAGCTTTTTGTCGAGGGCCACTGTTCAAGCCCCTTACATTCCATGAGAGAACAATCATTTCTGGGGGCATGAAAAATGTGAATCCAGAGTCTTGACTGACCCTGACTCCACCAAAGTTTCCCCAATTAATTTAATCTTCTCCATATCCTTCTTCCTTCCCAGCTTGGAAGTCATGTCACCAATCCCTTTCTTCAGTTCAATTTGCTGAATACCCAAAAGAGGGGAGGCCAAAGAGCTCTTCCCCACAGTCTTGCCTCCTTTCAGGGGCAATGGGGAAACACCTCCACCACTCTTCGAAGCTCCAATAGAAGATTCTTGTTCAGTCTGGACACTCAATTGTTGATCTGTATCCATCTGCCCAACCCCAATCTCTTGCACAACCTGCATGGCCTCCAATGGTGGCCCATCCTGTCCTGTACCCAAAGTTCCCTGATCCAAGTTCAGCAACCCCGGATTCACTTCTCCCTGGCTAAGATCATCCAGCACCTCAACCTATTAAAAGTTTCATCAACCTGCCTCTCCCTCAAGGTTCGCTTTTGGCCCCGATTCCTATTGCAAGCCTTGACAGGGACATAGCCATCATCTCCATTACCATCACCCAGAATAGGCTCCTTACCATTATCAGCCCTAGGTGGATTACGAGAAGGCTGGGAAGGTTGGGGCACCACAGGCTTAGCCCTAGGGCAGCTACGCTGCAAGTGACCATATTCATGACAAAGACGACACCGAAAAGGTAGGGTTTTGTAATCTAGCTGTTGTACCCAAGTATATGATCCAGCACTCACTTCAATAGAATCTGGCAGTGGCTTGCTTAAATCAATTTCTACACAGATACGAGCAAAAGTCATTACCTTTTTATACTGCGTCTGTTGTGAAGACCCAACAGGTTTACCGAGCATTGAAGCTACCAAATGCAACACGTCATCCCGCCAACACTCAACTGGAAACCACGGCAACTGAACCCAAACTGGGATCCGACTTGGTAGTGCCTCAGTTAGGTTGAAGCCAGCATGCCATGGCTTGATAAATAAACCCACCTGGTTATAAAAATAGGGGCCGCCCTCGAAGACCTTATTCCGATCTGCCATGCAATCAAAAGAGACCATAAAAAAGTTGTTCGCAAGGAGCCTAATCTCCATCTCCCCCTCTGGCATCCAAGTCCGCTGAGCCCAGGATTCCAAAAATTGCAGCGAGACTCAAACCCATGAACTTGCAATAAAAAGAGTGCCTTGAATAGTATTCAATATCATCTGCAAGCATTTCCATCGGGATAGTCAACTTCGGTCGTTCTTCGCATCTTTCCAAACACCCATTAATCTTCGTTATTCGGGAACCACTAACCGATCCTAGATCATTCATCTCCATCTCTGAAGAAAACAACGTATTATCAAAAACATTCACTCCATGCACCGAAGGCTTCGAACCAACTGCTGATCGGAAATCCAATTTGGGGCTAGCCCCAGATGTTTCCCCACCCTGCATAGCAAGAAACAAGAACCCCAACAGGCATGCAAACCCCCAGAACACGTTTGCAAGAAATGGAAAAAGACAAAACCCCAAGGGAAGGATCAAAACCCTTCCACCCACAAGCCACCCAAACGGCAGCAAGAAGGCATCCAGAAAAGAAAAAAAACCCACCTCCACCACCCCGAAAGCTTCAAAAAACCCCCCACAACGCAGAAGCGAGCAACACATAGAGAACGAGCTAGGGCACGGTCGCCCTAGCTCGGCTTGCAGAGCACACGAACGCCATTTTCATTTGATTCAGTAATTTATTAAAGTAAAAAAAATATGTTTTTTTAAATAATGGATAAGCCCTTCCAATGAAATATGTATGGTTGTAGAGCTAAATCTTCTTACCTATTCTATAGTTGATTTCTTTAGAAGGTTGCCTTTATTCGTTTTAAAATCTACTCTATGATTTTAGTTTAAAAATTAGTTACCTTTATTTGTTTTAAAAATCTGCTTTATGATTTTAGTTAAAAAATTTAGTTAGCTTTATTTGTTTTAAATATATGTTTTATGACTTTTGTTCAGTTATTTAATCATTACAATATGTCCAAAAATATATGATAAAAAATACAGTGTGACATAAAATTTAGCTAAGATTTATAGCATGAATATAAGAGAGTTTATTAGATTTTGTTTTCTCTTCATTTTTATAACCATTCATTTTTATTTGAAAAAATCTTATTATGTATAAATGAATCAAAATTTATAAGGCTATATTAAAACTTTTTTTTAAAATGGTTTCTAATGGAGAATGAAATAATTTTGAGGATTCTACTATAATTTTAGTGAGCTAGATTTTTAATTACTCATTACTCACTAAATTTATCATAAACCCAACTTTATATAAGAATGTACCATTTGTTGATATAAAGTTGGGTTGATAATTCATATTTCTATTGTCAAATGTTTTGATTAGAAATGGGGTTAGATTGTGTAACCACCTATTATATTGGTTGGATTAAATTATCATTTTGGACCAAATTCAATTAACTAAAATTATATAGTATGGAGGAATCATGAGATAAAATAAGGAGAAACAATTAATATTTTTAATTTGGAATATTAATTACTCACTAAATTTATCATAAAAATAATATTAAAACTCTTTTTTAAAATGGTTTGTATATATATATATATTCCGCTGCTTCGTAATTTAGAGCTTTTGTTTTTTTTAAACTTTTGTATTTTTTTGTAACTTTTTATTACATTCTAATTTAGAAATTTCTAAATTATAGAGTATTCTAATTTATTAAAAAGATAGTAGAGAAAAAATAGTTTAAAAAATCAAATCAAGATTTATATATTAGAATTTTATATTATATATTATAATATAATATATCCATTTTATTTTTTTTAAAAGATAGCATAGACAAAAAATAGTTTAAAAAATCAAATAAAGAGTTATATATCATAGAATTTTATATTATATATTATAATATTATATATGTATTCTAATTTTTTAAAAGATGGCATAGAGAAAAAAATAATTTAAAAAATCACATGAAGAGTTTTTTTTGGTTATATATATATATATATATATATTCCCCCTCCTTTTTAATTTATTAAATCCATAGCATAGAGTAATAATATATCTGTGTGTGTTTTCAATATCATTTTGGTAAGTTTTAATATTTACTAAAATTATAGCTCCACAACTCTTTAAAAATATAAACCTGTGATTTTATTTAAATATTAATTTTTTCTTGTCTCTATGTAGTTAATTTATACAACTTTTATTATTTAACTTACATTTAGGAAAATATTCATCTTCATAATTGTAATTATGGATTGTTTAGAAATTAATTTGTGTTAAATTGTGTTCTATTAAATTATTTTCTCTTAGTTATATAAGGGAAATGTTTGTATGCATCTCATTTACCCCTCTTTCTCTATCTTTAAGTTTTCTTAAGAGGATGGCTGTTCCAAGCCCACTCGTGTCAAGTAAATATTATTATTAGTAAATATTGTGATTGGAGTTGCTTAAATTTTTTCTCTTATTATGAATTTGCTTACAATTAAACTTTTTATAAGACTATTTAATACTAAAATATGTGATGAGCTAAAATTAATTAATGGTGCTGATATTTTAATAATATTATATGTTTATTTTTTCCTAAAGTATTGAATTGGTTTTAATAATATAGCGGAGAATTGTATTTACAATTTATTTTATATTAAGAAGAATTACTAAATAAAAATGAATGATATGAATTTTTTACATGTTTTTAATAAAAAATGGTAGAAAGGAAAATTAAGTTCATGCCAATATACGGTCGCTTGAAATATCATTTATCCATTAATCACGATATTATTGATTAAACACAATTGCAAATATTTAATAATGTGCTGATAATTTGTTTAATTTTTAGATTTGATTTGATTGTTTTATTTTTTATAATTAGGGTTAGAGTTTATAATTTTATTTTTAGCTTAATTGAGATTTAATTTCTAATTTTATGACATGATTTTTGTAGTGCTTATGGGTAAGTGCAAAAAGTTGGGGGGCCAAAAAGTGGCCAAAAAATTTTCAAAAAAAAATAATACATAACGCATTATGGTTGGTAGTGACGAGCCTAAGGCTCGGCAAAACCAAACCATAACGCGCTCGCGTTATGACTAATTATATATATATATAAAAGAGCATTTGTGCTCATTTCATTTCTTTATCTTCCTCTACACCCACGGCCTACAAACCCTAAGAAGCGCGCTCGCGTTTTGAAGACTCGATTCAATAGCAAAATCTTACCGATTCATCGCCAAAATGCCGCCACGACGTTGAGCAAGCCAAAGGAGTGAATTTTATTTTATTTTTGTTTGAATTTGTTTCTAAATAGGTAGGTTTGAGTTGATTTTTGATGTAAATTTCCTTAATTGTCAGGAAATGTTAATGCACCTCCTCCTCCTCAAAATCCATAAAATCCTGAAGAGGAAATACCTGTCGAAGAACAACCTGAACAACAAACTCCTCCATCCATTCCTCGACATGCCCCTGGAACACAAGAAAATCTAATGGGGCAAATTGAAAACAATAAAAAAGAAATTGAAGACATAATTGCAAGGTTGAAAGATCCTTCAACTTCAACCTTGCATAGGTCCACGCTTGCTAAATCTCTTGAATATATTTTATCAAATGTAGATTCAATTAGCAAGCAAATATCTAGTTGGTTGGATAAGAGGAGAGAGTTTAGAGACTATTATGCAGACAAACTATCATATCAAGATGTGAAAAAGTTACAAATTTTACAAAATTAGACTTGTGTTCCATTTTCACAAACCCACAAACAAATCAACCTCCACCCATTACATGCAAGAGGTTCCCTATCCATTGGTGCAACAACCAAGTGATAAGGGACAATTTTGGGCAGAGGTGGTGGATGGTTTTTGACCATCCTCCATGCAATAATAATGAGGTCCTGCAATACTTTTTGAGGAAACTCTACTGAGAGTTTTTCCTCAATAAAGTGCCAAACTATTTTGATATGCGGGACTTCTAGGGTAGAGGTGGGGGGTCAGCACAAGATAGACCAGGGGCACGTGTTGACCCATAGCAGGTAGTGAGATGAGTAATCAGCAAACCAGCTCATGAGCATGTTTCTATCCATTCCATTGTGAAGGAGAGTGTTGAGGTTGATACACTTCAGTCCATTAGTGCCTTGACCCAGAGCATCATAGAGCATGCCAGTCCTGCAGCACAGTGTGGGTTGGGAGATAGTGCGAGGAGTAGGGTCCCACCCCATGCTTGTCAGACTTGCGGGTCAGCCTGTGGTTATGACCCCATGGATAGTCAGGATGTAGGTGCATAGGCTACATCTATAGCTAAGCAGATGGTGATGACAGATACCCTCCTGAGTGAGACTTTCGGCCTTGATACTCAAGTAAATATTAGCAAGTTTATTGAATTTAATTTATTAAATTTCATTTTTGAAATGCAAGATTAACTAATTTAGTTTGATGATTTTAATGAAATTTCAGGGTCATAGCATTGATGCAGTTTTCAATGGTTCTCCACCTGCATATTACACTACATCATCTACTGTCGGGGTATGTAACTAGTAAACAATTATAAATATTACATGTGAATAGCATCATTATATGAATGGTATTCTAATATCTAATTTTGTATGTTGAATAGGTTAATATTGGAGATTTCATGGCAACACCTGCCAGCGGTAGTGGACTTCAAAACTTCACGGAGGTAATAAAATAAATAGTTTAATGAATGAATTGTACTTACTAAATTTCTGTATGTGACTTGTGTGCTTTATTGTGTGTACTTCCATGTTTAGATGAACGTGTGTGTATGTTAGGAGCCATGATTTGCATCACTATTATAGTTTTCATAATTGAATAAAGTTGTTTTATTTCCAGATGATGTAGGCTACGGAGACACCTCCCGATGTTCATAGGGCAATGGAGCATGGTGTGACCTCTGCGATTCAGAGCTCCATGGCATTGACAGGGGTATGAGGCAGATTAGTAAATTTCAATTTACATTCATTGTTATAGTTGTTTATTTTTAAAAAATGAAAAGATTATTGATTTGAAGTTTAATTTCTATCTAGATGGTTTCTATAGGACATGACATCACCACCGTCTATTCCTGCTACTAAGGCAAGTGAGGAGATAGATTATATGGTAGCGATAAGTGATTATTTTGTTAAATGTTTCATTTTTTATAACATGTAATTTCTATATATTAATGTCTATACTTTTTATTGTAACAGCTAAAGATGCAGGAAGAACTAAATAGGAGGAGCAGCCCTCGGGTTCATAGTAGACCACCCACATATCCGTCTCCATCCCCTAGAAGATCAAAGGCTGCCCGTGATCTATTCTCTTCACCAGCTAGAGGGGAATGACTTTTTATTGTGTTCCTTTGTTGTATGCCTATATGGCATTTGTAGACATATATTTTGTATTGCATATAGTTGACATTGTATGCCTATATGGAATTCTTGTAAGCCTATATGGCTATTTTGTATATATGTTATACTTATATCGACAGATATTGATGTATGCCTATATGGATATTTGGTTAATACAAATCTTTTTTATTGATGGCATCCATACTTGCATTATAAATCCACGTTTGAATGGATATTTGTAGATGGCTACTTCAAATATTTAAAGTCCAATTGTATGAGTTGGTCAATTGAAAATATTTCTTAATTTCTTGTTATTATACCATATTGGGATGTAAAGAGTATGTTTGTTGTTTTGAATAAGATAGTCAAAATCATATGCTTATGAGCACCTAATGACCATTGTGGTTGTTAAATGTAATTCCTCTTGCATATAAGGCGAGGTTATGAGATTACATTGAGTCTTACCTAATTTTAGTATGCAACATAACATTGGGGCTATAGGCTTCCATAAGTCATCAACAATAAATGGTCAAGGTTGTTCGTCATTGATGTCAATGTTGATGCCATGATGTTGATAAGGTGATATAGTGATTCAAGGTAGGTGATGGTCATGATGTGCATGATGTTGTTAATATGGTTTTCATGATAAGGTCTCTCAATTCATGTTGATGCTGCACAAGACAAACATGGTTCATATGTGCAAGGTTCATGTTCATGGTGGATGTGGTTTTGTCCATGCAAGGTTTTGTTGTGAATATGGTTTTCATTATAAGGTCTATCTTTAAAGGTTGATATGATGCAAGGTTCATATTCATGGTGGATGTGGTTTTGTTCTTGCAATGAGAAGTTAGAGAAGACACAAGCTTTCATAATCATAATCTTATTGATAGTTAGGGTTTTCATATTAGGCATTAAACCCTAAAAAGAATCTATTTTTCTCAAGACTTTAAAACCCTCAATTGCTTGTTGTGTGTAAAGTGCACTTTTGTTTTAATTTAATATTGACTTATAATAAGAAGTTACTATCACTTAAATCAACCTACTAAAGGGTCTTTAAGTCATTAGTTCACTGACCCTTCAACCTAACTCAACCAGCGTCTCTGGTAAACTTTCATAAGCTCAAGCGCCATATCATAATTGAAGGTCATATTTAATTGATATAAAAAGGATTGGATCAAACACATCAAACTGAGCATCATACCTCTAGGCGCATTTTTGCCTCTCTCTAAACTATCCATTTTGGTGCCTTGATGTAAAGTGAAGTCTAAACTTAGTGAAGATTGTGCCTAGAAAGATATCACCTTGGATATGCGCCTAGAGTCATGCTAGATCATCCATTTGCGCCTAAGGGTCAATATAACATAATATAACTTAGGAAGACTTTGAAAATTGTCAAAAGAAGCCTAGGCACCTTTTCTTGTCTCCACCATCCATTTTGGGTGCCTAGAGGAAAATGAACTTCAAATCACTTCCAACTATAGCGCCTAGTGTTAGAACCTTCAAAATGACTAAATCTTACCAAAGGAAGTCTAGGCGCCTATTGTCACTTGGATCATCATGAATGAGCACCTAAGTGGAAGGAGAATAAGCATCTTGTATGGAGGCGCACTTTTGTGTCTAAATAACCTCATTTTCGCGCCTTGAAGGAAGATGTTCTAAATCCTAAGATGTAGCGCCTAAGTGTAAAATGGTCTCCTATAGGTTTGAACAAGTGATTGAAGCCATCAAATTGCCAAGAAATGAGCTAAGTATACTAAGGCACCTTTTCTTGTCTAAACTATCCATTTTGGCACCTAGGAGGAAGGAGATTCATCATGAATCAAGGCACCCTTTGCCATCAAAACAACCTCACATTGGTGCCTTGGAGGAAATCAACTTAAAACTACAAGTCTTGGAGTTTTTTCATGTTTTGATGATGTCTTTTGAGAACAATTATAATGATTGAAGGATGAGATGGGTAAAAAGTCTTCATCTAGCTTAGGCACCCATTCAACTCTGAACAACCTTACATTTGCGCCTAAGATGAAGGAGACTCTCTTAAATATTTAAGCATTGATTAATAAACATGAAAACCTTAGGCCCAATTTTCAACTCATTTTACCTTTGATGAGTGCTTAACTTGGAGAGAACACCTATTAGCATCAAGGCGCTATTTCATGCTTAAAACATCACATATCAGTGCCTAAACATGATGAAGCTTAAACTATGAAATCTAATGTTACTTTGATTCAAAAATGAAGAAAATAAGCCAAAGAATCTAGGCGCATATTGCCACTTGAGCAACCTTTAACTAGCGCCTAGTTTTGTGAAGGAGGCAAGAATCGGGGATAAAAGACCTCACCTTGTTTGAAAGTGTTGAAAGGCTAAGGAATGGGCTAAGTTCATTAGGCGCACTTTGACTCCCTGCACACCTAAATGAGCACCCAGGAAGAGATTAATATGCCGGTAGAATGTAGCTCGGACTGTTTCATCATGTTTGGGTGCAAAACAGGACCATGCCTAGCCTAAACGTACCCATCCAAACGCGTTGGAACTGCCAGTTTCGCCACATGAGGAGAAGAACAAAAGTTACCCCCTTTGCAACTTTACACTGCCTCCTTCTAACAATTTTTGGGGTAGCAGAAAACCTTTCACCACGGGCAAACGCCTTAGAGATATAAAAACTGAGAGTGGTTATTGTAGAGGCACTCTACGTGATCGTGTTGCCTTAGACAGAATGTTTCTAAATGACACAGTTTTCGAGTAACATCTTGTCAAAGATTGCTGCTTTTTTGCACTTTGGACTCTTCAGGGATATCGTCGGTACAATGTAGCTCGGACTGTTTCGACATGTTTGGGTGAAAAATAGGACCATACCTGACGTAAATGTACCCATCTGAACATGTTGGAACAGTCAGTTTGGTTGTATCAGGAGCAGAATGAAAGTTACACCCCTTTGCAACTTTACACTGCCTCCTTCTGACGATTTTTGGGGCAGCAGAAAACCTTTCAGCATAGGCAAATACCTTAGAGCTATAAAAAAATGAGAGAGTTTATTGTAGAGGCACTCTATGTGATCATGTTACCTCAGACAGAATGTTTCTAAGTGACACAGTTTTCAAGTAACATCTCGTCAAAGATTGCTACCTTTTTACACTTTGGACTCTTCAGGGATATCGTCGGTACAATGTAGCTCAGACTATTTCAACATGTTTGGGTGAAAAATAGGACCATGCCTAGTGTAAATGTACCCATCCAGATGTGTTGGAATAATCAGTTTGGTCGCATCGGGAGCAGGACGAAAGTTACACCCCTTTGCAACTTTACACTACCTCCTTCTGACAATTTTTGGGGCAGCAAAAAACCCTTCACCATGGGCAAATGCATCAGAGATATAAAACTGAGAGAGGTTATTATAGAGGAACTCTACATGATCGTGTTGCCTTAGATAGAATGTTTCTAAGTGACACGATTTTCGAGTAACATCTCGTCAAAGATTGTTGCCGTTTTGCACTTTGGACTCTTCAGGGATATCATCGGTACAATGTAGCTCGGATTGTTTCGATATGTTTGGGTGAAAAATAGGACCATGCCTAGTGTAAATGTACCCATCCAAATGCGTTGGAACAATTAGTTTGGTCGCATCAGGAGCAGGATGAAAGTTACACCCCTTTGCAACTTTACACTGCCTCCTTCTGACGATTTTTGGGGCAGCAGAAAACCTTTCACCACGGGCAAATGCCTTAGAGATATAAAAAACCAAGAGAGGTTATTGTAGAGGCACTCTACATGATCACATTGCCTCAGATAGTATGTTTCTAAGTGACACGACTTTTGAGTAACATCTTCTCAAAGATTGCTACCTTTTTGCACTTTGGACTCTTCAGGGATATCGTCAGTACAATGTAACTCAGACTGTTTCAACTTGTTTGGGTGAAAAATATGACCATGCCTAGCCTAAGCATATCCATCTAGATGCGTTGGAACTGTCAGTTTGGTCACATCAGGAGCAGGACACCAAAAATACAAAAGTTGCTTTGTGCAACTTGACGACATTGACATTTTTTTGCAATAGGACTCAAAGACTCAAACTGACCCCAAATGACTCAAAGTGACTTAAAAACAAATGAAATGGTCTTAGAAGACCTTATTACATACAATTGACTCAATCAAAACAAAATAGAAACCAAGACACCTAGAGACACCCATATTTTATACATTACCTAGATTTTATACATTATTCTCAGGATCAACTTCATCCATCACTTAGGTCTAACCCCATGAAGCATAACATGATGATGTAAAAATGTGTATATGTGTAAAAATGCAGCAAGAAATAAAAAAGACAAACCTTACAAATTAATGTGCATCCTTACAACTCAATGTAACATGGCTTTACAAAATCAATGTGAATACTTACAAATTAATCCAATGAACCATCCGGGTCTGCTCTACTCTTTATTGTGTCAAGTATTGCTTCATGGTCAGACTCACACACCTTCAACAAGATTTTGTTCAAAGGTCTACCCCGATACTGTATCAAATGAACATTGGATGCCACGACAAGGTTCAAGTAATGAAGAATCTTCCGATGCATGTCAAAGTCCTGAAACAACTAAACATTAACACTCTTATGTGGGTACCTTCTAAGCCATGTTCCAGTAATAACCACTGAACCTGTAGGGTATTCGATGTTTTCTCCATCTATAACTAGGGCCTCCAATTTCTTTTTGGCCTCAACACAACAACATAAGTAATAATCTATTCCCTCTTCGTTATCTTCATTTGCAATAACTGCATATACGTGCTCTACATTGATATACATGTAGCAAATTAGATGAAATTAGTCAACATTACAAAAACACTACAAAGTAAGATGACATTAGGAATTTTAAAAACTATGCAAATAGATATATTACCTGGTTGAACTAGATCTGATATGTGGTCAAAGTCAACTGATGATTCCATCTGTGTTAGTTCCAGTGTCGTCGGGGGTCGATACGTGTCAAGTGGGCTAAGATAACTTAACTGCCATTCGTCAATCCACTCCTTTGACTCACACTCATCCTAGGCTTGAATTGTACAGGAAGAACAAAAGCATGACATCTTTCAAGTATGGATACTCCATGAACCTGCAATTGAGCTTCTGAAAGAGTGCATCTAATTTGATCCTGTCAGTGTACAACAGTCCTCATATGGTGCAATGTTAGTATCATCTATCAACCAAAAAAATCTACGAATTGAAGACTTACCTTCATTACTTGGACCCATGGAAGCATTACACCACTCGACAATCAATTTTGCATCTGTCAACTTTGCATTGTCTTTATACTTTAACTCTTCTCGTGCTATGGCTCTTTTGATACATGCTTTTGCACCATCATGCTCCCCCTTTCCATGCCTGGCCTCACAAAAGTTCCACATATGTTGAATACCTGTAAAATTATGCCGCCTACTCAGTCAATAGAAATTTCACGAGTTCTTGAATTGTGACGCATAGTTATCCGACCATATGATATGTTGACTGAACGATATGCCCCTTCTAGCCAAATCATTGTAGAACACCTAAAAGCAACCTTGTACAAACTCCATAGAATGCGTGTGATTATCACTAATATAGAAATTATACTCCCTTATGATCTTTCTATCATCCTCTGTACTATCATTTGCATGAATGAATGCGATGTGCACAAATATAGAAACCCGTGTGGAGTTGTAATATTGTGATTGCACCTCACGCTGTGGCTGTAGACTGTAGTTCTCTGCAAAGTCGATGACTGAAACAATGCTACCAACCAAAAATGTGTCCTTGCATAACTTGAATTGCAAGTCCAACCATCGAGCTCTATGGGCATGTCTTGCATACTCATACACTATGCTGTCATGAAATATAGGCATAAACTGATACACTGGAATCTTTTCAATAACCAATTCACACTTTTTTGTTTTTTTACCATCTTTTGTCTTGTATGCCAATGTTTTATACTTGCCAAACTCTACTAGTTCATTTCCAACCGCATGTGTTCTTTCCATATGTTCACATATTGGCAAATGTTGCAAGCCACCGCAACGATGACATGTGCCATCCAAGCAGAATTTCTTGTAGAATATTTGACCTTCCTCTCTTTCACATAAAATTCTTGATATGAAGTCTCTTCAAGATGTTGGTGGGGCACGTATGGCACAACCCTGCAAAACATTGTTAGTATGCATATCTAAACATATAGACCTATAAACATCAAAATGGTTAGAAAATTCAATATGTAATCTACAATAACAAGTAGTGCATGTGTGATTTATCTTGACATATAAAGGTTTTAGTATTTCAAAACATCTTTGACAAATTTTAATTTGAGGATACTTCTCTAGAAATTTACCATAAAACTGTGTTTGAGTCTCATCCAAAAAATACTTTGGATGTGGCTCACGGTTTTGACTACCGATTCTCCTTCTTACCACATCCCTTTGATTCAGAGATACCCTTGTGTAATTCTTCCAAAAGTCTTCAATTAGTGATCTCAATGCTTCAACAATTGGTTTATCTTTTCATGGTAGTCTCCTCGAGAACGCCCATAATTCATTGGCATTAGTGTCCTCAATTCTTTGGCGTCTTCCAATAGCTCTTGATAAAGTTTTCCTATTAATTCTTAATTCTTGACTCATCTTTCTAATGAGACGAGCTTTCCTCATTTGACTACTTACTATAGTCGATGTAATCACACGCTGTGTTGCATTACTATCTTTTGTGCGTGAGGTGTTACCCACACTCTCATACGCACTCATTAGATTCTTGATAATAGATTTTTCACTTGAAACCTCTGATGTTCTTAACCCAAGAATCTTCATGATGGACCTATACTTTATACTTCGCATCATTTCAACGAATAGTTGACATCTTGCAGTCTCATATAACTTTTCAAAGAACAATCTCCAAATCTTATGAGCATATCGTCTACAAGTGCATTTTGGAATCTTACCTTCCATTGGCTGCAAAATATTCTCATCAATATCAATCAAATACTTTGGCTTAGGTAAATTCATCTCAACATTACAAATTTCATCAATATTTAAATGAGATGGGCTAGATGGCATACCTTTAATCGAAGATGGAATAGATGACATACCTTGAGGTTGAGGTGGGAATGATGGCGTACCTCCTTCATCACATGTGAGTGATGATGTACTCTCAACTTGAGATGTGATAGATGGTGTCCCTACATGTTGACTTGCGGTAGAGGATGTGTCTCCAACTATGGTATTCAAATCTCTCGTAGCACAAAGTTTTTGCATTCGTTCTCTTTGTGCTGCCAATACCATATCTCTTTGTGATGGTTGTGTTCCTCTTTAATTGGCATGTCTTCATTTATCGTGTCCAATTTCCTCTTCTCACGAAGTTCCCTCATAGCCACTGCTTTCTTTGCATTCTTAGCTTCTATCTCTTCCTGTGTTGGTTTAATTATTGATCGTTTCCTCGGCATGATGGAGAATTTGTCTGTAGCATGATAAAGAGACCAATATTAATTCCTAAGAAATGAATCCATACAAATAACTAAAATATATGTCATTCAACCCTTCATAGTAAATGTACATACAATCATCATGTAAAAGAGTAAATGTCACTCAACCAAAATAGGTACAAAGCAAATTATTGCAGCCATGAAAAGAGTACATAGGACTTCATGGTTGAAAATGTTGAGGCAGATCCAATTTGACATGTTTGTTGTTACTAGGGCTACTAGGATTTGGAATTGAGAAGGTGTTTTGTTGGTACTAGGGATACTAGGATTTGGGTGGCTTGTGAAGGAATAGACAACAATTGTTGTGTCATGTGCATGTACAAATCATCATGAATAGGTGCATAAGGACTGTCCTAGCCCAAGATATGTGCATACAAATCATCATGTCATGTGCATACTTGTATGATCTTGGCACCTATTCATTTGTATTTTAACTTGTTAATATGACAAGATAATAGTGGGATTGTATTTTTTTTATGTTGTAAGGATTTATTCTTGTATATTTTGACATCATGGTATGTTAAGGTCTGTTTATTACACATAATTATTAAAGAGCCCAAGTGTAGAAAATATACATGGCATCATGTGAGATTGTAGGCTACTTTCTTGATTAGGAATGTGTCTATTTTAAACATGTATAATAAAGCATGATAAATTAATTCAAATAGAATTAAGTAAAATGTAAAGAACATGCATGTAAAGACTTGACATACCTAAAAAATGAAGATTCGAATGGAGAGAGTACCCAGTTATGTAGTGTTTTTTTCTTCTTGCATCAAACTCCTCAACAATTTGAGTTTTTCACCACTTGCTCCCTTTTCAATTTTAAATTGAATAACACTCAAATATAATTACTAACAACAATACTATTAACCAATCTATAATGTTAAATTCCTAAAATTGAATCACAATTAACATTGCAACAATACAAAAATTGAAACTTGAATAGATATATATCAAACTTGGTGTGAAAACTATGTTATTTCCTCCTTCTCAAATTGGCAAAGCAGAAAAGGTGGTGGAAAGATCATGCAAAGGTGGTAGAATGTGTAAAATGTGCATGTGAACTTCCCAACAACATGAAAACACTTCTTTTTTGTTAGAGCACACGCATAATCAGCATGAAAATAGAGCATGTGGGCCTGGATCATGGGGGTTGACACTTTTTTACCGTTTATATATCTCACTTATCTCTCCCCCTCACCTCTCTACCTCTCTACCTCTCCCCTCTCTATGTCTCTCAGTCGCTCCTTGTCTACCTCAACCCTAAACCTTATCCCTAAACCCTCAACCCTCAACCCTCAACCCTAATCCCTCAACCCTCAACCCTCAACCCTCAACCCTCAACCCTCAACCCTCATCCCTATTCCTAAACCCTCAATGGGCTTGATACTATACCTTAAACCCTAATCCCTTATCCCTAAACCCTCCAACCCTATCCCTAATCCTTATACCCTCGACACTCTACTTTAACCCTAATCCCTCAACCCTCAACCCTATCCCTAAACCCTCGACCCTCAAACCTCAACCCTTAACCCTCAACATCAAACCCTAATCCCTCAACCCTTAACTCTAATCCCTTGATCCTCAACCCTATCCCTAAACCCTAAACCCTAAAGCCTCAACCCTCAACCCTCAATGTCAAATCCTAATCCCTCAACCCTTAACTCTAATCCCTTAACCCTAAACCCTATCCCTAAACCTTAAACACTATCCCTATTCCTAAACCCTCAATGGGCTCAATACTATACCTTAAACCCTAATCCCTTATCCCTAAACCCTCCAACCCTATCCCTAATCCTTATACCCTCGACAATCTACTTTAACCCTAATCCCTCGACCCTCAATCCTATCCCTAAACCCTCGACCCTCAAACCTCAACCCTCAACCCTCAACCCTCAATGTCAAACCCTAATCCCTCAACCCTTAACTCTAATCCCTCAACCCTCAACCCTATCCCTAAAGTCTAAAGCCTCAACCCTCAACATCAAATCCTAATCCCTCAACCCTTAACTCTAATCCCCCAACCCTAAACCCTATCTTGAAACCCTAAACACTATCCCTATTCCTAAACCCTCAATGGGCTCAATACTATACCTTAAACCCTAATCCCTTATCCCTAAACCCTCCAACCCTATCCCTAATCCTTATACCCTCGACAATCTACTTTAACCCTAATCCCTCGACCCTCAACCCTATCCCTAAACCCTCGACCCTCAAACCTCAACCCTCAACCCTCAACCCTCAATGTCAAACCCTAATCCCTCAACCCTTAACTCTAATCCATCGACCCTCAACCCTATCCCTAAACCCTAAACCCTAAACCCTCAACCCTCAACCCTTAACCCTCAACGTCAAATCCTAATCCCTCAACCCTTCACTCTAATCCCTCAAACCTAAACCCTATCCCTAAACCCTCAACATTATACCTTAAACCCTAATCCCTAATCCCTCAACCCTAAACTTTATCCCTAAACCCTAATCCCTCAACCCTCAACCCTAATCCCTCATCCCTCAACTCTAATCTCTCATCCCTAAACCCTAAACACTATCCTTATTCCTAAACCCTTAACGAGCTCAATACTATACCTTAAACCCTAATCCCTTATCCCTTAACCCTCCAACCCTATCCCTAATCCTTATACCCTCGACACTCTACTTTAACCCTAATCCCTCGACCCTCAACCCTATCCTGAAACCCTCAACCCTTGAACCTCAATGTACTCAACCCTCAATGTCAAACCCTAATCCCTTAACCCTCATCCCTAAAGCCTCAACCCTAAATCCTTAAACCTTCAACCCTAAACCCTATCCTTAATCCCTCTACCCTTAAAACTCTTCTTTAACCCTAATCCCTTAACCATCAACCCTATCCCTAAACCCTCAACCCTCAACCCTCAACCCTCAACCCTCAACAATAAACCCTAATTCATCATCCCTAAACCCTAAACCCTCAAACCTAAACCCTATCCCTAAACCATCAACCCTCAACACTATACCTTAAACCCTAATCCCTATCCCTCAACCCTTAACCCTTAAAACTTAAACCCTATCCCTACACCCTCAACACTCGACACTATATCTTAAGCCTTAAACCCTCATCCCTAAAGCCTCAACCCTCAATCCTTAAACCTTCAACCCTAAACCCTATCCCTAATCCCTCTACCCTCAACACTCTAACCCTAACCTCGACATTAAACACTAATCCGTCAACCCTAAACCCTAATCTGTCAACCCTAAACCCTATCCCTAAACCCTCAACCCTCAACAGTATACCTTAAACCCTAATCCATCAACCCTAAAACCTAATCCATTAACCCTCAACCCTAAACACTATCAATAAACCCTCAACCCTTGACACTATACCTTAAACCCTAATCCCTCAACCCTCAACCCTCAACCCTAATCCCTCAACCCTCAACCCTAATTCCTCATCCCTAAACCCTAAACACTATCCCTATTCATAAACCCTCAACCCTCGACACTATACCTTAAACCCTAATCCCTTATCCCTAAACCCTAAACCCTATCCCTCAACCCTTAACCCTTAAAACTTAAACCCTAAAACCTATCCATAAACCCTCGACGCTCAACACTATATTTTAAACCCCAATCCCTTAACCCTCAACCCTAAAGCCTCAACCCTCAATTGTTAAACCTTCAACCCTAAACCCTATCCCTAATCCCTCTACCCTCAACACTCTACTTTAACCCTAATCCCTTGACCATCAACCCTATCCCTAAATCCTCAACCCTCAACCCTCAACTCTCAACATTAAACCCTAATTTGTCAACCCTAAACCCTAATCCCTCAACCCTAAACCCTATCCCTAAACCCTCAACCCTCAACACTATACCTTAAACCATAATCCCTCAACCCTAAACCCTAAACCCAACAAAACTGCTTTGCCTTATGTTAGGTTGTTAAACCCATCATTTTTGACACTTTTCTCTTAAAGATATCTGAGTTGAAAGAATATGTCAGAAAAATGGCTATGAACTTTTTTAATGTTAGTAATGTTATATGGCATGTTTTTCTAGCCCATCTAGGGTTCATTATGCCAATAGGTGTACACGCTATGAGAAAAGCTTTGCATATGGTACATCCACAGTGAGTAATTAACAATTGAAATCAAAAGGATGATCATTATGAGAAAAGCTTTGCATTGGGGTACATCTATGTTTCTTGTTGTCCACCCCGCACTTAGAGGAGGTATATTGTTATGAAACAGGCAAATAATCTCCCATTGTTTACTGGCTCTATCCACAATAACTACTAAACTTTTTTCTCTTGGTAATTATAGAGGACATTCACCTATTTTTGGCAACTCCTGCATTCCCAAACCATTACAAAAACTAAGTTCTTTTAACCCAATAAATAGCTGATTGCATTGATTTAATACTCTACTATATTAAAGCTTAGCATTCACACAAATGCAGATGTTCATATTATAGAAGACTGCATTATATTAGACTATTAGAGATCCCTCAAAAAAATGTAATAACAAAACTGCTTTGCCTTATGTTAGCTTACAATTAAACCCATTCTTTTTTATTCTCTTCTCTTAATAAAGTAAGAGTAATAAGAATAGAAGGCAGAGAATTTGATCTTACTAGTATGCATGGTCGGTTTACATTCCGTGACTTCATTTTCATTGACTAAAAAGGTAAATATATGATTTGAAAGGTGGGGCAGAGTTCACTGTCATGTGCTTTTCTAGATGATAGGGTCCATAATGTCCAGGGTTCTTCAAAGAAACGCTTGTAACATAATTAATTTTTTGTTATACCAATCCTCTAGGTAAAGCTACAATTCAAATGCCTGCTTTGAAAGTTGAAATAAATTAAATTAGACTTACAATTTTGATTTTCTTCCATTGCTTCAACATCATTGTTTTCTTCATTAGAAACCAATTCAAGATCAGCAACTTGATGCCCATTGGTTGACTTGAAATGCATCCTTTGTTAGAAGAAGGGCATTTTTTATCTATATCAATGTTGGTATTCATAAGCTAAAGAGCATTGATATTTTTCACACACCCTGTTCTTTGAAACATCTTAACCTTAAAATATGATTTGGATATGTACTTGAACACAGCGAAATCTCTAATCTCCAGCCCATGATGATTCACAAAATTTTCCCAACCCTACCTAAATTCTAGTTTATTTATGGTACATCCCACTCCTGCCCACCTAGTCCTTGAAGGAGGCACGCCCATTAAACCAACTCATTCGACAACTTGATGCCCATCGGTTGACTTGAACTACATACTCTGTTAGAAGAAGGGCATCTTTTATCAGTATCAATGTTGGTATTCATAAGCTGAAGAGCATTGATATTTTTCACACACCCTGTTCTTTGAAATATCTTAACCTTAAAGTATGACTTGGATATGTACTTGAACACAACGAAATCTCCAATCTCCAACCCATGATGATTCACAAAATTTTCCCAACCCTGCCTAAATTCTAGTTTATTTATGGTTCCCCTTAATTGTACATCCCACTCCTGCCCACCTGGGCCTTGAAGAAGGAGGCACACCCATTAAACCAACTCATTTGACGACTTGCTTCCCATCGGTTGACTTGAACTGCATGCTCTGTTAGAAGAAGGGCATCTTTTATCTGTATCAATGTTGGTATTCATAAGTGGAAGAGCATTGATTTTTTCACACACCCTGTTCTTTGAAATATCTTAACCTTAAAATATGACTTAGATATGTACTTGAACACAACAAAATCTCCAATCTCCAGCCCATGATGATTCACAAAATTTTCCCAACCCTGCCTAAATTCTAGTTTATTTATGGTACCCCTTAATTGTACATCTCACTCCTACCCACCTGGGCCTTGAAGAAGGAGGCACACCCATTAAACTAACTCATTCAACAACTTGTTGCCCATTGGTTGACTTGAACTGCATACTCTGTTAGAAGAAGGGCATCTTTTATCTGTATCAATGTTGGTAGTCATAAGCTGAAGAGCATTGATATTTTTCACACACCCTGTTCTTTGAAATATCTTAACCTTAAAATATGACTTGGATATGTACTTGAACACAGCGAAATCTCTAATCTCCAGCCCATGATGATTCACAAAATTTTCCCAACCCTGCCTAAATTTTAGTTTATTTATATGGTACCCCTTAATTGTTGTCATGCCCGTACTAGGCCCACCTGTATCTCATCCATACAAGTGGGCAAAAATGGTGGAAACATTTTTTTTCCTAAAGGAACAGAGTTAAACATGAAATGAACTAGCCGGTTTACCTATCCACCACTTAAGTATCACAATCAAGGTCAGGTTTTAAAGCGATGTTAATTTCTCTAGTTTGCAATTATATTAATAGTCCATTGTGACAAGTTAACGCCATGAAGATATTTAAGTAGATTATACAACTTAGTCTATAAGGTTTCCGTAATAAAATCCTCGACTAAGCTAACTAACTTAAGGAATTCAATATTGCATTATTACATAAATTACCCATAACTAAATATTTTTATATTCTAATAAAAGATTATAACATTAGAACACACAAAAATAATAATACTTCAACACATGATAATATTCACTTCCTTTAAATTAATTAAAAATACTTAATTTATTATTTAATAATAAGTTATAACTATCAAATTTGATAATGCCAAAATATTAATTTAATATAATCTAATTCTTCTAACCTCAATTCTTGACTAAAAAATCATATTTGAAAACTATTTTTCTTTTAATAATAAAATAGCTAATCTTCCTCTATGTGGTCAAAAATTGTACATAAAAGAAATAACTAAATCTTTCAAATAAAGCAATAAAATATTAGAGTTTACATTATGTCCTTAAAACAATAAAACATTCTTTTTTACAAATAACAATTGCCTTTTTTTAAATAATAGAATAAAGCTTGTTTTTTACTAAATTACATTCATTGTTATCTTTTAATATTGAAAGAATAAAACTAATTTTAATTTCTAAATTAACAACTTACTAAAATATTTCATTTAAATAAAATAATAAATTAAATCTTTACAAAATATGAAGTTAAATAGTCTAATTAAATAAATAATTTAAAATCGACTAATTTCTATCTTTAGTATAACATCTAGTAATTAAAAACTTTATCTTATTCAGAAAAGTGATAAATATCCTTAAAACTAAATTACTAAAACAATTTCTTTCTTTTGTTTAACTAAAACTTAATTGTTTTCTTTCTAAATTCATAGAATAATGTTAATTATTTCTTTATCTAAAGCCATTCTTTTTGAAAAAATAGAAACTTGTCTTCTTTATTATAATATATCTAACTTTCTTTATATAAAGGATAGAATACAACTAATTTAATTACTTTTCTTCCTTTTTATTTCCATAAAAAAATAAATGCTTTCTTTTATATTTATAGAATAAAGCTAACTTTATTTCTTTCTAAATAATTTAATAAAACAACTCTATATTGCCTTTTTATTTCTTTTTCTAAAATTCTTTTTTTTCTATTTTAACAATAAAATAGATCTAATTTATTTCCAATATATTAAATCCATTAACTTCAAAATTACACTACTTAATTATAATATTCTTTTATAATCTATATAAAATAATATTAATAAAATTTTCCAAAGCTCTCTAAACAAATCATAAACAGTATTTCCCTTTCAAACTCAATAAAAAAAATACTTTTTCTTTATATATATATATATATATTTTAATAAAGCATATTTGATTTCTTTTCTAAATAAATTAATAAAACATCTATAATTGCTTTTCAAAATAAACTACACATTAAACTTATTTTTTTTTTAAAACAAACTAACTAATAATATCTAAATCCTTTCCTATTATTCGAATGCTTTTATTTTTCCAACCAAAGAATAAAACAATTAATAAAATATTCCTTCTTTTTCTTGAAATAAGTCCTAGTATTTCTTTTTTAAGCAGCAATAAAATAACTTTTTTTTTTCATTTTAAAACAATGAAATAAATATAACATTCTTTAAATATAACTAATTTTTTTTATGATTGAAAAAAAAAAAAAAAAAATAATTAAAAATTATATTTTATCCTTACTATCCTTATTATAATTTCAGTATAGCTACCAAGGACTTATGAATCCTTCCATTTGTTTTTCTATATGTGGTTATTGTGCAAGGGCAGATTGCAACTACAGTATAAGCATACGCATAAAATATATAAATATGCCCATATTTTTCAGTCAACCCAATAAACTTATAAAATATAAAGAGAATGAGATTAGATTTATAGATATAATTTAAAATAGAATAATTATTTTCAGATTTGTTAACACATACATCAATCAAACTATTTTCTTTTCTTTAAAGGTATCAAATTTTCAACATTACAAAATAGATCTTCTACTTCATATTCATGATTATTACAGATTGATTTATATAGCAGAAAACAAATTTATGAAATAAACCCAATATCACAATATGAGTAAAATAGAAAAAAATGTTTCTTTTCTTTTTTCAGATTTAAAGGAAATCATGCTCATAATTCAAATTTCTCAATGTACCCACAAACATAAAATTTATACATCTTCACAAAAGACTCAACAAATAAATTGAATGGAAGGGATTTCTTCCACTAACATAAAAATTTCCCAAAACTTTTGACACACAACAAAGAGAATCCAACGGGGATCATAACCAAGGCACTTTTGCCAATATTTGCAAAAATAACTTCTCCCAGCAAAACAAGATATTCTTTCCAACTTTCAATCCTTGATTGAAAACTTTCTTGATAACCTGCACACATACAAGGGCCAAAATAGGTGGCCAAGTCCTGCTCTCCACCCTACCATAGGGATTGCATAAGCGCATCCCATCCCCAAGCAGGAGAACTCCATAAACCGGGTAAAACACTCATGCAAACACATAAATCCATAAACCAGAAAAAATAGTTTAATCATAAACATGAAAATCCCATTGGTTGACTCACAAACAAAGGATCCAAAATAGGGGGGGAGAGGGGATAATCATCCCTCTTGGGGGTAAAATAATCACATCAATCCTCCTTAATCTTCAATAACAATATCATCATTGCAACACCATAATCCACCACCAACAACACCATTACTCAAATCATGGCCATTATTACATTGTCTTTTAAATATATAAATTTTGTTTTATTTGTTATTTTTTTTCATTTCATTTTTTTTTCTTTTATTAACATTTCCTTTCATCTCCACAAAACTCCATAATCACAAACCTCCTCCAAGAAACCTCTATAACCATCCTCAACAAAATATCAATAAAACAGGGCCACTCATGCCCAAACCCAACTCCACTATCAAATTACTCCACAACACCATCACATATAAAACAAATCCCCCAAGAGAGGCTCCACGCCTCTCTCAAACCCCATTATGTAGGAGGCTCTCATCAGATACGGAGGGCCGCTCCTATTACAACCCAACCCATAATAACAAAAAAATACAAAAACACATAAACAAAGGCTTTCATAAGCATGCATACATTTTACAAAAATGTGAAGAGGAGATAATTTCCTACCTCAGATCCCCAAGTTAGGTGAGCTCAAAACCCCAAATGAGACAAAAATCTTACTCTTGAATTCACAATCCAAATTCTGAAGCCAAACTTCTGTACCAAAATTCTCTTCCAAATCTTCCCACAAAGAAATTCTCTTCCAAAAAAAACTTCTCACAATTTCCTAATCCCAAAATCCAAGCATAGCAAAAGTGTAAAGACTCTTCCCAAAGATTCTCATAAATAAAACTCAAAGCTTCCAAAAAGGAAAGAAAACAAAAAAAAGAAAAAAGAAAGAAAAACAAAAAGAAAGCAACTTTCTTTATTTTTCTCAATAAAACTCTTATTTTTCTAAAATTAAAACAAAGAGATAAAATCCTTTCATAAAATAAAATAAAATATTAAATTAATAATTTTAATCACATCCCACAAAAGAAATAAATTAAAATGAAATAATTAATTAAAAAGACTTTCTCCCAAAATACATTTAAATAAAATACCACAACCACACACCAAGAAAATTAAAATAAAAATCAAATAACAATATTACATCACATATTAGCCTTAACCCCTTCCACGGGTTAGGCTAGGCTTAACTGGTCTGACATAGGGTGTATGGAGTCTCCGAGTCCACTTAGGGAGCTTGACCACCCACCTGCACACTTAATTTTTGAACATCAGTTTGTCAAGAAAATATAGTCGAAGCAACTTGAAATGCATAGAAAAATTAATTAAATAATCCAACTTCATTCATGATTATATAATTCAAATATTATAATTTATTTTATTTAAAGACTATCACAAAAATCATTTAATTCATTCAATACTTTCTTTTCCCACACAATTAATTATCCAACAGCAACTCATTAGAATAAAAAGTATACAGTCCAAACATAATTCCCAAAGAGTTTAATTATATCATAATGTCTAATAACACACATCAAAATAGACAATTATAAGTAGTATCATATCATGGTCTCAAGTGCAGTACTTGCTAGATCTAATTTATTTCCAATATATTAAATCCATTAACTTCAAAATTACACTACTTAATTATAATATTCTTTTATAATCTATATAAAATAATATTAATAAAATTTTCCAAAGCTTTCTAAACAAATCATAAACAGTATTTCCCTTTCAAACTCAATAAAAAAAATATTTTTTCTTTATATATATATATATATATATTTAATAAAGCATATTTGATTTCTTTTCTAAATAAATTAATAAAACATCTATAATTGCTTTTCAAAATAAACTACACATTAAACTTTTTTTTTTTTTAAAACAAACTAACTAATAATATCTAAATCCTTTCCTATAATTCGAATGCTTTTATTTTTCCAACCAAAGAATAAAACAATTAATAAAATATTCCTTCTTTTTCTTGAAATAAGTCCTACTATTTCTTTTTTAAGCAGCAATAAAATAACTTTTTTTTTTCATTTTAAAACAATGAAATAAATATAACATTCTTTAAATATAACTATTTTTTTTTATGATTGAAAAAAAAATAATAATAATAATTAAAAATTATATTTTATCCTTACTATCCTTATTATAATTTCAGTATAGCTACCAAGGACTTATGAATCCTTCCATTTGTTTTTCTATATGTGGTTATTGTGCAAGGGCAGATTGCAACTACAGTATAAGCATACGCATAAAATATATAAATATGCACATATTTTTCAGTCAACCCAATAAACTTATAAAATATAAAGAGAATGAGATTAGATTTATAGATATAATTTAAAATAGAATAATTATTTTCAGATTTGTTAACACATACATCAATCAAACTATTTTCTTTTCTTTAAAGGTATCAAATTTTCAACATTACAAAATAGATCTTATACTTCATATTCATGATTATTACAGATTGATTTATATAGCAGAAAACAAATTTATGAAATAAACCCAATATCACAATATGAGTAAAATAGAAAAAAATGTTTCTTTTCTTTTTTCAGATTTAAAGGAAATCATGCTCATAATTCAAATTTCTCAATGTACCCACAAACACAAAATTTATACATCTTCACAAAAGACTCAACATATAAATTGAATGGAAGGGATTTCTTCCACTAACATAAAAATTTCCCAAAACTTTTGACACACAACAAAGAGAATCCAACGGGGATCATAACCAAGGCACTTTTGCCAATATTTGCAAAAATAACTTCTTCCAGAAAAACAAGATATTCTTTCCAACTTTCAATCCTTGATTGAAAACTTTCTTGATAACCTGCACACATGCAAGGGCCAAAGTAGGTGGCCAAGTCCTGCTCTCCACCCTACCATAGGGATTGCATAAGCGCATCCCACCCCTGAGCAGGAGAACTCCATAAACCGGGTAAAACACTCATGCAAACACATAAATCCATAAACCAGAAAAAATGGTTTAATCATAAACATGAAAATCCCATTGGTCGACTCACAAACAAAGGATCCAAACTAGATCCAAAATAGGGGGGGAGAGGGGATAATCATCCCTCTTGGGGGTAAAATAATCACATCAATCCTCCTTAATCTTCAATAACAATATCATCATTGCAACACCATAATCCACCACCAACAACACCATTACTCAAATCATGGCCATTATTACATTGTCTTTTAAATATATAAATTTTGTTTTATTTGTTATTTTTTTTCATTTCATTTTTTTTTCTTTTATTAACATTTCCTTTCATCTCCACAAAACTCCATAATCACAAACCTCCTCCAAGAAACCTCTATAACCATCCTCAACAAAATATCAATAAAACAGGGCCACTCATGCCCAAACCCAACTCCACTATCAAATTACTCCACAACACCATCACATATAAAACAAATCCCCCAAGAGAGGCTCCACGCCTCTCTCAAACCCCATTACGTAGGAGGCTCTCATCAGATATGGAGGGCCGCTCCTATTACAACCCAACCCACAATAACAAAAAAATACAAAAACACATAAACAAAGGCTTTCATAAGCATGCATACATTTTACAAAAATATGAAGAGGAGATAATTTCCTACCTCAGATCCCCAAGTTAGGTGAGCTCAAAACCCCAAATGAGACAAAAATCTTACTCTTGAATTCACAATCCAAATTCTGAAGCCAAACTTCTGTACCAAAATTCTCTTCCAAATCTTCCCACAAAGAAATTCTCTTCCAAAAAAAACTTCTCACAATTTCCTAATCCCAAAATCCAAGCATAGCAAAAGTGTAAAGACTCTTCCCAAAGATTCTCATAAATAAAACTCAAAGCTTCCAAAAAGGAAAGAAAACAAAAAAAAGAAAAAAGAAAGAAAAACAAAAAGAAAGCAACTTTCTTTATTTTTTTCAATAAAACTCTTATTTTTCCAAAATTAAAACAAAGAGATAAAATCCTTTCATAAAATAAAATAAAATATTAAATTAATAATTTTAATCACATCCCACAAAAGAAATAAATTAAAATGAAATAATTAATTAAAAAGACTTTCTCCCAAAATACATTTAAATAAAATACCACAACCACACACCAAGAAAATTAAAATAAAAATCAAATAACAATATTACATCACATATTAGCCTTAACCCCTTCCACGGGTTAGGCTAGGCTTAACTGGTCTGACTAGGGTGTATGGAGTCTCCGAGTCCACTTAGGGAGCTTAACCACCCACCTGCACACTTAATTTTTGAACATCAGTTTGTTAAGAAAATATAGTTGAAGCAACTTGAAATGCATAGAAAAATTAATTAAATAATCCAACTTCATTCATGATTACATAATTCAAATATTATAATTTATTTTATTTAAAGACTATCACAAAAGTCATTTAATTCATTCAATACTTTCTTTTCCCACACAATTAATTATCCAACAACAACTCATTAGAATAAAAAGTATATAGTCCAAACATAATTCTCAAAGAGTTTAATTATATTATAATGTCTAATAACACACATCAAAATAGACAATTATAAGTAGTATCATATCATGGTCTCAAGTGTAGTACTTGCTAGGCCTCACAATTGTACATCCCACTCCTGCCCACCTGGGCCTTGAAGAAGGAGGCACGCCCATTAAACCAACTCATTCGACAATTTGATGCACATCGGTTGACTTGAACTGCATACTCTATTAGAAGAAGGGCATCTTTTATCTGTATCAATGTTGGTATTCATAAGCTGAAGAGCATTGATGTTTTTCAGACACCCTGTTCTTTAAAATATCTTAACCTTAAAATATGAATTGGATATGTACTTGAACACAATGAAATCTCCAATCTCCAGTCCATGATGATTCACAAAATTTTCCCAACCCTGCCTAACTTCTAGTTTATTTATATGGTACCCCTTAATTGTACATCTCACTCCTACCCACCTGGGCCTTGAAGAAGGAGGCACGCCCATTAAACCAACTCATTCGACAACTTGTTGCCCATTGGTTGACTTGAACTGCATACTCTGTTAGAAGAAGGGCATCTTTTATCTGTATCAATGTTGGTATTCATAAGCTGAAGAGCATTGATATTTTTCACACACCCTGCTCTTTGAAATATCTTAACCTTAAAATATGACTTGGATATGTACTTGAACACAATGAAATCTCCAATCTCCAGCCCATGATGATTCACAAAATTTTCCCAACCCTACCTAAATTCTAGTTTATTTATGGTACCCCTTAATTGTACATCCCACTCTTTCCCACCTGGGCCTTGAAGAAGGAGGCACGCCCATTAAACCAACTCATTTGACAACTTGCTGCCCATCAATTGACTTGAACTGCATACTCTGTTAGAAGAAGGGCATCTTTTATCTGTATCAATGTTGGTATTCATAAGCCGAAGAGCATTGATGTTTTTCACACACCCTGTTCTTTGAAATATCTTAACCTTAAATTATGACTTGGATATGTACTTGAACACAATAAAATCTCTAATCTCCAGCCCATGATGATTCACAAAATTTTCCCAACCCTTCCTAAATTCTAGTTTATTTATGGTACCCCTTAATTGTACATCCCTAAACCCTAAACCCTAATCCCTAGTCCCTAAACCCTAAAACCTAATCCCTTATCCCTAAACCATAAACCCTATCCCTAAATCCTCAACCCTCAACACTTAAACCTTAAATCCTAAACCCTTTCCCTAAACCCTCAACCCTCAAAACTATACCTTAAACCCTAATCCCTCAACCCTAAACCCTATCCCTAATCCCTCTACCCTCAACACTCTACCTTAACCCTAATCCCTCGACCCTCAACCCTAAACGCTATCCCTAAAGCCTCAACCTACAACCCTAATCCCTCAAGGTCCTAAACTCTAATCCCTTATCCCTAAACTCTAAATCCTATCCCTAAATCCTCAACCCTCAACCTTAAACCTTAATCACTCAATCCTTATCCACCCTTCTCCTCCCATATCTGGCTCTACCCTCCTCTACCCTCGACACTATACATACATACATATAGGCATACATACATAATTAATAACCTTGAACATACAAAAATTTAAGGGGGACATAACACAAGCGCGTTATAACGCACTTGTGTTATTGCAAACATGACAAACAGTGCACAAACTTTTGTGGAAAAGGAAAAATACAAAGTAAAACATAACGCGAGCACGTTATAACACACTCGCATTATGTTTTTCTTTGGGAATCCCAAGCCTTGGGCTTGGGATTTGCTTTGTATTTCCAACCCAAAGGCTTGGAGTGCCTTCCCAATGTCCAAATATGTGTTTTTACATATTCTACAAGATTTCACATAATTTCATTCGTGCTAACCCTCAAATTTGCACGTGTTTCAAGGTTGAACAAATCAAACACCTGGGTAATGTTAGGTTTTCTATTAGCTATTTGATGATGTGATTTTTTTCACATTTTGACAATGTTAAGCCTTTCATCTTTAATTTCTTTTGTTTGTGTGTCCATTTTTGGGCAAAAACCACTGTTTGGTCTTTTTTTCATTGTAAATTAACTATTCATTGAAATTTCAAAAAAATTACATATTTAGAAACTAGACTCCATTCTACACATATTAAAAAAATAAAAAAATAATTTTCAATTAGTTTTTAAAATTTATAGGGGTAGTACGGCCAAAATTCTATTTTTTAGGTTCTGTCAACTTTGAAAATTAGTAAAAAATCAAATATTCATAAAAAAATTATCAGAAAAATCAGGCATAAACTACATGCCGTTAGCTAATTTCTCACTAAAGCGATTTTAAAAATACCAAAAAAAGATGACCTTTTGAGGGAGCCACAAAACATGCTATGTTATGTTTTTTGACAGAAACAACACCAATTTCTATGGCTCCCTCTTTTGAACCCCTTAATCTATACCATTTTCAAAAAAAATAGTAGTTTAGAAAGTAGACTTGGAGTACTACGAACATTGTTTTGGTTGCATCTCCAAATTTTGAGTGTAACTATGCTCAATTTCTCATCCAAGGCCAACATTTTCTGATTTTAGAAAAAAAAAAAAAAAAAGTGGCCACTTAAGACCCCTTTTTGGTCCCCCATCTTCTTGCACTTACCCTTATCGATGCCAAAAAGGATAGAGAAGAGGCCCATTCTAGAGGAAAAGGAGGTCATGAATGACAAATCTGTAGAAAAAAATAAGGTTTGTAAGGTTGAAAAGAAGGTACCTACAAAAGGTCAAGATGAAAAAGGTACAAAAATATATAAAAAGAACAAGCAGATCTTTAAGATCTACTTGTTTAAAACTCTCAAGCAAGTGCACTCAGATATCAATATTTTGAGCAAAGCTACGGTAATTATGGATAAGTTTATCAACGAGATGTTTGAGAAAAAACATATATGCATGAAGTGTGTTTGAATCAACTATGTGTGAAGTGATTGAACTAACATTGTGTGAAGAGTGTGCTTTAACTTAGGCATTCACTTTGTGTGTGTTTGTTCTTTGGCATATTTCAACTCGAGTGTTTACTTTTGTGTGATTGAACTAACTTTGTATATGAAGCATGTTTAAAATTTGGCACATGTTCACTTTCTATGTGTGAAGTGTGTGTTTTAACTTTGACATTCACTTTGTGTGAATTGTGTGTGTGAAATTTAATTTGGGCATTCACTTTGTCTAGTGTGTGTATTTGAACTTTACCATGTTTTATAAATTTGACACCCACTTTATGAGTGTGTTCAAAGTTTGGAATGTTTGAACTTAAGTGTTAATGCATGCTTGTACTAAATTTGTGTGAATGAATTATGTTTAAGCAATGGCATATTCACTTTTTGTTTATGTAAATTGTGTGTGGGAAGTTAATTTAGGCATTCACTTTTGGTGTGTGTTTTTTAAAAATAATTTTGGTATTCACTTTATGTGGTATATGTGTTTGAACCAACTTTGGAATTTGTTGTGTATCTATGTGAGCTTGAAAGAACTTTTACATTTATTTTTTCTTTATTTATGAATGAACTTAAGCTAACACATTTTGTGGAGTGAATGAACTTCAACTATCACATTTTGTGGAGTGTATGAATGAACTTTGATGTTCACTTTGTGTAGAATGCAATTGAAAAATTTGAAATTCTTTATTTTGTGTGTGTACAAATGAACCTTGGATACCATTTTGTGTAGAGTGTATGAATGAACTTTGATGTTCACTTTATGTGGAATGTGCTTGAAAGAACTAACATTCCTTTTTTTTTTGTGTGCGCGAATGAACTTTGGATATCATTTTGTGTGATGTATGAATAAACTTTGATTTTCACTTTTTGTGAAATGTGTCTACAAACAAACTTCAATGATGTTCATTATGAGTCTTTGTGTGTTTGACTAAATTTTGACTTTCATTGTGTGTGTGTGTGTGAATAAACTTTGACATTCATTGTGTGCATGTTTGAAAGTTAACTTTGGCATTCACTTCATGTGAAGTGTGTGTGTGTGCGTGCACGTGCATGTGTATGTCTGTGAAGGAGCTTTGCCACTCACTCTATGTTTGTACAAAAACACTAATGTTCACTTTGTGTCAAGTGTATGTGTGTGTGAATTAACTATGGTTTTCATTGTGTGTGGGTGGGTAGGTTTGAAAGTTAGCTTTGGTATTCACTGTGTGTGCACATGTTTATGTGAATGAACTTTGGAATTCACTTTATGTGTGTAAGATGTGTATGAACTAACTTTCACATTCACTTTGTGTGTGTGACTAAACTAAATTTTAGATTCACTTGGACTTGAGTCATTTATTGTTTGTGTATTACCATCCAATTTTCTTATATGAAACATATGTTTGAACTTCGGCATCACCTTAAAATCATATTGTAAAATTAGAAATTAAATCTAAGTTAAGCTAAAAATAAAATTATAAACTCTAACCCTTAGTATAAACCTCTGAGTAGCCTCTTTGAAAATAGTATGAAGTATGGAACTTCAAGGCTTTATGAATCTATGATCATCCTCAAATAATTACTTTATGTGCCTTCTTTTATCTTTAGAATAATATTACATTTTGAATACATAATACATTTTGAATACCCTAATTCTAACCCTATTCCTAACCTAAACCCTATTTGTAGACCCTATCGCTAAATGTAACTATAACCCTAACCCTAATTGTATCCCTAACATTACATAATTTGGTAGCTATAAGTTATTCTATCTAAATTATTTATGCCTTAAGTAAGGAAGTTATTTGATCTCTTTTCAATAGTTGGAAGTAGATAAAGTATTAGATGCTTAGTTATATTTTCCATTTAAGGTCCACAATATTTCTTTTGGTCTAGATGGTGTCATTTTCTAATGTATATTATAGGCCCTTTTTGGCAATTCCATGGCAATTAAGAGCTTAATTTTTTAAGCTATAATGAAACTGCTACCTCTAGTTTTACCTTTTTAGGACTTGTTTTGTAATTCTCTACTCATATTTTTATATCTTTGAATTTTTATTAAATCATGATAAGATTAATACCAACTAATACCAAGTAATCTTGTCTCATTAATACCAAGTAATTATCTCTACTTGCCCTTTAAAATAAATATTCTAACTATAAGATTAGTTTATATTGAGGAATTTTTATATGTAGTATGATCTATACTTGCCCTTTAAAGGACTTTCTCATATTAGCTTTTATGAGCATTTATTAAAAAATCTTAATCTAACCCTTTACACAAACCAATATACCTTATTATTTAAAAATTAAACAATCATGTGTTAAGCCTACATATAATTTAATTTAGAAATGGAAATATATAAAATTATAGATTTATTTTCAAAAAGTAAGACATAATTTGAAAGATTAATATGAAATTTTAATATCAAGATTCAATAATCTAAAACCAAAAATTCCTTCATAAATTATTTATGGAGACTTCCCTTATACAAAAGTTAAGGATAATAACCCTTCACACAAACTAAAATCTAATTCAAAATAGAGACAAAAAGATCAAGTCTTCATGAACTCAACAACTATCTTTGAACAGTGAGCAATTGTACGCTTTGCAAGCTCCTGAGGAAGACAAACCCTCACAGTTGTGTGAATATCTCATATGTTGATGATATTTTTTTGTTGTGGCGAGCAAAGTACGCTGCCTCGATTGTAATTTTCTCAAACATCTCTTTGATAAACTTGTCCATAATTACCATAGCTTTTCTCAAAATATTGATATCTGAGTGCACTTGCTTGAGAGTTTTAAACAAGCAGATTTTAAATATCTGCTTGTTCTTTTTATTTATTTTTGTACCTTTTTCATCTTGACCTTTTGTAGGTACCTTCTTTTCAACCTTACAAACCTTTTTTTTTCTACAGATTTGTCAGTCATGACCTCCTTTTCCTCCAGAATGGGTCTCTTCTCTATCCTTTTTGGCATCGATAAGCACTACAAAAATCATATCATAAAATTAGAAATTAAATCTCAATTAAGCTAAAAATAAAATTATAAACTCTAAGCCTAATTATAAAAAATAAAACAATCAAATCAAATCTAAAAATTAAACAAATTATCAACACATTATTAAATATTTGCAATTGTGTTTAATCAATAATATCGTGATTGATGGATAAATGATATTTCAAGCGACTGTATATTGGCATGAACTCATTTTCCTTTCTACCATTTTTTATTTAAAACATGTGAAAAATAATATCATATCATTCATTTTTATTTAGTAATTATTCTTAATATAAAATAAACTGAGAATACAATTCTCTACTATGTTTATTTCTAATTTTACGATAGGATTTTAAGGTGATGCCGAAGTTCAAACATATGTTTCATATAAGAAAACTGGATGGCAATACACAAACAATAAATGACTCAAGTCCAAGTGAATGAAAATTTAGTTCACTCACATGCACAAACTGAATGTGAAAGTTAGTTCATACACATCTCACACACATAAAGTGAATGCCAAAGTTCATTCACATAAACATGTGCACACACAGTGAATACCAAAGCTAACTTTCAAACCTACCCACCCACACACAATGAAAACCATAGTTAATTCACACACACACACACACACACACACACACACACACACTTGACACAAAGTGAACATCATTGTTTTTGTACACACATAGAGTGAGTGGCAAAGCTCATTCACAAACACACACATGCGCACGAGCGTGCACACACACACACACTTCACATGAAGTGAATGCCAAAGTTAACTTTCAAACATGCACACAATGAATGTCAAAGTTTATTGACACACACACACACAATGAAAGTTAAAATTTATTCAAACACACAAAGACTCACAATGAACATCAGTGAAGTTTGTTTGTAGACACATTTCACAAAAAGTGAAAATCAAAGTTTATTCATACATCACACAAAATGATATCCAAAGTTCATTCATGCACACACACAAAAAAGGAATGTTAGTTCTTTCAAGCTCATTCCACATAAACTGAACATCAAAGTTCATTCATACACTCTACACAAAATGATATCCAAGGCTCATTTGTACACACACAAAATAAAGAATTTCAAATTTTTCAATTGCATTCTACACAAAGTGAACATCAAAGTTCATTCATACACTCCACAAAATGTGATAGTTGAAGTTCATTCACTCCACAAAATGTGTTAGCTTAAGTTCATTCATAAATAAATAAAAACTAAATGTAAAAGTTCTTTCAATCTCACATAGATACACAACAAATTCCAAAGTTGGTTCCAACACATATACCACACAAAGTGAATACCAAAATTATTTTATAAAAACACACACCAAAAGTGAATGCCTAAATTAACTTCCCACACACAACTTACATAAACAAAAAGTGAATATGCCAATGTTCAAACATAATTCATTCACACAAATTTAGTACAAGCATGCATTAACACTTAAGTTCAAACATTCCAAAGTCCGAACACACTCATAAAATGGGTGTCAAATTTATAAAACACAGTAAAGTTCAAATACACACACTAGACAAAGTGAATGCCCAAATTAAATTTCACACACACAATTCACACAAAATGAATGTCAAAGTTAAAACACACACTTCACACATAGAAAGTGAACATGTGCCAAATTTTAAACATGCTTCATGTACAAATTTAGTTCAATCACACACAAGTAAACACTCGAGTTCAAATATGCCAAAGAACAAACACACACAAAGTGAATGCCTAAGTTAAAGCACACTCTTCACACAATGTTAGTTCAATCACTTCACACATAGTTGATTCAAACACACACTTCATGCATATATGTTTTTTAAAAGTTATTTTGTGCAATGCTTAGTCGATAGGAAATTAGTAACATGGATTTTTATTATCCTACATTATTTAGGTACTGCACGGTTCACCTAATCTCTTGATTGCTTACAATTTATTTAGTTCATTCACGATTTACTTCATGTGCTTATTCATTTAATACCACTCAATTATTTTTATTTGCAAAAAAATAATTGAATTTCTTAATGTATTTATAGTCTTGTCTACCAACAACTACATGTAATGGCTTTCCATAAAAATAAAAATATAAACTATTTAGTTCAATAGGCCTATAAATATTTGTGCCTATCGGCCATTTGATAGCACCTTTGGTGCTTTTACTAGTATTTATACCTTTTGTCTTTGTAAAAGATCATTAGTCATCCATTAAAATACAACTGTGTAATTGATGTGAAGAAACATAGTCATATCTTGGTATCTTGATTTGGGTGTGTTGATATAGCTTATCTCACAATGTGTGGATTTTGCATTTCATTCTTCCATTGTTGTTACATCATCATACTTATTATTATTATCATTCATTATATAAATCTAGGAATGTGTATTCTAATTTTGTGATCAACCTTCATTATGTTTGAATAAATCTATGAAATTTGAGTTGGTATTTGTGTGTCTACTGCTAGGGTTTTTGTAAATAATTTTCCTTTAGTTTTTCCCTTTTCCTAGAGGCATTTATAGTTAAAATACCATAACAAACTATAAAACTCTATCATACAAGGGAGCTACCCCTCTCAAACGCAGAGGAAGATTGCTAACCCAATAGTGATCTTTCCAACTGTTAGTACATTTGCTATTGCCCATTGGGTGAGTCAGGGTTACTTTTTAAGGTAATAACTGCAACAACAAATCTATTTACCAACACCTCCAAGACATATTTAATCCAATCTTCCCTCACACTAGGACACATCGAGTGCTTAGAAGAGAAGATGGATGTTTTGATGTGTTCGAATGTTCAAGTTGATGTTGATGTTGAGTTTCTTTGCCTCATGATGAAACTAAGGGCTTCTTCAATGTTTAAATGTTTGAAAGTTAAAAAAAAGTTAAATGTATGTTTGAATTGTATGCCTCATGACAAAACTGAGGGCTTGTTTTGAAACATTGAATTTTTTATGCCTTGTGGTGAAATTGAGGGCTTGAATGATGTTTGTTTTTTAATGTTTAAAATCAAATTTCCAAATACAACTAATCTTAAAATGAATGTATGCACCTTTTTATTCTTCTTCTAATTTTTGAGGTAATTTAATTAGTATGAAGGGAAATATGTATACAATGCTATGACTTTTCCTAATGAAATGTAACTATGTTTTTGTGTTTTTTTATGTTTTGAATTCTAATCTATCAAACATTTGAAAACTACTCTAAGCAAAACAAGAAGTTTAATCTAGAAAAGTAAGAACTAAAAACACAAAATGAAGGATAGAAAGGGGGAAAAATGAGGGAAAAACAATAAGGACACATCACCAAGAATGAATCTAATGAGAGGAGGTTAATTCATGCCTACATGGTTGTGATTAAGAACCTCTTTATCTTCGTTAGATTGTCATGTAGGCTTGATGTGATTTATGTACTTACAAAAGGGTCTAGTAAATATAAATATATCCTTTTGAGAAACTCTTATTTCTTTAGATGGCATGGGGGTGAGTCCTAGTTTGGGGGGTCACCTCTTCAAAGGGTCTTTTCATTTTAAAAGATGTGTCCTTTGATAAATCATCACTAGTTAGTAAATTTTTATTAAATAATGTTGAGTTATAGCATCCTTCTTTGAATGCTTCTATTGTATTGATGGCAAGTTCCATATCATTGCACATTTATTTTAAATCTTCATTCCCTTCATTTTTCCTTTCTTTAAATTCTAGGGTTTTCAATAGGTTCTCCATTTGTACGCATGCATTCCACTCACCACATCATTCATATACTCCACACTAAATTTTAAAGGTTTTAATTTATAAATTGGGGTGGTTAAACCCTTAAACCCTTCATCGATGGTGACCCTTAGATTTGACAGATCCAAAGTGAATTTGGTTCTTGAGTTAGAAAATGAAATGGCTAATCACCCCTACTTCTAGGCTTTAGTTGAGCACTACTACTTCTAAGCCCTCCCCTATCCAACTCAACTAATTATTCATACTCATTTAAGTAGTTTTCCATCCATGTCAAATTTCCTTTTGCTTTTCTGATTAGGGTTATTGGTTTTTCTAATTTTTCAATGTTAGAGAGTGTCATCTTGTCTATTGATCCCTCTAATTGTGGACTTTCCAAATTTCTATTAGCAACCTCTTAGCGTACTCCTTCAAGGCTTCCCTAGCCTTCTTATTCCTTTAGTGATATCTTTCCTCTCTCTTGAGTATGGTTCAACCTTCTTTCCTCATCAATGTTCATCTCAAATGCAATTTCAATCTCTTTAATAATCTCTCTCAATTCCTTGTTATCTCCTTTAGCCATGGGTGTTTTAGTTTTGGTGTTACATTAATCATTTTATTCATCCTTAATGGCTCAAAGTAGACTTGCCTTAGAGGTTGCATCTTTTCAAGATCCACCCATTCCATTTGTCACCCCCCAGTGCTTAACCCCCTAGGGGTAGGACCAAGTGTGTGCTACTGCACAACATCACAATCACTTATATACTTATCTATAATCCCTTATCTCTAAATTCTTCTCACCACAACAATGTCTTTAGGTTTGTTCCTCTCCTTATCACCAACAACTAAGGTCCTAACAATGAAACTAAATGTTGACAAGAAATCATAGACCAGATATCTATGTTATTTTTATATTAGTGTTGTGTTTTACCAAGTGTGATGGATAAGGAAAAGAATCAAAACATGTGTCATGGATTACATAATAGTTTGATGGATTATAGAATAATAAAAAAGGAAAATAAACATACACTTATACATCATTCATACATATTACCTCCATATACTTCTCATATATCCGTCATGTCATAATAAATTATCATATATCCATCACATTCATGCTTCACTTTGGTATCGTATTCTCTTCTCTCACTACTCATATATCTCTCTTTTATGCTCTCATATCATATCTCACTCATCTCTTTATCTTTATTCTATATGCTATCTAACTCTTGTCTAGATATGGTACACATATGTTCATCATTACATATAGGGATGTGTCTCTATCCATATTCATTCATAGTTGTGTCATAGAGTTGCCACAAATCATTTGTATGTGTTGCACTATTGTTCTAGTGATTTGTGGTAACTCTAATTGAGTCTCGTTTGCACAAGGCTGTGTTATCTTGTTGCCAACCTTTATCATCCTTGAGGGTTTTCACCACTAGACTCCATTAGGCTTCCCTTTTAGGCTTTCAACCTAATGGAAATGACTCAGGTTTGTCCTTCTGACAATGGCCCCCATTATAATTAGTTGGATCCTAGAACATGGTTAGGTCATGCAAGAACAACAGTGTAAAATTTGGTCATCAGAGCACATGTCAATGTAATTGCCACCACATGGGATAGATAATGCGATTAGAAGTAAAGATGTGTAAGTGGAGAATATCATAAACAATGTATAACCACCTATATAGTGATGCATGATAGCCTTAAGTGGCTTGATAAATGTCATGATGATAAATGATAGGTAGTTATGTAGATAGATAATCTTGAAAGCACAAGTAGATAGTATATGTTGATGTGACCATGAAGGCGTGCACGTAAAGTATGGTTTGTTCTATCAATTTTGATCTTGTGTTCCATGAATGATATTGAAATAAATGCATATTACACATGTGGAATGGATAAAATCAATGAAAATTAGAACATGTAGTCTTGAGTTGTGTCAATGTGAATAGATAGGCATGTTGAATCAATGTGATCATTCATAAGTGTCATAGGTGAAAATGGTCATTGGCACAAAATCATAGTTATAATAAATGCACATGTGAGAAATATGTTAAAGCATGACTAACTAATTCATTGATGTGAATAATGTATTCCATCATACATAAAATTCATTTGGTTTGAGAATGGAGTATGCAGAATGTACGGTTTGTGGTGTAAATTTTCACTTGGCTATATAAGGGAGGGTGAATAGTAAAGTGCCACTTTCATTTGTACAACACTACCAAGGGATCAATACTTTTAGAGCTTAGAGTGATATTTACATTTAAACACAATGGTTGTGAGGAGGAGCAACACACCCATGAGAGGAGATCACATTTGAGTCTAGATCAAGTGAGGTGAGCATTTGGATATTGGGAATCATGTTTTTCCCTAAATTTTTCTCTTTTTGACATTTTTTAATTTATAAAAATTGTTTAGATTTCAGAAAATATAAGCATGATAATTCATAGCATAGGGATGCCCATATCTCACATAAACTACAACATATTTTTTGTTTAAAATCTTAATTACTTTAACATCATTACTTCAGGTAGTCCATCATGCACACTTCAAATGATATCACACGTGCAACATCGCTTGATATGAAAATGCGTGCAAGAGCAATGTGACAGTAAGGCACACCTCTAATGCAAGGAAGAATAGAAGAAAATAAAAGTAGATGATAGGTGGTCTATACCACACACCCAACATGATGGAGGTAACCTAGAAAGGAGTGGCATCATCTCAAATGATGCCTAAAGGGAATGGTCTTGTTAGGAAGCCACCTCTTAGACTCTCTATATGAGGTGGGATGATCACCCCTCCAAGGCATGATCTAATTAAACACACTTTAATAATTCTCTAATTAAAAATAATGAATTAAGTGGGTTAGAGAAATTAATAATTTAGATGCTATTAATACAAGGAAAGAAAACTACAACACTATATCATTTTGAATTAAAATAATGACTACTCAATTAGTGTTTATTTATTGTTCTATTTATCTACCAAAAAAAATATTTTGTATACACCTAAAAATGACACGACTCTGTCTAAATAAATATTTTTAATATTTATTTAAGTCTACCTTCCTCTATCAATAAATAAATAATTAAACTTATTTATTCAATTCATATTCCTCTAAGTTAATTAAATATCAAAATATTTAATTATCTCTTCTAAAGTCAAAATTAAATAAAATCCTTTATTTAATTAAATTCTTCCAAGCAATTAAATAATTTTAAATTATTTAATTAAGTCAAAGTCTATTCCTCCAAATTTAAATAAATTATTTAAATTTATTTTCCTCACTGTCCAAAAATAAAATATAATTAAATATTTTATTTATTCTTCCAAAATCATGTGCAAGTAAATTAAATAAATTTATTTATTTAATTTGCTTTCTTATCTTCCAAATCTTCTAAAAATAAATTAAATAAATCTATTTATTTAATTTGCTTTCTTATCTTCTAATTCCTCAATTAAATAAATTTATTTATTTAATTTGCTTTCTTATCTTCTAATTCCTCGATTAAATAAATTTATTTATTTAATTTGCTTTCTTATCTTCTAATTCCTCAATTAAATAAATTTATTTATTTAATTTGTTTTCTTATCTTCTAATTCCTCAATTAAATAAATTTATTTATTTAATTCGCTTTCTTATCTTCAATATCTTCTAAAAATAAATTCCTCTTGTCATACAAAAGCAAAGTCTGAGTTAAAGCAACTTTGCTCTTAAATTAGAAAAATATATTCTAATTTAAAGAAATAAAAGATCATCCTCATCAAGAAAGCGGTTAACTCAACAAAGCTTCTTTTTGAATGACACATGTCCTTCTTCTATTCACGCACGTTCTCTCGAACATTCTCCTCCATTGATCTTCTTACTTCTTCTCCACCATTGATCTTCTTTCACCCTACTCTATAAATACAACCCTCTTCTTCTATTTCAGAAATCCATCATTCGAGTAAACTTATGCTACAGGAAATATAGCGCGCCATTGGCACCCCTACCACCATTATCACACCACTCATATCATCCATTTCGTAGTGTGTTGAAGCTCATCTTCAATCACACCAAGTATCAGAGCCAACTTCTCCTTGTCATCTTGAGGATTCGAAGCGAGGAAGCAAGTTTCCTGAGGGCCAATATTCATCTCATCAAGATCAAGAAAGAAAAGGTGAACAATGTTGGGAATTAAGGTGTCTCAACCTTTGCAAATTCCTAATGTTGTATTTATTTATCCCATGTTGAGTTGGCATAATCAACATCTTGTGTATATGTAGCAGGGTAAATTTTGGTGACTATGGCAGCCACGGTTTCCCCCTTGAATAATTAACGGGGGTTTGGGGGCAGCGCCCCCAAGACAGGGTTAAGGGGCATAGCCCCTTGCAGGGTCCAAGGGCAGCGCGAGAAAGACATCTTTGGGCGGTCAAGGGAGGTTATGACATGTAAGAGGAATATGATATCTTTAGTCAGTGTATGACGGTTTCTCTGACAGCTGTAAGGTGTGTAAGAGCATCTGTCATAACCTATCTTGGGACTAGGCGCCCACTTCGGGATGGGATGTTGGACAAGTGTCCTTAGGCGTGGGTTTTGGGGCATGAGTCCAAGATGGACACCTATCTCTAGAAGGTTCCATATTTGCCTTGTAAACTCTATATAAACAAGTGCTTGGATGGGAGATAGATAACTTTGGTACAAGTACTGTTATGCTGCCAAAATATCTCCAGATTCGACATTCAAAGACTCCTGAAAGAGCATTGGCTCTGAAACTATATTGTAATCTATTATTGTTTACTGTAATACATTTGAGCTATGTTTTGGAGTGTGGGGTTTTTCACTCATAAGGGTTTTCCCCACGTATATCTTGTCTCTCTCTCTTCTGTCTACTTTCTGTGTGTATGTGTATTACTGCTATATCTCTATTAGATGTTCTATGTTACTGTAGTTGTAAGAATTAAATTTAATTTGCATACATCTCTCCTCATTAGATTAGTGTAGGAAGCGATTTCCACACACCGAGCTTCCTTTCAAGGCATTAGGTAAAGGTTGTAAGTATCGCTTTATTGTTATTGAAAATCCTTTTTCCTTCATATTTCATTGATGTATTGGGTTTTGTTATTAATTTGATTATCCCACATTTCACCCATTACACATTTAATCTAAGTTAATATTCTAATCAATAAATGGAAAAGAACCGAAGGGATGCACAAAAGTTGATTATGAATTTTACCTTTAAATTAACTTACATAGTTTATAGTGTTATTCCACTAGTATAGTTTCACAGTTTTGATTTTATAATGTAATAACATAATTTATTTCCACATTTAGTCTAATCATTTTTCATAGTATTATTTTAAAATTAACAAAACATCTATAAGATTAATTCTCCACATAAACGATAATGATTAAAATATGTATGTTTTCTTATTAATTATTAAATTGAGTAAATTTATTTCATAATCAACTCATTGAAAATTTAAAATGTATTCAAGAGTAATATACATTTGTAAAAATAAATTTGATATAACTAATTATTATAAAATAAAATTAATTTGTTATTTTTAAATTGAGCTTGACCAAAGATGAGGACAAAACCCTAAAATGAAAATAACAAAAAGAACTAAATCGATTATTCTTTTTGTTATCTTGCATTTTCAAGTTGAGGGAATGGAGCAAAGGGCAACAAGGACAATTTTTTTCATTTCTATTTTGTGTGCACATTGGAGGAAGATCAATAGTGAAAACAAAAAAATCCTCATCCATGTAGAGTAAGGTAATACTATAAGTATTTATATTTATATATTTATTATTATTTTCATGTGTGTCTAATAATAAAGTATATAAGAGAACTACCGAGATGCTGGATCTACCGAAAAATGCCAAGGTTAGGGTTTATGATGTGCAGCAAGGGATTGGTGACCCTTTAAATGGTGGCCTAAGTGTAGTACATTGGCAGAGCATAGATTTGGGAGTGACATATGGGGATCATCGTTTCTACACTTTCTCTAAGCGCAAGCAACCTTTTAAACTAGGAGATGGAAAGGGTTTTTTGTTTCAAGTGGTCATGAATGTTTTTAGCTTCATTGGAACAAAAGAAGCTCATGATTTTGATATTTCTAAGATGGTCAGGCCCCTACAATGTGCCAATGTGTCTCCATTGGTAGATTTTGGTGATGAATTTAAAAGGGAAGTGGTTGAAAATGATTTTTTTTGCAGAGAATGGTTTAATTGGCAGATTTGTTAGGTTCTAGCCCAGTCTTTCTATTTTACACAAATGGAACACAGACACTTGTAGAGTCCCATATTGAAATGTGGTCTTCAAATTTACCCTTGTTCTCACAATTTTTATTGTGGTTTTTGATTATGTCTAGGACAAAAATACAATTTTATGTGGCTATCAATAGAGTTGTGACCAACACCTTCTCATGCTTAAACCATGGCACCCAACTTTTAATTCTATCTCTGAATATTTCTTTGTAACACCTATATGGGTACGACTCGCTAATCTTCTGATCCAACTCTAGTTTGAATCTTGTTTTGAAGCAACTAGTAATAAACTAGGGAAGTTTTTGGCTATTGATGAAGGCTTCTCTAATTTCCTTCACACCACATTCACCCACATTTTGATCGATCTAGATACCTCCAAAAAACTCCTAGTTGATATTACTCTAAAAACTTCTAATTGTAGCTGGAATCAGATTCTGGACTATGAGGGCTTTCCTTTCCACTGCCACGGGTGTTTTAGCACTGGCCACATTACTACAAATTGTTCCAAACACAAGCTTGATGGACAAGCCACATGGTGGAAAGATGCCTCTATCCACCATTATTCTTTGAAAAAAGAGGATTATGCATCTCCCCAAGATTGTATTCCATGGGAGACTATTAATAAGGAATCCTCTCCAAAGATAAGGACTCTTGAAATAGGTACTGCAACCATTCTTGGATCTTCTCCTTCTGGGGTGGGAAGCAATAAAGCTTCATACATGAAGGTTCCCAAGTCAAAATGCTTTGATTTCATAGATGTAGAGGTTTCAAAACTGTCAGATAATGAATCATAGTCTACAAAGAATGGAAATGTCAATTCCTCAGCTGCTAATGTTGTGGCCTTGGATGTTGGGAATGCCAATGAAAATTTGGCAATTTTGTGGAAGAAAAAGAAAAAAGACTTGACTTCCCACAACATGCATCTTCGTTCCCATTCCAAAAGTAGTGTTAACACTTTGAATTTTTGTGTTTGGTCTTATTGCGATCCTTTTCATAGAACAGAAAATATGTATAAGAGTATTTTCAGGCCCTCCAATGGAGCAACCCTTTTGAACTTTGTAACTTTTTTTTGAATTTTCTAGTTAATTTTATGGGATACGACTCCCTAATGCCTAATTCACTGATCAAAAAATAATAATAAAAATATATAAATTGTTTAATAGGCATTTACAGTGGTTGTGTTGCAAGGTCAAATTGTAGTGTGGGGTAATGGGGTAGTGACACCTTCCATGGGTTGCACCTTGTGGGTTGGTCATGTCCCTCTAGAGTAGCTTATGACTCCTACAAGGGCTATAGCCCCATGGGGAGCATACATAATTTTTTAATAAAATTTATTCTTTTTAAATTCTTTTTTATTTAAAATCCAATATAAATAGAAATATGAATATATGTGTGTATGTTTATATATTGATTTTGTTATCATTTCATATTTAAATATATTTTTATATATTTTATTATTTTGTATATTATATAAATATGTATTCATTATATATATACTTGAAGAAAACAACAATTTATATACATTTTTACCTATATACATATTACATATATATAAATAAAATAAGCAATAACCTATATCTATATAAACACATTTAATCAAATTTATAAAACCTTTTCTCTGGGCATGTGTGTGTGAGAGAGAGAGAGAGAAAGAGAGAGAGAGAGAGTGAGTGAGTGAGAGTGATAAAAACACATATCTTATCTCATAAAAATATGTATTCCTTCAAAATAATAATAATATAATGAGCAAGTTCTAACCCATAATTCTAGAAATGAGAGGGAAATGACAACCATTTATATACAGAATGTCAATTTATGCATTTTAGAATCAATACACACTTTCAAATGAACATTTCTTAACTTTTTCTTACAAAAATAACAAAACCAACAACTTGTCATGTGTAAAACACAATTAAAATCAACATAGCAAATCACTATTTTAAAAAATATTGTATTGAAATTTACACAAATATATTAGGAGAAATTTACATATAAAATGGGCCTCCTAAGGATGACATCATAAAAAAATGAAATAACAAAAATTAATTAGAATTTTACATATAAAATGGGCCTCATAAAGATGACATAAAAAAATGAACTAACAAAAATTAATTAAAAGATGGTATCAACCATTACAATGACACCATCTAAAATAAAAATATATCAATTTATTTTATTACATTAAACTTTCTAAAATCATATAAACTAACTCACTAAAGTTAATTTGACTCTACATATCTTACTCCATCTCAATATCTTTTTAAAAAATAAAGGATTTTTTTTGTTTTTAGAGTTTCTTAAAAAAATATAATAGAAATATAAAAAGCTAATAATTATTTATTTATATTTTATAAAAGTGAACTTGAGTTTTAAATAAAATTAGAAAGTGTGGTTTCTAAAACATAACTTCAAAATAAAAGATTTTCCCAAAAAAAATCAAGAAAAGAAATAATATATTAAAAAAATGAACTTGAATTTTTTAAGGAATTATAATAGAAATATGTACTCAACTCATGTAGTTAAGTAATTTATATTTATTTATATTTAAGTAATTTATATTATATAAAACAAGTTTTTTTTTTTTAATAGTTTCTTAGGAGGCCCATTTTTTATATAAATTTCTCCTAATTGTGTTAGGATGAGGTGACATTAACCTTGCAATCCTGAGTCAATTTCATGTGTTTCCAAGATCCTTGGAATGTGTTCTTGGACAACTAGAGACATGTGAAATTAAATGTTTATTATTTATTTCACTATGATTAAGTGTAGTTGCTTTCATAGAGGCGGGACCCACTTGGATTTGCTTTAATCTTCAATGAGATCATTGCGAGCGCCCACTTTGGAGGTGGGGCCATTTGGACTTGCATGAGCCATTTGGATTTGCATGAGTTGCATACACCTTGCATGAGTCTTTTGTGGGAGTTCACTTTGGAGGTGGAGTTGCATGTACTTGCATTTTGCTTGCATGTTTTTGCATGTGAGTTGCATTTACTTGCATGGACTTGCATGTTGTTGCATGTGTCTTGCATGTCATCCAAAATGAGGTTCCAAGGCTTGCATGTGTCTTTCATGTCATTACATGTTGTTGCATGTGTCTTGCATGACATCCAAATTGGGGCGCCAAGGCTTGCATGAGTTTTGCATGACATTGGTAAGTGATTGAACACTCGTTGTTATCATCATTTTATTGGCTATGAGTATGATAAGACTATTGTAATTCACTAAGTTTATTGGATGTCTAGAAAGAGGGGTGCATGGTTTTTGCATGTGGTCTTGGACACTTGTTTTGAGAAACCACAATGGTATTCTCACATCTAGAGCTTCTATATATTGGTGCCTTTGGTTGGTGGTATTATGAGAGTTTTTTGCAAGTTGAAGGAGTAACGAAGTGCTGCCAAAATTTAGAGAGAAATATTGTATTGATGTAAACTTATTCAAAAGATTAATACAATCATTGGATCTCTTTGGGTGTGGAGTTTTTTCGTGCAAGGGTTTCTCCAAGTAAAAAATTGTGTCAAATCTTGGTGGGGTCCATATGGACTTGCATGTTGTCGCATGTTGTTGTATGTGCTTTGCATGTTATCCTCATTGGGGAACCAAGGCTTGCATGTGCTTTGAGCACTCATTGTTGTCAACATCTGATTGGCTATGGGTTGAGCACCCATGAAAATTTATGAGAAGACTTATGAAAAATCACTGATTTATTGGTTGTCCAAAAAGGAAGGTGTTTGGTTTTTGCATGTGGATTTCACATTTGTTTTGAGAAACCGTAATGGTATTCTCACATCCAAATCTTCTATATATTGGTGCCTTTGATTGGTGGTATGATGAGATTTTTTTACAGGTTGAAGAGTAATGAAGTGCTATCGGAATTCAGAGAGAAATGTTGTGTTGATGTAACTTCTTTAAAAGATTAATACAATCATTGGATCTCTTTGGGTGTGGAGTTTTTTCCCGTAAGGGTTTCTCCATGTAAGCATTGTGTTATGTGTTTGATCTTCTACTCCATTGTTACCTTGTGTTGTGAGATCTTGCATTCTTATGTTGTTGATTTGTACCTCTTTGTTGTTGCTATCTTATGGTGATGTTATTGTTGTTTTAAGTTCATCTAAGGTGGTTATATCAAGCATGTTAAAGTGGCTGATTTTAGCATCATAAAGAAGTTGAATCTCTTCATGGTAATTCCATATTAAGGCAACTTCATTTCAGATTTGTAAACAATTTCAGATTTCCATATTGTATTAGTCTAAGCATCTCACCAATTAGTGTCATATCTTGGTGATTTGATGATTAACAATAGGATTAGAGATTGTTCATGTATTACAACAATTGGTATCAAAGCATAAGGTTTTTCCATGGATTGCATGTTCTTGTATGTTCTTGCATGTGAGTTGCATGTACTTGCATGTGCTTGCATGTTATTGCATGTGAGTTGCATGTACTTGCATGTTTCTTGCGTGTGATGGAATCATGGTAATTTGGTTAGGGTATTCCTCCATTTTTTAAATTTAGCTTTTAAAGCTTGTGGGAATTTGTTGGAAGGAATTGTAGAATGTTGGAGGCTTTTTGGGCTGCAGTGGATGTTCTATATGTTGACATTGTTTTGTAGATCTATGAGATTGGAAGTTCATGGTTAAGAATGATTCTATTAATCTTTTAAAGAAGTTTACATCAACACAACATTTCTCTCTAAATTCTAGCAATAATTTGTTACTCTATAAAAAACTCTCATCATACCACCAATCAAAGGCACCAATATATAGAAGATCTGGATGTGAGAATATCATTATGGTTTCTCAAAACAAGTGTCAAATCCACATGCAAAAACCAAATTCCTTCCTTTTTGGACCACCAATAAAATCAATGATTTTCTATAAGTCTTCTCATAGCTTTTCATGGGCGCTCAACCCATAAGCAATCAGATGCTAACAACAACAAGTGCTCAAAGCACATGCAAGCCTTGGCACCCCAATTAGGATAACATGCAAAGCACATGCAACATGTGACAACATGCAAGTCCATATGGACCCTACCAAGATTAGGAGCCCAAGTTTGGACGACATGTAAACCTCATGCAACATTATGCAATCCATGCAAATCCAAATGGGTCCCACCTCTATGAATGCAACTACAATTAGTCATAGAAAAATAAATAATAAATTTTATCTCTCATGTCTCTAGGCATCCAAGAACACATTCCAAGGATCATGGAGACACATGAAAATGACTTGGGATTGCAAGGTTAATGACACCTTATCCTAACAAATTCATGGAATATTTCTTCCATTACAACAAGATGGTTTTCAACACGACCCTTAAAAACTCAAGTATCTTTACGATAAAATAAGTACATATTTACTTTACAAATGGTATAGCCTTCAAGGATTAAAAAAATCTATAAATTTTTCTTCAATAATGTTAACATGCCAATGGAGGTACTCACCTCCCAATCATAAGATTTGAACACAAATCCACCCCCAAGCTAGGAGATCTAGTAGAACCAAGTAATACAACAAAATGGGATTTTAAGGCTAATGCACATAACACAAAAGGGTTTGGTTAACACAAGTGCATAATATTATGATTCATAACAAGGGGGAGTAGAGGGGAAATGCCACTCCCTTGAGAAACATGGATGGGACTTGTTAGGTCACAAAAAAGCACGGTTGTTAACCCTAAGAGGTTGCCAAGCTCTCTTAATGTTTTTGGCTAACGACACGGGGCAGATATGGCTAAGACCCCCTTCACTTCAGGTTCTGCCAGACCTAGGTGGGTGTACCTTGATAGCTAGTGCAGATTTTTGTGTAACCTTCACGGTGGCAAATAGGTGTGAAGTAGATGTAAGGTTGTGAAGTATTATTGATATTTGTAGTTTGAGAATGTGAATAAGGTTTTGAAATGTTGTTCTAAAATGATCAATGCTTTATCTATTTTAGGGCAACGGAGTCAGGATGTGCAGGATAGATGTATCCTCCCTCTTGGTTCAACTCTAATTATTTGGCACTTTCAAGTGTTTATACTTTGTATAAACGTGCAAGGTTGTCGATTATTTGTACTCTTCTTACCCAATCCCAATGATATTTTCCCAAGTTATTGTGAACAACTAAAAGAATTTTAATTCTAACATGAAGGAAACCAATTAAAATGATTTGTTCAAAAGATTTTAATTCCAGACGGAAACCATTAAAATGAAATCATTTTAAGAGGACTTAAATCAACTTCTCTCAGAAACCAATCAAGTAGCTCACACAGAATTAGCAAATGTGATCAGATAAATTAATTATATCCTTGATACATTAATTTAAATAACATGGGAGAACCATTATGGAGACAACACAAATAACACATATGAGTTAATTTTGACAAATAATTGAACACCAAAGGTTGAAACATTAGATAAAAATATTCCTTCTCCAATTGCTTCAAAAGATTTTATAATGCATAGAAAGTCTTCATTGTGATATTTATTTTCTAACCCTAATGATTGTTGCTATTGCTTCTTATTCGCTTCATTCCTTTCCAACTTACCTTTATCTTCCATTTATATTTTGCATTTTTAGGGTTATGACCCTTCACACATCCTTTCAGTGCAGCTTTTCATTAATTAATTATTTTCTGTGGCTAGTGTAATTAATCAACTTAACTTGTCTCGGCATTCTTGTGAGAAAATAAAGTATAATACTTTAATCTTAATCTTTTGTTGGTAAAATTATCCATTATGTTCACTTGTATGCATTTTCACCTTTGTTTGACAAAAGTATACATTTTGGGTGAAAATAAATTTCCCCTCCTTAACTTCTTTGGTGAAAATATTTTCACGAGTCATTATATTTATTTTCATACCTTCTTAACTCTTCCAGAAAAATATTTCACTTTTGAACAAATATTCTCAAAAATTGTCCACTTCATAACTCCTTCGATGAAAATGTGGAACTCACTTTTATCACACTTTATTAATTTTATTTGCACCTTTTGTAAACATTTATTTTCCCTTTAATAATGTTCATACTTCATTTATTACTCCATCGAGCTTTCAAGGAGACTATGAAATCGGTCACTTCGATATGCTCTTGTCCTCTTGATATTTTATTTAATACCTTATGCTTTTATCTCGGTGTCAAAAAATTTGCGTGAAAATGTAAAATTCATTTACTATAATCACAATTCATTTAATCCTTTTACTTGCGTTTTGCCTCATCTGCTGATATTTATTATTTACTCTCCCCGATATTTTATTTGGCATACTTTATACTTTTTAATATTGGTATGTAAGAGCCTTCTGGTCCCACCTCATCTGCATATCGAAGAGACTAAAAAATGACTTTCCTCGATATGCCATTGTCTGCCCGATATAATTTTATCTTTTTTGATCTGGGTAAAATTTCTACCTTATAACCCCTTCAGAAAAATATGAAATCTACATTTTCATTTTATTATAGTCATACTTTTACTTTAAGATTTTATTTGCACTTCGCTTTATCGGGACATCGGTGGGGCTCACTTTTTGGTCACTCTGACATGTGTAGTCCTACCAATAGGGTTTCATATTAGGGTTTTCATATCTATGTGCATCTACAGCCTGGTTCCAAAGCTTCTATTTTGGTATACGCTGGGAGGATGCTAGCAAAAATCCCAATGCTTTCTTAGCAAATTCATCTTATGCATAATCATCATACTCCATGACACAGCATTTGGTTTGGCAATCTTGTGAAAGAATTCAAGGACTTCGTCAAAACGCCCATTCTATGCATATACTATATAGTGTGACCATTTTCTATGGTGGCCTAGGGAAGCACCATGCCTATCCTTCTATATTCCACCAAAGCATTTCCAACTATAAAATTTGACGAAAAACCCTAACTCCAAATTTCATTTTGATGAAAGTCTTGACCATCAGATCAAAGGTTCTCATATTGGAGTGGGTTGGGAAGCAATTCTCTGGAGGCAGTTGTGGAATTTGGCTTTACTCTCGCCAATTTCACTTGCTGGAAAGTTTCTAAAGCCTAGTAAACACATCCATTTCGTGAACACTTTGCAATCCTAGCAGTCCACGTGATCAATCTTTTATGGCAGCTGGAGATATCTTTTCTGCATGTTTACATCTTTATGAGTGAGTTTCTGTCTGCAAATTTGCCACAAAGATTTCTTTTCCATATTTTAATGTGCAACATATTTGTATCCGCTAATGCATTTGCCAAAAAGTCTATTCAATAATTCAATTTTGCATATATCATGCAAACCACTACGTTCCATGAGATCAAATTTATTTGTGGTGATTTGGAGGGTCACTGGTCTTTTGGGCATATATTTCCACTAGAGCATTTCCCAACATAATATCTAACAAAATTCAAGTTCAATTATGCTCAAAAAAGCATCTATATATGTTGCCCCAAAACACTCCTCTCTATTAGATTCACAATATCTGTTAAACCCCATTGATCAACATTTCTTGAGGCTTCCGGATTCCATACCAACAAAGGCATTATTAGCATCCTCATGTGGCACACTGGCAGAATGTAATTAGTTTCTTGGATTGGTGTAAAAGTAGTAATAGAATTCGTAGTTTCTTCATTTGCAACAAAATGTGGCATAGCTACAAATCATGTCAGTTCTTTCTTAGCCTGTGCATATCAACTAGGGAAGTCCCAAGTATATGCCAAATTTTCTTTCGAACTATTCCTTTGACATGGTAAAGTCGACTCATCAAGTTTGCCCCTAAACACAAGCTTGATGGTGCAACATTTATGCATAGTGTCACACCTACAATTTTGAGGAATTCACACACATCCATCTCTTTATATTGTAATTCCAATGGTTCTTTTATTTCCTCCATATCATGTCATACAATATTAAATTTGAACTTGTACCTACTGGCATCCTTTTTCCCATGAACAACATGAAAATGCATCAGAAAGGGTGTCTTTGGCCCCTCTCTAAGCTCTGACGGTGCAGTAAAGTCAAGATTTACTTTAGTCTTTTTCTAGAGTGATACCCTCTTAATGGGCAGCAATTGATTATTTTTTAAATTCTCGATTAATAGCCACCAATCTTGTTCCTTTGCTTTGGGATACCTCAGTGTATCAACTAAACCTAATTCCTGCCTACCTTCAAGATCTCTTTCCAAAGTAACCTTAGGTATCCATTTGTCTCAACTTAGCCGTTGCTGGAAATAACATCCACCATAGCTCGAAGAAGCCAGTTTGCAGAAAGGAGCACTTCTTGTTGATCTAGTGTTAGGTTACCAACTATAACATGCCTTAAGAAGTGAGCTTACAATAATGCATTTGCCTTTACATGTGGATCAATATATTTTGGTTTGTCAATAGCAAACTTTTGATGATTTATCAATTTTCTTATGGTTTCTTGTTCACCTGGCCTTATGGGAAGCTGTGAATACTCTGAAGCAAAAGCAAGGATTCCAAGCAGCCCCTTCAGATGTCATCTTCTATGGCCATACATTTGCTTGATTCCAAATTGCTCAATGTTATAAACTCAAGAAGGTTATCTGACAAATGCAACCAACAACCAACAATATTTGTGTGACACAAGTCGGGCCCCTTTGTGGGCTTGACTAAAAAAAAATCGTTTTGAAACAATTTTCTGTCTTGAATTGTCCTGACATCACATCAATATGCTTTTGAGATGAAAAAACAAACTGAGTAATCATCAGAATCTACTTTCAGGTATTTTGTATTGTGAGCAAAACAGGCCAAGTAGCCTCCGGAATCGTCCTAGAAAACTAGTCAAACCATCTCCTGGAGTGATAAAAATGCATAGGCATGTCGACTTTTTACCCAAGAATTCAGTGCAACAAACAATTTGGCAAGATCTATCCTGAGGTACAAGATATTCAATGTCAAAGTAGGTCTTTCAGCCTTTTCTGCAACTGCAACTGTCAAAAACTTAGTTAGGGCTGACTAAGTCATGACCCTGAAAAAATACCAAATCACCTCCTGGGAAGCTGCCACTAGAAAAATTAGATCATTTAGGTCTATTGAGCATGCATGCAAAAGGGTTCTTCACCAATCTTTTCCTGTCATGAAATATTAAAGTCCAAAGTTGACCTCTCAGCAACTTTCTGGAAATGCAAATGTAAAAACAGAACAAATCCCATTTGCTTTTGATCTTGAAAAAATACCAAAGAGATGCTTGAGTCTTGAAAACTGACATGGGAGCACATTATCATGGGGGAAATTTGGAACACTGATTGGTTTTCTATGACTATCATCCAGTTGCTAGATATGAGCCTCCAAACTTGACCTCCCAGGCAGATTTCACATTGTGCAGGCAGCAAACTTTACCAAAGCCCTCCAACTTGGTACTTCAAAACTCCATCAAATCTGATCGTGGGAGGCTGGAATCAAGCATGTACACTCACATATGATAGATGAGTATGCCTACCAAGTGGTTTGGCATGAAAATGAACAGGCTTTGAATTATGACCCTTCAAAGTAGGCCACTGGAGCATATTGTACAGGTGCATTTCTAGGTGCTGAAATTAGTTTTCTCATCATGGGACCTTCAAATTTTGCAATTTTTCCAACAGGACACATCTTAGATACATAACAACTCATTTTCACATCTCACAAACAAAAAAATCACATCTTTCTTTCACTTATTTCCCACATCCTCAATACCACAACTCAAAGCCAATCAAAAAATCCTTTGACAAAATAGGTGTTTCCCCAAGGAGGATTCCCACACCTCCCTCAAACCCAATATATGGATTTCTCTTAATATTTTGGGAGATTCCAAGGCTTCACAAAAACTAATATACATAATTATTTATACAATACTCATGGAACATAATCTTAAAAGGAGCTATACTTTCTCACAACAAAGGGTTATCGCACTCCCTACTCAAACAAAGGTAAGAAATACAAACCAAACACAACAATACACATTCAAAGAGAAAACAATATAATCCTTCATTATTTCTGATGATGCCATGTTTTGTCTTGTTTTTCTCGCTTTAAGTACCTATTTCCTAAGACATTTCCAAACTTCTATATACACTAATTATGTCTATGATTATCCTTAAGGCATTGAAAGCATGAAGATGTGTATATAATATGTTGTTAATTAATTATGTGTAAATGGTTGATTGCTCTTGAAATATGTTAGTACTTTATGTTGATTTTAGTGATAGTAATGCATAGATACCATGTGACGTACTAACTCCTCATGCAGCAAGAACGTGGCTTCATGTCATGAAGATCACCGGACAACCCACAGTCAAAGGAGATGCTGATATCCACAGTAGATGATATAGGCACCTGCAGCCAAATGAAGAAGACCCTGAATTGAGTGGGATGAGTCATCCATAACTCTCCACTCTGTGAAGGTTATCCTTTGACAGATGATGCAGTCTTAAATAATGGAGGAATCTTAGATCATGCTCTATGTTTTGTTTCTAGTTTTGATTGTTCTTCATGGATACTAGAGAGTTATAGTAGGACTATATCGTTTATGCCACCTTCATGTCAATTTAGTTTCCTATTTCTGGTTTACTTTGTAATAAAGCCATTTTCCTACGTTTTTGGATAATGGATAGTTATAGCATTTATTGTTCAGTAGTTTTATTCAAATAGACAATGTTGATCTCGTCTAGGGGAGATTAGATTTTGCTTCATACAGGTTATACAGAGATATAGTATCAGATTTCATTGTTGTATCTTTCACTTCAGCATACACTAAAGGAATACATGTTTTGAGTTCTGTTAATGATTACAAAGATACAGTAAAGATTTAGCTAGATTTTGTGGGATCACAGTTACTCAAGTAGGCCACTTGAGGTATTGTGTCTCTCCACCTTATTTATATGTTTAGTTTATGATTGTATGTTTATATATGTGTGATTAATATATGTTGTAATGAGTTATGTTATGAGAATTAGTTAGACTTTAATAATCTGTGTTGTAAGTCTTATTGAGTCAAGGTGATCACCAAACCAACGGTTAGCTGCTCTTTTATCTAGAAGTTAAATAGGACCATTTAATTACTGTTGTGCTAAATAAGCTTTAGTTATGTCTTACTAGTCCTGCTTACTTAGAGTGTTGTCAATCCTTGCAATTGGAATTATGTTTCCTTTAGTTAGATTATTCCCTTACACAAACTCTAGATTAAAACTCAGAAATCCTTAACTGTACACACAATACAGGCATCATCCAAGAAGATTACAATTCCCTGATTTGTCAATGTAAATGTAACACATTATATAGCCATTAGGTTGCTTGATATAGAATCTGTTGGTTAGTTGAGTAGTGTGCATGCGCTTTCTGCATCAATGTATTGGTGAATAATGGAGTTTGACAATTTCCATTCCAAAACAAAAAGATCTAAGGTTAGAAAAGTAAGGATGGAAGACCTACCTCCAAGGTAGCTTCCAAGTAGAAAGTAAATTTCTTCCTTTGTTGAATCCTCTCCAAGCAATCTTGTAAAGACCCTTCCCAATTCCTAAAACAAAAAAAGCTAAAGCGGAAAAGAACATTTATTAAATAACTATTTTATAATAAACAAGGTAGTCTATAATCCTCACATAATCCCAGTACCTATGTACTGGAAACATCCTTCATTTCCCAGACTGCCTGCATACCATGTATCGACGAGATCAAGGTACTCGAGAATTCAAAAATATGAGCGATATGTAGTTCTGGTTGTTCTATGTTTATGTAATTGTACTTGAGTGGGTACACAACCCTTTCTAGGATCCAATCTCCCCAGACAGTTATAATAATGGAAGTCACTAATGCTCATAAGAATCCCCAAGGTGGATTACTTATACCAGTCGTTGGTTGAAAATTGAGGTGTACAAGTCTTGGACATTTTATTCCCTGTTTGACATCCTCAGCACAATATTTTAATTGGGCGATCTGTGATCTACATGAAGTGACTCTTGGACCTGTATTAGTCTCGAAGGGTCAAAAGTCTATGGCCGGAGCACCCTTTCTATTACCTATCCTTGAGCCCGTATGGCTAACTATGATCCATATCCTGTTGGGATAGAAGAGCCCATTTGGCTACAGGTAAAAGATGTCTTGTATGGACAAGAAAGCCCATAGGATAGAAGACCTTGATTTGGTTGTCCTGAATTGGACAAATAGCCCATATTGGCTAATACCTAAGTATTCAGATTGACTAAAATAACATTGTTCTTCTAACCTAGAATAGAGCGTCTTTTCTCTTTGATTTTAACACAAGTTGGAGTAAACTTTTGATAGGGTTGGGAATATTGGATAATGCAATTAAGTACTCGACACCCAGGTTCGGTGAGCAAGCTATAAGGATGTGTTTTAACAGGTATGAGAATCTCATATTCACGCAATCTTTTGTGTGTAATTTTGCATCGAGACGATGCAAAGTTTTAGGGGGGAGGAATGTCACGACCTCAATGCTATTGAAATAAAATAATACCTATAATATGCTTTTAATTAATTTTGGTTATGTTTAATATTTTAATTTTGTATAATATCATTTAATAGGCACCTTATTTATTTAACTTGAGATATAAAATAAAAATAATAATAATAATAAAGTAATGATGAGATTTAATCAACCCTAATTAGTCCACTTGTCAAATTTATGTATTTATACATTATTACTTATTTTAATTAGATGTATACATAAATAAATTAGTAATTAAATGAAAACACCAATTGAATTACCAGTCAAATTAGAAAGTCTATCCTAACAACTCATAAGGCAAATTTTTAGTAGCTTAGTGATTTATTTACTACATTAATAGACCTGGTTCACGTGCTCTACAAGCCGAGCCAGGGTGATCATGCCTTAGCTCGTTCTCTGTGTGTTGCTCACTTCTGCGTTGTGGGGGGGTTTTTTGAAGCTTTCGGGGTGGTGGTGGTGGGTTTTTTTCTTTTCTAGAGGCCTTCTCGCTGCCGTATGGGTGGCTTGTGGGTGGAAGGGTTTTGATCCTTCCCTTGGGGTCTTGTCTTTTTCCATTTCTTGCAACCATGTCCTGGGGGTTTGCATGCCTGCTGGGGATCTTGTTTTTTGCTATGCAGGGTGGGGAAACATCTGGGGCTAGCCCCAAATTGGATTTCCGATCAGCAGTTGGTTCGAAGCCTTCGGCGCATGGAGTGAATGTTTTTGATAATACGCTATTTTCTTCAGAGATGGAGATGAATGATCTAGGATCGGTTAGTGGTTCCCAAATAACGAAGATTAATGGGTGTTTGGAAAGATGCAAAGAGCGACCGAAGTTGATTATCTCGATGGAAATGCTTGCAGATGATATTGAATACTATTCAAGGCATTCTTTTTATTGCAAGTTCATGGGTTTGAGAGTCTCGCTGCAATTTTTGGAATCTTGGGCTTAGCGGACTTGGATGCCGAAGGGGGAGATGGAGATTAGGCTCCTTGCGAACAATTTTTTATGGTCTCTTTTGATTGCATGGCAGATCGGAATAAGGTCTTCGAGGGTGGCCCCTATTTTTATAACCAGGTGGGTTTGTTTATCAAGCCATGGCATGCTGGCTTCAACGCGACTGAGGCATTACGGAGTCGGATCCCAGTTTGGGTTCAGTTGCCGTGGTTTCCAGTTGAGTGTTGGCGAGATGACGTGTTGCATTTGGTGGCTTCAATGCTCGGTAAACCTGTTGGGTCTTCACAACAGACGCAGTATAAAAAGGTAATGACTTTTGCTCATATCTGTGTAGAAATTGATTTAAGCAAGCCACTGCCAGATTCTATTGAAGTGAGTGCTGGATCATATAGTTGGGTGCAACAGCTAGATTACGAAACCGTACCTTTTCGGTGTCGTCTTTGTCATGAGTATGGTCACTTGCAGCGTAGGTGCCCTAGGGCTAAGCCTGTGGTGCCCCAACCTTCTCAACCTTCTTGTAATCCACCTAGGGCTGATAATGGTAAGGAGCCTATTCCAGGTGATGGTAATGAAGATGATGGCTATGTCCCTGTCAAGGCTCGCAATAGGAATCGAGGCCAGAAGAGGACCTTGAGGGAGAGGCAGGTTGATGAAACTTTTAATAGGTTTGAGGTGCTGGATGATCTCAGCCAGGGGGAAGTGAATCCAGGGTTACTGAACTTGGATCAGGGAACTTTGGGTACAGGATAGGATGGGCCACCATTGGAGGCCATGCAGGTTGTGCAAGAGATTGGGGTTGGGCAGATGGATACGGATCAACAATTAATTGTCCAGACTGAACAAGAATCTTCTATTGGAGCTTTGAAGAGTGGTGGAGGTGGTTCCCCATTGCCCCTGAAAGGAGGCAAGAATGTGGGGAAGAGCTCTTCGGCCTCCTCTCATTTGGGTATTCAGCAAATTGAACTAAAGAAAGGGGTTGGTGACAGGACTTCCAAGCTGGGAAGGAAGAAGGATATGGAGAAGATTAAATTAACTAGGGAAACTTTGGTGGAGTCAGGGTCAGTCAAGACTCTGGATTCACATTTTTCATGCCCCCAAAAATGATTGTTCTCTCATGGAATGTAAGGGGCTTGAACAGTGGCCCTCGACAAAAAGCTATTCGTGATTTGGTTAGGAATCATTCTCCGGATGTTCTTTTTCTTCAGGAGACTAAATTATCTGTAGATAATATGTTGGCCATGGCTCCTAAGTTGTGGAAATATGGTGAATGCCAGTGTATGGGGGCTCTTGGTGCTTCTGGAGGGGTGGCTTGCTTTGGAACCCTCGGAAGATTTTCCCTCTGGTGGATGTCCTCTAGATCCTCTATATCCCTAGTCACCTCTTGGTATGAGACTGGTGAGTGCATTTTCCTCTCTAATGTGTATGCTCCTGTTGAGTTTCTGGGTAAACAACTTCTATGGTCCCATCTTTGTTTTGTTCGTAGCTTAGCTCCTTACCATCCGTGGGTTATGGCTGGCGATTTTAATGCTATTGTGGAGTTGTCTGAGAAAAGAGGTAGTATTCCTAGGTTGGAGCCTTCTGCTCTGTTATTCAGAGATAGCATTTCTAAATTAAATCTTATTGATGTTCTGCCAAGTAATGGTCTCTTCACTTGGAATAATAGGAGAATTGGTGAAAGTTGTGTTGCTGAGAGGCTTGATCGATTCTTGGTTTCCTGTTATTGGGTTGGAGACCTATGGTCCACTCGATCTGAAATTCTTGATTGGAGAGGTTTTGATCATTGGCCTATTAAGCTTAGTATTATCTCTACTCGGGGGCCTCGTTCTCCCTCATTCAAGTTCCAGATTATGTGGTTGCGGGATCCTACTCTTCATGAACATGTGGCTGAGTGGTGGCGGATTGGTAGACCAACTTTTGGTACGGCAATGTACACATTCTCTAAGCTTCTTTAGTTTGTCAAATATCAACTTAAAAGGTGGAATCGGTGATGTTTTGGTAATATCTTTCATGCTAAGGTTGCTGCCCAGGAGGAGTTGAATAATATTACGCAGTTGATTCGTGAGAATGGGGCCTCTGAGGATCTTCTAAGGGAGGAGGCTAAGACTTTGAAAGTGGTTGAGGAATTTGAATTGCGGGAAGAAATCTATTGGAAGCAAAAGGCTCGGGTTGAATGGTTACAGGAAAGTGATAAAAACACCGCCTTCTTCTTCAATTCTGTGAAGGACAGGAGGCATGGTAATTCCGTTCCTATTCTGGTGAATGATAGGGGTGAACGTCTTGCCTTGTTTCAGGAAATCTCTGCTGAGGCATCTCAGTAGTTTGCTACTTTATTTAGGGAGGATTCACGAGGGGGCTTTGTTGAGGAAGCACAAGTTCTTTCTTGTATTCCCCAGTTGGTCTCCAGGGAGGCGAATGAGTATCTGATGAAAGATATCTCTCTTGATGAGCTCGAGGGGATTGTGTTTCAGATGAAGAAGGGTAAAGCTCCTGGTCCCGATGGTTTCCCGATTGAATTTTTTTAGGAATTCTGGGATATCATAAAGTTGGATCTTCTGGCGGTTGTCCTTGAGTCCCAGAGGAATAAGCAGATGCTTCGTGCTCTGAATTCCACCTTCCTTGCTCTCATACCCAAGTGTGAAGGGGCTGATAGGCTACCTCAGTTCCGGCCTATCTCTCTTTGCAATGTGGCTTACAAAATCATTTCTAAGTTATTGGCTGAGAGATTGAAGAAGTGGCTTAAAGTGCTGATTTCAGAGGAACAGAGTGGATTTGTGGTGGGCCGATAGATTCTTGACGGGGTTGTCATTGCTACAGAGACCATCCACTCCATGGACAACTCCCACGAGAAGGCTATGTTCATTAAGCTGGATATGGGTAAGGCTTATGACAGGGTTAGATGGTCTTTTTTGCAGAAGATCCTTGTTTCTTTTGGTTTTTGTGAGGAGTGGATCTAATGGGTCATGAGCTGTGTCACGTCTGTTTCCTTCTCAATTTTGATAAATGGAGATCATTCTGAACTTTTTGGTGCCTCCAGGGGCTTGCGCCAAGGGGATCCTCTTTCTCCATATCTTTTTCTGCTTCTTGTGGAAGGCCTTGGACGTTTGTTGAAAAGAAGGGTGGAGCTTGGCACCATTCAAGGCTGGCGATGGGGTGGAGACTTGCCTCCGCAATCTCATTTACAGTTTGTTGATGATACTGCCCTGATGGGGATGGCTACTGTTAGGGAAGCTACTAACTTGAGGCAGGTGTTGGACATATATCTTGTTGCTTCAGGACAATTGATTAATGAGGAGAAGTCATCCATATTCTTCTTCAATACGCCGACCCCCATTCAGAGAAGAATTGCTAATATCTTGAGGTTTAAGATAGGGGTTCTCCCTTTGACGTATTTGGGTTTCCCAATTTCTGTTCGCCATCTTCCCAAGGGTTCTTGGCAGAATATTATTGATAAGCTCCGTGCAAAAGTTAATCATTGGACCTACAGATGGTTGTCTTTTGCAGGGCGGGTTCAAATTCTCAAGTCGGTGGTGCAGGCTCTTCCTACCTACAGATGTATGCTTTAGGTGGCTCCGATGGGTTTTCTGATGGAGTTGGATTCTCTTGCAAGGCAGTTCTTATGGGCGGGAAGTTTGTCATCCTCCAAGTGGAGCCTGGTCAGGTGGGATGTTGTGTGCAGCCCAAAGCAATTTGGTGGTCTTGGTCTTCGACAGTCTGCGTTATCCAGAGTGGCTGTGGCTGCTAAGCTATTTTGGAGATGGTGTGTGGAACAGGATCAGCCATGGGCTAGGATATTATCTCACAAGTATTTCCCAAGGATTCCACGGCAGGATCTCCCTCGCTACCCTTTTGAGGGGAAAGGTTCAGTGATTTGGAATACTCTTCAGAAGGGTGCAAAGCTTATCAAGGAAGGTTTATTTTGGATTTGTAGACGAGGAACTGAAGCTCTCTTCTGGTTAGATTCTTGGGATGGATTCCCTCCACTTACTTCTCAGTTCCCCAACCTTATTCCTTTGTGCCAAAGATTTATCGAGGCTGGCTGGGCTAGGGTGAGTGACTTCAAGTCTGTTGCTTCTTTTGGTTAGTTGGAGGTAGCTCATTGGAAGGATCCCGTAGTGTGGCCAGATTTGGGACTTGCAGAAGATAGTGCTGAGCTTCATAAAATTCTTCATAGTAGGAGTTGTAGTTCTCTTCTAGAAGAGGATATTCTTGCTTGGACCCATAATCCTAAGGGGGTTTACTCTGTTGCTTCTGGTTATCAGGTGTTATTGGCTCAGAAGCTAGCTGGGGTAGAGGTTCATTGGTGGAAAAGGGTGTGGAATAAACTCTCGTGGCCTAAATGCAACTACTTTGTTTGGACTTTGGCTTGGAATAGATGTTTGACCTGGGATAACATTCGTAAACGGGGATTTCAAGGACCTTCAATTTGTGTTTTGTGTGGGGGAGCGGAAGAGGATTCTTCGCATTTGTTCTTCCGGTGCCCCTTTGTTGTGCAGCTTTGGCATTGGTGGTGGGAGGTGTGGAAGCTTCCTTGTATTCATGCATGCTCTTTGGTTGAATTCTGGGATAGTATGGGAAGACCTCCTTCTATGGCTTCCTTTTTGCAGGAAGTTTGGTTCGTGGGTCCTACCTTTCTGCTTTGGCAGATTTGGCTGGAGCGGAACCGCCGAATTTTTCGTGATCAGAAGTTGGTGGGTTGGCAAGTTTGGATGCGTATGCTAGGAATGGTGCAGGAATCAATTGCAGCTAAATGTGATGTGGTTTTCCCCTTGGAGAGAGGCAATGAGGAGTTGGTGGCCAGACTGGGTCTTCAAGAAATTCATTCTTCTTTTGTCAGTTCTAGGAACTGTAGGCATGGGAAAAAGAGGGTTCAATGGGTTGGAAGGTGGTTACCTCCTCCCAATGGATTTTTAAAGATCAATACTGATGGTTCTTCTAGGGGAAATCCTGGGCCTGCTGGAATTAGTGGAGTTGGTAGGGACTCAGTTGGGTCAGTGATTTTTCTGTTCTCTATATATGAGGGGGAGAAGACTGTTAACTTCATGGAGGGTCTGGCAATTTTGCATGCTATTGAGAGGGCCCTTGCTTTGGGATGGAGAAAAGTTATATGTGAAGCTGATTCACAAATTTTGATTAATCTCTTGAATGAGAGAAAGATATCTGATATTAATTGGCAGTTGGCTTCGATGGTTCAGCGGATTCTTCAGGGTAGTTCTCGGATGGAGGAAGCATCCTTTGTTCACATCCCGAGGGAGTGGAATCGCGCTGCCGACTGCTTGGCCAAATGGGCCTTTGAGCATGATAGTGGTTGGAAGGTTGAGGATTGGGATCAGGTTAACCCTGAGTTGCATCTGGATTTAGACCGGTTCTTGGAGGATAGGAGGATACATGGGGATAGTTGATGTAGTTTTATGCTGTGGGGTTTTCGCCTTATTTTCTAGGGCTAGGTCCCTTGGTTATTATTGTAATGTTCTTTTCTGATTTCTAATAAAGTTTTTACCCCTTTGGCTAAAAAAAAAAAATTTACTACATTAACAAGAAATTAAAATTAGTCATTAAATAAGTAAGAAACAATAATTTGAAACTTACTTCCATTTTTTGTTTTTAATTAATTAAACTTTAATAGATACGTAAAAAAAAAATTCTAATTAAAAACTAACATTTATGATAACTACGAATTCAAAAAATAGAAGTTGCTTAAGCAAGCTTATTAATAAAGCATAATTATTGCCTTTTCTATCTTTTTACAAGGGAATTTGGTGAATCAAATAGTAAAATGCTAAGTCAACTAATTGAACTAGTAGCTCACAAATCGAATTAAATTAGTATCTTACTAAAAGGAAGTTCTTTTTCCTATCACGATCTTGGCAAGTAACCATATTATCTAGTTGGAAAAATCAACTTAAAAAGGTGCATTTTTTGTGTGTATATATATACATGCAACAAAAGAAAAAAAAAAGGGGGAGAAGAAAGAGGAAGAGGCAGGGCTTAAATTTGACGGTTGACCCTGTGTGTCAAGCAATTTTTTTATGATAGTTATTTGTTCAAAGGCGCCCTTAAAATACTATGACACACCCTAGTATAAATAAATTATATAAACACCAAATATATATATAATCATAATTTTATATAAATTTTGACAGTTTGTCAAAAATCTCTCCTTTCATGTGATACAGTCTTTTGAAAATATTGATTGTATTTTATGACAAAAAATACCTAAATACGGCCATACGGCCATCAAATTTAAGCCCTGGGAAGAGGGGACAGGAAAAAGAGGAACGGGGAAGGTGAGGAAAGACGTTGCTTCTGGTATGTGGCTTGACACTGTTTTCTATTGCGTGCTTGAAAATCTTTTAGGACTCTTCATCAATTGAGTATGTATTCTTCCTGCATTTGGTGGTTTTCCATTCGACTATATTCATCTACTACTCTCTTGCTTTCTCTGAAAGTTCAAATGACGTATCTATAATCTTGTTTTCAATGTATTTCAGATCTTTGTATACTGCTTGTTGAAATTTCATCATATGTTTATTATCATGGTTTGCACTGACCTAGTTGTTTATAGATGGTGTAGAATTTACTCATGTGGTGAACTACTTGCATATGTATTAGTTTTATGATTACGTTCTTAGCCAAGATTTACCTCAATTGCCAGGCTCATCAATAGAGGTTGAACGTGCCCTTGTTTCATATTTTGCCTTGTATTTAGATGCTAGAACTTGTATTGATTGACGTGAGCTTCTGAACAGGGGTATCATCTTTATTTCTAAATATGGTTTTATCTATGTGAATATAGCTAAACTTTGTGTGTATCCAGTAACCATGGAATTCCATGAGACCCCATTCCTTAAAGGATGTTGATTGAACAATTCGCATGTCATGTCTTTTCTCCTCATTATGCTTGCGTATCGTTCCCAAGCTCCCATTCTCCGTAGGTAGAAAGGATGCTGGCATAAGCTACGAATTATGGCTTTACGCTTGTCAATTTCAAGTCAATATCTAAAGATTTTAAGGGTATCTGAGGTCCAATAATATTATGAAATTTCCATTGAATGAAAACCTTGGGTTCAAATTGTGTTATTTAGGAGATGTTATGATTCCTCTATGAAGTTGAGTGCATAACTAGAAGTCTATATCAACCTTTTAATGGTGAAGGAATTGTTGTTTAGAAGTTGTCAATGTTGTATTTCATACTTGTGGCATTGTATTATGCAGGCTATTGGTATTTTTTTATAATGCATTCGCAACATCACATTATGTTAATTAAGTAGTTTGTATGTGTTGTATTCTTGTCGATAGCATCTGAGCCGAATGAGTGTGATCATATGCGAGGCAACATTTTTCACTTGGCCACTTACCTAATGTCACATCTGTGGCTGAGTATAAATGATTCCATCTGCCTTTTAAATGGCGTGAAGTTACACTTAGAAGGTCATAGAGGAATGTGTATGCAATATTGGCATCAATCTTTACTTAGAAATTGGTGAAAATTTGCATTAGATTTTATTCTCTAAGTCATCAATTCACTTAGAAGAATATGGTGTTAGTCTATTTTAGACTCTCTAAAGGCATCAATCCACTTCAGGGTTTTCTAAAAAAGCCAGAACCTGTTCATAGTTGGCATCATCTCATGTTTAGAAGTTTCCTAAACGATCCACTCTGCTCTCTAGGTAGGCATCGACCTACATTAGAAGTCTAGAGTTGTCAATCTACCTCTTCTCGACAGAAAACTATGTTTAGAAATTGCTATGTTTGTGTAACATTCTTAATAGCATCATGTTGTTTAGTATGAAAAAGGAGAATGATGATAACTAGAATGCACACTAGATCAAACCCTTTTCCATATAACATTCAAGGACAAGACTGAGCCAAATCACTACCAAATGAAGGTGGACTCAGCTATAGATCTTGTACTCAGGTATGTTATAGATGGATCAGATTTGATTCAGCCTTTCTATCAAACCCTAGGTCAACAATGCATGAAACCCTAGTTCTATAAAGATCAACTTATAACAGAATAAGTACAACAACAATCCAGAAATCAATTGCACAAGGCTAATCAGGAAGATGAAACAACCTGTCGCCCGAAAGCAGAGATGTCAGAGGATTAATTCGAGACCGCCCAAGTCCCGATTGGAATATTCTACCTGAGGTCTGAATTGGAAAGATGTTGTAGATGTTGTCCTACTATCAGATCTGAAGTCAGAAAGTGTAGAAAGACTAGGGTGCAACTGCTCAAGTCTTGGATGGAGGAATATTCTGTAACTGTTGTCGGATCTTGAAACCTTGATCTTCACTTAGCCTTCTTGTATCTTCATATTCACCAGATCTCGCTCTTGTAACCTGCACACAAGAAGATAAGAAGGGTTTGGGAGTTATGGTGTTTAGGGACTTGCCTCAGTCAAATCCTGAGATAGCATTCAAGCTTCCCAACATCGTTGATTGATAGATGGTGTGTGCCCTTGTGGGGGCAGAGGCTGAAAACAATGATAATAATGATAAACAACAATGATATCACCTATGTGATGATCCCTTAGAATGATGAAGATCCTTCAACTCCTAAGGTGGATAGATGATAGCTTCATGCCTGCAATAAACACACAATAACAACACACAAATATGTTCTAGAATCACAATGAATGTTCTTGCTTGCTTTACTTCAATATCTCAAGTTGGCTATCTCTATCTTCTTTCAACCTAGTTACAAATGAACTAAAAACGCACTTATATATGCTTTCTCTCTCACAACTGTGAAATTAAACCAAAAGAGTCAACAAGGGAAAACCTTTTGGAAGGTCCTAGGCCGACATAAACTTGATTTTGCCCTGACCAATCAGGGGGGACTTGGGCGGTGGCGCCCAAGTCTTTCAACTCCTTTTGGGTCTGGGATAAGATAAGTGAAGGGGCCCTTATTCCAATTTTACATTGGTGTTAGGCAATTTTGCATCGGGATGAATATTTAGAATGTATAATATAATCATGGGGACCTAGGAGCTAAACAAGAAGGTAAAAAGACATGTAGACACTTTTTACTCCAAAACATTTAGCCCCAACTTTAATGTGTGTATGATCTTACGATCAGTACATGCATTAATGTACGGTCAAAACACATCAAGCACATCAGACACTAGAGCGAAGACACACAGTAAGTTTGGAAGACCATTTCTAGCCCCCAAGCTTAGGTAGACATAAGAAAACACTTAACAATCACGCAAATCACATAGAAGACAGTAAAGAAGCACACAATACATAGAGAAGACATGAACACTGTCACGCAATACACAAGGTATACATAGAGAGAAGACATGATTAAACAATTATGCTATCCTAACTAGGCGATGGGGAGCTCATTGCTACATGCCACCATCAAAGCACACAAAACACACAACATGGGGGGAGCTCATCGCTATGCACCTCCACAAAACACACAAGACACACGGAATACACGAGCATCCTAGAGTGTGTCGTCGACCCACTATATCTCTTATACAAAGCAAACATAGGCAACAGGGAGGAGCTCATCGCTACGCTCTACCATCTAAAACACGCCAAACACACTTGACGATTGAGCTACGCTACCACAACCACCAAAGACACGCTTAAGGGTGAATAACTCAAGATCCAACCCCACCTCTGTAGAGAACTTTTCAAAAGGATGTGCAACCTACTCAAGGGTATACATCATCCTACCTTCCACATAAGGGCTTTCAAAAGAATGCCACCCCACCTACTCGCAGAGATGCCTTACAGTGAAAAGGAAGCATGTGCACAAAGTATACGACCCCACCTACATCGCGGAGATGCCTTACAGTGAAAAGGAAGTATATGCAAACACAAACAAAGTATACAATCCCACCTGCATCGTGGAGATGCCTTACGGTGAAAAGAAAGTATATGCAAACACAATTTATCACAATGTCTAAGATATCCAAGCATTTACCACAATATATGCCTCCACCTTAAAGTGGTTTCTCATGCTTGCCTATAGCAATCACGTTTAGGTAAGGCTGAAAACATGCGAGGGAACAAGAGCTTTCACAAAGCCCATGCCCCAAAGTGACATGTGCTTACAATAATTGAATTGTTCCCAACAATCATGATAGAACACATTAATATCATTTGCTAACAACCATTGATCAATAATAAGCTTTGGTTAGAAAATCTATTCTTAAGATAGCAACCAAATCATTTCATAAAACTGATATAGAAATAAGGCAACATGCCGCTAAAACAAACCAAGGCTATACTTATGGGTTTGGAACTGAGTATAGCCATGAGGTTATACTTCAGGAATCTCAGAACTGAGTGTAACTACAAGATGAGACAAAAGCAATCCAAAGTGTATAGAAGCATATTTAGAGTATTGCAAAGGCTTGTTACAACAATTTCACAATACGATACACTATCACATAACAACACAAAATGATTCTACTAGCCTATCATCAGTAACAAATTACCCCTGTCTTCATATATGGACTAGGTCCATTTTTATTTTTGTTTTAGGGATGCACAGTCCTTATCAGAAGTGTATATTTGTTGTCGTCATCTGTCGACTAGTAGAGCCACAAGTACAACAAAAGAATGAAATCACAAAAAAATGAGAGAGGAGACAATAGTGACTTAGGGTCACAATGTGGGAAGATGCCCCCAAGACATCCTCCACAACATTATGCCCCCAAGGCACCACACACAATAATTGCAACAAGAGAAGTATAGAAGAATATAGAAACAAATAGAAAGAATGTCACGACAGAGGTGGTCTCCTTGTATCCTTGTCCTTACAAGAGTATGAAGGGTCATCCAAGGAGACCTAAACCAGCATTTAACACTATACAAGGGAACACAACACAACACTTAAGAGGAGGCCACCCGTGAGAGCAACTCAAAGAGGTGCTACATCAAAGGTAGCTGAATGAGTTAGAAATACTTACTTGAAATGAAAATGTAATACTAAGGCTTGATGCTTTCTTCTTCTTTTCTGTGCATTTCTATTTCTTCTAGTCTTGCTAGTTATATTTCCCAAGGAAGTTTCTTTGTCTACCATTGAGGGTTCATGATTTTCCACATTTTGTGAAGAGGAAGCCAGTACAAAAGTGATTTTATGGTTTTGTGATGGATAGCTTTGCTCTTGAAGGTTTTCTCTCGATCCTTGTAAGGATGACGGAGGAGGAATCTTGGAAAAAATTCCCATTTCTTTTAGTCGGGGTGGTGTTGGAGCACCTACCTCATACACATTGGTACATTTATCCACTATTCCCTTAGTGGGTGGAATAAGTCTATTAATGATGTTTGGTTTAACATTGTTTTCTCTTTGATTAAGCTCAACATCCATCCCCAAAGGATTTAATGTGAGAGACCTTTTGTTGGCAAGAGACACTGTGTGGCTTCATAAGTGTTGTCATTGATGGCAACAAAGTCTATCCCATAAATTTGTAGTACATAATATGCCTTTACCGGAAGTCAAATTGAAGATTGTTTTAGTCCGGTGAACAAGAATAGAGTATGTAACAAGGTCCGACAATCAGGTCTGGATCTCTCAGATGGTGTAACTCAGTACATTGTAGACTTGGACAAGTCAAGAGGGGTATCATGACTATTGTATTCTAGATATTTAGCCTCCGGTGATAAAACATGAAAAAGATATGAGCATCTGAGTGTTGGGTTCCAATCAAGCAGAGCAGATAGAGGAAGAATTGACCAGCAGAGTATCAAACCTCAATCCGGATGTACCAAAGGTGTTGATCAAGCAATTTATGGCATTATACATCGTTGTCCGACATGAGTAATGTTTTCTATGCCTAGGTTTTTGATGCGCATCACTAATCATGCATGGATTCAGCCGACAGATCAATAACTTGCAAATATCTCAAGTGTTCTTGTTGCCGACTAAGAAGTTGTTGGAAATCCTTGATGCGAATATATATATACCTGATGGATTTAAGCTTGTAAGGGTGGGAAAGTGACAGTATGAATGATTGAGTGTGAAGAAAAACAAAGACAAGTGCGAAGACAGTAATTCAAGCATGGAATGTGACAGGAAAGTAATATTGAACAGAGGAAGAATGAAATGTGCCAGATCAGTATATTGTACCTAACCAGAACTGGAATCCTGCATGTATAGATGTTGTTCATTAGTTCAAACACCTTGGTATCATCTGTAAGCATTTGTATACTATAAGTCTCTTTTAGGCAATGGGCCTTTTGTGAGCAATGTGCTCAGGCAGTGAGCCCTAATTGGCAAGTGCCAAATTTGTACTCTTTATTCTTTTAACAGAGAATACAATCTTGGGTTAGTCACCCCGTGGTTTTTCCCTTAATAGGGTTTCCACGTAAAAATCAATGTGTTATGTGTTAATTTCTTTTTCATCTCTTATGATTACCTTGCTTTGGTATAACATTAAATGATAAGTTAAGAAAAGAAAAGAAAAATAGAAAAGCTATAAGATAACTGATTCACCCCCCCTCTCAGTTATCTACATTGTTTCCAACAATTGGTATCAGAGCTAAGTTCCTCTGAACAAAGCCTAACAGCTTGAGGAAGATCTAGAAATCTCAATAGATGCATATGGTATGAAGGAACAACTTCAGTCTACCCTAGATGATCTTGAACAATCCCACTCTGAAGTCAATAATTTGAGAGAAAGACTCAAACAAGCTGATGATTTCATAAATGAGCTAAAAGAAAAACTTAGTATTTCTATGAAAAAGAGAAAGGAACTACTCCAAAAATTAGCCAATCAAAGTGAAGTCAATGATACTGATGAAGATCTGAATGAGAAAAATAAGCTATGTGAGAAGCTGTCAAAAGAAGTCATTATGGTAAGGCATGAAATGGAATCAGGGGTTATGAGATTCACCCAAGAAATTGAAGAAAAGAGAAAGATTGAAGATAATCTAAAACAATCCCTCAAGGAGAAAATAGAGGACTACCACAAAATGGACAGAATAATCAGGCATCTTGAATCTGATCTTGAAGAAGCTAGAGACAATGAAGAACAACTTGAGAATCAGATAGACACTCTTAAACAAGATCTTCAAACTGCAAATGAATACAAAGAAAAGTTCAAGATAAGCTCAGCCCAACTTGAAGTTCTTCTTGAAAGCCAAAAGAGGGTAGATGATAAGCGTGGCTTGGGATATGAGAAAGGTGAAAGCTCTGGATCTGGTCAGAAGAACTCTGGATTAGGAAATCAAAGAAACAGGCCTAGAAGACCTCTGGTAAGGCAACCAAATGCTCAAAGATATCCATCCTTCAATGGATACTGCTTCAATTGCAACAAGTTCAGTCACAAAGCAATCCAGTGTAGAAACAGAATGAATCAATTCAATCCATCCTTCTCCGGTCAATGTTTCAGTTGCAAAAGGTATGGTCACAAATCTCATGAATGCAGAAATATGCAAATGAACAATTCTTTCAATGGTAAATGCTTTGTATGCAATAGAATCGAACATATAGCTAATGAGTGCAGATTAAGAGGATATCATTCAAATAAGCAAAGAAATGTTGTGTGTTACAATTGCAATAGATCCGGTCATATTGCCAAATTCTGCAGAAGTAGAAATTAGGATAAAAAGGGTCTGGTGGAACATGATCAAAAACAGGATAAAGGCAAAGGTAATGTAAATGCGGATGAAGTTCAAAAGGAGATGAGCAAGATTTGGGTAAAAAGGAGTACAATGAATATTGGGGATGGATCCGCACCAGAATCCAGTGTTGATATTCCTTCTGGAAACTAAAAAGCAAGCTCTGGCTCAGGGGGAGCTATAGAGAAAATCCCTTTCCCCCAGCCAGCTAGTGAGTGCCTGAATTCGGCACTTTGAGTCAAAATAAGAGGTTGTGGTTTAAAGGGTTTGAGGAGACTCACTTGAAGGTCATCCAGTCAAAATTTAACAAATCCACATGCATATTTGAGCTAGTTATGAGGAGATCCTATATCGGTAGCTATCTGGTAAAGCAGAATTTCATAGACAGATCCAGTATGATCCAGAATTGAAATATTTTAATCTGTGGACCAATGGCATGTTTGAAAAAGGTGAAGATATGTTGTCAACCCTCATAAACAATGATTTGAAGATTTGCAAGACAATCCAAGAAAAGCTCATTTGAGAAGCAGGGTAACCGGATGACTTAAAAACTTGTGCATTTATTACAAAAGGGAATTAGGGTTTACGCAAGGATAAAAGGGTTTTTTCACTCATTATTTACACACTTGCACTCACAAAGAAGAAAAGAAGAGCTCTGCGAAGGAGATCCAACAATTCAACTGAAGATTGAATTCAACCAGAGAATTGCTCCAGTTTTTGCTTCAAACCCTAAAGCATGAAAAGGTACTTCCCTTTTGAAAACTCTCTCCAGATCTCTTGCAAAAATGGCTACTCCAATGGTTGTCAATATTTCTGATAGGCCGAGACCAAAATTCAAGAAACACCCTTACAAATCTCTAAAAGTTGATCCCTTGGGTGTGTTTTCTAGTATTCCGCACGGAGTCTTGCATGTAGAAGATGTTAGGGTTTATATCCATGCAAACATTAAAGATTTTGGAGACTCAAATTTGATTGAGATTTATCACAAACAGTTAATAGATGAGAATTTTGAACTCAAACCTGAATTCAAGACCTTCCGAGACAAACACTGAAAGGAAGCTAGGTGTGCAGAAAATGCTTCCTACACTAATCTATTGAGGAGAAGGCTATACAAATTCAACTTTATCCTAACTATTACAGCAATGTTAAACCATTAACATGAGATATTGCAGCAAAACACAAGAACCAGAAAGTAGACAGAAGAAGAGAGACAAAGATTTACGGTGGGAAAAACCCTTATCAGGTGAAAAACCCCACACTCAAAAACCTGCACAATGTATTAACAAATCTAAAAGAATGTTTACAATACACTTGCAATGCAAGCTTCAATGGTCTTTGACACTCATGTCTGGAGTCAATCCGGTAGCATAACAATACCTTTAAACCTGTGACACAATCTCCATCTCCAAGCACCTGTATATAAAGAAAATACAAGGCAATATTGGGCCTATCTTGGAATGGGTGTCCAATATGGCATCTTGGACCAAAACCCATGCCTAGGGACACTTGGTCAACATTGTAGAATGTGTATGACACTTTTCCACAGCTCCCATCCCAAAGAGGTCACCTATTTCTAAAATGGGCTATGACAGATGCTCTTACGACACTTACGACCATCATAGAATCTATCATAGCGGTTACAACTTACAGTTGTAAGAGAATCTGTCATACACATGCTATAAATAGCATATTCTCTTACAACACACCATATTCCACCTTGGGGTGCCCAAATATGCCTCATTCAAAGATGCTACATGACACATGTCATTACCTATCTTACAACCTTCTATTCTCGACTCTTACATGTCATAGGAATCCGTCATAACTGTTTCGGTCAAACATTCCTTACACAACATAGAAGATGCCGACACATGGTAGAATATTCCTACCACTAAGTGGGACGCCTATCTCCTCATGTGAGGACAAAAATATAAGTTGTCATAATCCATGTAGGATTGACACATCACCGTGCCACATCCCACAATATGACAATATGAACTTTCCAATTATTTACAACATAGGCAATTAAATAATAAATACAAACATTACGAATGTAGAGAATTACCAAGGTTTAGACACCTTAATTCCCAACATTCTCCCACTTGTCGAGCACCTTGTAAGAGCCAATAGAAAAATAGGATTTAACTGCTATAGGCCGAGAGGCCCATAGACTCCGAACACCATCTGAACTTCTTTGTGCCCACTGGTTTCGTCAATGCATCTGCAACATTCTTCAAAGTATCTACCTTCTCCAAATTTACCTTTCCATCCTCAACCATGTCCCTCACGAAGTGAAACTGAACATCAATGTGCTTGGTTCTAGCATGGAAAGTTGTATTCTTTACAAGGCAAATTGCACTCTGACTGTCACAACTGATCGTGATCTGACCTGCATCAACACCAATATCTGAACACAAAATCTTAAGCCAAATGGCTTCCTTACAAGCATGAGTTTCTGCCATATACTCAGCTTCTATCGTGGACAAAGCAACAACAGGTTGTCGCTTACTCATCCAACTAATAGCACCACCAAAAAGTGTAAAAACATAAGCACTGATGGATCTCCTGCTGTCAATGTCACCTGCCCAATCTGAATCCACAAATCCATGAATATCAATAGAATGCAGAGGTCCTAAAACATTACCATGATAGCAAATGGAATACTCAGAAGTACCCCTCAAATATCTGAACACTCGCTTAACTGCATCCCAATGAACCCATCCAGGATTAGCCATAAATCGACTAAGGACTCCCACTGCTTGGGTAATGTCTGGTCTTGTGCAGACCATAGCATACATCAAATTGCCACTAGCACTAGCATAAGGTACTCTGCTCATGTCCTCCACCTCACTAGGAGATTTTGGACAATCCTCAACAGACAACTTTGTCCCCAAAGAAATGGGAACACACAATGGTCTATAATATGCCATGTTCAATCTGTCCAACACGGACTTCACATACTTACTCTGGCTTAACCAAAGTTTTCTGTTAGTTCTCTCTTCTAATTTCCATTCCTAAAATGTACCTAGCTGCCCCTAAATATTTCATTTCAAACTAAGCTGACAACTGAGATTTAAAATCAGAAATCATATTTTTACCCTTCCCAATGAGCAACATATCATCAACATATAGTGCAACAATGAGAATACAATCACCATCAAATTTATAATACACACAGTGATCCGATTTCGATCTCACAAATCCAATTGACAACACAAAGGCATCAAACTTCAAGTACCATCTCCTAGGGGATTGCTTCAAACCATACAAAGAATTCTTAAGTTTGCAAACCAAATTTTCTTTACCTTTCACCATGTAATGTTCTGGCTGTGACATGTAGATCTCTTCCTCCAAGTCACCATGAAGGAAAGTTGTCTTCACATCCATCTATTCTACCTCCAAGTCATAAGCTATTGCGAGTGACAATAGGAATCGAATGGATGTTAGCTTTGCAACAGGAGAGAAGATCTCACCATAATCTATACCCTCCACTTGTGAATACCCCTTCACAACCAATCTGGCCTTATACTTCTCAACACTGCCATCTACACCAATTTTCTTATTGAACACCCATTTGCATCCAACGGGTTTCCGTGCGGCAAAGGCACCAAGTCCCAAGTTTGATTCTTTTCCAAAGAAGCCATTTCTTCCTCCATGGCCTCCTTCCAAGAACCTGCATCCTTCATATACAAAGCCTCTGATACAATTCTAGGTTCATCACTATTAGTAATCAAAGCATAAGCACAACTAGAATCAAGCAATGTAAAACCAAACCTTTTAGGTTGCTTTCTTATCCATGTAGACCTCCTCAAGAGCTGAGGTTGAGGATCAGCTTCTTCATCTGAGCTTTCAGAGCTGCTAGAGCTCTCCTCATCATCAGGTCCAACATTGTCTTTTTGTTCAGTCTTTTCAGGGGTGAGAGGAAACTAAACAACATCCTCTTTCTTTTCTTTTTCTTCTGGCTGCAAAACAGTGGAAGAAGGTGTAATCTCTATGAAGATGACACTTCTTCTATACAACACTTTTTCAGCCACGAGGTCCCAAAGCTTGTATCCTTTCACACCAACACCATAGCCGATGAAGATTTACTTAACTGCTTTATTCTCCAACTTTGACCACTTCTCCCTAGGCACATGTGCATATGCCTCACAACCAAAAACATGAAGATGCCTTACTGAAGGCTTTCTACCAGACCACACCTCCATGGGTGTCTTTCCAACAAGAGCTGATGTAGGAGATCTGTTTACCAGATAGCAAGCAATGGCAACAGCTTCAGCCCAAAACTTTTGTTCTAGACCAGCTCCACTAAGCATACTCCTAGCCTTCTCCATCAGTGTCTTGTTCATCCTCTCTGCAACTCCATTTTGCTACGGTGTGTATGGAGTTGTCTTATGTCTTTCAATCCCAAGTTCCTTGCAATACTTATCAAATTTTATAGAACAGAACTCACCACCGTTGTCAGTTCTCAAACATTTAATCTTTTTACCAGTCTAATTTTCAGCAAAAGCTTTAAACTCCTTAAACTTGTTATAGACTTCAAATTTGCTTCTGAGAAAATAAATCCATGTCCTTCTACTGTAATCATCTATAAAAGATATAAAGTATACAGATTTTGATAACGAAGGAACATTAACAGGACCAAACACATCAGAATGAATAAGGTCCAACACACTAGAAGACTTATGAGAACTCGAGTAAAACTGAACATGGTTTTGTTTTCCATAAATGCAATGTTCGCAAAAGTCAAACTCAAGATTACAATCATCTAACCCCTCAACGATGTTCTTATTTTTTAGGGTACGTAGACCCCTCTCACCAATGTGGCCAAATCTCTTATGCCATAACATTATCTTTTCTACAGGAAGTTTAATTCCAATGCACGATTACAACCATCAAGACTAGAAACAACAGATTTCTTCACTGCTCATTCAGATGGTGGGGATGAAGTGATAGCTGCCCTCTTCCTTGATTCAAAAGAACTATTGCAGTGTGCAATGCATGCTTCCAGCTGAAACAAAGTACCTCTCCGAGTACCCTTAGCAAGCACCATAGATCCTCTAGTCATCTTGCATCCTTCTTTCGAAAAGACAACCTGCACACCTACATCATTCAAACTACTTACAGAAAGTAGGTTCCGTGCTAAGCCTGGGATGTGCATAACCCCAGAGATCCCCTTCACTCGACCATTAGGGAATCAAATAAAGACTCTTCCACGACCAACGATCTTCAGATGAGAGTCATCACCCAAATACACCTTTCCACCATCGAACTCCTCATACTCAGTGAACCAGTCTCGATGCGAGGTCATGTGGAATGATGCACCAGAGTCGATTAGCCACACATCATCAGATGCATGGGTTGCCAGGCCTACGATGAAAGCATCACTGTCATCTTGTGATTTGTCTAAATCTGAATCAGGAGCTTTCTTCTTTTTCTTCTTCTCCTCTTTGCATTCCTTTGGGAAATGCCCAGTCTTTCCACAGTTCCAACAAAGAGCCTTGGACTTTCCAAGAGATTTGGATCTACCCTTCTCAGCTTTCTTGTCCTTCTTCTTCCCTTTCTCCTTGGGTCTTCCATGAACTGCAAGGGCTTCTTTGGCTACCTCAAAAGACTTTCTCCGCATCTCTTCAGATAATAGCAAAAAAACCACTTCTTCCATTTTGAATGTGGATGTGGTGCTTCTGATTGACATGACAAGATGATCCCATGAGTCTGATAGAGAACAAAGCAAGGTCATACACCGATCCTCCTCCTCCATCTTTACACCAATAGATGTTAATTGTGCAACAAGAATATTAAAGGCATTCATATGCTCAACCATGGATCCTCCATCCTCCATTCGAAGAGAATACAACTTCTTTCTCAGGAAAAGTTTATTGACTAGGGATTTGGCTTGATACACATCCCCCAACTTCTTCCAAAGGAGTTTTGTAGTAGTCTCCTCATGGACATTTAACAACACAGAATCGGTAAGACTAAGTCTTATGAGACCCTTAGCCTTCTGATCCTTGAGATCCCACTCATCTTGTGACATTGTAGCTGGTTTAGTTCCATTCACACTTTCCCAAAGGTCTCGGTCAACTAACATGTCTTCCATTTTGAGCTTCCACAGCTCGAAATTACTGCCATTGAACTTCTCTACTTCAAACCTTCCTGATGTGCCTGCCATCTCCTTACTGCAATAAGATACAAAATGCTCTGCACAGACTCCCACTCAACCTAAGATTAGCTCAAAAAACCCCTACCCTATAACTAGGACCAAAGGTGATCAAGCTCTGATACCAACTGAAAGGAAGCTAGGTGTGCGGAAAACGCTTCCTACACTAATCTATTGAGGAGAGGGCTATGCAAATTCAACTTTATCCTAACTATTACAGCAATGTTAAACCATTAACATGAGATATTGCAGCAAAACACAAGAACTAGAAAGTAGATAGAAGAAGAGAGACAAAGATTTACGGTGGGGAAAACCCTTATCAGGTGAAAAACCCCACACTCAGAAACCTGCACAATGTATTAACAAATCTGAAAGAATGTTTACAATACACTTGCAATGCAAGCTTCAATGGTCTTTGACACTCATGTCTAGAGTCAATCTGGCAGCATAACAATACCTGTAAACCTATGACACAATCTCCATCTCCAAGCACCTGTATATAAAGAAAATACAAGGCAATATTGGGCCTATCTTGGAATGGGCATCCAATATGGCATCTTGGACCAAAACCCACGCCTAGGGACACTTGGTCAACATTGTAGAATGTGTCTGACACTTGTCCACAACTCCCATCCCAAAGAGGTCACCTATTTCCAAAATGGGCTATGACAAATGCTCTTACGACACTTAGAACCGTCATAGTGGTTACAACGTACAGTTGTAAGAGAATCTGTCATACACATGCTATAAATAGCATATTCTCTTACAACACACCATATTCTGCCTTGGGGCACCCAAATATGCCTCATTCAAAGATGCTACATGACACGTCATTACCTGTCTTACAACCTTCTATTCTCGACTCTTACATGTCATAGATTCGTCATAGGAATCCGTCATAACTGTTTTGGTCAAACATTCCTTACACAACATAGAAGATGCCGACACATGGTAGAATATTCCTACCACTAAGTGGGACACCTATCTCCTCATGTGAGGACAAAAATACAAGTTGTCATAATCCATGTAGGATTGACACATCACCGTGCCACATCCCACAATATGACAATATGGATTTTCCAAATATTTACAACATAGGCAATTAAATAATAAATACAAACATTATGAATGCAGAGAATTACCAAGGTTGAGATACCTTAATTCCCAACAAACACTTCAGACATTGCATACATTTTCCATGTTTTGCAGAAGACGATTGGGTCCGGTATGTTCTAAGTAGGATGTATGATAATTTTATGTGGCTAATGAGGCCATTCAAGATAACTAAAGTTGCCATTAGGGCAGTGACCGGACTGCATTCATCTGGTGGGGTACCCACACTTAAATCTGTGAAGAATCAAATGGTAACTGAAGCCACTGGATCAAAATTTGACAAAAGAGCAATGACTATAGATGACATCACGGATCCGGATGTCAAGTTTGCTTCAATGATAATTAGCTACAAAATCTACCACTTGAGCAGGGAGAATTATGTGTCTGGTACAATAATCTATGTTACATATCAGATGTTAAGGGAAGATGCAGATTATGATCTATGTGAGATTCTTCTAAATCAGCTGATGGAGAACTTGAAAAGATCAAAAAGGATAAGAAAAACTCCTTTAAATATGGTAGTCTAATACTGTGTATGTTTTTCTATTATATGAATGAGCTACCTAGATCAAATGGTTGGGTCTAGCAAAATGATAAACCCGTTGCAATTTAGATCAGAGATTACATGTATGGACTTGGTAATGTTCAAGCCCAAAACATAACCCTCTGGGGTTACTTTAAGAATTTCCAAAGCATGATGCACACCAAAGAAAGAATTCCACAAACAATAGTTGATAAATACAAAGATACAATATGCTTCATGGTTAACACTGATCAATGCCTAATGGAGGCAGTTGAGCCAAGAACTATATGGATAATTTCTATGGGTTATGAGGTTGATAAAAAAATATTGGAGCTACATATTCAACACCTACTGAGCTAGCCTAAGGACACTGAAGCAAAAAGGTTTGGCACCTTTGAAGAGCTAAGCATAAAAATACATGTTGAGTTAAGACAGCTGGAGATGAAGAGAAAAGTAACAAAGGAAGTTGAATAATTTGCCAAAAGATTTGGTATATCAAAGGAGGTTGTAGATGCTAATAGAGAGAAAATGGAGAAGATAGAGAAAGAAAGACAAGAAGCAAAGAAAGAAAGTGCTCTTGTACAAACCTCCTCTCGGACTAGATCCTCCAAGAGCTCTGCTCTTGTCACTTCCAAAAGCTCAAAGTCTACCAAACCGGAAGTCAAGACATCTGGAAAAGGAGAAAAGAGGATGAAGACCAAAGCCACAAGGACATATACAAGTCATAAAGATGATGAAGAAATAGAATCAGATGAGGATATCAGGAAAATGAAGAAGAAGAGAACATCCGAGAAGTTCTTTGCTAGCAGAATTGAGGAAGAGAAGGCAGAGGAATTTGTTGAAAAGCCCACTCTTTCCATTGATGACATCATCAAGGCAGTTACTGTGGATGGGAATCTGCAATCAGTAATAGAATTTTATGATGAATACAATGATGCAGACAAGAGAATACTAGAGGAGGCAATTGTCAGGTATTTGAATATCTATAACAAAGCATTCATTGAAATAATTTCCTTAATTCCTAAGAGCCTAGAAGAAGTATTGGAGCAAAGAAAAGACAATGCAAAGGCAAAAGACTTGGAGATCTAGGAGAAGATAGTAATACAACTATGTCCCTCTCACTCCAAAACAAATGGACATGGTGTGCAAGGATTGTAAAGATGATTTCCGGAGCAAGTCTTGGATGAACAAACTCATGATTGGAGAAACTAATCAAATAGCTGATGAAACAAAAGAAATTCTCTTGAAAGCCTTGAAGAGATTTAATCTTCCTATTATAGAGGAAACAAATGAAGAGCCCTCTACCATGGATGTTGAAGGATTACAGAAAAATGATGAAGAATCATCAAAGGCATTAGATTCCTCTGTTCCAGAAGAGGAAGGGCAGAAAGAAGAAACATTAGCTGACAAGGATGTCGAAGGATTAAATAAAAATGATGAAGAGTCATCTGAGGCATTAGACTCCTCTGTTCCGGAAAAGGAAGGACTAGTAGAAGGAACAAAGATCAATAAGCAAGTCAGTCCGGATGTCCCCAAAAGGAAGGAAGTAGAGTCTGCAAGAGACACTGCAGAGATAGTACATAATTTCCTAGACAAAGAAATAATGGAGCTGGATGACCCTGAGCTAATTCAAGGGCCACTAAACTTTGACTCTCTATCTCCCGTTCAGATAATGAAGGTAGCATCTTTTGCTCAAGCCAAAGCAAAAGAAAAACTTCTAAAATCTCACATGGAGGATTGTGAGCTATTGGAGATTGCATCTAGGATGCTAGAAAAGATTATGCCAACCTATCAAAAGGATCCTTCTGCCTCTCCATCCAGTAATCTGAAAAACTTAGTCAATTATGTTAACACTCACTTTGAATCCTTAGAGAAATCGGCAAAAACTAAACTAAGGTCCGGAAAGAGTTCTTGGGAAAGAGGTTCAATGAAGTACAAGGGCTAATTACTAATGCTAGAAGAACCTTATACATTGGCATAAAGAGCCTTGAAAATGCTCTTAAATATGGTGGGGACATATACAAATTTTGTTTAACTTGGCCCAAAGTTACAGAGGACATCGAGAAGAAAGTGAAAGAACAAGAAGGAAAACTGTCAAGTTTATCTCAGAATTTTGATCCCCTTACTACCTCTCTGGTGAATCATGAATGTCAAGATATTGCTATAACAAATGAAATTAAAGAATTGGTTAAGGAGAAAAAGAAAATAATGGATAGAATGGGTGAGCTCAGAGGGATAATCATCCCTAAGTTAGAGGCAATGCATGATGCCTTGACAGAGGCACAAAATACAGCCCAGACCAGTGATCCAACAGACTTAAAGAGGGCAAAAGCATATGCCTTCTTGTTAAGTGGACACATCTCCATTTTGGACAAAATGAAGAGGAGTTGGGCCACAGAAATCATCCAGTTGAAGACAACCTTTGCGGATATACTTAAGTATATGTAAGTATAACATATGATTTGTATATATTTATGTGGCCATGTATAGAATATTTTTTGCCAAATTTCGGTATGTGGATTCCACCCTTTGCCATTGATGTCAAAGCGGGAGTGAAGAGTAGTGAAAAATGTGGAATCCAGCAAAGGGGGAACTCCAGTAAAACAGTGCAAGAGATAGAGCACAAGCTAAGGGGGAGTTACTGCGACACTTACCCATTTTTCACTAAGTGTTGCCGTCAATGCCAAAGGGGGAGATTGTTGGCAAGAGACATTGTGTGGCTTCATAAGTGTTGTCATTGATGGAAACAAAGTCTATCCCATACATCCACGATACATAATATGCCTTTACTAGAAGTGAAATTGAAGATTGTTTTGGTCTGGTGAACAAGAACAAAGTATGTAACAAGGTTCGACAATCAAATCCAGATCTCTCAGATGGTGTAACTCAATATGTTGCAGACTTGGACAAGTCAAGAGGGGTATCATGACTATTGTATTCCAGAGATTTAGCCTCTGGTGATAAAACGTGAAAAAGATATGAGCATCTGAGTGTTGGGTTCCAATCAGGCAGAGCAAACAGAGGAAGAATTGACCGACAGAGTACCAGACCTCAATCTAGATGTGCCAAAGGTGTTGATTAAGAAATTTGTGGCATTATACATCATTGGCTGACATGATTAATGTTTTCTATGCCTAGGTTTTTAATGTGCATCACTAATCATGCATGGATTCAGCCGACAAATCAATAACTTGCAAATATCTCAAGTGTTCTTGTTGCGGACTAAGAAGTTATTGGAAATCCTTGATGCGGATAAATATACCTAATGGATTCAAGCTTGTAAGGGTGGGAAAGTGACAGTATGAATGATTGAGTGTGAAGAAAAGCAAAGACAAGTGCGAAGACAGTAATTCAAGCATGGAATGTGACAAAAAAGTAATATTGAACAGAGGAAGAATGAAATGTGCCAGATCAGTATACTGTACCTAACCAGAACTGGAATCCTACATGTATAGATGTTGTTCATCAGTTCAAACACCTTGGTATCATTTGTAATCATTTGTAGACTGTAAGTCTCTTGTAGGCAGTGGGCCTTTTGTGAGCAATGTGCTTGGGCAGTGAGCCCTAATTGGCAAGTGCCAAATTTGTACTCTTTATTCTTTTAACAGAGTACAATCTTGGGTTAGTCACCCCATGGTTTTTCCCTTAATAGGGTTTCCACGTAAAAATCCCTGTGTTATGTGTTAATTTCTTTTTCAGCTCTTATGATTACCTTGCTTTGGTATAACATTAAATGATAAGTGGAGAAAAGAAAAGAAAAATAGAAAAGTTATAAGATAACTGATTCACCCCCCCTCTCAGTTATCTGCATTGTTTCCAACACCTTTCTTCATCCATCAATGCTTCGTCTTTGAAAGGGAGAGCATTGGAGTAAAGAAAGGGTAAGGTGATCTTAAAGAATGTATCAATGATTTCATCCTCTAGCACCAAAATGTCCTCACAAGTGGGAACAACTTTGGGAGAGGGATCCAAATCATAGGGTGAAATAGACAAAGCTATGTCACCATCACATGTATTAGAGACTATATCCATGGCATTATCATAAATTATGGTATAAGTAGAAGAAGAACTAAAATCGTCCTCTTTCTCATGACAATTCATGGAGATGAATTCCATTAGATCTTCTAAATATGAAGGATGCTCACCCATGAGGGTTATAAAGCTATCAAAATTAACAACCAAGGATTTCATATAAAGAACATATAAGGATATCAATATCATGCATGGATTCTATATGGTCTAAAACATAAGGATGTATATTAATGAATTTGTAAAAATGTCCAAGATCTTTGATATATGCATGCAAAGATACCAAAGAGAAATGACATGGATGACATATATGTGAGACTTTTGTACACCAAGACACTAGTTTGAGGAAAATGGGTTTTTGAAGCTTTTGTAAAGATCAAAAACGCACTAGTGTCACTATAAAAAAAATGATCCCAATGTTAAAAGTGTTGAACAAAAAGGCAATATAGACAAATTTAAGATTTCTTGCAAAGATATGGGAAAGAGATGTTATCTTCTTATGTTGAAAATCACAATGTGTAATTGTAAAAGTATGGATTTTCAAATAGAAGGACCTTGAAAACCCCTCTTCCATAGGTTATCCCAAGTGAGGCATCAATTCCAAGCAACCAACCAAAGGAAATAGTTACATTTAGGCCATCCAAACTTATTCCACATAAACTTCCACCAAGGAGAGTCAATCTCCCCAAACTTCTGCCTGTCCAACTCTCGATAACCAGAAGCAACTGAAAACACACCTTTCAGATTAGGACTCCAAGCAAGAGAATTGTGCTCTCTTAGATCGCTGCAAACTCTACCAACGAGAATCCTAGCTAACTCCTCTTGGTCTTCTGACAACACCCCCAGCGGCCACTCAGTAGACTCTTTCCACCTGTAAACCTCCACTTGACCCAAACACTGAACCGATTTGAAATGCTCCACACAACACCACCCCACATCAAGAAAGAGGTTGCACAAGGGTTGTAAGTGCGGGAACACAAACAAGATAGGTGGGTGACCATCCCAAGAGTCATACCAAAATAGGGCCTCAGACCCCCTGTTACAAATCCAAAATAACCCCTACTTAATTAAATTGGTTCCCCTTTTAAGAGTGCCCCATATCATGGATCCCTTACCAGAGAGGCTAATCCTTGGAACATTAACACTTTCCACCCCACCAAGTACTTATATTTAAGGATCTTGGCACAATCCTGATCCTAACAAGTGCACCACCTCCAATACAACTTGGCTTCCAAGGCCTGACCAATAAGACTAGCCTACCGAAGACCACGTCCCTCCTCTTGTTTCAGCCTACAAACATAATCCCACTTAACCAGACTCCAAATTACCAACCCATAAGAATTGTCTGGAAAGAGCATCAAATTCATTGATGAAGCTTGAGGGAGCCCCCTTAACAAAGCACCTATGAATGGGGAGAGCTTGAATCATAGACCACTCTCCTAGCTGAGGACAACCATCTACAAGTACAATGACTAACCGACTTACGAAACTTGTCTAGAATATCCTGTCAAAATCTCCTAGATAATGAGCCAACATGAATGGGGATACCAAGATAAAAAAGAGGAAGGGCTGCAATCTGAAATCTGAGAATCCCAGCAATCCTGCTATGAATAAGATGAGGAGTATTAAAGAAGAATATGGAGGACTTGTCTTCATTAATCCTCTGACCTGAGGCAGCCAGATAAGTATCCAAAACCTTTCTTAAGGTAACCGCCTCATTGACTTTAGCTAAACCCATCAAAGCAGTGTCATCTACAAACTATAAGTGAGAGTGAGGAGGTAATTTGTTGCCCCAACTCTAGCCTTGGATCAAGACCTATTCCACATGAGATTTTATGAGTCTTCCCAATCCTTCATCCAAAAGGATAAACAAGTACGGCGATAGAGGGTCCCCTTGCCGCAGGCCCCTAGTAGCACCAAACAACGCAGTAGGCTCACTATTAATAAGAATAGAGAAAGAAGTCAACATAACACATCTCATAACCCAATCAATACCAAATCCAAACGCCAGCAAGACCTTATGGAGAAAATCCCATTTGACTCTATCATAAGCTTTGGTCATATCTAGCTTAATGAACATCGCTTTCTCCTTGGATAGCGCCATGGAGTGAATAGCCTCCGTCGCCACAACAACACCATCAAGAATTTGCCTACCAGCAACAAATCCACCATACTCTTCTGAGATCAACTTGTTGACCCACGGTTTAAGCCGTTCAGAAATCAGCTTCATGATGATCTTATAAATAACATTACACAAAGCTATTGGCCTAAAAAGATTTAGTGAGTTAGCTCCTTCAATCTTAGGGATAAGAACTAGGAAAGTAGCATTCAAATCTTTCAGGATCTTTTTTCTCCTTTGCAACTCCTTAACCATCTCCAAAACATCAAATTTGATAATCTCCTAAAATTCCTAAAAGAATTCAACCGGGAATCCATCTGGCCTAGAGACCTTCCCTCTTTTCGACTACAAAATGATCTTCTCCAATTCAATCATGGAGATGGGACTGAAGATAGCCTCATTCATCTCATTAGACACCAAAGAAGGGATACACTCAGGAACCTTATTTTCCTCATCAACTTCTAAGGGGGAATCCTCCACAAACAATTAAGAGAAGAACCCAAAAGCCTCAACAGAAATCTCTCAACCAGAGGATAGTAGAACCCCTTGGGAGGACACCAAAGAAGAGATCTCATTCCCGTGCCTTCTATCTTTGATTGAGTTATGGAAAAAATAAGTATTTCCATTGCCTTCCTAGATCCAATCAATTCAAGACTTTTCTTCCAAAAAAATACCTTGCACAATTCCTATTTGGCTAGCTCCTTTAAATCTTTTGTTTCATCCATGAGACTCCCCATAGAGAGGCCAAAGCCCCTAATCTAACAGGTAATGAGATCCAACTGAGATTGGGCATCCACCTTAGCCTGAAAGATGTTACCAAAATATTGTTTGTTCCAATTCTTAAGCTAAAACTTCACATACTGTAACCTCTTAACAAAGGAGTACATAGGAGTACCATAAGCTGGGTTTCCTTTACTCCACCAACCCACCATAAAATCTTGAGGAGAATGGTCTATGAGCCACATAAGCTAAAACTTAAAGGAATGGTTCTAAGTAGTTCCAAACAAGGAGGCTGAAAGTTTAATAGGCCAATGGTCTGATCCCCGCCAATCGAGGATCTCAAAACTCGTAGCTCAATTGTTGCCAATCCAGCAACTAAAGACTAAAAACCTGTCTAGCCTTTCAAAAATACGGTTCACCCCACATATTTTGTTACTCCAGGTAAACATGCCATTGGAGGGCTTAACGTCCACAAGGTTTAGGCAAAGAATATTATCTCTAAACATCGTGGAAGAAGGTTCCAACATTTCCAAATCCCCCTTCTTCTCATCCAGACTAACAATCGCATTAAAATATCCTGCCATAATCCGAGGCAAATAAGGGACTAAGGAGCGGACATAACAAATATGAGACAGAGAGAATACTTTCCCTAAGCATCAACCGGGGCATACACATTGGTGAAAAGAATAACTTCTCCAGATTCATAACTAGTCGCAACCACCAAAATAGAGAATCTACTAGAGAGCCACCAAATAGGAGAAACCTTGTGCGGGTCCCATAAGCTAACAACTCCACCTACATTTCCCTGAGCCCCAATACACTGCCACTGACCTCTACCCCATAAACTAGGAGCTATGCTAGACATACCTTCCACCGACAACTTCGATTCCTAAAAGAAGACCAAATCAGGTGAATGAACACGAATCAAATCTCGAACAACCTTTTGTCTAGGGATGTTGTTCAACCCCTATGCATTCCAAGAAAGCATGATCATCTGTAAGAAGCAGAGAAGTGGGAATCAATAGTTTTAACTGACCCCGATTCCACCAAAGTCTCACCTATCAACTTAACTTTCTCTTGATCTTTCTTCTAACCCATCTTGGGGGGGCTTCTTTAGAGAAGCCTTTTTGAGATTCTTTTGTTGAATCCCAAGGGGAGGTTAGGCCCTATTGATAATCCTGGGAGTATGACCTTCCTTCTCTAAAGGTTGCCAAGGGGGCTACTGAGTCAAATCAACCTCCGCCTCCACTACTACAACTGGCTCCAAACAACAAGACACCATCGGAACCTAATATGTTTCCATCTGAGAACCTGTGACCTCCACTTGAATGTTATCGCAAATACCCTCCTCCCTTAACCCTTTTTAAACCATCCCCATGGGGTCTAACCCATCCTATAGCTCCTCTGGAATCATCCCCTGCTGATCATCCACATCTAAGGCATCAAATCAGTTGTACACTCCATCATCATGTCTTTCCTTGAGAGTCCTCTTCTGGCCTCTTCCTTTATTATGGGGTTTTACCAAGATAAAACCGTCTTTATCTATCTCCTCTGCTGCAACTAGGACTTTCCCCTTATCCATCCTAGGAGCAAGCTGAGGAGGTTTATCAGTCTGGGACCCTGCAAGGTTATCTCTGGGGCACTTCTTTTGCAAATGACCATACTCATGGAAGATTCGACACCGACATGAGAGAGCCTCATAATCCAACTACTGAGTCTAGGAAGAAGCTCCCAACTAAATTTCCAAAGAATCTGGCAAAGGATTGTTTAAATGAATTTCAACACAAATGTAGGCAAAATAAATTACCTTTTTATCTAGCGTATGTTACGAAGGGCCCATTGGCTTTCCCAGCAACATTGTAACCATATGCAAAATAACATTCCTCCATAATTCAAGTGGGAACCAAGGAAGCCAAACCCACACTGAAATCTTGGAAGGGAGCTCCTCAATCAGATTAAATTTGACATGCCAAGGTTAATAAAAATCCCAACCTGATTGTAAAAGTACAAGCCCCCCTCAAAGGCCTTGTTATGATCCGTCAAATTTGAGAACACCACCAAAAAGTAATTATTCACCACCAACATTACCTTCATATCACCTTTAGGATTCCAGGTATGCCTTACTCAGGATTCGAGGAAGGGCAAAGAAACACAGATCCCCATAAACTTGCAAATTAAGGCATGATTTGCCAGATAAGTCACATCCTCCTCTATAGACTATGGTTGAATCACCAAAATTGGCCTTTCCTAGCTCCTCTTGAGGCATCCATTCACCTTGGAAACACGAGGGCCACCGAACAGAGATACGTGCTCTCCATTCAAATCTTGAGATGACTTTGACGAAGAGGGATCCTCCCTATTGAGAGCCTCCTGAAAAGACACCTTAGATCCATCAAGTGGACCCTTAGCAAACCCCATGGCTCTGAGGCAACAAAAGCCAAACCCTGGCCAAAGAGAAAAGAGCCCTAAGGCTATCCCACGAAACTAGAGAGCAATGAACACCACTAAGAAGGAACTCCGAAACAAAGCTGCAATACCCCACCACAGAAGCTTGCCTCCCTAAACCCCAAAATAGCAAACCCAACCCCAAAAGATCCCCTGAAAAGCACAAAAAACACCACCAAAACTCTGCCTAACTGCAGCAGAGCCGTACGACGCATCCAAATGCTCCTCAGCACACAAGAAAAAGTAGAGAAAAGGCATGGCTAGGATAGTGTTCAAGCGTGCCCTAGCCTACACAACACCTCCCCTCACGATGCCATCTCCATATATATTTTGTATTTTAATTGTTATGCATATTTAACATTATATTGAGTTGCACAAAGAATTTAAATACATGTACATTGATGGTATATATATATATATATATATATATATATATATATATATATATATATATATATATATATATATATATATATATATATATATATATATATATATATATATATATATATATATATATTTATATGGAAATTTGTTAAAAACCATATTGTAGGTTATGACAAATTTAAATGTGATATATATATAAGTATGGATATATATAAATAATTATAAATATACATGGTAGAAGTACTAAATTGTTTACCATTGTTTAGGTTAAGAGGGGGTGTGGCCTATGGGTTTACACGGGTCACAACCCATTTGTATGGTTGCGCGGCCTGTGTAAAACCACGGGTCGCAGCCCTTTGGCTGTGCCAAGGGGTGGCCTATGATATACAGGTCGCAACCCCTTAAAGGTTGCAACCTGTGTATCATAGACCGCTGCCTGTATTCTACCTTTTTTATTAAAAAAAATATATCTCTCTCTTAATTTAAAATTTAAAAAATTAAATTATATTTAAATCTAGTTCTTTTTCTTATTATTTATTTAAAAAGAAACTCCACCAATAAAAATTTGAATAAATCATTTAAATCTCTTCAAAAACTTCGTTTTGGGAACTTCAATTTTCACTCTTAGTTAACACGAGAACTTTCCAATTTAGTATAATATTTATTTGCTTAAAACTTGCAGTTAGCATTGTTAAAATTTTCATTTCAAATTACATATAATAGGAAAAAGAAGTTTTCTTTTAAATAGCAAAATACATTCTAATTTTTGAAAGATTGTCAAAGCTATGAAGTTGAAAATTATTAGTTGTAAATACCATAGACATTCGGAAATTTCCTAGAAGGAAAAGGATGGAAATTAGAAAGTTTAAGTTGTCATTTTATAATTATTCATCGTTAGTAATGTTTTGAACATTTATGCTTTTATCGTATAAATTAATCATAAGTATTTTCTAGGCATTGTTCATTTAATTTAGTTAAAATTTCTTTATTTTTCAAATAATTGATTAGATGAATGACATTGTAAATCCATGTTATTAGTTAAAATTACCTTATTGTTTAAATAATTGATTTAAAAATAATCTTTCAGTTAATATAGTTACTTCCATTAGTAGTTGCAGTTATACATATATTTCCAAATACAACTTGCAGTTTATCTAAACTTCCTTTTCAATATTAAGTTATAATAGGAAAAATAATTCCTTTCATTGGAAAAACAAAATCCTTTCTATTTTTTTTAAATTGTTTAATCTGTGGATTTGGAAAACCATTAGTTTTAAAAAGTATAGTCATTTGGAAAGTTTCTTTAGGCAGAAAAGAATGAAATTAGAAAGAATAAGTTTTTGTTTTGTAACTGGGATTTATGCCGAGAGGCGTTATACAATCACATCGGGGTGGGGATGAGAGCACTCATTTTTTTCTGCCTAAATTTATAAGAAAAATAAAATAAAATACCAAAAAGGAAATAAAAATAAAACTTAAGAAAATTAAAGAAAAAAACTAAAAAAGAAATTAAAAATTGTTGAATGAGAAAAAGCTAAATCACAAAAACTATGGAACCAAAACAGAAATTGGAAAAAATAATTTAAAAAAAAAACTAAAAAAGAAATTGGAAAAAATAAAAAATAAAAACCAAAAAAAAATTTGGAAATTGTTGGAAGGAGAAAACGCTGGAGAAAATCACGAAAACTATGGAACCACAAAAGAAATTGGAAAAATTAAAAAATAAAAACCAAAAAAGAAATTGCAAGAGAAAATCAAAGAAACTATGGAAAAAAGATATACCTCGGCATATTTTAGATATATTTTTTTAAATATAAATATACTAGTGGATTTTCATTGGTAATTCCATGTGAATATTCCTGCTTTTATCAAGTAAATTAATTGTAAGTGTTTTCTAAGCAATGTTCAATGAGTGTATTTAATTATTTAACTTAGTTAAATTTCCTTTATTTAATTAATGTAATGGAGGCATATAAATCAATAAATTTAGTTCGTAGTTTAATTAATAAGTGTATTTCAAATTCATTTTATTCAAGTTGTAATCGAAGGAATAATTGGGATTATTAGTTTTCAAGTTATTCTACATTCTAGATTAGTAAACTTTAAACAAGAACAAAACCAAAACCTTTCGCAGCATTCGGCAATAATGGTGCCTCTAGTTCACATTTACGGGTAATGCCATCATGTATGAACTACTGTATCTGCTTGCCTAAAATAGTTGCAACAATGGCGTATGTGGCATCATCCCTATAAATCGTTGGGGAGTAATAAGGATCATCCTATTAATAAATCTGAGCGAACAAGAAATCTTCCTCGGATAAATGAACGGTAGACAACATTAAAAGACAATTGAATTAATCGTAGTTTCCTTTCGTTGAAGTCAAAAGTTGAGGAACATTGTTCTTAGTATGTTTTGAAGGTAAACCTTGGTCGAAAGGACTAAGTACCTATGACCCCTTACATAGTATTTAGTCTAGACAATACTCGAGTTAGTACTATATTCTATGTTCCAAGTTTTATGATAGATGTTCAATAAAGTGATTACTTGATGATAGCCATGCATAGATCAAAATATATAATGCATCATTCTAATTATCATTGCAACTACTTATATTTGTATTCAATCTTGGTTGCCAGATACACAACATCTAATATAAAGGTTTTGATTATTTATTAGTAAGTTACTTTGGTCTTGTTTGTGTGAAGGCATTGATATCAATTATATTGATTGGTGCATCTAGCTTTGATCTTAAGATGATCTTGGTGAAGGAGTCGTCATTCTTGGTAATAAGATGTTAAGTTTAGATTATCACTATAGAAGAACCTTTCTTAGCTAAATCATTTACCATAGTTTCCTTTTGTTGTTACCTTGAATAGTCTTTGTACATTCGTTGATTTTGGATTAAAGCATTTGGTTTATCAACTTGGGTTAAGTAGTTATGCTATTGGTAGCGGTCATTGATAGTTCTATTTCATTAAATTGACTTATTTTGTTGAATAGCCATAGTTTAAAATAGTACCACATTTGAATATATCGTGAATCTTCAATTTGATAGTTTAGCACATGTTAGGAAGTTGGTCTTAATGAATGTTCTTTTGACATTGGCCTTAGAAAATGTTAGATCGTTTAATGTTAATTTATTGGTAAGAGAAAACTTAGTATATTTGGAACTTCTAATCGTATTTCCTAATGGAAATTAGGAATATCATCATAAGCTCTCCCTTCACTGGTATGGATCTTGGTGAACAGAAAATGATGCTTATTCTCAATACAATCTATTCTAGAGATCAATGAAGAAGACCTTGAGTAGGCAGTAATTGGAGCACTTAAAATTTACAACTTGTTATATTATTTTCCATGAGTGTTGTTACCTCTGATAATGTAGAGTGAAACTGAGCATGAACTGTATTTTATACCTATTAGCACTTTAGAATAATATTGTTCAGCCAAATTTTGCTACTCTTCTTGCGATAAGTATTGAAGGAAAACCCGAATTGTTAAGTCCAAGCGGGTAGACATGCGAACGTTAGGTAAACCTTTAATTACATGCAAGAAAGAATTAAACGTCAAACACCCCTTATAGGTGTTTGCTTTCTAGTTTACTGTTACCGTCCCTATTTCACCTAAGTGGGTGGCAGTCGACGAAGAACTATCTAGGGAGATTGGACCCTACAAAGGGTTGTGTACCCACTCGTACAGTAACATAAACATAGAACAACCAAAACTACATATTGCTCATATTTTCAAATACTCGAGTACCTTGATCCCATGAATACAGAGTATGTAGGTAGTCTGGGCAATGAAGGATGTTCCTAGTACACAGGTATCGGGATTATGTGAGGATTATAGACTACCTTGTTTATTATAAAGTAGTTATTTAATAAATGTTCTCTTCTGCTTAAGCTTTTTTTTTGTTTTAGGAATCAGGAAGGGTATTTACAAATCCTCCTTCCTCAATCCTTCTTCAAGTAAACTCTCCAACCTCAATTTTCTCCAAATAAAATGTGCAATAATGAACCAAGAAGTCTATTTCCAATCTTATGAGGGTGATTATATATGAGGGGTGCCATGTCACTCATCATCACCCTATAAGATGGTGATGCATAGCCTCCACCACACACCCTTACCTTTTCTTGCAATCATATTTAAGATCACATGTTATTTATGTGTTCACACATTTGTGAGACCTAGGGAAGAGGAGTGTACTTGTACACTCTTTCTCATGCATGCTCCTAGGAAGTGCTCCCACATGTGTGGGGCCTTCGAATGAGGAGTGTACTTCAAACTACCCCTCATACATGATCATAAGAAGGGAGATTCAAACTTTACAAGTCAATCTTCCAACTCCTACATGCTTGGTAATGTCACATTCTTTCTAATAAGCTTAGATGGATCAAATCTTGCCCAAAGCTCAAAATTTATAGCCCGAAAGGTACCTACACCATAAGTAGTTTTTAAGGGGCTTATTTTCACCTAGAAAAGAGAAAAATATATTTTTTCCCTTTTAAAATTTCACAAGAAGTGCAAGTCCCAGCTATGTTTGGCCGACAGTGTAGTGAATGTTTGTAATGCCGACCTTGATGTTCATTCCAAGGTTGATGTAGCATATAAATAATTGTAGTTGAGTTATGGAAAGTTATCCTTGAGCGAAAATGATTAGATTCTGAGAGAGGTCCAAAGGCAGAGCAGAAAAGAGGAGCAGAAGAGGAAGAGCAGTGAAGATGCGAAGATAGCGAAGAAGTGTTTGAGGGCAAAGCAGAAGTGTTGTGAGCTTCAATGGAACTGAACCTTGGCATGGAGAAGATGTTGTTTCTTAGTTCAACCTTTTAGTGTTAACCTTGTGATTATTTTTGTAGGCAATGAGCCTCCTTTGAGCAGTAGCTCTGGGCAGTGCGCCCGAATGCGAGTGCCTTCCCATTTTTCTATTCTTTTAACAAAGAATAAATCTTGCGGGTTAACCCCCACCATGGTTTTTTCCTTAACTGGGTTTCCACATAAAAATCCTGGTGTTATGTGTGTTTGATTGTGTTTCTGCTCTTGTGTTGTTGATTCATGCTTTCATGGCTATATCATTAATCTATTTGTAAGTTGTAAAGAAGATTAAAAGTAGCAAGAGATAAAGATTTGTGACAACTGATTCACCCCCCTCTCAATTGTCTACCATAATTACAACAATTGGTATCAGAGAGAGGTTCCTTGGAAGAAGTTTAACAACTTGAGGAAGATCTGGGAAAGTGTTTCAATGGGTTCATTCAGGTATTCTGATGGCATCAATGAACAACTTCAAGTTGCTTTAGAAGATCTTGATCAATCCAGAGCAGAAGTCAAAGAACTGCAAGATAACCTTAAAGATGCTGATGATTTCATTCAGACCTTAAAAGGGCAACTAAGCAAATCTATGGAAAAGAGGAAGGAGCTACTTCATCAGTTAGCAAATCAGAAGGAAGACAATGGCATGGATGAGGTTCTGAAGGAGAAGACAAAGGAATGTGAGAAGCTGGAAAAAGAAGTTGTCCTAAAACATGAGATGGAATCCAGGGTGATGAGGCTAACCAAGGAAATTGAGGAAAGGAAAAAGACTAAAGAAAACCTGAATCAGTCTCTAAAAGAAAGATCAGAAGAGTGCTGCAGATTGGACAGAATAATTGGCCATCTAGAGTCTGATCTACAAGAAACTAGGTATAATGAGGAACAACTTGAAAGGCAAATTGTCAGTCTCCAACATGACCTAGAAGCTGCAAATGAATACAAAGAAAAGTTCAAGATAAGCTCAGCTAAACTTAAGGTGCTACTTGATAGTCAGAAGAAGGCAGATGATAAGCATGGTCTGGGATATGAGAAAGGTGAAAGCTCTAGATCCAGTCAAAGAAATCTTGAAGCAAGAAATCAAAGAAGGAATCCTAGAAGGCCTCCAGTAAGACAACCTAATGCTCAAAGGTATCCATCTTTCAATGGTTATTGTTTCAAATGTAATGAGTATGGTCATAGAGCTAATCAATGTAGAAGTAAAATGAATCAAAATGCATTATCTTTCTCTAGTCAATGCTTTAATTGCAAAAAGATAGGTCATAAGGCTAAGGATTGCAGAAGTGGATCAAGGAATACTCCTAAGAACAAACAAGTTTTCAATGGAAGATGTTTTACTTGCAACAAGTTTGGGCATATTGCAATGCAATGCAGATCTAAACCTGCTCCAACATGTAATTGTCAGAGGAATAAGATTGTGTGTTTCAACTGCAACAAATCTGGACATATTGCTAAACTTTGTAGAAGCAAAAAAGGGAAAAGAGAATTCACAAGGAAAAGGAAGAACAGAGCAGAAGATGGACAAAATAAAGCAAAAGGTAGATCTGGTGGAAACACAGAAGGGGATGAGCAAGATATGGATTAAAAAGGATGATTCTGAGTCAAAGGAAGGATCCGTAGCAGCATCTGGTGTTGATATCTCCTTTGAAAACTAAGCTAGAGGTTCTGGCTTAGGGGGAGCAAAAAAGAAAATCATAAACCCCCTGCCAGTAAGTGGGTTCCTGAATCTGGCATGATGATTGAAGATGAAAACATCATTTCCTACATGCAGAAGGTGAATGAACTTGTGTGCAGTATTAGGTGTGCTGGTAGAAAACTGGAAGAATCAGAGATTGTTGCCAAGGTGCTCAGATCCTTACCTGCTTCATACAAGCATAGAGTTGCTGCGATTGAGGAGATCAAGACCATGACAGACGTTACAAGGGGTCAGTTGGTTGGCAAGCTTTCAGCATTTGAAATGGGTGAGTTTGGTGATTCTCTTCCTAAATCAGAATCTACATTTAAAGCCAGTGTTTTCAGAAAGCAAAGATTTGATCCAGGTGAAAACTCTTCAAGAAGTCTAACCAGCTATGAGAAGGCAAGGAAGGAACTTGAAGAAGATGAATTTGAGCTTGAAGAACTTGAAGCCCTTATTGCCAAAATATTACCAAGAGGATCCGATAATTATGAAGGAAAGTTGTCTTTCAAATGTTTTGCTTGCAATAAGATTGGGCGTTTTGCTTCAAGATGTCCGAAGAGGGTTTCAAAGCCAAACCCTAACAGACCTAGGGTTCAGAAGAAATGCTACTATGTCCAAGAAGTTGCTGATGAAGGAGTCACAGATGATGAATCAGATATGGGAAGTACCTCTGGAAATGAATGGGTGTTCACTGCTATCAAAGAAGAAGATCTAGTGCCTATAGAATCTGCTAGTTGTGTGAATGTGGAAAGTACCTTGGTTGCTCAGGTTGAAGAAAAGGATGAATGGGTGATTGACAATGGATGTTCTCATCATATGACTAGTGATAAAAGTAAGTTTGTAATTTTGGAAAGATATGAAGGTGGAATTGTGAAGTTTGGAGACAATTCAGCTGGTAGAATCTGTGGCAGAGGAACCACCTCTCTTGATGGATGGAAAATGTAGAATTTTGGGAAGCTCTAGAACTGAGATTGCATCTGGTACACATACTAGAGGTTGTGAAAGATCTTTCAAAGCTTGTGAAACCTGCTAATAGCATGTGTAAGGAATGTTAGTTGGGCAAATAGAACAGAGCTACATTCAAAAGCAAAGGACAATTTTCAAATGGATTGTTGGAACTTGTACACACTGATTGATGATTACTCCCAGATGATGTGGGTCACTTTCTTGAGAAAGAAATTAGAGGCTCTTGACAGATTCAAGGTGTTCAAGGCTATGGTGGAGAAAGAGATTGGTTTCTTGGTTCAACAAAAAGTAGGAGGAAATATCTCTGACTACTGCAGGGGCAGAGTAGATAGAAGCAACAAGTAATTGTATTCAAGTTTTGTGGATGAAGCAAATGTTGAAGGATATTAGAATTATGTTAGAAGAGCCTGTTACAATCTTCTATGATAATTCAAGTGTAGTAAACATCTCAAATAATCTGGTGTTGCATTTAAAGACAAAGCACATATCCATCAAGTTTCTCTTTTTGAGAGAGAAGGTAAATGAGAATGAAGTCAGATTTGAGTTTGTTTCTTCTAAGAATCAGATTGTGGATATCTTCACTAAGCCTCTACCTAAGGATACTTTTGAGTATCTCAAAGTGAAGCTAGGGGTTATAACCCCTCCTGTTTAGAACTAAGGTGCACTAGTGTGCATCAGTCTGGTGGAACTCATAGTCATATCTTATGATCCAGATTGGTGTTAAGGGGATGCTACTCAAGAGAAGTAGTCAGTATGTTAATTATGGAGTTTAGTTTGGTCTAAGAAACAAAAAGGGTGAGAGATGATTGCAAATATGTGCCCTTTTCCATTGATGTCAAAGGGGGAGAGAAGTCATGTGAAAAACGTGGAAGTAAGTAGTTGTTGGTGAAAGAGGGAGCAGTGAAGAAAGTGGTTGCAGGTGTGATAAGAGAAAGGGGGAGAAGTCCTTGTCTTGATGCTTGAATTAGTTTTCCACATCATATGTTGCCATCAATGACAAAGGGGGAGATTGTTGCAAATATGTGCATATGATGTGTTTTCATTGATGTCAACATATCTCTTTGTTAGAGATAGTGAAGATAGTGCAGTTTAGCAAAGTAGATTGCTCCACATTCCCAGTGAGATGAAGATCAGAGTCTGTGGATTAAAGGGTTTGTAGAGGATTGTTTGAATTTACTCCAGTTAAGATTTGAGAGGTCCGCATGGAGGATTGGTAAAGTTATGGCCATCTGAGTAGAAATGGGTTTTGCAGTTGTTCAGAAGTAACAGAGTGACAGAAACTTGGTCCGGATTGCTCTGCATTGGAATATTATGGTCTGCAGATCTAGAGGTATGTTTGGGATGTTGGTGTGTGTTCTCAACTCAAGTGATTTGTGGTTTGGAGGTCTGTAAGCAATCTTTCTAGTGTGACAGTCATGACAGTTAGTGTTCTTGAGTTCCCGTATGAAGATGCAAGTGATTTTGGTGATTTGAGGTGGTGCGGTTGTTCTTGTTGATTTCATTGTGCTTGTGGAGGTCTCTGGATAGTGTGCCTATTGTTTTGGTGGTCTGCATTGAGGATTGAGCTCGTAGTTGAATATTTCTCCTTGGGTGTTGCTATTCTTTCCAGTCTTGGCCGATCGGATGCTTTGTGTGTATTGCGGAAGATCTAAGAGAAGTTTTATGGAGTGTGGCATGTTGTTCGAGGAAGATTTGAGTCCCAGCTATATTTGGTTGACAATGTAGTGAATATTTGTAATGCTGACCTTGATGTTCATTCCAAGGTTGATGTAGCATATAAATACTTGTAGTTGAGTTATGGAAAGTTGTCCTTGAGCGAAAATGATTAGATTCTAAGAGAGGTCCAAAGGCATAGTAGAAAAGAGGAGTAGAAGAGGAAGAGCAATGAAGATACAAAGATAGCGAAGAAGTGTTTGAGGGCAGAGCAGAAGTGTTGTGAGCTTCAATGGAACTAAACCTTGGCATGGAGAAGATGTTGTTTCTTAGTTCAACCTTTCAGTGTTAGCCTTGTGATTATTTTTGTAGGCAGTGAGCCCGAAGGCAAGTGCCTTCCCATTTTTCTATTCTTTTAACAGAGAATAAATCTTGTGGGTTAACCCCCACCATGGTTTTTCCCTTAATCGGGTTTCCACGTAAAAATCCTGGTGTTATGTGTGTTTGATTGTGTTTATGCTCTTGTGTTGTTGATTCATGCTTTCATGGTTATATCATTAATCTGTTTGTAAGTTGTAAAGAAGATTAAATGTAGCAAGAGATAAAGATTTGTGACAACTAATTACCCCCCTTCTTAGCTGTCTGCCCTAATTACAACACTTATTAGATAATAATAGTTTATTAGGAATTTCAATTTTCCTTGGTGGATATGTTGAAGTGAATGGTGGATGATATGAATGGGATAATGACAATGCGAAAGGTTGTGTTGGATATAGAGTGGGTGGTAATAAAGAGGATGGATATTGTGGAGATGGTAACATATAAGATGGATATGGTGGAGATGGTAATATATGGGATGGGTATGGTTGTTGTGAGCATTCATTATGCCATTTTTGGTAAGATGGAGATTGTTCCCATTCACCAAAAATGTTAGGTGGAGAAGCATTTTCTAAAGAAACGTATTGTCTTTCAAATTTAATAGAATTATAAGACATTATCAAATCATTAAATATACCATGATCTGCCTGATTTGATGTGTATGGTTGTCCTTGAGTTACAAAGAAGAAATTCTCACATCCACCTTTGTTTTGTTGAGGCTCATGCATATCTTGGATCTCCTTCACCATGCCCTCTTGAATAACTTGGCATGTGCACTTATCTTCTCCCTTGCAATAATCAGAACAACAAATGGTCAAATCATTACTTTCAAAATTCCATTGTCCTAAAAAATTCATCAATTATTTGTTCTTGCTCAGTTATAGGAATAAGATTTGTAGATGCTTGTGACAATGGTAAGTGAAGATCATGATAATCTAAGTTGCATTCTTTAAAGGTAGGGGGAATATAAAAACATCACCTTGTGTCAGTGCAATTTCCCCACCATTTCCTTCTTTGGTTTTGAAATTTAAAATGGATGAGTTTGAACTACCTTGAAAATACAACATTTTTATGGTTTTTTTCTTGTTTCTTCAAAATTACTTCTTTACCTATCAATTGACTCACAACAACTAGTGTGAATATAAATGATTTTATCTTCTAAGATCTACCTACAAACTCAAACCATGCATCTATATGATTTAAAACAACGTAAATTATGAGTAGTCACCCAGGCATGGCCGACAGGTATGCAAGCTTTCATCCTAATGCATTGGTCCTAACTCATCTCACTAAGCTAACAGGAATTTGACACCTCTCCTTGGAAACGACACCAAAATGATGGGCCAAACTGGGGTAAAGAATAAATGAGACTCAGCTTGGTCTAAATGTCAATCCGGGGATTGTAAGCTTGTGAAAGGTGTCATGGTAATCTATATAAGGGTTGTAGGTAGCAAGCTGAGTGGAGATGAAATGCAGCTAGAATATAAACCTATTGCAAATCAAAATAATTCTGGCAACAGGAATTGTCACTTCCTAGCGACAGAAATTGTACAAACATCAAATTCTAAAACAAACAATTTATTAACAATTGACAATTATTCTCATCAAGTCAATAATACCGAAATCAAACTTTAATGAACTATTACAAACCAAACTCAAATCACAAAATATTTTATCAAACTAAACTTTAATGAAAATATTGAAATTTAAATCACACGAGTATTAAAGTTTAAAAACTAAAAAGAAATTAACACAAAAAGAAATAAAACATCAGCGAGCTTCCCCGAGGAGTGGGCCCTTGCTCATAGTTTGTACAATGGATAAAATGAAATCTTTCTTATGCTGGTATTATAGAAGAAATATTTCTTTATTTACGAGATAAAAATGATACAAATTCTTCTCCCTCATCTCCTCTATGATATTGCCTTTATATAATGAAAAGGCATATAACAAATTCTAAACTATATTCTATTCATGTTGCATTATTATTTTCATATGTTTTTCTCCTCCACCTATTATATTTTTTTGCAGCCCTATTTTGTAGCATTTGCTCCTATTTTCTTTCCACATCTTTTGGCATTTTATGGCTTATGGGGTGGAATAAAATCAGCCACAAATATAGGAATTTGTTGTGTCATAAAAATAGGAGTTTGTTGTGCCATGAAAATAGCCATTCTTTTGGCCACCATACATCACAATTTTATTAGTTAAAACAATAAATAATATATACTATTTCATGTCATATGAGAATGAAAATAAATTATTTGTTGTTATAACAAAATTGCATATTTAGCACAACAAGTAATTACATAAAAATAGATAAATGGCTAAAATTATTTGTTGCCAAGTGTATGCACGTGCCATATGAATTTTGTTCTTTCCTCCTCCTGCAAATTATTTTCCAAGGCTAAAATGATAATGCTTGTTAGTAAATAAAATCCAATATTTATTATTCAAGTATTTTATCTTAAAACTAAATTAAATATTACTTATCTATATTAAATCATATGCAACATAAAATGGTAAAATGATATCATATGGAATGGAAATGGAATGTGGGAATGGGTATGAAAGCATATGAAATAGGCTAAAACATGGCATAAAATGAGACATAAATGGCTCTCATCATCTTCCAGATCTGATTCCATAGTCTTCTTTGTTTTTCCAGCCTTAAAAGCAGTCTCATCCTTTGCAGTTCCACTAGTTGTGTCAAACTCTCTTATTTCAAAAGCAGTTAAGGTGCCAAGCAACTAATCTTTGGTAAACTAATTCAAATTTTGTAATTCTTCAATAGTAGAAACCTTATGACTGTAGGTTTTAGGAAGAGTTCTAAGTACCTTCAATATCACTTCTTTATCATCTATATTTCCACCAAGTCTTTTTATGCCATTAACAACTTCATCCACCTTTTGTAAGTAGCTTGTGATTTTTTCATCTCCATTCGCATGGTCTCAAACATGAGCTTCAAATTTTGCATTTTAGCTTGTTTGACCTTATCATCTCCTTCATAAATACTTTCCAACTCTTTCCAAAACTCATTAGTAGTTTTCAAATTCACAACTTTCACCAACTCAGAATTAGTAAGACCACTTAAAAGAGCATGTTTAACCTTACCATCAATTTCAATAGCTTTGATCTCATCATCAATATTTATACCAATCTCAAGTACAATGTAATTAGACCTAACAGATTTCTAGATCTCATAGCCAAGAGAAACTAGAAAGGCTTTCATCCTTACCTTCCAGAGAGCATAGTCTGATCCATCAAACAGAGGAACATCCTTCTTGTGCACCATCCCAGATCTACCTCAAGCTGTTAAGCTTTCTTCTAAGGAACCTTGTTGTGATACCAATTGTTGAATTCACAAGACAATTGAGAGGGGGGTGAATCAGTTGTATCAAAAATTTCAAACCCTCACAAACATTTAGATCCACATTAACCTTTAAACTTGTTATGATGATTAAGCATGAAAAGCAAATAACAGAAACTGAATCATAACAACACCAAACACAAGACAACACCACATTTTATGTGGAAAACCTAAGAAGGGAAAAACCACGGTGAGAATTAGCTCACAATATAAAGTAGTAGCAATACTGAATTACAAAAGGCTCACTGTCAGAGGACTCACTGCCCATAAGAAAGAAAGAAAGGCTCACTGTCTAGAAGAAAGAGATAAAAGAGAAGGCTCATTGTTAGGGATGAATTGATATAATTGCATCTAACATATGCATGGAGTTTAGTTCCAATGAAGCTCAATATTCACAACAACACAAACATCACCTTCGCACCAAAACTAAAAAATAGTAGACACCTTCTACTCACTGCATTTGATAGCCTAACACATGAAAGCTCCCACTGCACTGATCAAATTCGCATCACAAAAATCATATCCATCACGCATACATACACTCACAAATCCTTGACACTTATTTATACCATCATCAACCTTGAACTCATTCTCCAAGGTCGACAACACATATTCACCCATGAAATTCAAATTAGGTCTGGACCAACACATTCCCGTAGAGGAAAGGAATGAATGTGAATCACATCACACCTTAGCATGGACCTAAATCCATACATACACGCTTCATCATGCTTTCACAATCACCAAAGAACAACTGCAATTAGTGTAAACAACCAAGTCATCCAAACTTGTGTTAACACTATGAACTTTTAAGTGCATACTTCCTCAAGACCAAAAGATGATATGCCGAACATGCTCCAAGATAGAACATGATCTAGGAACATCCAAAAACACCTGAAAACCAACAAAATCCTTTGCAACATCTTTCACCTGAAGAAAGTTCACACCAGAGCACTTAGATTACTCTATCATCAACTGCAACTTAAGAAATGAACTTGTGGAGCACCAAACTACGAACCACTTGAACTGAAGAAAGATATAGACCTTATAAGCATAAATCTAGAACTACAAATCTAGAAACAAATCTGTGGAGAAATGTGGAGCAAAACAGTTTCTCCCAGACACCTCTGCATAACTCAGAAACACTGTCAACACCTTGGTGAACACAACTTTCTCTGCATAATGAACTAGAGCAAAAAATATGGAATATACCATCTCTGAATACCTCTGAACAACATATTCAAACCACAAAAGAAAATCTTCAATAGGGAATAAATGCAGAGCAAAACCAAAACATTACTCTGTTAAGTCAGAACACATCTTCAACACATTGTTTCCTTTATTAATCAAATTTTCTCAAAAGCACTTGGAAACCATACAACAGAAGCATATTCTCAACATCTTCATCACCTCTACAAAGCAACCAAATCACCTTTAGCAATAGCTCACATCCTCATCTCTGCACAACCTTATCTCTGATCTCTTCTCAACACAAACTACTCATACTCTTGCCCAGTTGACACCAATGACAACACAAGCTTGTTGACATCAATGACAACACTGATTAGTACATACTTGCAACATAGGTTTTGGTTGGATTTAATTTGTTTGGTTAAATTTGGATTGATTTGTGATGTGGTTGGGGGATGGTTGATTTTAATTGGGATTAAGGTTCAACTCCTTGTTCGATTCGGATGAGGAAGTGATTTGATTAGGTGCAAAGATCTTGGTTTGGATTGAATTGATCACTATAGTTAAGGTAGGATAAGTCTTTAAGAAAGATTGGGTTTGAGTTTGGATTAAGGTCTAGGACCTTGGATGATGATGAGTTGCAATTTTGATGAGTGATTTAATCAAGGTCAAGGGTGCATGACACTTGATGTATTGCTCAGTTTTTGGATGGGTTTGGATAGGAATTCTAGTTTGAACAAAGTTTCAAAAGCTAGAATTATGATTTGATTAGATTTTTTTTAGACGGTCAAGTGGATGATTAGTTTTGGATTTAGATTAAGGTGTGAAATTTTGGGATTATAGTTTGATTTGGTTGGGAATTGAGGATGAGGTAAATGTGAGAGATCGCTTGATTTTTGGAGTGGTATTTTTAGATTTTGGAATTGGGATTATGATTTGATTTTTGGTTGGAAGGTGAATGAGTTCCACACAAGGTGGGGTGTGAGTTTTTGCCTCATGGGGTTTGATGTCAACCTTTGTTTTTCAAGAGGATTTTGGACATTGTATTTTTTAAGTTTGATATTTGCAAATGTCTTGGATTATTTAAGGGAATTCACAGGTTTTACACAAATAGAAGACACATCAAACACACCAACAAGCCTATTTTAATCAAGTGGAAGTGTATTTACTTGAGCTCACCATTAATGCCTTGTCTAGGCATAGAAAGTAGGGACCATGAGGAGGCACTAACTATTTTTGATCCTCAAAATCAGACAAAGATGCCAAAGGAGAGCATACATAGCCTACAATCTCATTTCTAGGGCATGCAGTGAGTAACTTCCCAGTGTTAACCGCTAACCAGTGGATTACAAGCATATACGACCAAAGGTCCTATCTAGACTATACTAAGTGTGTTAGGGGATGTCCTTAATATACTCAAAGGTATGAGAGGCCAAAGTTTGTGAACAAGAGCTCTATCTAAAAGCATTTTGTTGGATCAAGTCCCTTCCCACTTCACCTTGTCCCCTCAAGTGGACAAGAAGGTTGTGCTAGAAATGATAGCCCTCCTTTGAGGTGATTCTTTCAATTCTCGTCCCCTTTATATACCCTGCCAAAACACATGTTTTGGGTTGTCCCCCTTGGTGGTGAAATCTAAAGGTAGGCTCACTAAAAGGAAAAGAAGATTAGGTGCTTTTGATCTCCAAAATCACCTTTCAGTGAGAGGAGTGAGCATACACACTTAAGCTTCTTGGGATAACAAAAAGTGAAAAAGAAAGTCCTTTTGATTCCCAAGATCACCTTTCAATGTGAGGGAAGCACATACACACTTGAATGTTCACACAAGCAAACAAAACAAAGTTCATTCACCTTAAAATGCAAGTGTGCAACTATAGTAGTGAGAAAAACAAGATGGACAAATGAAAGCTACACTACAAACATGTTAGTAGTTTGATAATCAAGACTTGGACACATTATTTTTTCTACAAAAATGATGTTAGCACATATAAAATAGTAAGTGATGATTAGTTTTAAAACCAACAAGGCACAAAATTCAAGAAAAATGATAGATGATTTATGGTAGAGTGGACATGTCAAAATAGAGAGAGCGTGCCAAAACATAACAAATATGCAATAGAATGATCATACATGTTGAAATAGGGGAGTAGTTTACAAGTCACTTACCATGGATGCACTAATTGGTGAAGTAGAGGCACCAAATTGTGAAGTGCAGGGGCTGAAGTATGGCAGACATGTTGAAATGTGTTGACCTATACAACAAAATAGGACGATTAGCAAGAATGATAATAAAAATCTAAAACCTGAAAGATAAATGTTAGTTGGAATGATGAAACGGGTAGGTTAGATGTTGTTAAGGTAGTAAAAACTAGAATAATGTAAAAATAAAGCCCAAAAAACATCAAAGGAAAAGCTAAGGCTAGAGGCACAAGTGTCAATTTGTGACCAGAAACACCTCAAGATTTCACAAGCCTTGAAATACAAGTGGGTACACCAAAATGTGCTTGAGGGTAGAAAAATAGAGATTAACCTACAACCAAAGGGGTCAAACCTACACCCAAATAATCAAAGGAGACTTGCAAACTATTAGTATGATGATAAACCTACAAATAAACTACAAGAAACCTATAAACAATAAGACAAACACAAAAAATGTGTTAAAGTTGTTGGTTGAACTATTGTATAGAAGCTCAATGAATACACTGAAAGTTGAAGTGGAGGTGTTGAAACACAAGCAAACATGCTGAAATCAAAGTGCACATGCTAAACTACAGACCTACAACAAAAAGCTCAAACACAAGCTTTCAAAATATGGTTAGAAAGGGACATGCATCCCACCAGGAGTGTCAAAATGTATGCACATAAATGTGAAGAACAAATAAAGGAAACAAACTACAAAGCTAAGATCTTATTTCACATCTAAATGCAACCTCAAGTTTAAGCAAAAGAGCATGCAAACATTGACAAGAAAATAAGAGAGATCTCACCAACACAAGCTCTTTATTTCACCAATGGTGAATGTGCTCAATAGATTTGTGTTGTTAAGATTGGATGTTAGGTTTCTCACACTAGAATCATTAACAATGTATTCAAAGGTGATAATCAATGGCCTGCGTGAGGAACTATTTATAGATTTCCATGGAGGAGAATGAATCAATGAGATTAATTCTTGATATCAATGGCTAGGGATGAATGAGAGGTGAGGATGCATGAGAAGCCCCCAAGTGGCACTTGGTGATTGATGTACATGATGAGGGTTTGGATTGAGAAGATATGGAGGGCTAGGATTTTGTTGGAGAAAATGGAGGGTGGAGATTGGAAAGTAGATTTTTGGAGCCATGTGCTTGTCTTGATCCATGTGCAACATTGCCTTGACTAATCATGATTTGGATTGTGCACATGATTATCTAGCTAACTAGTTGGTTTTAGTCAATTAATGATTGGAGGGGGAAATAGAGGAATTAAATAAATAGTTTGTATTTATTTAATTTTTGGAGGATGGGAATGGGAATGATGAACTTAATTAAATAAATATTAAATTTATTTAATTAAGGTTGGACTATAGAGGAAAGGTCAAAATGATGGATTAATTAAATAAATAGTCTTGATTTATTTAATTAATGTTAGAAGAAGGGTTAGTTTATTAATTAAATAAGTATAAATTCTTTGATTAACATTGATAGAAAATTAGAATAATTAATTAAAAAATAGAAATTATTTAATTAATTTTAGAGGAAAGCTTAGTCAAATTAATTAAATAAATATGATTTATTTAATTAATTTAAGAAGAATGGTCGAGGGATGAGACTGGTGACAATGGAAATGACAGGAGTCAATTTCAGGTTTCTACAATGACAATAAAGCAAACATGTCCATATATAATAACAAGATTACTTAGCTATATAGCTATCATGGCTTAGCCTAATAATCATCACAATTGTATTTTGTCAGTTGATTCTACATCAAACTCATGATGTTAGTCCATATCAATTTTCTAAAATTCATCATTCATACATTTGATAATCATATGTTATCAAATTCAATTTTTAAAAAATATATTTTATCATTACATCTAGATTATATCGATAATTTACCTACATCAATCTAACCATATAAACATATAAGTCATATGAAATTTCATATTAAAATTAAAAAGGACACATTAATAGTCTCATGTGAACATACTCATTACATATCAATTATATGCCAAACAAATGAATAATAACAACTAACCATAAAGAATCTATGAATCTAGATCAACACAATATAATCATGCAAATAAATCATTTAATCATAGTCATCCTAGATGTGCTAATCTACCAACATGAATCATAATCTAAAAATATGTATGCAAATCTATTAGTATTAGTGTCCAAAATAGGTGCAATAAGTGTGAATGAGATCACAAGAAAAAGTAGACCTTACATCCTTCCCCCTAAAATTAGAATTCCTCCTAGAAGCCCTTAAAGAGGTGAGGGTACAGGTCCCTCAACTATGTAGCATCGTCCCATGTTGATGTCACTTGTCATTGTCAATCTTACTGGAATCTAACCTAGTCCAACTCTCACCCTCAAAGGGCTAGCCTCTAATGAGCCAAGATGTAAATGGGCTCCAATGCCAGATGCTTGTCTACCTCTACTTGTAAAGCACCCCAATCCAAAATATAATTCAAATTTGGTACATATCTTCTAAATATAGAAACATGAAAAACATCGTGCAGTAAGACAAGCTAGGTGACAAGGCTAAATGATAGGCTACAAAGTCTATATACACAAAAATATCAAAGGGATCCATAAAATGAGGTACAATCTTAGAACCCTTTCTATAGTGGATTGGGCTCTTATGTAGATGCACTCTAAAAAATACCTTATCACCAACTAAGAAGTTCTAATCCAATCTCTTGGCATCAACGTACTTTTTTTTGGCAATCTTGTGCCTCCCATAGATATTGACAAATCAACACTACTTGTCACTCCATGTTCTATACCATCTTTGGGCCATAGAAATCATATCCTTAATGCACTCCCAACTCAAAGGCGTCTTGCATGGTTTGTAGCACAAGGCCTGAAAAGGTTCCATACCCAAGGAACTGTGATGACTGTTATAGAAACTCCTCCAAATAAAGATAATCCTACCATCTATATTACTAGTCCATCACATACATATGTACCATGTCCTCAAGTACCTAGTTCACTCTCTTAGTCTAGCCGTCTATCTCTAGGTGGTAAGATAAACTGATGTTGATTTGAGTGCCTGGTGCCTACTAAAGTGGGGTCCAAAATGAAGAAGTGTATATTGGATTCCTATCTAAAATAATCCTACGTAGAAACCCATGAAGTATGATGATGCCATCTAGGAAAACTCTCACAACTATTGGAGCATTGTATGTGGTCTTCACCAAAGAGAAATGTGCAACCTTGGTCAACTTGTTGATTATTACCATGATGGCATCATGACCTTGAGATGATAATGGTAGACTAATTATAAACCCATGGAAACAGTGTCTCATTTCCACTCAGGTATGTCACGGGGGTATAAAAGTCCTGCTAGGTGTTGGCACTTATCCTTGACCCTTTAGCACTCAACACATTGAGCAACATACTTTCCAATATCCCATTGTATACTTGCCCAATGATACAATTGTCAAAGGTCTGCATGCATTTTTTCATTCCTAGATGTGTTAAATATGGTGCCCTATGAGCCTCTGCTAAGATCATTATATGAATATCCCCTAAAAAGACACATAAATCCATCCTCGATGATGTAATAACCCATCTGCATATAAGGAATACCCTAAAAACTTTCCCTTAAGGGCCCTCTAGGACTATAACTCTTATTGCACCTCTCTCCACCACTCATCCTCTAGCAATTGCTAGATAATTCCACCCCTCAAATCTATGCTCAAGATCATAGCCATTACCTCATGTCACCTCCTCTTAGGGCATCTACAGTTAAATTTTCCTTGCCTTAAATGTAATGCACATGAAATTTGTACTCACACAAGAACTCCATCCAATTCCATTGGAAAACATTCAATTGTATGAAGATGTACTAAATACTATGATGATGTATATGAATCTCAAATCAGTGCCCTACGAGTAAGTGTCTCCATATAACCAATGCATGAACCACCATTGTAAGATCTAGAGCATGTGTAGGATAATTTAGCTCATGGGTCTCGAGTTTTCATGACTCATATGTGATCACTCGACCTCCCTACATAAGTACTATGCCTAATACATATGTGGATGCATTTGTACAAGCTCCAAATCCGCAACTATATTAAGTGCTACTAAAACTAGTGCAATTATAAAATGCTACTTGATTGTCTTAAAATCCATCTCACATTGCTCATTCCACTCAAACTTCTTCCCTTTCCACTAAAGGAAAGTGAGGGATGTGCAATCCTAGAGAATCCCTCCACAAATCTTTGATAGTAACCTGTCAAACCTATAAAACTCCTTAACTCTGTCACATTTGTGGGTATTGGCCAATCCATGATAGCTCTAATATTTATGAATATATACCATCACCAAACATAATTTGTGTTTGGGTATTAAACCTCTTATCAAAAGAAGGCACACTTCATCAAGTTACCATAAAGATAGTTCTCCCTCAAACACTAAAGGACTTTATGTAAGTGCTCCTCATGCTCCTCCTTTGTTCAAGAGTGTATCAAAATATCATTCAAGAAAAAAAGTACAAATTAGTCCAAGAAGGTAAAAAACACCCTATTCATGAAGCTCATGAATGCTACAAGAGTGTTCATCAACACAAATGGCGCCACTGTGAACTCATAGTACCCATAATAAGTCTAAAAAGGTGTCTTATGAATACTACCTCTATGATCCTTAGCTAATGATATCCAAACTTAAGTCTATCTTGGAGAACACCCTAGATCTCTACATCTGATCAAACACATTGTCAATCCTAGGCAGTAGATAAAGATTCTTCAATGTTACTTTGTTTAGTTGTCTATAGTCTATGTAGAAGTGAAGGGACCCTTCCTTCTTCTTAAAAAAGATGACTAGTGTACCTCAAGGATAGATACTTATACAGATGTGACCCTTCAACAACTTTTGTAGCTATAAATTAAGCTCAATAAGCTCATGGGTGGTCATCTTATAAAGTTCTTGAGATACTGGCTCAACTCTTGGCACAAGGTCTGCATTGAATTTTATCTCATGCTAAGGTCACATCCTTGGTAACTCTAATGAAAAGATATCTACAAACTCTCATAGGATAGGGTGATAATTGAGATAAGCCTCCAATCCATCATCTAACCTATCACTAACTATGATAACAAATAGTTGGCATCCCTTCTGCATACTCTACTTAAGCTACATAGAAAAATCATGCAATAGAAAAAGCCTCTACACTCTTGTGATCTTAGCCTTGGCACTAAGGTCATCCATGCACTCAATTACCTTACTATGACAATTTATCTTAGCTCAATGGGCATCGAACCAATCCATCCCCAACACAATCCCATAGGAACCCAATGGAATGAATTGAAGGTCCATCGAGGTGGTGAAAGATCCAAGTCCTAACAAAACCTCTAATCATTGAATCTATAGCCAATTATCCCTTGAAGCTAATTTGACCCCCCACCTATTGTCCTATCTAGAAGCCACCAGCCTACAATGCGTCACTAGAAATAGGGCTATAAAATAAGTTGATGCTCCTAAATCAAATAAGAGTAACTGTTGTCACTTGGATTTGCACCCTGTGTTGAATCCCATTTACTGCAACAATCCAGTGAAACATGGGAATGATTTTAAAGTGTGGGACCTGCAAATGAAATTAAACCTCTAGAGAAGGTTGGTTCCTCTTTCTGAATATAATATTCAAAGGAAACTAAAAGACTAAACCTAATCTAACATCACAGAGAAAAGGGAAGAAGAAGATCTGAAAGGGAAAAGGTGATACACCAGGTTTAACATGAAGAACAACCACAAAGTTAAAATGCACAGAATAACTTCACAAAACTGATAGGATCACACAAATCTTGTAGATTCTAACTGATGAAATACAGTTGACTCAACCTCACAGAAACTCATTTGCAACCACACCAAAATGTAGAACAATCTTCCATTGTTTAATGAAATCAAACAATTACATGTAAATTACATCAAATATCATATTACAATCTGCAACAACATTACACAACTTCCCCTTTCATGGCCTCTCACAAAAAACTTTCTTTCTTCTCATTTTCTCAGCATTCATTCATGGCTACAACTCCTAGGTTGCTCTATACCCATATCATGGGCAAATTTCACTCTAAAATCCCATCTAGACACTCTCTTTTTCTCTTCAAAGCTAGCTGCCTCCTTATGTTTTCCAAAAACATATTTATATCTATTTAACTTGCATTTAAAATCTGCATACAATTAAATTGCCTAAAACAAGTTGCCGACCACTCATTCTCCCATGCTGGGTTCTCTCTAAATATGGGGCGGATCTTTAAATCTATTGTCTCCCTTCTTATTTCCATGCTGCCTTCCACTGCTCTATGTTTAGCATGAATTTGTTTGTCTTTAATTGTTGTAGATTCCTTTCTAATCTGAAGATTATTATGACATTAAATGTGAGAAGGTGCCTATTAATTATTTTTTAATGCTTCTTCCACCGGCTATTATGAATTTCTAGAATTCCTAATTTAGCACCTCCCTTCTTCTCACAACATAAAATTATCTTTTAAAATCTGCCCATATAATAAATAATGTATGTTTTATGACTTCTTCATTCATTATTTGAAGATGTTTCCTCTCTACAAGATATCCTTATACATTTTATACAGCTCATATGCTTTCAATATTTGGAAGTCAATCAAGTGGGCTTAAAAAATACAACTTACAGCAACAAAACTCTATAAAATACCTTTTGATCTTGCATAAACAGATTGAAGATGAAATTTACTTTTGCAACTTTGACCACATGTGTCGAAGATTGCAGAAAAAATGACTTTTTCCATAACTTTTTACCAAAAGCTCATTTTCATGTGAAATCTTGCTAAGATGCATGGAATGACATAACGATGCTTCCCACTAGGCCATTGTGTCCCACACTTCATAAAACTTGAGAAATTAAATTTCCCGTAAACTGCTAGCCTCGATCAAAGAATTTTAAATTTTCTCTAAAGGTGATGAATTTGAATGTGATTCATTTTTCAAATTAGGTGAAATACCATCAAATATCATTCCCTAGAAGGAACTTTTCCCAGCTCTTAAAAATCTTGAAAAATAATTGTTTCCGTAGCCGACATGGCCAAATTTTTTGATTTTGAATTCTCCCAATCTGTGAGGAATTTAATCACGAAACCTTCACCACTTTGTGTGCAATTCATCCAATGATATATCTTCCAAAGTATTTCAACCCAGCTCTTATAGATTTCTGGAAACAATTGTTTCCGTAAAATTGCCCTGCCGAGCCTTAAAACGACAGTTTAGTGAAAACTTGAATCTTGCAATTTTGACCAAATTTTTGAGTTACTGTTGTTGAGAGATGCTTGAAACACCAATGTAAACCAAAACACACACCAAAAATGAGAAAAGAAAACTAAAATGTTTTTTTGGTTGATGCAGGATAGCCCATTCACCCGGATGCTCCTGCATCAAACACGTCGAGTAGAAAAGATTTTGTGAGTAGAACTCACAAAATGGAGTTGGATGACTGAGTCACCCTTGTAGGTTTTCGACAACCTACAGCAAACTCCATTACTGCATCAAGTTTGGGAAAATACTTCTTCTTTCTCCTCTTCCAGCATCTACCTGGAACACTTCCCATACTCCTCCACCAAGTCTATACTTCACTCTTCTTTCCCTCCATGGAATCAAATCCACCATAATCTATCCCACTGCACCAATTACTACTTTCCTTCACCTCTAATCTCATGGGTTTTAACCCACCACAATCCATCCAATACGCATTCATATTTCCCTCTGTAACAATTACAAACAAATCTGCACTAACCAACTCATGGAAATAAAATACTTCTATCTTCACTTCCTCTTCACACTTTTTCACCTCCTTTTCAACTTCATCATTCATCTCCACCACATGCAAATCAACTTTACATTTATCATATTCAAGAAAATAAGGCATTACCTCAGTAATCTCTTCCTTCTCTACTACTGCTACAACTTCTTGATCTCCATCTGCAATCAATGCAAGCCATTCTCTCTCGACCACTCCAATCCACAATAGTAGATCATCTCCATCATCACCACTCACTGTGACTTCTTCTTCATCTCCTTTTTCTGCAACATCCTTATCTATAAACTCATTATTCTCCTCTCCAATCTTCTTGTCCTCTAAAGGACATGCAACTATCTCATCTTGAATTGTTGCAACTTCTTCGCTCACATCTTTTTTTATGTCTTCAACAAGACATTCTTCTGCTGCAATCTCTTTGTTTTCTCCATCTTCTTGTTTATCTTGTTTCTCATTCCCTGCACACACAAATCTACCTACATACAAATCATCATTAGAAGAAATTTGGGGTTCCACCTCACCCATTTTCTTTTCCATCTTAATCTCTGCTATACGTTCTCTCAGAACATGTCGTGTCTCTTGTCACAACTTTTGTAGTTGATTATCCAACACTGCCATCAATATTCTCTCTCCTCACAAGAAATGAAATTCCCAAAGGTCTTCTCAAGACAAAATTCATACCTTTCCTTTTCAACATTTCATCAAACACTCTTCATACACAAATTCTCTCTACAGTTACAAGTCCTCTTTCATACCTGCAACAAAACTCTCTCACACACAACTCTCTCTCCGCGAATTTAATGTATTCCTAGCTCTCATTGTTGCAAGACTCCTCCATAGCTGCACCAAGCCTCTTGAGATTCTCAGACAACCCTCACCGCTTCACAACTTCAATCTCAGGTTCCTGTGTAAACTGCCTCACGTTCGGTGATCTGTTTACTCGAACTCCTTCTCACAACTCCACCCTCAGGTCCTGGTGCAGACTACCTCACATCGGCACTCTATCCACATGGTCAAGACCTCTGGCTCTGATACCACTGATGAAATACAGTTGACTCAACCTCACAGAAACTCATTTGTAACCACACCAAAATGTAGAACAATCTTCCATTGTTTAATGAAATCAAACACTTACATGTAAATTACATCAAATATCAAATTATACAATCTACAACAACATTACACAACTTGGACTTTCATGGCCTCTCACAGAAAAACTCTTTCTTCTCATTTTCTCAGCATTCATTCATGGCTGCAACTCCTAGGCTACTCTATGCCCCTCTCATGGGCAAATTTCACTCTAAAATCCCATCTAGACACTCTTTTTTCTCTTCAAAGCTAGTTGCCTCCTTATGTTTTCCAGAAACATATTTATATCCATTTAACTTGCATTTAAAATTTGTATACAATTAAATTGCCTAAAACAAGCTGCCCACCACTCATTCTCCCACACTAGGTTCTCTCTAAATATGGGGTGGATCTTTAAATATTGTCTCCCTTCTTATTTCCATGTTGCCTTCCACTACTCTATGTTTAGCATGAATTTGTTTGTCTTTTATTGTTGTAGATTCCTTTCTAATCTGAAGATTATTATGACATTAAATGTGAGAAGGTGCCTATTAATTTTTTTTAATGTTTCTTCCATCGGTTGTTATGAATTTGTAGAATTCCCAATTTAGCACCTCCCTTCTTATCACAACATAAAATTATCTTTTAATCTACCCATTTAATAAATAATTTATGTTTTATAACTTCTTCATTCCTCATTTGAAGACGTTTCCTCTCTATAAGCTATCCTTATACATTTTATACAGCTCATATGCTTTCAATATTTGGAAGTCAATCAAGTGGGCTTAAAAAATACAACTTACAGCTACAAAACTCTACAAAATACCTTTTGATCTTGCATAAACAGATTGAAGATGAAATTTCCTTTTGTGACTTCGACCACATGTGCCGGCGATTACAAAAAACTGAATATTTTCATAACTTTTTACCAAAAGCTCCTTTTCATGTGAAATCTTGCTAAGATGTGTGGAATGACATAACGATGCTTCCCACCAATCCATTTTGTCCTAGACTTCATAAAACTCAAGAAATAAAATTTCTTGTAAACTACCAACCTCGATCAGAGAATTTTAAATTCTCTCAAACGATGATGAATTTGTATGTGATTCCTTTTGTACATTAGGTGAAATACCATCACAAATCATTCCCTAGAAGGACTTTTTCCCAACTCTTAAAAATCTTGAAAATTAATTATTTCCGTAGCTAACAGGGCCAAATTTTTTGATTTTAAATTCTCCCAATCTATGAAGAATTTAATCACAAAACCTTCACCACATTGTGTGCAATTTGTCCAATGATATATCTTCCAAAGGATTTAAACCCAACTCTTATAGATTTTTAGAAACATTGTTTCCGTAAAACTGCCCTATGGAGCCTTAAAATGACAATTTGGTGAAAACTTGAATCTTGCAATTTTGACCAAATTTTTGAGTTCCTACTGCTGAGATATGCTTGAAACACCAACGCAAACCAAAAAACACACCAAAAATGAGAAAAGCAAACTAAAATGTTTTTTGGGTCGATGCGGGATAGCCCATTCGCACAGATGCTCCTTCATCACTAACAAAGGCAAAGAATAGTATAAAATTTCAAGGAATAAACATTCACATGCAATAACTAGTTTCAAATTACACAGAGTTAAAAAATAACATGAAAAGGCAAAATAACCAGTAATGTATTGATTAAAAGGCACGATTACAGCAAGATAGAGTTTTGTTTGGAGAGAAAATAAGCCTCTGTGTCTAACCCTCATTACATTGATATTTCAACTACATATAGCATTCTATTACATTGATAACACATAAGTCTAGGGCACCTACTGCAATAAATTTGCCCATGGGCTTGTCAGAAGATATTTCTGCAAAAGGAATATTTGAATACATATGTTTCTGCAAAACATAAATGCAGAAAATATCCTTGATTTGATATGCAGTAATAAATATGAAAATATCTGAAGGATGAAGTAGATGAAAAATATCTGCATTGAATGTTAGCGTCTGATTCATCTTCCTACAGCAATAAAGGCACAATAACTACTTCCAACTAGGAGTTGACCTAATCCTACAATCATGGCAACTGGAGAAAAGATGGGCATTGCAAAATATAATTCCCACCAAAAGTTCTTGTATAAAGCTTTTACAACACTTTAAAATATTTTAAATTTACTTTAAAACATTTTAAAGTACTACATTACATTACATGCTTTATTTTCATTGATTTTCACTTTACCTTATTTTGACTTTTATTTTGCTTTATCAGCAAAATTTGCCCATCGCAAACCATTTCTGTCTTTGCTTTTCCTTTTCTTATCGCTTTCTACCTTCAGTCAATGAAATTCCACATTCGCAAACTATCTATCTTTGCTTTTCTTTTTCTTATCACTTTCTGCCTTTAGTCGGCAAAATTCCACTTTCGTGAACTACCTCTATCTTCTCCTTTTCTTTTTATCCCGCTTTGGTCGGTGAAATCTCTATTTTGCGAACCATTTTCTTAGCCGGTGACTTGTCTTTCTTCATCCCTTTGCCTTCCCTTCTAGCTTTTCTTCCTTAGTCGGCGATTTTGCCGATCAATGAACCTACCGATTGGCAAACTTAAGGTTTGTTGAACTAGGAATTTGCCGATAAAGGAAACCTTTTGTCTCTACCTTCCCTTCTTTAAAGAAAGCCTTCCCTTTAGTCGGTGATTTCACTTATCAACAAACTTGCTGATCGGCAAACTTTAAGTTCACAGAACTTAAACTTTGCCGATAAAAGCTACCTTTTCCTTGCCTTTGTAAAGAAAACCCTCCCACTTGGTCCCTTAGTCAGTGATTTCGCCAATCAGTGAACTTAAGGTTCATCGAACTAAAAATTTACCAACTAAGACATGCTTCTAAGGAAAAAGACTTAGAAAATTATGGGATTTTTAGGGGTTTTATACTTAGGATTTCAGGGATTTTTTACAAGGAAAACACTTCAAACATGAAGAACACTAGGCACTTAACCAATTTCGACAAGATTTTCAACAATTTTAAAATTGGGCTATTTGGCTCTGGGAAGGGGGAAATAGGTCAACATTTTGGCGACCTCTCAGGGATTGTTTCCTGCTAAACAAAAAGAAACCAGTGGCCTGAAGCATCCATTGGGCATAGAGTTAAAAGGGTCTGCAATATGTTGGGAACAACTGAAAACTTGCCTTAACAAAAGAACACCAAAAAGAGGAAAAATGAGGCCCACATTCTCCTAATGAGAGTGTAGCCTGTGCAACAGCACCTAGGGAAAAGGAAAACTAAAATAGAAACAAAACAAAATAGTATATACAAAATCTCAGACCAACCTTAGAAGTAAGGTTTGAGATGGATCCCATTGATTGAGATTGGTAGAACTTCAAAATCCAACTTTGAAAGATTGAAAGTGTTGGTTTGCTTGCAGTTGGTGATGATATATGGACCACTCCAGATTGTACCAAACTTAGTGTGGCCTATTGGCTTGGTTCTATCAGCATCCCATCTCAAAAAAAGATCGCCTTCCTTAAAAATTTGATCTTTCGCCTTCTTGTCAAAGTATTTCTTGGTCTATTTTTGGTCTTCTTCTAATGCAGACATGGCTAACTATCTAAGTTCTTCTGATTCAGTTAACTCAGCCATCTTTATAGATCTGGCATCTTCACCTTCTAATTCCAACTGTTGGGCTAACTCTAATGAAGGAAGCTTCAAAGACAAGGGCAACCTAGCCTCTTTTACATACACCAGAATAAAAGGAGAATTACGAATGGCTCTTTTATAGGTGATCCTATCATCCCAAAGAGTCAATCTAATTTTATTATACCACTGCCTCTGATTTATTTCCATGGTTCTCTTCAAGATTTTGATCGGGTTCTTGTTAATAGATTCAACTAAACCATTACCTTGGGGGTAATAGTTAGAAGAAGTCTTCAAAAACACATTATATTTCAAAGCCCAATTAGCTATCCTAAAACTAGTGAAAGCTCTTACATTATCAAAGATGATAGTGTGGGGAGCTCCAAACCTTGTCATGATTTCTTCCAAGAAATCCATGATTATTGATTTTGTAGCCTCTTCAAGTGGGATGGCTTCAACCCACCTGGTGAAGTAGTTCATTGTAGTTAGAACCCACTTGTGTCTAGCACTGGATGTAGGGTTGATCATGCCAATGAAATCCATGCCCCACTATGAGAAAGGTTGATCTACCTATATAGGGTGAAGTTGAAGGGTTGTCAATCTCTTCTTTCCTGCAAAGAGAGCACATTCTTTGCATTTTCTTACCCATACATGGGCATCATTAAACAATGTCGACCAAAAATAACCTATCTTTACTACCTTCATTATTGTAGCTCTTGCAAAGAAGTGACCTCGAGCAGGGCCAACATGAAACTCATTGAGCAATCTGTCAATTTGATTTTGTTCAATGCATCTCAGCAATCTAGATTTATTTTAAAAATAATTCCATCCACCAGAGCATAAGGAATAGACCTGAACCTAAAGTGTCTTCTCTTAGTTTTGTCCAATCCATAGGGATACTCGCAAGTACATAGGAACATGGCCATGTCTACTACCCAAAAACTTATAGTTGTTGGCTTTGCTATAAGTTCTGCCTCATTCAAGAGATAGGATGAGTTCGCCTCACCCACTATAGTTTGAGCTAATTGTTCACATAATCCTCTGCCTCTAATTAACTTAATGGCTTTGATAGTAACATCATATTCCAAGATCCTTGTAACCCAACTCGCCCTCTTTTCACTAATTTATATTCCCATTATGTAGTCTCTCGCATTGGGATGAGAAATCAATACTTTGATGTGGTTATTTACCAGCATATATCTAAATTTTTTTAATGCTCCAACAATGGAAAAAACTTGTTTTTCCATGGGACTGTACCTGACCTCTTAATCTTTCAATGTTTGACTGAAGAAGGCCAGGGGTTGCTCCATAGCTTGGTCATTTTGTTGCATCAAAACAACAACAGTGTTGCTTTCTCCTCTATGAGCATAAAGGACAAAGTCCTTCTCATAGTTAGGGTTCCTGAGGGTAGGAGCTTGAGAAATTTCTTCTTTTATCTTCTCAAAATCATCCTTCCCCTCCTTGGTCCACCTAAAAACAACATCCTTTTTTAGCATTAGGGTTAGTGGTTTGACCAAACTAGCACAGTTAGGAATGAATTTTCTAACAAAATTAATCTACCCCAGAAATGATAGCAGAACTATTTATGAGCAAGCAGAGGAAGAGAAAGAAGAATTGAAGTTCTTTCTAGATCTATGGAGATCCCATCCTTGGACACCAAATGGCTCGGAAGTTTGCCCTAAGAAACAACAAAAATACATTTTTGGGGGTTCAGTGACACCCCAAACTCCTTGCACTTTTTGAAAACTTTCTCTAGATGCTCTATGTGATTTTCTCCTCTCTTAGTGAAGACTGTAATATCATCCAAAAGGATCAGGATGAATTTGTTGATGAAGCCCCTAAATGCAATGTCTATTGTCCTTTGAAAAGTGGTGCCAGCATTAGAGAGCCCAAATAGCATTTTTGCATACACCATGGGTCCCCACTCAGTGGTGAAAGCTATCTTGAACCTATCCTCTTCCCTCACAAAAATCTTGTTATAACCATAAAAACCATCAAGCAATGAGAATATTTCCACCCCTGCAACAGTCTATAAGATTTGGTCCATGGACGACAGAGGGTAATGATCTTTCAAGGAAGCTCAATTTAGATCATGGAAGTCTACACATAGCCTTATCTCACTATTTTTCATCCTTACTGGCACTAAATTAGATACCCAAGTGGAACACTTGATGGGAAAAATGTTTTTGGCCCGAATGAGCTTTGCAAGCTCCTTCCTCATCAAAGGCTCAATTTTGGGGTTTACAAGCCACTGTCTTTGACGAACAGGTTAGGCATGTGGGTCAAGATCTATGGCATGTTGGGCAACATTAAGGTCAAAAACATTTAGATCCTCATAATTCCATATGAAAACATCAATGTATTTCTAAAAAGGGTGAATAAAATTTTGTTATTCCTCATCACAACATAGCTTTCCTAGCATAAATCTTTCTCTGGGGTGATAGCAACATTTTATAGTCCTCCCTTTTAAATGTGTTGTTCCTTTTTTTGCCTTTGAAATCATCATTGTGATTGAAAATAGCCTCAAGAGTGACTAACCCCTTGGGCAACTTGTTTGTTTTTAGTTACATAATCTGATCGGCATACCCCTCTTGTAGTTTGGACTGCACACTTGATGAGAACTTCACTTCATTCTGTATGAAGTTTACAATCTTTTCATTATTGTCAAATATCTGCCAGTTCACATCATTATTGGGGACTGAGGGCCTGACCACTATTTTGACATGTTGATTAGGACCTTGAAAGAGATCTATGGGGGGAGAAAACTAAGCACCAATTGTTTCCAATTGGTCTGCCTCAACATTTAATTTTCTTGGGATCACCTATAGGTTGAGAACATCAAAACTCTCAAACAAATCCCAAACTCTATGTCTATAAGCTCTTAGGAGCTGATTTCTCATTGCACATCTCTCCCTGACCTGGTTGACCACCAACTCAGTGTCCCCAAAGATCTCCAGATGTTTGATTTTCTTTTTTTCAGCTAGTAACAAGCCATGGACCAATGCCTCATACTCTGCAACATTATTTGTGTAGGAAAAATGCAGCCTATGAGCAAAATGCAGTTTCCTACCAGTTAGAGAGATTAGTAATACTCTTACACCAACTCCATTTCTACTCTTTGCACCATCAACGAACATTTTCCATGGGCCATTAGAATCATCATCTGGTTTTAGTATAGACGGGATGGAGGAACTTCCCTCATGAATCACATAGGTACCCAGCCCAGTCATCTCAATGGTGTCATAGGGATCAAAATCAAAATGGTCTTTCACCCACTCATCAAGAAAAAGATTTGAGGTTGGAAGGGGTGAAGATACTACCTCAAGAAATCTAGAATCAATCACTTCCTCACCCCGAATCATGCAATGAGGGTTCACCAGGCTATGATCATAATTTTCTACATGATAGCTTGAAACTAGATCAGCCTTAATGGTGAACCTTGTGCCATATCTTGTTCTTAGAAGCATGTGATACCAATCATATGATAGGTAACCACCCACCTTAGCTGTGAAATCTCTTGACAAGAAAATACCAAAGAATGGAGGAAGATCAATTACTAAAATATCTTGAGTGATAGTCAAGTTTGGACAAGCATGCAAGGTCAAATCCAGTCCTTTGATCACTCCAACAATATTAATAGAAGTATCATCTAGCTACAACACACCTGGTGAAACTAGGGTATATTTGATGCCTAATGCAATTGCTATCTTCTTTGGCATGACTGAAATACTGGCCCCTAAGTCTATCATGCAGTTGTGCACCAGGAACTTCCCAATGATTAGATACAAATAGAAAGGGGATGGTTTCTTTTTTGGACCTACATGTTCTTCACTTGGTTATAGAAGACTGACTGGGCCCTTTTCCTTTTGGACTACTAATTCAGCTATTGGGAATTGACAATGCGTCACACATGGACACATTCAGTTTTGTCTTTTTCATTTGCTCTACAATATTAAGAGAAAATGTTGTTGTTATGTGCATGGAAGGAATCCACATTCCTTTCTTTGACTATTCTGTAGCTTGTTCAAGAAATTTTGGGCGTGATGGAACCTCATTCGTAGTGGTAGGCCTGCTATTCTAAGTTAAATTTGCAGCACCAACACTTTTTGCTCTTGATACAGGTTCCTTTTGTAATACAACAGGCATGGGGTTATCCTCTAATTGTCTCTTTTTGGATCCTGTGTTGTTTGCAACACTATCGACATGCATGACCATGCTATCCATAAGCTAATTAACAACACAAAAATCTTCAGGAGTCCAAAGCATTAAATTGGAATCAGAAGCAGCCTCATTTGGTACCTCAGAGTTGTTGTTGATTGCTTCCACCAATGATGCTTGTTGAGTGTGAAAATTTTTCACCATTTGGGCTCATTCTTGCACTCTAAATGTGCAAGTGGACTGAAGGATAACACCAATCTGCCTCATTGGCCAGATTATTTTGGATAGGAACCAAGGCCCTAACTAGGTTAATAGCTGGTATTTGTTGAATGGGTCTAACCGTTTGCAAAGGTTGAACAGGGTTATTATTTTGGTACCTATTTTGTTGGTAACCTTGATTCCAATTTTGATTTCTATTGTAACCTACCCCCAGGCCTGATTTGAAGACTATCTCGAGTTATAATTTTGATGAGGTTTAGGGGCGGTTTGGATGGCTATGGTATTGACTTTGTTAGCTAGGATCACCACTAGGGTATTAAAGTCATCCCCTTCTTGTGGAAGAGCAAATGTAAAGGCCTTAGGCCCTAGGGTGGGAGCAATAGTAGGTTGTTCAACTTGTGAAGGCAATTCGGGGAAGATAGGTACAGGAGGTCTGGGGGCAATTTTCCCAGCCTGTATTAAATAATTTTTAGCCCTCAACGCTATCTCATATGCATCTAGTAAAGTCTAAGCACCCATGGATTGCATCATGATAGTTATATCAGAATTTAAAGCTCTTAGAAAATAGAAGAAAGCACCTTGTGGAGGTGGTCTGAGGAGAGTTGGAATTCTTCCCCACGTTCTTTGAAATCTGAAGTTGAAGTCAACCATCAGCTCACTGGGGGCCCTCTTTATAGTTGTCAACTGTTCTAATAGAGAGACATTATCTGCTCTCTCTCCTAACTGCTTGCAGACTACTTCTCTTAACTCATCCCAATCATGTATTGAAGCAGGTTGTAAACTCCTAAACCATTGAAGAGCTCTTCCCTTGAAGGATGAAACTAGGAGCTTAACATCCATGTCTTCATATTGAATATGGTGAATTAAGCATACATTTTATATGTCTTTAATATGTTCAGCAAGTGTAATGGAACCCTCACCCATAAAGAATGGAATACTCTTTAGGGCCCAGGTAGGTATGTCATTATGTGTGCAACCAGGGCTAAAGGGATACCTCCATTGAAGGTTATGAAGGGTAGATTTCTTGGTAGAGCCATATTTAGGGTATTCGAATTTATTCTAAGTATATGCAAGCCCTTTCTTGAATACTGAAACCTAATAAGAGGACGTGTAGATTCTTGGATGGGATTAAACAACACTATTATTCCCTCTTGCAAGAGACCTAGATAACCTAGTTCTTCTCCTTGAAGAAGCTATAGGTAATTCAACAAATTGATAGTTCTCACCTCTTGAAGAAGCCCTAGTCTGCACTCTAGGCATAGAATGTCTAAAACTAGGAAGTTATAGAGTCGCCAAGTGCATGAAACTTGTCTGCCAAACTGTAGAATACTGAGAACAACACCAATTTCTTATCTCAACTCTTAACTAAGAGTAAAGTGGTCCCACTGGGCGTGCCATAAATTATTGTCACTTGGATTTCCACCTTGTGTTGAAGCCCATTTACTGCAACAATCTAGTGAAACATGGGAGTGATTTCAAGGTGTGGGACCTACAAATGAAATCAAACCCCCAGAGAAGGCTAGTTCCTCTTTCTGAATATAAGATTTAGAGAAAACTAAAATACTAAACCTAATCTAACACCACAGGGAAAAGGGAAGAAGAAGAACTGAAAGGGAAAAGGTGATACACCAGGTTTAACATGAAGAACACCCACAAAGCTAAAATGCACATAATAACTTCGCACAACTGATAGGATCACACAAATCTTGCAGATTCTAACAAAGGTAAAGTATAGAATAAAATTGCAAGGAATAAACATTCACATGCAATAACCAGTTCCATATTACATAGAGCTAAAAAATAACATGAAAATGTAAAATAACTAGTAATGTATTGATTAAAAAGGCATGATTACATCAAGATAGAGTTATGTTTGGAGAGAAAATAAGCCTCTACGTCCAACCCTCATTACAATGATTTTTTAGCTATATATAGCATTCTATTACATTGATAACACATAATTCTAGGGCACCTATTGCAATAAATTTGCCCATGGGTCTGTCAGAAGATATTTCTGCAAAAGGAATATTTGTATACATCTATTTTTGCAAAACATAAATGCAAAAAATATCTTTGATTTGATCTGTAGAAATAAATATAAAAATATCTGAAGGATGAAGTAGATGAAGAAAAATATCTGCATTAAATGATAGCATATGATTCATCTTCCTACAACAATAAAGGTACAACAACTACTTCCATCTAGGAGTTGACCTGGTCCTGCAATCATGGTGACTTGAGAAAAGATGGGCATTGCAAAATATAACTCCTGCAAAAAGTTCCTGTATAAAGCTTTTACAACATTTTAAAATGTTTTAAATTTAATTTAAAACATTTTAAAGTATACATTATATTACATGATTTATTTTCATTGATTTTCACTTTACTTTATTTTGACTTTTGTTTTGCCTTATTGGCAAAATTTGCCCATCGTGAACCATTTTTGTCTTTCATTTTCTTTTTCTTATCACTTTCTACCTTTAGTCGATGAAATTCCACTTTTGCGAACTATCTCTCTCTTCTCCTTTTCTTTTTATCCCACTTTGCTCAGCGAAATCTCCATTTCGTGAACCATTTTCTTAGTCGGTGACTTGTCTTTCTTCATCCCTTTGCCTTCCCTTCTACCTTTTCTTCCTTAGTCGGTGATTTTGCTAATTGGTGAACCTACTGATCGGCAAACTTAAGGTTCACTGAACTAAGAATTTGTTGATAAAGGCAACCTTTTGTCTCTACCTTCCCTTTAAAGAATGCCTTCCCTTTAGTCGATGATTTCACCAATTGGTGAACTTGTTGATCAGTGAACTTTAAATTTGTAGAACTTAAACTTTGCCAATAAAAGCTGCCTTTTCCTTTCCTTTGTAAAGAAACCCTCCCGCTTGGTCCCTTAGTTGTTGATTTTGCCAATCAATGAACTTGTCGATCGACATTCACTTAAGGTTCATCAAAATAGGAATTTGTCGACTAAGGCTTGCTTCTAAGGAATAATACTTAGAAAATTATGGGATTTTTGGGGGTTTTATACTTAGGATTTTAGGGATTTTTTTACAAGGAAAATACTTCAAACCTAAATAACACTAAGCACTTAACCAATTTTGACAAGATTTTCAACAATTTTAAAACTGGGCTATTTAACTCTGGGAAGAGGAAAATAGGTCAACAGTAACTAAAATATAATAAATTATACTTAGGGCCTCTATGACCATGGTCTGATGCTTAGCTTGATAGTTCTTGACAACTGTGAACACCCTATGTGATTATCCCACATCATTAATGATATACTCAAATGCACCTACTCATTGCCCACCTACTATTGTAAAACCTTGCGAGCACTCCATAGCTAGGTGTCCCACACTACCATATACATAACATGGGCCCCTAACTTGTAATTTTATTGGTTGTGTTCTACTAGACTATTGCATTTTAGGCCTATTGGAGCTAACATACCCTCCTCTAATAGTTATGCGTGAGTTGGCATTGCACTATGAGCCTATGGTCATTGATCTCTATGGGGACCTTGAGTATACCATGCCCTAAACTATCCTTAGTGTGGTTCATACTAGGGTATAAGCCTCTGGCCCTAATGATGTTGTTGCTACAAGGGTTTAAGAGGTATTAATATTGGTCTAAAACCTCCTCTTGATGGAAGTTAATGGCTATAAAAGATAAAATCTTGTTGTTGTTGGTTATGGTTTCATTCATGGTCACAAGCCTTCTGAGTCTTCGCCTGATCTCCTCTACTATGTAGGCCTTGTCCATAGTAACCCATAGGGTCTCAAGATCAACCATACGAACAAGACTTGTAATATCAAAGTTCAAGCCTCTAGCAAATTTGTTCACAATAAGCTTCTCATCCTAAAGATAATCAATGTACTAAAGAAGTTCCAAGAAGCAACTCATACTAAGCAATAATTATCCCCTCTATTTCAAATAATGGAACTCGTCGATCCATCACTAGAAAAAGTGCTCTAAGAGGTATCTCACTCTAAACCACTCCAAAAAGGTGTCCCAAGATAGTGTGTCTAAAACCAAATGGTACTTTTGCTCCTCATAATGCCCCCAAGTGGATGTAGTACCCCTCAAAATATGGATTACAAAACCTTCCTTTTGATTGCTCTCATAGGCATGCAACCCAAAGCACTTGCCAAGACTAAGAAGCCTTGACTCTACCCCTACTTCATCCATAGACCCTAAGAAAGTAGGTATCTACAACCATAGAAACTCTCTAATCTGGTCTCTTGTATCTCAAGGAACCCTTGATGTACCTCCTACATCCTGTTGTTGTACCCAAGGTGGTGGGTCAAGGTGGACTAACTCCATGCCAACCTTATCTATATGCTTCACATGAAATCTCAGAGGACTTCTACTATGCTCTCTATGCTCTAAAATGTGTTCCTCATGTGAATGCTATGAATGGTCTGCATTGAATGCCTCTAATGTAGGTGGTAGCCTCTTTTGTACTATCTCGATCAACTATTTGAGGGCTTGGACAATTTGTGTTCTAAGATCTAGAGATGTCTCCTAGCATTCAAACTTTAATGATGATGGATCTAAATGGATCTCTCGAGAGTGTGCTACCTCTAACGGGTGAGTGAGAGAATGTCCTCTCCTTAACTTAGGTGACATCCTACATATATAAAGATAGAAGGTCAATATCAAATAAGATGTAGCACATGTTCTTGTTGATGTTTGTCATTGATGTCAAAAGGAGTTGTTTGAATTGATGTTTTGCATTGATGTCATATCAGATGATCTATCTTGGTTCAGGTTCCATGTCATCTTCAAGAGGTTTGTATCTAGGCCCATGTCATGTATCATATGCAATGAGACTATGAACATATGTAATGGACTATGAATGATAGATAGAGATATGTCTTATGCAATGTGGTTGACTTATCAAAGTTGCAATGTTGTCAAGTGAAAGAGGATGATCAAGCTTGCTTGTGCATGGTGTACATGACAATTTGTATGTTCTTCATCATAGTTGGATTTGAAATGCCCTCAGTCAAACTTGATGATCATGCTTCAGGAGTGTTGCAAGAATGTGCCTAATCAGTGTTATCATTGATGTCAACATATCCTTGTTGTCATTAGTGTCAACTGTATCTTATTCTATTACTTGCTTATAAGACTTGTATGTTGAGGATATTGAGAAAATTAGCCTCTCCAGAAGAAGCTAGTGAGCTACAGAGAAGTGCAGTACAGATAGTGAGTTGTATGTTGAAGAACAGTCCAGTAAAATGCTCTGCATTTACTTCTTCTTGAAGATCGTGGTCTATGGATTGGAAGTAAGTTAGAGGTATGACTAAGGATGCTGCATTCTGGGTTTGAAGCCTCTGCATGAAGATCTGAGTGAGTTGTGTTCACCAGAGTGAAACCTACTTTTTTTGTAAGTTCAGTTGGGATAGGAAGAAAGTATTCTTCTCCGCATTCCTCCGCAATAAAGTATTTGGCTCTGTGGTTCTAGAGGGAAGTCTGGGATGATGATAAGTGCCTACAGTTGCAATGGTTCATGGTTTGGTGGTCCACAAGCTATCTTTCTCTTATGATAGTTGAAGACAGTGAAGTTCATGTGTTCCAGTGAGAAGATTCCTATGGATAAAGTGGTTAAGGTTCGTGTGGTTTCTCCTGATGATTATAGCATGCTTGTGGATGTCTCCTAATCATGTTCCTATCTGGACTTTGGTCCACATTAAGAAATTGAGATGGTGTGTGAAGATTGTTCCCAGATAATGTAGCGTGTAACCAGTTTTGGCCAACCTGGTTAATTCCAGTGATTGTGGAGATCTCTGGAAGACTGTGGAAGCATGTTGTGGCATGGAAGATCATGTTTGAGTCCCAGCTAAGGCATGGTGTGATCTACATTTCATTTCCTTTGCACATTGTTGTAATAGGTCAGGACCTATTTTGTAAATGTTTGTAATACTGACCTTGGAGATTGTTCCAATGGTTGATGTCAACCTTGATGATCATTCCAAGGTTGATGTAGTGTATAAATACTTGTTGTTGAGTCATGGAAAATGTGTCCTTGAGCAAAAAATGAAAAGATATTAAGAAAGGTCCAAAAGGTAGAGCAAAGAAGAGGCAGAGGAAAGAAGAGGAAGAGCAGAGCAGGGGAATTATTGTACTTCAGTTGCAAATATAGAAAGGTGTTGATTATGGTAGTGAGTCTGGTAATAAGCCACTAGTAGGTTTTAACAACCCTCATTGTAATCTTGCTAGGTTTAGGGTTGAGGCAGTGAGCCTGCTAGACCTAGTTGTTGTTCATGGCAGTAAGCCTGTATGTTTAGGCCCGTGGAGTGACCAAGCCTGAACATCATTATTTCAAGATTGCAATATATATTGAGAGTTAATCCTCTCCATGGTTTTTCCCCACCTTGGGGTTTTCCACGTAAATCTGGTGTCTCTTGTGTTTGATGTTGTATCTGTAGTTAAGTTTCTAATTTTATGCACTCATTGTTAAATCATAATAATTGTGGATAAATGATGAATGTTTAAATTGCAGAAAGTGTTTAAGTTTTTGTGACAACTAATTCACCCCCCCTCTCAGTTGACCAGCACATATCAACAAAGAGTTCATATGGTGTTCATATCTTGATGCTCATCCTTGCTTGATGATGTTGATGGTGTTTCATCCTTGATGATATTGATGGTGGTGATTATCCTTTCGTGATGATGTTAATGGTATTGAACAGAGTTGCTTGAGAATGTTTGAATAGTGTTGAGATGTTGCAAAGGAACATGTCATGATGTTTTGTTGGCGTGGTGCAAAGTGAAAGGTTGATAGATTTGTCATTGATTTCCACCATGGTTCATGGTTCTCAAAGATATTGGTTCTTTCATCTATCTTGATGATGCATCCAAACAGTTGTTCTATGACACAGAGTATACAAAGTATGACAGTGAAAGAGTTGCTCTATGTCAAAGCATGATAAAGTTGCCTTATGTTTATGTGATGAGAGGTGTAAATTCAGTGGAAGGGGTTTGCATGGTTGGTATAGAAAAGATAATAAATCATTCTCATGTGTTTGAAGTCCACGAAGATTTTGAATTTGATTAAGGGCTCCTTCATTGTTTGAGATCTTGTTTTAAAACCCTAATAACATAAATCCTAGCAGTCAAGTGATAAAAGGTTATTCAAGTGACAGCTTGCACTTTATTTTTGTTTTTGTGTTGACTTGCTATTGAAGGTCACGAGTCACTTAAGTGACAAACTTAGGGATTTTATACAATGAATTGACCGGCCCCTTGACCTAAGGGAACTGGTGTCCACCGGTGAAAGGATTGTGTTTGAGCGGCAAGTTTTAATCAATGACCTTCATTCATTATGAGATGGGCGCGAAGGGTTATATCAAGGGTTATCTTTTAAACTTTATTTAAAACCTAATGACCACCTTCTGAGTTTAAGATTTGATGGGCATTTGGGTGTATTTGGCCTAGTTTCAGTTATACATGGTTTGATAACTGTTTGGAGGTAACAATAAATTGAAAGACTTTGTATGTGCATTGGGAATTATGTGAAGCTTATCTGAATGCTAAACAATGTGTTGAAGATCTTGTAGTAAGGGTGTGAGAGTTCGTTTTATGATGTGATTTTTTTAGAGAATAAAAAATGATCTTGTTGTATGTATGATAAGCAGAACATGTATCTCTGTGATACAAATATAGAGAAAATTTTTATAATGACAGATATGTAGTTTGAACATAAGGATCTATATGGAGTTTTAAAGTGGTTTATGATGTAAGATATTGTGTCTCTCGAAAGATATAGAGTATGATGAGTGAAGTGTTTTTCTGATGTGAGTGAAAGTTTTGAGGATGATTCTCTAATTGAGAAACAAGATGAAGAAAATGTGTATACATTTGAGAGTGGGTTAAAAAGAAGGTATGCTCTATTTTTGAGATATAATGATTTTTGCAGGTTATAATGAGTTTTACAGGGTATCATGGATAGCAGAGATCAGATAGTATGAAGGTTGTTGAGGTATTCAAGGTGAATGTGTGCATACCCTAGAAGAAAGAGCAGTGATGTGTGAACAGAGATGTTGATATGCATTCTTAGATTGCAGGTGAATCTGACAAGGAAGTAAATAAAGAGTAGTTTGGCAGAATATACTATCAGACAATGGCAGAGGTTTATGATGGCAGAGTGTGATGGTTGCATTTTTGTAGAGTATGGTAAAGATTTCATTAACTCATGTTTTAATGTTTGATCTACATTAGCTTTATACAGTCCTTGAGTGCATTGATTTGGTGATACAAGAACATATGTCTGTAAAGTGGCTAAATGTATGTTAGAAGGTTTATGTGACAGGAAAAATGATGTATTGTGTAAAGAAGAGATTGTTGATCTAGGTATGAGTGACTTCTAGATTTAGGGGATCTTGCATTGTCCTATGATGCCAAGTACTATTATGTTTGGATGTATGATGGTCTTGAAGAGTTGTTCTTTTGTGCCAATCTAGTAGAGATAAGGTGTCTGAATAAAAGAGTTATAGAACTCATATATAACCTTTGTTTTTATTGTTACAAAGTAGTACTCTGTGTTTATCTTCTTGTATTGAGATTGGAGTTGATGTGATCAGTGAGATCCTGTGATCAGTGAGATCTTTGCCAGTGAGGCATGATTGTAATCAATGAGATTTTGGTCAGTGAGACCTAATAAAGATTTTGGTGAGGTTAGATAGTGGTTTTTCCCTGTTTAGGGTTTTCCACTTTAAACACTTGTGTCATGGTTTCATGTTTGAAGATTTTGTTGCTCTCTATATCTTTGACATATTGAGATTAATTGCATTTACAACTATTGGGTTGATGAATGAACTAATTTTATTTGATCACTAATTCACCCCCCCTCTCTCTCAGTGATCCATTGTATTCTAACAGTTCCTATAGTTCTTGGTATTGAAACTTGGCTTTGATACCAAATGTAATGCCCATATCTACACATAGGACATACACATAAACCATAACATTTTTAATTTAAAACCTTAATTAATTTAACATTATTACTCCAAGTAGTGCATCATGTGCACTTTAAACAACATCACATGTGAAAAATTGCTTGATATCAAAACCTGTGAAAGAGTAACATGATGGTAAGACATGCTACTAATGCAAGGAAGAAAGGCAAAAAATAAAAGCAGGTGATACATGGTCCATACTACACACCCTACGTGATGGAAGCAACCTAGAAAGGAGTGGTGTCATCTCAAATGATGTCTAAGGGGAATGGTACTATTGGGAAACCACCCCTCAAGCTAAGCTATATGAGGTGGGATGATCATGCCTCTAAGGCATGATCTAACTAAACACACCTAAATAATTTCCTAATTAAAAATAATTAACACTAAATTAAATATTAATAACAAATTAAGTGGGTTAGAGAAATTAATAAATTAGATGATGTTAATACAAGGAAATAAACTACAACACTACATTTTGAATTAAAAATAATGACTACTCAATTTGTGTTTATTTACCATTCTATTTATCTAAAAAAAACATTTAATCTAAGTTAATATTCTAATCAAGAAATGGAAGAGAACAAAAAGGATGCACAAAAGTCGATTATAAATGTTACCTTTAAATTAACTTATGTAGTTTATAGTGTTATTCCACTACTATATTTTCACACGTTCAATTTTTTAATGTAATAACATAATTTATTTCCACATATAGTCTATCATTTTTATTAATATTTAAAAATTTAAAAAATGTTTATAAGGTTACATCTCCATATAAACAATAATTATTATTTTAATATATATTTCCTTATTAATTATTAAATTGATTAAATTTATTTCATGATCAACTCATTGAAAATTTAAAATACATTCAAGAGTAATATACACTTGTAAAAATAAATTTGATATAACTAATTATTATAAAATAAATTAAGTTTATTATTTGAGCTTAACAAGAGATTAAAGCAAAAACCTTAAATAAAAATAACAAAAAAACCCTAAATGGTTTCTTTTTTGTCATCTTGCATTTTTAAGTTGAGGGAATGGAGCAAAGGACATCAAGGGCCAAAAAAAGCATTTCCATTTTATGTGCAGGTTGGAGGAAGATCAACAAAGAAAAAAAAAATATCCCCCTTCCAACACGATAATACTATAAACATTAATATTGATATATTTATTATTATTTTCCTCTATGTGTAATAACAAAACAATATATACATTTTTTTAAGAGCCATTAATGGTTGTGTTGCAAGCTAAAAGTGGAGTGTGGGGTGGTGGTGCCTCCCATGGGTCGCACCTTGTGGGTAGACTATACCTCTTTAGAGCGGCATGCATCTCTCACACAGGTCACAACCAGGGAAAATTTTTAGGGGCGATTTATCACCAAATGATGATTTTCTTACTTTCGGGGGTTTGAAAATGGTGAATATGTTGGCTTTGGCAGTATATGGTTTCACCTAAATTTGATTGTATTTTCGGGCCCGTAGCGTCAAATCACCCGTGAATCAATATTTTAAAATCCTAAAATAGCATTAGATCACCATACAATTTATTGCAGTTTGGTCCTTATCGCTGACATATTATAGAGGTAACTTTTAATTAGGTTTCAATCGCCAGCCTTTTTATATAAATTACAGGTATAAGGTGGTGCAATCACCAATGAATTTATAGGGAATTAGGGAAAAAGGGGGCATGATCACTGGTGAAATTATAATCAATTAAGCGCAAACAGTGGTGCATTCGCTAATGATTATAGTGAATTTTAGGAAAACGTGTAATATCACTATGCAATGATAGGTATGTTTGGGAAAACATTTATTATAAACATTGAATTATAGGAATTTCTTATAAAGTGTGGCCCATCATCTCAAAATTATAGGTCTTTTAGGGTTATGTGTTCAATCGCCCATTGCAAAACGTAGTATGACTATGTAGTATGGAGTGGTATTTATGCAAAAATACTCCATTCACTCTTTTGAAATTTGATTTTGGATTCACCCATTTCATCATACATTGTGAATTTGGAATTTATGGTCCTCTAGAGTGGCATTTGATCAATCCATTGTGAGCTGCTGAAAAGTTGGGGAATAGACAGGTTGCAACTCGACTTCATTCTTCCATTCTTGGTGAGTAACAAAAACATATTTTTCAATTTGGATCACATTTTGTATTTTATATTGTATGATTAATCTCTATAATAGTAGTTCTACTTCTCATGTGCACTTGTAGTCCTGCATATTTGTCATGTGTTGATATTGATTTAAATTTGTTTTTACAATTAGTTTTATATTTCTTTTTTACATAAACTATATCAATGGTCCCTGTTGTATTTCCTTCCATATGTCGATGGTTTTGCCTCTGTGTCCCTTACCTCCTTTTCATAAAAAGGTGAAAGGCACATATTTTAGTTAACCAGCACTATCAGATCAAACCAAATCAACAGTTTGCGAGGCTGTAGAGAAAAAATAAAGATGCAAAGATAAGGAGGCACCGCCATTGGTCAAAAAATCTTATGTGTCCACTGTCACTTGGGGGCATGCAATCATTTTATTTTAAATGTCTGTAAACTTCAATGTACTATTAGATCCACATGTATAAATTTATTAAAAACCTGTAGTACTAAACCCACATGTTTTATTTATCCCGAGCTGTCTGTTCAAACTGCATCAACAACTGTCGGGGCTCAAAGGAAAAAATGTAGGTTATCCAAGCAGGAGACAATGTCATTGGCTACAAAAGGTGATGTGTTAGTCCTCGGTCCCATAATATTAGGTGTATAGTTCATAGCTACAGGTGTATGGGCCTTAGTTGTTGGGGCCTTCTTGTATAAATTTATTAACTTCTTGTAGTACTAAACATACATTTTTGTATCCTGGGCTATCAAATCAAATTGCATCAACGCCTTGTAGGGCTCAAATGAGGAAATAAAGATTATACAAGATGTAGACAGTGCCATTGGCTAAAAAATGTGATGTGTCAGTCATCGGGCCCACAGTATTACAGGTATTGATTGTTGCTACAGATGTATAGGTCATTCCTACAAGTATATTCGTAGAAGCTACAGGTGTATAGGTCTTGGAAAGTCCAACCTATATAAATTTATTAAGATACCATATATCTAAATAGATATCTTCTATTTATTCCAGACCATTGAATCAAGCTGCATCAACACCTAGTGGGGCTCAAAGGTTGAAATCAAGATTATGCAAGTGGGAAATAGCGCCACTAGATAGAAAAGGTGATGTGTGTGTCAGCGTGCCCACAATATTTGGTGTATTTGTCATAGTTTTTGGACCCCACTTGTAATAATTTCTTCATGCCTGCGGGTCATAATCAACTCATATTAATCAACTGAAGCCACATGTTTTATTTATTTGGAACTATTAGATCAAACTGTATCAACGAATTATAGGGCTTCAATGAGAAAATAAAGATGGTCAGAGCTGGGGTAGCACCATTCGCTAGAAAAAAGTGACATGTCAAATGTCACGCCCTGTAGTAATTTCATATTAAATTAAATGTTCTTTATTATATATATTTTTAACTATTTTTTATAAACATATGTTCATTATTATATTGTTCATTCTTATTTTATATTGTGCATTATTTGATTATTTTAGGAGCCCGTAGTATTAAAAAATGATAAAAGTTTTATTTGTTCTACAGCATACAATCAAATAGCATCAATAGCTCACAGTGCTCCAAGCATAAAACGAAGATAGTCAAAGTGGAAAGCCGCACCATTGGTAAGAAATGGTGACGTGGAAATTGTTTATGCATGGAGTATTCTTAATTAAATGTAAATGATTGAATTAACACTTCAATTCTATGTGATAGCAATTAAATATTAAAATACATGTGTCGTCTTCTTCTCTTTCTCTATAAGAAGTTCAATTTTCTTCATTTCATTTAGTAGAGATTGAATTTGCATCTTTGAGAACACTGCTTTAACACTTTTTTAATAATGTCAGAGAAAGATGGCATCCTCAAATCTAGAAAATTGAAGAGTGAGAGGAGCCCCATCAGAGAGAAAGAAGGCAACCATAAAGTCTTATTTTAATCAACAACAACAATATTCTATAATAGGTGAGGGCCCATCAAGATTAAATAATGAGGAAATTTTACCTAAAATTGAGGAATTCTATTGGAATAACCTTGAGGATGAAGAGGCGTCAAATGAAAATCTTGAAGGAGGTAGCAATGATATGGTTCAATCTATCATTGAAAGCATTAATAATGTGGTGATGATCACATAGGGAGAAAATGTCCATGGTACTAGTGGTGGTGACCCTGAGTCTAAAAGCCTTTTGAACAAACGTAAAGCACATCAGTGGGACATGTCAAGAAAATTTCAGCTCGAATGGGTTTCTAAGTATCCGTTCATTGAACCTGTAAAGAATGAAGATGGAGAGGGTGTGTCAATACTATGTCATTTTACTATTTGAAGCTAAAAATTAAAGAAAGACAAGACGTTGCAATTGAAACTAGACACTATTGAGAAGCATGTACGTAAATTTTACAAAAAGGTAAATGTAAATGGAGAGTTGAAGTTGATTATGCATTAGAAAATGAAAGATGAATGCGCTCATGCTCAAAATGTAGCTAAGTACGAAGAATATATGCAATCACAAGCATGACTTGCCACTGTTGGAGGTTCAATATCTGCTTTATTTGGAAAACTTCTCATTTTCGTAGTTAACAAGACTTCATTTTTTATAGATTACTGTTCATTTCCGTAGTTAACTCTGTTTTATTATTGTATTTCTGAATGGTAAATGTTTTCCTAGTGAGGCTTCACATGCTTTCATAATTCAATTTTCAATGCTTTTATAGATTAAATTTTAAATGCTTTTTTAGTTTAGGGATTTGTTTTTGCACCAATATTTTCATTAAAAAAGAGGCCTAAAAATTATCACTGAGTTGAGGTATTTAGCTTCCTTTTGCAAATAGCCATCAGACACCATCATGGTCAACAAACTGATAATGACAAACTAAAGTACAAGGTTCAAAGATACCTTGTTAGTAGTCCCTCTTGCAGATTTAGCTTCTTCTCCTAACCTTTGTGAGAGTGTTCATAATTTTGTTCAAGCACAGGGAAGATTCTTGAGATTGTTTTTTGTTAAGATAAATAGGTCCATAGATTCTTCAACCATTGGTGCATCACCACATAGTATTTTCAATGATTTCATTCTACTTATTTCCATTAGTAAAAATTAGAATACGATTAGTCTGAGTTTTACTTTCTGAATCATAGGTTAAAAGTGGGAACCAACCCTTTCTCTAGAGGTTGACCTCAAGTTGTAAGTCCCACAGCTTGACAGGTCTTCTCATTGTATCATTGGATTGTTGAGACTACTTCAATACGGGTGGAGATCCAAGTGATAACATTTTTTGGCACGCCCGGTGGGATGCTCGAGTTTCAGCTGAGGAATTTGGTGATATTAGCAAATTGCAGTCTTGAAAGCATTCTACAAGCACATGGCAACTCCACAAATTTTTGTTTTCAAATTAGTTTTATTTTTTCATGCTAAGAATAGAGACAAGAGCTTCTTCAAGAGGTAATAGCTTTTAGTTTGTTGAATTATATTTATCTACTTCAAGAAGAATAACTAGATTGTCTAGGTCTCCTTTAGGAAGAGCTAAATTTTCTATATCACCTTCTCCAAGAGCCCAATCCACACCTAATTTTGGTCGGTTCCCTCGGTCAAGGGGAATCTTTCATATTCCTAATATGGCTCAACCAAAAAAATAAGTTTTTGTAAATTTCAATGGAGGCAACCTCTCAATATTCAACAACATGATAATTTTCCAGCTTCAGCCCTGAAGGTTATTCCTTATTTCACTGGTGAAAACACTACTACTCCCATAGAACACATTCAATATATTGCTAATATATGTTCAGTTCATAATATTACTCAAGATAATGTAGCTGTTAGGATCCTTGCTACTTCTTTGAAAGGTAAAGCACTTCAATGGTATAGGGGGTTGAAACCCAATTCAATTCATAACTGAGATGAGTTAGGAGATAAACTTTGCCAACAATTTGAGGATAAGAGTGACCATTTATCTTTGATGAAACAACTAACTACTATCAAGAGATCTCCTCATGAGTTCATGGTAGATTTTAATTTTAGGTTCCAAAAGACTTGGGATAGAATTCCACCTTTGGTCAAGCCTTCTTCAAACATTGCATTCATGTATTATCTAAGGTCCTTGAATAGTGATATTGTTTTTATTGATAAGATGTCGTTGAACCTTGTACTTTAGTTTGATTTATCAGTTTGTCAACCAGGGAAGTGTCCAAAGGCTATTTGCAAAAGGAGGCTAGATATCTCAACACAATAGTATTTTATTTAGGCCTTTTATTGAAAATGTAAACAAATTTCTAAACTAGAAAGCATTCAAAAAAATTAATCTAGGAAAGCTTTTGAAAGCTAGATTTGATAAGCATAATAAATCTAACTATGAGAGCATCAACAATTTAAGTTAGAAAAGCATGTAAAATATATCTATGAAAGCATGTAGAATTTTAACTGCAAGAATGAATAGTAAACCACAAACTTGATCTTTCAACATAAATTCATAGAACTTCATAACTTCAGAACTCTCCTTAACATGAAATGGAAATTACAAAACTTACTTAAACAAAAAAAATCACAATGTTATGGAATCTGTAGGCTAACAAATGCTACATAACACATCCTAAAGATAGAAAAGTCATGACAACATTGACGAAATTTATCATAGACATCCACAAAACATAAAAGACAAATACTTATCTATATTAATCGTTCGAGTGGCCAGCTCTCTGGAATGTGAAGAAAAAATTATAAAACTTCAAAACATGCTTCAGAACGTCAATAACTTCATCACACAGTATTCAAAAATGTCATATTACTCAAAATTTAGCAAGATGTTTTTTGAGTCCAGAATAGTCTATTATACTCATATATCTTTTTGAATAATGAAACAATACAATATATCTGCTACTCTAAATTCATGCCTAAAATCTAGAAACCGACGGTTTCATACATTTTTCGCCTATAAAGTTTTTAACTGAAAACATTAAATATTGAAGGAGTCTTATTTGAGAAAATGACTAAAGAAACAAAGGCTCCGAGTGGGAGATTTTAAATACATGTCGTTGATATTATAATAGAAGAAACAAGTATGCTAAATACAAGGAATAATTAATATGTCACATCTCGACCCTTTTTACTCTTTTTACAACTTGAACTATTGATTATTATCTTGATTGTTTTACTGTGTGGTTAATTGCGTGAGCATAACAGGTGAATTGTCGTAATTTATGAATGCATATATTGACAGTAGTTATAATGATGAATTAAAATGTATATAATTATGGATTGTCTTTTCTTGAACTTCGGCTATGATTTTAGGAACTAACCTATTAGTGAGAATCGAGTGTGACTAAATGCAGGAAATGTCAAAGATGAGAACATGGATGAGGTAGAATCGACTAGCTGTCAGAAAACATTGTTAGGACGAAACCCCTATACTTGCACACACACATGTAGTCACATTGCATCATATTGTCTTGCATTTTTTATTAGTTGCATTGAGTTCCTATGGTATAATCTTATTGAGCATTTGTTTGATGTGATTGACTTATGCAGATTGGATAAAGAATATGTTTTCATTTGCTTCAATACGATTATGTCTGATGCATAATAATCAATATGTGTTCATGTATCGCTTTTATCTTTTGGAATAAGTTGTTTATAGTGTTTCAAATGGACTTATACATACTTAGTCATAAAAGTGTAGTTGATTTATATAAACTTAAGTTTAAATGCAATTGTATATGTGAATATAAATATAATGCTTTTTCATATTAAAAATATTTGAGATAAAGACTTCTTTTTTTTTAGTGTAATATTATAGATATAATGGAACAATAAATAGATGTATATTTTAATTATGTAAGATATAAATAAATACATATATATAGACGTATAGCTATTAAAATTTATTAAAAAAAAGAGAGTCAAAAGACTTAAAAACATGCAAAAACTGAAGTGAAGGCACCATGCGCCATACCCTCAAGTGGAGTAAACTAAAGATAAGACTGTAAGATCTAAAGAGGGGACACACCATATTTAGAGGTAGATTTTTATAACAAGCACAAAGGATTGTTAAAAAGGATGACAGAGAAAGAAAACACAAGAAAGAGAGCATTGACAGGAAAGAGAAGAGCAGGAGGATTCGAGTACAAATTTCTCTAAACTCTTATGTCAAAATGTTAAAGTGGTTGTAATCTTTTATACTGGGTATTCAATTTTCTTAAATCCACCTCTCCTAGATTGTATTCAGTCAGTTGATGTTGTTGTTGATCTATGTATTGCTTTTAAGGCCACCCTATTATTTAATCGTCCTCCTGTGTCTGATTTGATTCAGTCCTTTTAAAGGTGTTAGTATGAGGTATAAATGAATGGTCAGTTATAATATTTCAGCTTGCCTTTAGATGGTGGCTCTCCTTGAATCTATAGGCTTTTCTTTTTGCCTTAATCAGTCTTTAAAGACTGGAGGTGACTTTTTGTATTTTACTCAACCTCTTGTGTTTAGCATCGGCCAGTTGTGGCTTCACCCTTACGTCCCTTTTATCAGCCTCTGGCACCTTGAGATCGGCCTTATGTGTAAAATGGAGCAACCTGATTCTTTCTTCTTTTTGGCATGTTCTTCCTTAAGATCAGCCTTCACATTTTATTTTTCCATGCCTTAAAAACTTCTTCTATATTCGGCCTATTGGAGTGATGTAATGCAGGTTTCCTTGTTTCTTTTTAAAACGACCTGATATGATTATTCAAACAACTTGTCTTTTTAATGTTTTGGCCTTCTTGATCTCTTTCTTTATTTCATTTATGTCTCGTCTTAATTTTTAACGCATGTCGACCATTGCTTGTTTCCTATTCGGCCTCCTCTATGTTATTGCTTTGATTGGCCTTTTTGTGAGTTGTTAAATGATTCATTTTTGTTGGTAATTCAGCCTGCTATGTAAACTAAGTGGCCTCTTTCCTTTATTATTTTGTTTGGGCCTTCTTCCCTGATGGACCTTGGCATTTTTGGATCATCCATGCCGTATAATTTTGGTGGTAATAGCACTCTTAACCATCAAGATCAATCTGATCTTCTTTCAGCGGCCTGTATTATATTCTCCTTCAACTTTCTTAGATTATGCATGACCTTTCATGAGGCATTCAACCCATTTATATTTGGTATCTCAGTAAATTGTTTGCATTGACCTTCTATTCTATGTTACCAGTCAGTTAAAGTTCTCAGGATCTTGATAAACCTGCCGACCTTTCTTGAAATGAAATGACCTCTTTGCTTGTTCCTTTTAGTCATGTTTAAACTGGAGCGGCCAGCTCTTGCCAATCTGTATAGAATTTTAGTGAACTAAACTTTACCCTTGTTGTTATCAACCAGAGATGGACATTTGCCTTATACATTGGTTCCTTATTTTAGTTCTAACAGTCTCTCAACGACTTTTTAAATCATGTTGACTCCTTGTGTCGACTTTGTCATTCTGGTTCATCTTAGTGGTCTGTGTGTTTAGAATGGTCAGATGGATCTTTCGAAATGAACCATTAATTTTTTTCTTACACTAAATAGTTGTCTTTGCTCTATTCATGCATATGTAAGCCTATGTGTATCTATTTAAATACTTTAGTTATTCTAAGATTTATCAAGTTCCATAATGCAAACCGTTGGTGTCTTTCTTAATGAATATCCATAACTCTTATCTTCGAGGTAGATCAAGGATGCTTGAATAGTAGAAAACAAGTAAAGTTAGACAAATGCATAAATTTCTTCGTTACGCATGACATGTTGATCTCATTATAGTCCCTGGTAAGGTAGAGAAAAGTAGATCCATGATGATAAATTACAAGGAAGTGACTAATAGCGATGATTTTATATTTTTGACAGTTTATGCATGGGGAATAGTCTATTTTGCTATGTATGTTTATTGGGTATTTTCTTCCACATGTGCATTTGGGTTACTTTCAGGATAGGATGCCGAATGTGGGCAAACAGAGAAGGCTTTTCCTCTTTTTCAAGATTTGACCGTAACTATTATAAGTGCTTGGGCCGAGCCATGTTCATTGAAATAGATGAAAGATTGTCTAGCAAAACTTTGTTTATATATTTCTCTACCACATCCTATTGTGAGATATTGCAAATCATCATTTAGATTTGCATTTAGACATCAGGTTGCATTAGGTGTTCCCTCTTGCCAGTTGTTTCCAAGTTGCAAGGTGTTTCGTGTCATGAAGGATTCTGAGGAAGTGTAATTGCTTTGTGGTTGGGCAGAAAAGTGTCTGGGCCATGTTCCCGTCTCTCGCCTTGCGGATGACCATGTGCATTAGTGATAGCTGGAGACAGTGATTATGTTTATCATTCATTACTTGTACTTGATTATGTACTTTATTATTCATTGCGATGACTTATGGCATGAGAGCCTGAGATGTATATTGTATTATTATTTTACAGTGCTAATACTTGGTTATGGCACATGGATTTGTAAGATGTAATGTCATTATTGTTGATATATATATAGATCTATATTTTTACTTGAGTTGATGTAATTAAGTGGATTATTTACTTCAGTAATTTTTGTTATGGAATGCGTACTTTACATAATATGATTGAGACTTTGTTGGAGTATTGCCTAAGACCCTTTTCAAAGTCTCAAACCTCTGGAGCTATATTTCAGGAGCACTCCTTCCTCTATAAATTCTTCTTTCTCCTTGTTGTCAAACCCTGTTTAACAAAAATAGATCTTTTGCAACCACACTTCATTAACTTAGGAGCTCAATTTAGTCAAAAATAGAAAGTAAAGTATTTATACATTAGTTTCAAATAAATAAATAACAATCTATTATATAAACCAAATATTATTGGCATGGTAGGCTCAATCAGGCTGTGGAAAAGGATAATCTGGTTGGTTAGGATAAGGTTCTACCTCATTAGTTATGATTCAATTTATGGGAGAAATTGTATTATTTGATGCCTATGGTATACCTATAAGAGCTAAAAATAGCCTAATCCAAGCTGGAAAAATATCTCCTAGACCTCCAATGCCTTTTTTCCTAAGATTCCACCTATTCAACCAAGCTTGACACCTCTTCCTATAACAACTAGCTAACCAACTCCTCTTGTCACTTCTCCCAATGAGTTGCATGAAGTCAAAACTCCATTACAAAGTTTTGGGAATGAGTTAGTGGATATAAAAAAGTAACAAGCCCAACCTAATAGACTTTATAAGCCTTTCAACTAGACATGTCAACCCAATAGGCAACCTTATCAAGGGAATGCTCAAGGACAAAACCAATTGAGCTATGATAGGCCTTTAAATACCATAAACCCAACTGTAGCAAGCTCTTCTAAAGCCCTTGTTCCAGTGCAAAATAAATTATCTCAAGACCATGGAGGGTGTTACTCAAGCAATCAACCCCATAACCAAAATTCATGTTAGAATGGAGTTCTTAGGCAAGCGCTAATGGTTCAAATGCATCAATGCTTCCAAAAAAACAAGTTGAATCAGATCAAAAGGGTATATGAAGGCAAGAGCAAATGCAAGGTGAGTCTACTCTAATGAATTGGCATGAAAGTGACTTTTGTGGTATCAATCAAGCTGAAACATTAAGTAAAGACATCGATTTAGTGGCACATAACACAAGATCAAGGAAATGAGAAATGGAAGATGGATCATCTTCTATGGTTGGTCAAGCATCTACCTCTCAAGCATTCCAAGGGGCTACAAAAGAAGGTACAACAGTCAAAAATCCTAAACTACAAGCAAATCAAGTTGTTAGCAAAGGCAATCAAACTCAAAATCAGCCTCAAATCAGTCAACAAGCAAAAGGAGATCTTGTTGTTACAAAAATTCCTTCAAAGGTTGGTCATATTCCATTTAATATTATTGATCAAATGAAAATAATTAACCTTAATGTCATTTTGTGGGAGGCTTTGTCCATTCTAGCTCAAAGGGATTTGGTTCAAGAGGCATTGAAGAGTTTCAATCGGCTAAATAATGCTTTAACAAAAGAAGGTACAATAGTTCCAATCAACCTATGTTAGCCAAAAGAGGAAGAACAGATAAGAAAAATTAGTAAGCCCCCTCCTTTTTACATGTCTTTGATTATTGGTAATCACCTTGTTCATAATTGTGTGATTGATTCCAGGGCTAGTAGTTTTGTTATGCCAAAGAAGGTTGTTGATTTGCTTGGTATAAAGTATGAATCAATGTCTAATGGGGTTGTACAATTGGATGGTACTTCTATTAAGATAGTAGGAGTCATTAAAAATTTAAAACTTACCTTGCACGCATGCCCAAGTTTCTCCATTTTGTAAGACATTTCAGTTATAGACCTTCCTCCATATTTTTCTATATGCTTGTCTAGATAATTTACAACCAAACTAGGAGGGTATTCATCTTCAAATTGGTCTTGTATGTTGTTTAAAACTAGATATGGCACAAAAGTAACCATAAAGGCTAAACCTATCTCAAACGACCATATTAAGCCATATACTCCTAGTCCTATTAACATGAATTTTACAATCCAAGACCTAGAAGAAGATAGTGTTGTTCATGAGGCTACCACATCTTTAGATGAAACTACACACATCTTGCTTGATGAATGGGGGAATAATTTTCAATTTGATTCATATAATGATGTGGAAGACACATGGTTAGGCACTTATTACATTCACGAAGAGAACTCAACTATACCCAATCTTATGAAACCACAAGAAGACCTTGAAGGACTTTGGCAATTATATTTTGATGGCTCAAGAAGTAAGAATGTCATGGGTAATGGTGTAACAATGGTTTATCCTCAAAGTGAAAGGTATTACTTTACATTTAAGCTTCAATTCAACTATACTAATAATGTAGCTGAGTATGAAGCATTGGTCCAGGGTCTTCAACTAGCACAAAGGAAGGGAATCAAAACTTTATGAGTATTTGGTAATAGTGAACTTGTTTTACATCAAGTTATAGCTCAATGCGCACCCAAGAATAACCTATTGAAATCCTATAAACATAGAGTATGGGACCTTATTGAGGATTTTGATTCTTTCAACATCCAAGCAGTCTCAAGGGAGAAAAATAGAGATGTTGATAGGCTTACAACAGTTAGTTCACTATTTGGAATTCCCAAAGGCATCATGGAGGACAAGGATCATCTTGTTAAGCTTGTGGTAAGACTAGCTATCCTAGATAATGCAACTAGTTGGCAAGTATTTGATAGTCATCAGTAAATTGTTCATTTTTTGCAAGAAGAGGTAGAATTGTCTACTAAAAATCAATCAAGGTTGCAAGAACAATATAGGGATCAGGTTATTCAGCTGAAGACAAATAAGTTTCCAAAAGGATTGATCACTCTAGAAATAATTTTCAAAACCTATGATCAGTGAAAGGGTGAAAAAATGAACATGCTATCAAAGAAGAAGACTACGAGCAAGTAACCATTACAAAAGATAAAGCCTTGAAGGTTGGAAAGGTGTGTCTAGTAAATTTCTAAAAAATAAGCTTTTATTAATCTTTGTAGGGAATATGATGATATTTTTGCATGGAGTTATGAAGATCTTAGAGGTTTTGATCCTGGTTTAGCCCAACACACCATTGAGTTGGATCCCAATGCAAAGGCCATTAGACAAAAACAAAGGCCAATAAATCCTAAAATTGAACCACTGATGAGAAAAAAAGCTATCCAAACTCTTAGAGGCAAACATCATTTTTCCAATTAAGCATTCCTCTTGGGTAGCTAACTTAGTTCCTATTAGGAAGAAGAATAGGGAGATTAGGCTTTGTGTAGACTTTAGAGATCTCAATAGAGAATCCCTTAAAGGTCATTATTATCTCCCATCTATGGAGCAAATTCTTCAAACAGTAACTAGAGTTGAAAGGTTTTCTCTCTTAGATGGCTATTCAGGATATAATAAAATCCTTGTTCAAGAACCATATTAGTTTAAGACAACCTTTAATACCAAATGGGGACTTATGGATTATAGGAAAATACCTTTTGGGTTGACTAATGTTGGTGCAACTTTCCAAAGGGTAATGGATATGGCTTTCAATGGCCTAATTAATAATATAATTTTGGTATATTTGGATTGTTTATTCAAAGCATGCACATGAACTCTTAGATCATTTGAAGAAAGTCTTTGATAGATGTAGAGGATTTGGTGTATCATTGAATCCTAAAAAATGTGTGTTTGTTGTTCATGAGGGAAAATTATTGGGACACATGGTCTCAAAGGAGGATCCGGTCATTGATCTAAAAAGGGTAAGTGTCATTTATCCCTTTCTCTTCCAAGTCATAAGAAAGGTATTCAAAGCTTCTTGGGAAGAATTAACTTTGTAAGGAGTTTCATACAAAATTTTGCTTCTATGGCTAAGCCTCTTACTTCTATGCTAAAAAAGAATACTATATTTAGTTGGTCTAATGAAGGTAAGGATAATTTTGAGGCCATTAAACAAGCTACTTCTCAAGCTCTTTGTTAATCCTAACTATGATACAGATTTCATTCTTTATGCTTTTGGAGGATAAGAAAGCATATCAGCCATCTTATCTCAACAAAATAGTGATCAAATGGAGCAGCCAATAGTCTTTTTTAGTCAAGCACTCAAGGACTATAAACTAAGATATAGTTTTGTTGAGAAACAAGTTTTTTTTGTTGTTAAAACACTTACAAAGTTTAGACATATACTTTCTAACAATAAAATACAACTAATGGTTAATCATCCAAGTGTGAAATAATTCCTATTGAGTAGGGATGTGAGTGAAAAGAGAGTTGGATGGATCACTAAGGTCATGGAATATGGTGTAAATATCAAAATCACCAAACTTGTAAGAGGTAAGGGGATGTGTGAACAACTTGTAGCAGACTTTAGGACTGATAATAACACAATATATGCTCTACAAGAGGCCCAATAAGTTGAACTTGACACTCCAAACAGTTAGGTTCATGATATGATTGTCTTCTTGCAAACAAGTGAGTATCCATGTGGTTTAAATTAGTCCAAGAAAAGGTATTTCAGAGTTCATCCATTCCTTATGTCCTCATTAATGGTATTTTATTTAGAAAGGACATGAATGGGGTTCTGTTAAAATGCATTAAGTAGGATCAGATTGATATGGTACTTGAAGAGTTTCATGATGGCCTATCAGGAGGTCATTTCTCACCAAGGACTGCTGCTGCTAAACTCATGAGAATAGGCTATTATTGGCCTGAATTGTTTAAGGATGTTTAAAAATGGGTAAGAAGTGTTAATAAATGTGCTTATTTTACTAGAAAGCAAAGGTAAGTAGCCCTTCCTCTCCATCCTATTCAAGTTGATCATCCTTTTGCCCAATGGGGTCTAGATTTTATTGGCATGATTAATCCATCATCTAGTGCTAGACACAAGTGGGTTTTGACAGCTACTGATTACTTCACAAGATGGACATAAGCAATTCCACTCAAGGAAGTTACATAAGCTTTAACTTTGGACTTCTTAGAAGGTATTGTAACAAGGTTTGGTGCTCCTTATACTATAATTTCAAACAATGCACACTTTTGTTGGTTTTTAGATTAGTGCATGGATTGTAAATCATGGTATTTATTTGAATAGTTCATAAAAATATTACCCTCAAGGTAATGGACTGGTTGAATCAACCAACAAGAACTTGATTAGAATAATCAAGAGGACAATGGAAGAAAATTAGAGGTCTTGCGCACAAAGTTGAAGACAACTCTTTGGGCTGATAGGATTACAGCAAAGAGATCCATTGGCAACTCTCCTTTCATGCTTGTCTATGGGAGAGAAGCACGACTTCCTTTATCTTTAGAGTTATCTTCTTTGGAGCTTGCATAACAAGTTGAAATGTTGGAAAATGATCTAATGATAGTTAGATTTATTGAATTAGTGGAACTAGAGGAAACAAAAAACAAAGCCATGAACATCCTTGAATCTCATCAAGCACAAGTTAAGAGAACATTTGACAAAAAAACATTTGATAGAACCTTCAAGGAAGGAGATTTGGTTTTGAATTGTGATGAATATAGAACTAAGGTTAGAAAACATATAAAGTTTGATGCCATTTGGAGTAGCCCATACATCATAACCAACTACAAACAAGCTAATGCTTTTCAAATTTCAAGGCTAAATGGAGAAGAACTTCCTATCCCAGTCAATAAGATACACCTCAAACCATGCTTTTGAGGTTCATTTCTTTAAAATATTGTACATATTAAGATAGTTGTTATTGCAAAGAAGTGTTGTTGCACATTTTTATTTGTTTTTTTCCTCCAAGTGTTGTTGCAAAATCTGAACTCTCATTAGGAGAATGTATGATTGGTTGTCCTTTAGGTAGTCTTGTGTTTGTCCCTTGTGTTGTGTGTTGTTTGAGGTAGTTTCAGTTTTTTTAGTTAGTTAATCATGTAGTGTTTCATTTTCAGTTAGGTACAATATTTTATGGAAAGTTTGTTTCAAGCTCCTAATGACTCCTATGCCTAATGGGTTGCTTAAGACTATTGGTTTTTAGTGTTTAGCAGGCAAACACCCCTGAGACATCACCAAAATGTTGACTTGTTTGAATCTTCCCAGTCTCAAATAGTCATGTTGTGTCTTTAAAAGGAAAAGTAGGTCATTTTAGTCTTGTTCAAGGCCTTATTCATGTTTAATAGGTCCTAAAGGGCTTTTATAATACAAAAAATGGGAAAAAAATGTATCTTTTTGCCATGTCTAGTGATATGTTAAAGTCTTAAAGTTTTCAAAGGGTCTTAAAACTTTCAAAAAGCTCATACATCTTGGAGTTAGAGTTTGAAGTGAGTTCTAAGTTTTAGTATTAAGCTTTAGCTCTCCTAGGTTTAGGTTTTGAAGGGAAAGGCTTTATGACTTTTTTCTTCTAACGTGTAGGTTCAACTCCATGGGAAAGAGCATACCAAAGGTTTTTGAATTGTGATATCCCATAAGGATGAAGAAAAATACTTGAAGAATGAAGAAGTTCCCAAAATAACCCTACTAATATACTAAAATACACAATGTGTATTTTCAAATCGATCAAAATACACAATGTGTATTTTAGCTTTCTAGGGTTTGTTCAAACATGAAAAGTTTGTAAGGTATCATCTTCGGATCAATATGGGTCATCTTCGATGGTGTATATCAATATGTTTAAGGTCTGTATAGACCATTTCAACAGCATTCAAGGACTTTGAAAGAAAATGTAGACCATTTCCATGATGTGTTTTAGCTTTCTAGGGTTTCATGGTCAAGCTAAAAAGAGTATTAAATGATAAAGTTTTAGATGATGTAAGTCCCTTGAATGTGTTCCTAAGGTAGAGATATGCATCTCAGATACTGAAACTGGAAGAAGCTATCATTTATGAATACTACAGATGAAAATGGTTTGATGAGGAGTAGCCTTTATGAGAAGAAAGAACTTCACAGATAATCTTAGATAGTGCGAAGAAGCAGGCACAAGCAGTACGATGGTGGAATTCAAGCTATAAAAGGAAACACGTATTGTTGGTGATCATTTTGGGCTTACGTAACCTTCTAGATGACTTGACATGCCTAATAAATGACTGCACAGGCTTTAATATTTCTCTTGATGGTTTTGGAGACCCTTTTGTCTGCATTTTCCTTTTGATCTCTGCTAAACAGTTTAAGGTTTGTGAAACATTTTGTAAGATTTTTATAGAGTTTTTAGAAGCTCACGGAGATTAGAAAGGTCTATATGATCTTGAAGAAATCTATGACGATCCTAAGGTTTTGTCAAATCATTTAATGATCTACATAGCCCTAATAAGGTCTGCATAAGAGTTTTGAGGTCTATCAAATAGTTTAGAAATCTCACACAGTCATAAATAATGTCTATCAAACCACTAGAAGCTCTTTATAACACTTTAATGAGTGATAACCATTAAAAACTCTTTGTAAACATTTGAAGGATCTGTATGTCCCTAAAGAGTTATCAAATTTTCTATAGGTATGCATACTCTTTTAGACCATGTCAAGAAGTGGGAACTTTGTGAGAAGAGAAAGAAGTGTTTGAAGGTATGATCACCATTGCAAGCTCTATCAAATAGTTTAGGGACTATGATGAAACCATAAAGAACCTAGAAACCATAATCTCGTAGAATGCATTTCAAGAGTGTAGAGGGCCTGTACAATCATCATAGGGTCTGTATAGCCTTAGAAATCTTGACAAACCATTGAAGAGACTATGAAGGCATTGTGAAGAAGCTTCAAGTGAATATGGTGGTCATGTTGGCTTTGATGGAAGCAGTGCAAGGTATGGAACATATGCCAATATTATGTAGTGATTCTTTTTTATCTTCTATAGATACTACACATGTAATGTCCACTCAAGAAAATACACTAATTATTAAGAAATAAAGATAATATAATATGAATACATGAGAAATATATATATATATATATATATATATATATATATATAATTAACATACAAATGTCATTGTTAATAAATTACAATATATGAATGCTTCATATACAAATATACACATTTGCAATAAATGCCTTAAGATCATCCTTTCACTAAGTGAAGAATACTTTGTGAAATTTGGTATCCTGCACAGTTATCATATCTGAATCTACACACTAGATGAAAACATTAGTTATGCATAGTCTAAACAATATCAATTTCATAAAATGACATGCCTAAGGCCCTAAGGGGTTGACCTAATGCCTCAGGGGCTTAAGATAGCCTTGCCTACGTACGCATAGCGCAAAGACTTTGTAGTTCAAGGACTTGTACTTGCAACCACAAAACTTAGATACACTTTCACATTACAATCTATTCTTGAGGACAGTAGGCGATTAAAGTTTACCTAACCCACAACATTCTCCTGAATCATCAACAACATGATCTAAGACTTAATTTCCTTGAACAATTTTCATAGTTATTCCTTAAGGTTTAATGTACTAAATTAGAAAGTCTAGCTCACACTAGTAAACCACATCGAGTATATAATACTAGTCCCTTTTCAATAGTAATATATGCACAAAACAACAAAATATTCATGTTGATCTGGTTATATTTTCATCTATTCCTCATGTACATAAACATTGAGGAGGTTCAATCTCATAACATACAAGACATAATCCATACTCTTCGTTCTATAACCATTAATAATAATATGCCAAGTACCAAATTCAATCTCTCAATTCACTAAATTGATAATAATACACATCCTCTAAGTGTGTCCACTTACAATATTTAAACTCAATCATCTAATAACATAGTCTCAAAAACATCATGTTATTTCTACCATTAGTTTTGAATGTATGAACACATTTCTTACCCAAGATGAACTAAATTTAGAATGATAATCACTAACCTTGATAAATCCTTTAATCAAACTAACATTATCTTAACCTCTTTCTAAGATAAGGAAATCATGGAGTAATAATAATAATATTACTAAATTAACTAAGATCATAAGCTTAAATCAATACATTTACTTTCCATCCTATTTATATACTCAAATTACATATTAATCTTCATATGAACATAACTTAATTAATTTAAGCATTTACCTAACTATTGCTAATTGCTATCAACCATATAATTAAGTTTACATCCATTACAAATAAAGGCTATACTCTTTTTATAAGTATAAGCAAAATAATTATTCATATACACAAAATAATTCACATTCTTTCTAAAAAAACGAATAATTTTTTTTTAATAATCAAGATAAATTCATATTTATAACTAAGTATTCTTTCTATAAATAGAATCATTCTATACATAAAAAAAAATTATTTCTTTATTTACATGACTAATTAATATTTTCCTTTAATAACAAGATAAAATTCTTACCAAATAAATTACTAAAAAAAGAAAGAGCTTACTAAATAAATTACTTAAGAAGAAAGAGATAAAATTCTTACTAAATAATTTACTTAAGAAGAAAGATATTGTTATAAGGAAAGAGAGCTTTAGTTTCTAATTAAAAGAGATTCTATGGAAATCCGTAAGTTTTCACTTCTAATTAGAATGTTTAAAAAGAATAAAATCAATGATTATTAATGTTTTAAGGAGAAGAACCATTCTCACAATTTATGCTTGCAATCAAATTTTAAAATCCAAAAAAAAAGAACCAGGCAAAGGTAAAAGCAAACGGATTTACAGAAGCAAGGAGGCTTATTAAGGATTACACAATAGCTTATCAATCACATAAGCAAAGTCTAATTATGGCTAAAAGATAATTCAATGGAGAATAAATTCCAACAGTGGCAATGAGGTAAAATACTCTTAATCCTTACTACAAAGTGATCTATAGAGATAATACAAAAACATTATATGTGAGATTGACAATGAATGTGTGCTTAATATTTTAAGCAAACATCATCATTTTTTTTATATTCAAGGTCTAGAAGATCAAGATAGCTCATACAGTAATTGAATAATTAGTTTACTCATTCAATTTGAAGCCAAATTCTTTTGGCTTGATGATGAGCGAGAACAATCCTTAACAGGCGTATATGTAAAAGGAATCCTCTCAACATTCAAAACAGGCAAATGCCATAAACCTATATGGACCATTTAATGTCAAATGGTTGCTTCCACAAGATCAAAATAGCTATGGTAGAGGAATCGATAGCTTGCTCAGAATTTGAAAATGAATGTTTCAAATGGTATGAGGATCATACAAGGAATCCAAACGTGGATAAGCTTTAAAGATGAACATAAATATAGCACACCTATTTATTGAATTTGAGTGTACTGAACATGAATCAAATGAAACTCTTACAGAAGAAATAAATGAAGTAGAAAATATTGATCCAGCACAAAAACTTTGGAAGACAATAAATATCAAAGTAAACATTACAATTCCTAAGCTACACAACCTTACAAGAAATATTTGCTTCTATGAGATCCCCATTGCTACTCTTTTAAAGGTTAATACCTATCTAGAAAGAGACTCTCCAAATCATCATCTTATTGGATTTATCACAATGCAAAGTGAACAAGAGCATATAATTGTGTTTGCAAAGCATCAAGGGAATGCAGAAGTACCACCTCATCATTTAATAAGAGAATAGCAAATACAGGTGAATGTTCGGTATTTTGGGATGACCAACTCATTGGTGCAATAGGACAATTTATTAAAGAAAAATATATCAATAAACTACCAAAGAAAATCATAGACACCAATTAATAAATGAATATTGCAAAAAGGATATTAGAGCTCAAATTATAAATCAATTCTTGATACAGTACTATCAGATGATGACATCATAATGTCAATAAAGCATTAGAAGAAAATGTGATCACTTGAAAACTAAAAGCAACCTACATACTTGAAGCAAAACTGGAAAACAAACCATTAAATACTTTGCCCATTATACTTACCATCTTCCAGTCCAACATATGATACAATGCTCAAGTTGGAGTACCAATGGTTCTTAGCACTCACTTTCACAATTAATGTGTTTCAATGGATTTTCAGCTAGAGGAAGTTTAATGAAACATTTCAACAATAAAGCACAGACAAGTATAATTGAACACAATTATGATATGAATATATTAGCAGATTATTGATATAAGCAATTGAAATATAGCGAGCCCATAGACATAAGGATACCATAAACTCGGCGTAACTGTAATAAAGAAACTCAAAATCTTTCTGCAAAAACAAAACCACGTAACATACCTAGATTCATTTGCCCATATGAAATACCCCTTGTATTGTGATAAGAATGCACTCCAAGGAGATTTCTCCACTTTGTAGCCATAACTCCTCCCAACTTGCATTCTTCATCTTTTAAAACTTCACACATAACCTTCCGTCTTCCCCAAGAAAGTGAAAAATAACTCTTCCTCTTCAACTCCCCTCACCCATTTTCTAATATTAGCTCCACTAAATAAAGATCAATCCCATTTCTTATATAAAGTATATAAATACAGAATAACAATCTAAATAATTATTTCAATAAAAAAAATATAACTAATTAATTATTTCCAATAAAATATCATTATAATTAAATAATTTTTAGCTATACCTTTCATTCTTCCCCCCTATGAATGGACTTCCTCCTAGAAGTCATCAAAAGGAATGATTATTTCTTGCACAGATTCATCTACTGAAGGAATCCTTTCGTTCTTCAATATTGATCTTCATATCACCAGAAATAGATTTAGTCTATAAATTTGCATATATCAACCCAGATTAGCTCACTTAATCTACAACCATAAAGTTAATAACAATCCAAATTTTCTCACATGCATCAATTAAAAATCTATTCTTTCATCAACAAAAAACACAGATTTGCTGTCCACCCAACCATAGGATTCATCAAATCGAATCCACCCCTGAGCAATAAAGAGAAACCTTTTTTTTGGATTAAAGATCGTTCAATCATATTACCCAAAAAAGGAAGTAGTTTTAGTACAATCTATGTGGCCAAGTGAGCCACAAGTAAGTAACCGACTATTCCTTACAAAAGATAGGTATAATCAACTACAGAAACAAAACTTTGAGATTGTCCATAGCTAACAGTAAGCATATCTAGGATATTACATACAATTCTGAACTTTATAAGATTCCACGTATGGGGGCTCAGCTTGACTGCCCATAAACCTTGACTCAACATCCTCAGATGGCCTAAAATCTGTCTATAGCACTTCCTATGTATCCATGTGGCCTTCATCTAACTGAGGCTTGGAAATTTGAGGAGCCTTGTATTTATTATGAAGTTCCTCCAAACAGGTGTTGAATCTTTTGACTGCCTTTTGAACATTAAGAGAGCTCTCATCAATCTGCATAGGATCATCAATTATAGCTAAGTCTAGATCATGTACAACAGTCTTTAGTTGGCTCTTCCTCTAGGCATCCAATGAAATTATGGCCTGCAAAATTGGATCAACAAGTGTGAGTCTAAATTCAGACTCAGTAAGGCTCCTTTTTCTGCCATGAAAATGCTCTTCATTCCTTAATTTCCACAAAATCCATAAAATTTTAGTTATTAGGGACAGCTAGAAGACATTGGTTTTTGCATTAAGTTTAGAATTGAACCCAAATAGGACCTTAAGTTTACATTTATCATGCATTATAGACCAATCTAACACAGGACCCATGAAAAGACCCCACACTTTGCAAGCAAATGAACAGTCAAAAAATATGTGCTCACAAGACTCGGCTACATTGCAAATTGAACACATATAATTATTATAACCAACAGGCAATTTCTTCAGCAATAGTAACCATCTAAAACAACCTTTTTTAGATTCTAAACTCTTAGACCAAACTGACTTGAACACAGTAACAAGACTCTGACTACTAACTTTCAAGTTCCATACTTTGACACAATGCTCATAAATCTCTTCAAAATTGCAAAGAAGCCTATAGATTTTCTTTGATTCACAACTTTCAATTTCGTTCCATCTTTCTAGGTCAGTATTTCCAGCCAATCCTCCTCCCCCAGGGCTTTGGGATGAACAGTATTAGCTGCAAGAGTAACCACGGCCATTGAATATGTCCTTTTATGACTGTCTTTTAACCCATATTCTGTTTTAAGTATGTTCCATGTCTTTATGCCATTTTCATCAAACATATCACTAATGGAAGAGAGACCTAATATGTGCCACTTCAAACCTAAGCATCCTTGAATCAAAGCTAAGGGCCTCCCTCTGAGTTTCCAGTTCCACCAAATAGAATAGTGCCTACCCCACTGCCTCAAGGGACAGTTAACCTCATCCAATGAAATAAGTCCTTTGACTTCCAACCAAGCCTTCCAAATAGAACAAAACACCATCAAGCCAAAGGATTTAACCTTGAAATCCACAAAGAGGTAATCATGAGGATGCAAGTTGCTCCAATTCTTTGCCTTACTTGGGCGGGACAACCTTATATTGTTCCTGATGAGGACACACCAAGGCTCATCACCCATTAGAGATTTGATGATCCATTTTGCCACTAAAGCCATGCCTTGTAATCTCAAATCATTCAACCCTAGCCCCCCCAGTCTCTACTGACACAGCACCATTTCCAAGACACGGAATGTTTTTTATGCCTACCTTTTCCATCTGACCAGAGGTAATTCCTGATTACTTTTTGAATGCTCTCTACTTGTAATTTTGAGAATAGCCACATTGAAGCATAGTAAGTAGTATAAGCAGATAAAATCTTTTGACAAACCTGGAATCTCCCTGCCATGGATAACACTTGCCTATTCCAATTTATTGATCTTCATTTCAATTTTGGCATAGAGTCAGTCCCACATACTTTTCAGAGAGGGGTCGACAACAAAAGGTATCCCCAGGAATCGAACTATCTTCTTGGGTCCACCCCACTACCAATCCTCATTACAAAACCAATCAGGAGGTGACTCAGACCAACCAAGTAGAGTAGATTTACTGCATGATAATTTGGCCCCTGAAGCCAAACAAAATATCTTCAATCTAAGTTTTAGATTTTCAAAGTTTTCTTTTTCCAAAATCAGATATAATGTTGTATCATCAGCAAACTGCATGTTTAACAATGAATTACCATCAGGAAGAATAATGCCTTTAAGACTGCCCGAGATCACATTTGTTCTCAGCAAGTAAAATAAGGCTTCAGAAGCAAGGACAAATAGTGCAAGGGCTAAGGGGCAACCTTGCCTAATCGATCTTCCTAGGAGAAAGGAGGAAGAAGGGGACCCATTTATTTCAACTTGAGTTGAGGCATCACTAAACATCATTTCAACCATCTTTCTAAATTCTTGTGGAAACCCAAATGCTTTGAGGACCATTAGGATAAAGGACCATTCTACTCTATCATATGCCTTTTCAAAGTCAAGTAGGAGAATGCTAGTATTCTGACCTTTGTGCTTTGCCCAATGAAGTGCTTCCCAACTAGTTATGAGATTTTCCAGGATATATCTTCCCTTGATAAATCTAGTTTGGGTCACATTAACTATGGATGGTAGAATGTCCACAAGTCTTCTTGCTAAAACTTTAGCAATAATTTTATAAGAGACATTTAAGAGAGATATAGGTCTCCAATTACTTAAATTGGTCTTGCCTCCTCCCTTAGGGAGCATCTTGATTAGGCCCCTATTAATCTCCTTACCCAAAGAGCCAACTCTTATAGTTTCCTGATAGACATCATAAAGGTCATCCGCAACCCATTCCAAGTTTGCTTTGTAACATTCCACAGGTAACCCATCAACCCTTGGAGACTTATCATTACTCATAGACAGGATGGCATTTTTTATTTCATCTTTAGATATATTTTGCTTCAGTTTCTCAGCCATGGTGTCATCTACCTTCCTTGGACACATAAGCTTACAGATCTTCTGAGCCTCATTACATTCTAATTTTCCATCTTCAACTTTGAAGAGATTCCCATAGAAGTCCCTAAAGAGTTATAAAGAGAAACCTTTTCTTGGTGTTCAACATTAAACAGATCAACTTTCAGAAACAATAATCTCCCAACTCTCATAAAATAGTTTTCTCCCAAAACTCCATAAAACAAATCAACTCCCAAAGCATTATCATTTCATATATCATCAACTCCTAGTAATTATTTCTATCATAACACGAATTTTAGGTAACATAACAATGCTCATGTGAGAATTCATCATTCGTGGCAAATTAAATATGCAATCAATAACAACAAGTTTCTTCAAAATTTCAGTTGCATACACTCATTCACATCATAGAATCTGCATAAAACATAAATACAATAGATTTTTCTTATCTTGGCTATCCAAGTTAGTCTCAGAGCAACTCACAACAATTAGAAAATACCATTCTTTCCATTAGAATTTTGTCATATCATCATACTTATAGTAGAAGCATAATTATGTCAAATATTACTGAAAATCATATTTTTTAAAAAACAATTCTTACATCTAAACATCACAGATATTAATTCCATACATCATGTATACTTTTAATGGGATTAGGATGATCATAATGCCACATAATATACATTCCCCAAGCCATCTACTCCCTTATACAACTTGCCAGGGACCTCTCTTGGGTATGGCAATCAACAAAATTTACATTACTTCACACAAGCCAGCAACCAATGTTGATAAGGCCTCAAAATAAGGAATTTTCCAATAGGGAACAATTCAAATGAAATTAATAATCAAGACTTCATATAAGAACAAATAAAATAGCAAAAGTCAAAACATCAGTTCATATTAAAACCAAAACTTTAATAAGTAGTCCTTGAGCCTGTTGGTGCCTGAATTGAATGTCAGTTAATTTAGCAATTTTCATGTAGGCACCTTCCCAAAAAATCCAAAAAATTTCCTAAGTGTTGGCCCTCCTCAGCATTTTTCAACAGCAGCATCATATTTTCTCCGAGGTGGTCAGCATCATCACGATTTTCTGTCGACCAGATTTGTCATCAGGATCATCTTGTTTCAATATCGGGTGATGTTTGGATATCATCCCGATCCTGCAGTAGAGCTACAGTGCACCCTGATGTTCTTTGAGTTAAAGGGATCATCATCATCATCCAGTTTACAGTGCATCATGATATTTTGTTTGGGGGTTGATATTCCGAAATATCAGGTTATCTTACTAATATCACCCCGGCGCCTATATGGCGATGACATCATCTGGATATGAGAGTTGCGCGGTATGCAAACAGGTGATGGTGACATCATCAGGACATGATGATGACATCATCAGGATTTTTGAAGGCATCGGCGAGACCATGGGCATCGGCAAAGGAGTTTTGTGCTGGCCCGATGGTCTATCTCTGGCCGATGGAGCGGATTGTAAGGTAGGCATCGGCGAGACAATTGAGATCGATGAGAGATTTGTGGGGTTGGCCAATGGCCTAAGTCTTAGCGATGGGCTTTTGGAGAAGGAGCGTGTGTCGAGCGTGGCAAAAGCGCTTGACACCTATTATACATGCGGCCATGTTTTTAAAGTGCTAGGGGGTTTTCGCACCTTGCATGTGGGATTAATTTCCCTGCATATTTGAAACCTACAAAGAAGCACGTTTTGGCGGGAAGTTCTTTTTGAACGCAGCGACGGTTTCTAGGTAAAACGCGGGTGGTTGAGCCATCAATGGGTGATGGTACAAACGGTGAAGCTGCCCGATTATGAATGAAGACCCCAGTTGGCGGCGCAAGGCTCGAGGCCTCCCTTGTCTGCTGCAGCAATAACTTCTGAGCGCCATTCCTTCTAAGATCTGTATTTGGCAGGATTTTTGGTCAACCATGTAATTATTGCTAGGGGTGCACTTTCTAGCCGATATAGGCAGACTGTGTTACCATTATTTAGGTGGTTGAAGGCCTGAGGCATTTTTGTGTAAATAATGAAGAACAGGGCATGATCTTGGCTATTTTATCCCATTTTGGAGTTTATGAGTTGCAACATGAATGTATTTTGCACATATTTTTAGTTTCAATGTTAATGTTATATAAAAAATGCTTATTGCATGTGTCTATCTGCTTGTCTCCATTTGCTGCATGTTATTCTCCTTCTTTTGAATCTGGTTGCATGTTAGCAGGGATATCTGTAAGTAGAGGCAGTTAGATACCCATTCTTGGGTGATGTTTGTAAGGCAAGCATCAGTCCAACCCCCTGAAACTCGAGTGAAAGTTGCAAACCATCTGTTGTATACGTCTAGTTGACTCCTTGCCCAATGGATAGGCACTAGTCCGCTCCTGGATCAGTAGTTATGAGCCAAAACCCCTCGTCTTGCATCCAGGACATTATGTCCACCCATTTCATCACTTCCACCTGTTAGTTGTAGGAGTAGGATTAGGAAACCCCTGCATGCTCTCATACCTAACCAGACATTATGTCCAAGAATGTCGCCAACCTTGTGATTTGTTACACAAATCTTGGTCCATACATGAGAGTATTCTGCCTGTTGCTGTCAAGTTAAATCCTTTTGTCATTGAGCTAGTCAAGGTCATACTTTTATTAAATAGGGACACCCCCCTTGGTGCGGCAGAACCAGAAGAGAAGGGGAGGAGCTCATGCAACCTCCTGTATTTAGTTGGCTGAATCTGCCTGTGCATTAGAACTGGCAAACCCTAATGCTGATTCAGAAGAAAAACCAACAGAGCCAAAAGGACAATCAAACAAATATCTTAAAGAAATTTTAAAACTACTGGCTCAATTAAGAAAAGAAAATTAACCAAACAAAAATTCTAAATATTCTCACAAAACTCAACATTACTGATAGGTTGTCGTGAGGTCCTAACAGTTTAGATGAAAATTATCAGTTTATCAACCGGGGTACTGTCCGAGGCTATTTGCAATAGGGAGTTTGGATATTTCATTGAGAAATAGTTTTCTAGTTCTGCTAAAAGATTGAAACAGTACATTAAATGAAACAATAATTATATCGTTCTACAGAAAGCATTCAAATTCTATACTAAAAAGCATGAAAACTCTAGACTAGAAAGCATATAAATTCTACACTAGAAAGCAGATAAATTCTATGCTAACAATTCACAAATGCAATTTTCTATGTTGCAAATACTCCAAATTCTATCTATTAGAAAACAGTAATTCTAACTAAGGCAGATGCGTCGAAAAACTTCTAATCAACACAGAAAATTTCAAACAACAGTACACAATAGTTTAACTTTTAAACAACACACCCTGCAGGTTAATGACATAAACTATCTTCCACTAAATAAAAACATCCACGGAAATGAAAATACTTATCTATCCTACAGTCCCGCGAGTGGTCAGCTCGTGGGAGAAGCTTGTCTTGATTCAGGTCACATTCAATCACTTTCGCAACACATAATAACTCCATTCAAAACTTCATATTTCCAAAGAATTAAAACTCAGAACAACATCATTTGTATTCATGAGAAATTGCAAGTACACAGCTCTGATGATTTTGAAAACTAAGGGATTATCTTTCATTCATCCATAGTATATATTTATATCCATGTTTCAAGCAACAACTAAAACTAAACTACTTCAAAACTCCTAAATTTCAGATGGCAGGAAAATGTCATTTAAAGAAGTCTTATAACTGAAAAATAGAATCTTTACTACTGCTATCTTTTAGAACATAAAAAGGACTCCGAGTGGAGGCATAATGTCTTTTGGGTAACTATAGAAATAACAGGATTAAAAAAAGTCTTCATTTAATGCACGCCTAAAATTTATGGCGCCCTCAACTTCTTGCGCATTCATCTATAGCTGTATGATGTCCACTTCGTTTATAGGCAATGCATTAACCTTCACAATTACCCAACTTTTCATGCCATTAAATCAACATTTAAAAGCTAATTTCAATCAATTTAGGAAATAAGGATTTGTACAACATTTTATTAAAAATAGATAAATATTGCTTATAAAAATAAATAAATTGGCAAGGCTAGGGAATTGGGTAATGCAAAAAGGGCTATTTGTTCCATCAAAGAAATGAGGTTATTTATACCTCATCATTCCTCCCCTTCCTAACCTTGAGCAGGTCCTCCAGCTCTATGATGCATCCTTTGTCTCTCTGCCTCTCTTTTCCTATTCAATTCATCATATTTTGAGCTCAAGTCATATACTTCATCTGTCTCTTCATCAATATGGTTAGGGACCTTTAGAAAACCTTTGTGAAGTTTGATTCTTAATTGCCAGGTATGTAAGTCCCTTAGTTCCTGTTCTGTAACCCCTAAGACTGTAGGGGGTGGCTATAAAAGTAGAGGTGGACTGTATCTCATTCCTATACACTTAGTATTTAGTTGCTGAAGAATCTATGTCAATGCCTCAGCTCTTTTGTATGACCATCTAAGGTTAGTGGGGGAAATCATTTCTCTTCTTTTTAAATACATACGCAAGGGGGTATATCTTTCTTCACAGGCATTCCAAGCTCTGTCAATCAACTGTGGTCCATTAATCTTGAAATCTTCATAGCAAATCCTGATGCTCTCATTATATTTTTCTTTCATATGTTCATAACTGAATTGAGTTTTGAAAGCAAAAGGTTTCCGGTTGGGGTACCTCATGTGTAGTCCCACAGTTCTCTTTGCATGAAGATATTCTCTGGTTCTATCCTGCCACTGAATCTAATTTTGCATATTTGACAAAAATGCCCCTAACTGAACTTCCCCCACAAACAGATTGATGAAGAAATCACTATGTTTTTTGAGAAATAGATTATGAATGAAAAACTCACATAATAAATTATTCTATATAGGAGACGCTTCTTTAAATGCTTCAAGGAATTGCTAGTCATAAGGATCATGTGGTAAATTACAAGAGATTCTTAGGAGCTTCCATCTTAACAATTGTTCATTAAGGAACATGGAATATAATCTGGATGGTTTCCTACAGGCCAATACTAGCTCTCTAATTTGGCATGCATCCATCTTGGCCCGATATAATCTATCATAAGACTCTTTCAACAATACTTGTATATACCTAAAAATGACACGACTTTGTCTAAATAAATATTTTAAATATTTATTCCATCTTAATATTCCTCTATCAATAAATAAATAAATCAATTTATTTATTTGGTTCATATTCCTCCCATTTTTTGAATAAATTACCTTTATTTAATTAATTTCATCGAAGTCAACTTTATTCTTCCAAACAATTAAATAATTTTTATTATTTAATTAAATCAAATTATTCCTCCAAATTTAAATAAATCAATCAAATTTATTTAAATTCTCTCAATCTCTAAAAATAAAATATAATCAAATATTTTATTTATTCTTCTATCTTGCACAAAACAATTAAATAAATTTATTTATTTAACTTGCTTTCTTATCTTCTAATTTCTCAAAAATCTTCCAAATCTTCTAAAAATAAATCTTCTTCTTCATGCACAAAATTAAATAATTTATTATTTAATTTCTCTCAAATCATGCAAAAAGCAAATCACAAGTTGAGTTAATTGATTTAATCAATCTTGTTTTTATCAACAAACTCTTAAATTAGAAAAAAACATTCTAATTTATGAAATCAAGTCTTATCTTTATAAAAGAAAGTAGTTAACTCAAACAAAATAAAGCTTTTTGTGACACTTGTCTTCTTTCCATTCGCGCTCATCCTCTCAAGTCTGCTATACCATTGATCTTCTCTCTCACAAGTCTATAAATTGAACCCAATTCCTCCATTTCAATCATCCAAGCTTTTAGTACCCTTACTTTGCAAGAATCACAGCGCGCCTTTGGCACCAAATTCCTCCATTGCTTGCGATCAACTTGTTACCATCACCATTACCATTGTTGTGAAGCTCATCTTCATTACAAGAACTATCATAGTCGTTCTCCATTGACATCTTGAAGAAAAAGCAAGGAAGTGTGCTTTCTGAGGGCTTCATTCATTACGAAAGATCAATTGACCAATAGAAGCTATGAAGTATTGAGGTTTGCAAGGTTTTGTCTTTGTTGGTTGATCTTGATTATTTCTTTTTCCATTGAGTTATTTGGATTACTTTGATATTATTGATAATCATTCCAATTTTTCGATAACATTTTTGGCGTCTACCGTGGGGCCTTGCCCCAATTTAACCTCAAAATTGAGTTTTTGTGCGTTAGGTTCCGTTCATAAGAGGATTCTACACATTTGATCATTTCTAACATGCATCTGAGCTCTATTTCCATGCATCTGATAGATCGGCACATTCATGCTATGTTCCCGTGCATTTGACCTCTGATTTGGTGCATTTATTGAAACTGCGCATATGCCTTTTGTTTCTGCGCTTTTGACCTCTATCTCAGCGCATTTGTAATCCTGCACATTTGTTGTTTGTTTTTGCACATCTGATCTCTGTAGCTGTGCATCTGATTCTGACAGTGACTCTTTGATTTGTTCCTTTTGATTTTGCTAACGTTAACACTTCTCGCAGGAATATTCTCTAATCTAATTGCAGGTTAGGGGCTAGTTTAGTCATATAGCTACATTTGTTAACTCATATCTAGATCTAATTAGCAAGGAAAGTAAATGGATGTTCATGCAAATCGCATTTAGCTCTAACTAGGAGGATTGTAATTTGATCTTGTTGTATCAACAAACTTGAATATAGTCCTAATGCTAGGAGGATAAAATTGAACCATTGCTATCTTGCTTCTTTCAAAGTTAACAACTCGTGTGTGTGCCCAAGTAGCTTAACTCACTTAGTCTTTTTGATTTTAACAAGGGAAAAGAACCATTGTCTTTCGTGTTTTTGGAATGATAGTAGGTCTATGCTCTCCCCTCTTTTGGGTGACCAAAATGCCAAACCTATCATTTCGCATATGTTTCCTTTAGAGAGGCATGCCCTTGGATATCCTACCGTCCAAGTGGGAATGACCTTAAGTGGTAACAAGCTAAAGCCAAGCTTTGCCTAGCCACTATAAATAAATTATGTTTGGAGCGAAATCTTTAAACAACAAGTGTTGTTAAGTTATACTGATAGCCAACCTCCCCCAAAACCCTCCAAGGCATAACCCTTGAAGGTTGGGAGACTCCATAATGGAGAGTAGCACTGCCGCATGTATAACCACTTGAACGCTTGCACTTACTAATCATCCTTTGTTTTAGAAGCCAAAATCCCCTATAAACTGGTGTTGGGAAGGGCTATTATCACCTCCCAAAGATGCCTCATGTAACAATGAGAATTCGATTTATATTGTCCCTACTAGCCTAGGATTTGTACTTTTTTTGTCAAAAAAGTCCAAAAATTACAAAAAAAAATCAAAATCATGAAAATATTCTGTGTTTGTTGTGTCTTACTTGCCATAATTGAGAAATCAGATCAAAAAGACCAACTTTCAGCCAAGAAACCAAAAACATCAAAAAACGTGATAAAAACATTACAAAATCAATCAAAAAAGTAGAGCTGCACATTTGTACTGCAGAGCTATGCATTTATTCTGACCTACTGTGCATATATTTTGACCTACTACACATTCATTGTCTATTCCTGTGCTTTTGTTATTTACCAGAGCTGCGCATATATTCTAACTTGCTGCACATTTACCATCTGTTACGGTGCATTTGTAGCTGCGCATCCACAACAGTGAGTATTTCCTAATCTTTTGAGAGAAAATTTTCAACCTTTCTGAGTACCCATTTGATCCTTGTTCTAGTTTCAAAGATCAAATTTACCATGCAGTCACTTCTCCTATCTGTTTTCCATAGCACCGCTGTTTTTCGTCAGTTGTCTCTTCCCAAAACTGAGTCAAAAGTATCAAGCTAGGTTACAACAAGATAATTCTAGATCCTATCAAACCCAAAAAAATCGCTAGTAAAGTCTCCACTATCAGGTTACATCATCCTTCTCTATCGAAACTTTTCACTAGTTGTGTTAGTGCAAGACTAGTCCCTATCAAGTAAACAGATTACTAACATCCTTACTTGTGGCTATCATTTTGTATTGACTAATTCATTTGAAATCATAGATCATAGAAAACCCTTGTCAAAATATTTTCACCACAAGTATCCCCTTCACCGCAACCTTCAAACTCACCTTGTCAAAGCGTCCAATCTCATAACATCCCATCCCAAACCACACCACATGGTCCTAACTAGATCCCAGAAACAAAAGCAACTTGAAATGGCTAGAACATCAGACAGAATTGTATCCCCACACGACATTGATGAGGAAATCTCTCAAGATGACATACAACAAGCCCTCCAAGATAGGAAATTCCAACGTGTGATGGACAAAGTCATCAACCGAGACCCTTCAAAGTTCTTGCTCTACCTAGCAAACCAAGGGCTTAAACTTCCCGTTGACTTTGACGTCGATGCATTAAAAGAACCAGGAGAGGAAAGAACTCATGAAAAGAGCACCAACGAGGAAAGCACCCTTGACAAAGACAAAGGAAAGAAAACAATAGACCCCAACATACCTATAGACATGCTAACAAAGCAAATTTAGACCTTGCAACAGAAATTTGAGGACCTCCAAACAGGGACATCCACAAAAACTTATTCATTGGAGGATACCTCGCCATATCCCTTTGACAAAAGCTTGAACATGGTACCCTTCCCCTTTCGGTTTGAAGTTTCTAAGTTTGACAAATATAGAGGAAAGGGTGACCCCAGGGACCATATTCAAGAATTTAGCGCCGCATGTCTAGAGGTAGCCCACAACAAAACTTTCCTCATGAGACTTTTTCCTTGATCACGAGGAGGACAGGCCATGGAATGGTTCTCTCGACTACCCCCGGGTATCAAAACTTTTGATGAGTTAGTAAATAAGTTCATCACACACTTCTCATACAACATTGAACATGAGGTATCTATGCTAGACCTATGCAACACGAAACAGAAAAAGTGGCAAATCTTTTGCCGCTTTCCTACAAAGGTGGAGACAACTAGCAAGAAAATGCCCTCATCATATACCAGAGAAACAAATGATGGAAATGTTTGTCCACAATCTCAACCCCGATCTTAGCTACCAAATACAAATCCAAGGTCCTACCACATTCATGAAAGTGATTGAGATGGGATTATTTATTGAAAAAGCTATGATCGCAAAGGGGCAAATAAAGTTGTTCAAGGACAACCCTAACTCTAACTACACCATGGACAAGTCAGAATTTTACACCAAGAACAAAAACATAGTCAATGATGGAATGGTTGATGCCAAGCTAGCGGCCCCTAAACAATCAATTCTCAATCTCATGGTAGGTCCAAACAATACAACACCCAACAAACCTCCATCGAATGAGTAGAGACAATCACCATGGGATTTCTGTTCTAGATGAAAGTTTACATCGTTGGGAGAATCACTTGAGTCTGCCTTGAAAAAGTTGTTAGCAAACAATGAGATCACCCTTCCCTCAACAAGCAACTATGAATCCCAAGTAAAACCTCCTTGGTGGAATGATTCCCACTATTGTGAGTACCATAGGGGAAGAGGACACAAAACTAATGACTGTATTCATCTGAAAATGTCATTCAAGACTTGTTAGACCAAAACCATGTCAGTACAAGAGATCATCCAAATAACAAATCACATGTGGTGTACAAGGATCCGCTCCTAACCATGATAGACAGCATAACAACAACAATCACAACAACAACAATAACAATAACAACAAAAATTGACAGAACCGTAATAACAGGAACAACGAAGCAAATTACACAAACATACCATTCAAGTACACCGTTAATAGCATAACAGAGCATATCCCGTAGATCAGTGTGCTCATATTTAATGACCAATCAGATCTCAATGCCAAATCTGATTGCACCATCATTACCCGCAGTGGAAAAACTACCTTGCACACAATTCCTCCAAAGTTGTCAGTCTCATCGTCTACCCCCCACCAATACAATGTCATAGACCAACTACAGAAAACTCTGGCCAACATTTCCATACTAGAGTTGTTGCATCTATCACTAGCACACAAAGAAATTCTTGAAAAAGCCTTATTGGAAACCACCGTCCCCACCAATTTGGCCCAAGAGAAGTTTCAAGCCATGGTAGGTCACCTTACCTCATCCAACATCCTCTCATTCACTAAGCAGGATGATCTATTTGTGTCGCAACCTCATAACTCCTCATTGCATATCGAAGCTTTCATCCACAAACACCACATCAAAAGGGTTCTCATTGATGGAGGGGCAGGTTTGAATATTTGCATGTTGAAACTAGTCCTTACATTGGGGTTCTCAGAAAATACAGTGGATCTAAGGAAAAAGATTACAATCAAAGCCTATGATGAGGAAGAACGAACTACCAAGGGAATTGTGGTGTTACCACTAAGAGTTGGACCAGTTACAATAGAAGTTGTGTGTCAAGTCCTTAACAGGGACCTCGCCTATAATATTCTCCTAGGAAGGCCTTGGATCCACACCATGAAAGTTGTGCCTTCCACCTACCACCAATGCATCAAATTCCCTTACAATGGCCAAGAGATTACCATCCAAGGTGATCCCAATCCCTTCCAACATTGCAACACCATCCAACCAAGACCTGAAACCATCATCCCTAACAATAGATCTTCCACTTCCCCCATCTCCCAACAGGACCATAGCTCCCAAGCTTCCACATCCAAGGTCAACAAGAAAAAAGTCAAGATCAAAGAAATTGGGGTAGGAGAATACTCCATCGAGCACAACCTTTGTCTATCCAAAATGCCTCTATCTCCAAAATCCTTTGGACAACCTTCACCTTGCCTAAAGCCATTTGCAATGCCTGAGTCTCCTACTATTCCCTTTGTCAAGTGGGGTACCTTGTCAGATGAAAGTGATGAAAGAGATGTGTTACAATGGCTCTACATTGATGAAAATGACACACAGAAAGACCAACAACCTAAGCTCCCAATAGAAATCTATAGGCGTCGACAATCTATTCTACATAGAATGGGTTATGAAGGACAAGGCCCCATCGGCTTAAGAAAGGAAGGAATCATTGAACCCATTCAACCTTCTTCATCCTCATCAGCTCGAAACACAACAGGGCTAGGATACCAAAACAAAGCTAAAGCTACCACTTGTTTTGTGGAAATGATCCATAATCTCCAAGAGGATAGTGACATAGATTCCAATGAATATGAATGGGATGAACTCTCATAACATTCCTATGAAGACAATGGAATTGATACTATTCGAACCTATAGCCCCTATCATGAGGGACTAACGCCAAAGCATAAACTGATAGAGTGTGATGCACCTATTACTAAGAGCACAAGTTATGAGGAAGGTCAGAGTTCACACGAGATAAACAATCTTGAGGAAAGTACCATACCAGACCTTGTCCCTATAACTCCCCATCCTAACAACTTATCCATCCTTACCATAACACCCACTGAATCAGGTCAATATATCAAACCCCTCCCCCTAGTACATCCTGAGCTTATCAATTGGGATCTACAAGGAACCCCTCAACTTGACATATTCCAAAATGACAATGCCTATATTGACTTCATGGAACTAAGAGACCACTTACCTGCAGGAGATCATAAAGCTAGCTACGCTATAGAACTCAATTCTGTAGCTTACATCAGAGAGGGTGCCAAGCCTTCCAGTCGTAAAAACATAAAAATAAAAAATGGATTTGATGGTGAAAACCGCTCTACGGCAGTATCAGATCCCAAAAAAGTAAAAATAAAGGACACATCGAATGGTGAAAACCTCTTTGAGGTGCCAAATGATGGAAGGCTTGAGACTCTCCCCAACAACATGCATCAAGAGAAGTCACAGATTGTGGTAGAACCGATAGAACCAATGGACATCGGCATAGAGGGTAATCCTAAGATCATACACTTTGCTAAATCTTTATCTCTACTAGAAAAGACAAAGTTTGTACCCTTCTTCACAAGGAAACAGATCAACTTTGCTTGGTCATACGCAGATATCCCTCATCTAGATCCAGACTTGGTCTTACATCATTTGCCACTCGATCCTGGAGTAAAACCTATAAAGCAGAAACTCAGAAAAATGCATCCTCATATTGCACTACTAGTCATTTAGAAGAACAAAAAAAGCTGCTAGATGTTGGGTTGATCAGACCAATAGATTATCCTGATTGAATTTCCAACATAGTACCTGTTGCCAAACCAGATGGAAGAGTCAGAATTTGTAATGATTTTCGAGATCTTAACAAGGCCTGCCGCAAGGATGATTTTCCATTACCTAACATAGACATCATTGTGGACTTAACAGCTAGTCATACTGTGATTTCTCTTATGGATTATTTCTCGGGATACAATCAAATCAAGATAGCACTAGAGGATCAACATAAGACAACATTCACCTTTCCATGGGGTACTCTATGTTGGTGTGTCATACCTTTTGGGTTAAAGAATGCAAGAGCAACATATCAATGTGCTATGACTACTATCTTCCATGATATGATGCATGTAACAATGGAAGACTATGTGGACGACATCCTTGCCAAATCACTAACAATGGAGTCTCATCTGGATGTATTAGATAAAGTCTTTCAGCGGCTGGAACAGTTCAAAGTCAGATTGAATCCGAAAAAGTGTGTTTGGGGTCACCTCCAGCAAACTCTTAGGCTTCATAGTATCAGCAAACGGGACTGAGGTAGATCCTGCAAAAGTTAAGGCTATCATGGAGATGCCTCCACCAAAGAACATTACCCAACTGTGGGCATTGTAAGGCAAATTACAGACAATCCGCCGATTCATCTCCCAACTGGTAGACAAGTGCCAAGCTTTCAGTCATCTCTTACATAAAAACATTCCATTTAGATGGGATGAGAAGTGTGAAGAAGCATTTTGCAAACTTAAGGAGTATCTTATGAATCCACCTATCTTGATGCCTCCTATACAAGGCAAGCCACTATTACTTTACATATCTGCTACACAAACAGCTCTGGGTGCCCTTCTAGTACAACAGGACAATGAAGGCAAGGAAAGGGCCATATACTACATCAGTCGCACATTGGTGGGTTATGAACTACAATAGTCTCAAATCGAAAGATCTTGTCTTGTTGTGGTTTTTGCTTCCCAAAAACTATGACATTACATGCTTGCACATTCCATCAAGCTTATTGCAAAGATATATCCCCTAAAATACTTATTAAGCAAAGCAGCTCTCACAGGTCGCCTAGCTAAATGGGTAATGCTCCTAAGCGAATATGACATTGAGTATTTAGAACGGAAAGCTATCAAAGGTCAAGTCATTGCCGACCAGTTGGCCGAGGCACCATTACAGGATACCACTCCAATGAAGTTTGAGTTTTCAGATGAATCAATCTTCACTATCACAAGACAATCATGGACACTCTATTTTGATGGCTCCTATACAAACCATGGATTGGGGGTAGGCATCTTGTTGGTCACTCCTCAGGGTGCCACAATACCGAAGTCTTATCATCTGCTTTTTCCATGCACAAACAACATAGCAGAATATGAGGCTTTGGTCATTGGTCTTAAACTAGCAGTAGAATGGAAAATAAAAGAACTTCATGTCTACGGTGATTCACAACTCGTCATCAATCAGTTCAATGATGACTATCAGACAAAAGATGACAAGCTCATTCCCTACAAGCGTATGGTGGATGACTTTAAAGAGTACTTTGTGATCATTTCCTTTGAGCAGATACCAAGGATTAAGAACAAAGCAGCAGATGCCATGGCAACCATTACCTCACTTCTTGACATACCAAAGAATGAGTCATGTTTTGAGTTCTTGGTGGAGATAGTCACGCAGCCATCTTATGACATCCCCAAAACCCAATCCATTTGCCTTCTCGTCGAATCTGATTCACCCTTGTATGGTAATATTTACACTTACCTCAAGGACAACATTTTACCACTTGACTTATCCAACAACCAACGTCGAACCTTCATTCGCCAAACCTCCTGTTACACCATTATCACTGACACCCTATACCGACGAGGTTTGGAGGGCACTTTACTTCGATGATTAGAATGTGAAGAATCTCAAACCGCCTTGTGAGAAGTGCATGAAGGAATATACGGATCACACTCTAGTGGTCCTACTTTAGCCAAGAAACTCATGCGTTTGGGATATTATTGGCCAAACATGGAGACAGACTCTATCACTTTGTCAATAAATGCAAGCAGTGTCAGATTCATGGTAACCTTGTGCATGAACCAACTCAAGAACTGCGACCTTTAATGACACCTTGGCCCTTTTGTCAGTTGGGACTCAACCTTGTAGGTAAAATCCACCCTCCCTCATCCAACGGCCACAAGTTCATAATAACCACCACTGAGTATTTCACCAAGTGGATTGAAGTTGTTCCACTCACCAATGTCACAGACAAACAGATTGCCTCATTCATCCTCAATTACATCATTTGTTGATACAGAATTCCCTCATCCATAGTCACGAATAACAGAAGACTTTTCAAAAACTAGGATGTCCAAGAGCTTTATGACAAATTCAAAATCCAACACTGCTTCTCCAGCACCTATTACCCCCAAGGCAACGGCCAGGCAGAGGCATCTAACAAAACAATCTTGAAAATCCTCCAGAAGATAGTCAACGATGTCGGTCGTGATTGGCACATACAACTCAATCCCGCTCTATGGCCCTATCGAACTAGTATATGCACTCCCACATGTGCTACCCCATGTGCCCTTGTCTATGGATCAAAATCCATTTTGTCCATTGAGGTCGAGTTACCATCTCTAAGGGTGTCGTTAAAAGGTCTTATTACTGATGAAGACTATAGATTTTCCACATTGCAAGAGTTAGAACTGTTGGAGGAGAAATGGCAGAACGCCTTCAACCATCTCAAGGCATACCAACAAAGGATGTCATGAAGCTACAACCACAGAGTCCATCCCAGGGTATTTAATGTTGGTGATCTAGTACTTAAGGAAAATCCCCATAATTAGTAGGATCGGGAAAAGAAAGGAAAGTTTGAACCCGACTGGATTGGTCCCTATGTAATTGTTGCTGCTTATGGATTAGGAGCATATCAATTAGCTACATCAGAAGGTGGACTATTTGATGACCTAATCAATAGTATGCATCTTCGTTAGTTCTATACCTAGAGAACCCCAATGTAAGGGGGGGCATAAAATCATAAAAAAACCAAAAAAATAAAAATTAAATAAATAAAAATTAAAAAATGGAAAAACAACAAAAAAAATCATCCTCTGGTGAAAATCTGGTAAACAGACGCCTTGGATAGATACAATAATGAAAACCTAGCAAACAGGCGTCATGTGTATTTTAGCTCCCGTGCAATAAAAGCAAAGTAGTGAAAACTTGGCAAATAGGCACTCTCTATGATGCGGACCGCTTCCTCCATCTTTGGGAAACTAGTCACCTTGTGTCCATTCTTCCCACTATTATCCATTATCTAATCGTGTCAATTTCACAATAAACACCTTGCATAACCTGAATGATAACCTATCATGGCTTGATACTCTATAACCATTGTCACCTTAATACCTAAGGTTGTCAAAGTACCGCATCCATAGTGTCAGCATGTCTTAGCGTCCATCGTCAGTATCAGGGTTCTCCCTGAACTACGTTGCCTCTACGTCATCATGTAGGCAAGGCCATTATCAATGCGCCCTCGAGGCTTCACTTCTTGTCCATTCCATCATGTGTCGTCTATCCTTCTATCTATCTAAGGCCACACCATTTCCTATCATCTAGGTCTTAGGTCCATCATGGTTCACCCCAAACTACGTTGCCTTGCATCGTCACGTAGGCAAGGCCATTTAGCAATGAGCCCCCGAGGCACTAGGTCAATCCCTTAGGGTCCATTTCTTTGTATCCATTGTTAGTTCATCCATAATAAGCCAAATACCTCTACTTGACTGGGGGAAAATCCTCGATGTGGTTAAGGAGTTGGATTTTGCAGTGCTACTTTGTTCACTGAGGACACCAATAAGGATTGTGATACCTTTCACCAGGCATGCAAGTGCAAACAAAAGCCCGCTTCCAAAGCAGAAGTTTTGACGCAAGACATCAACCTATCCAAAGCAAAGCAAACAAGTACCTAAAGCATTCTAAATGATTCTATCTACATTATGGCAAGAAAACACATCTAAATGCAAGAATGTTTTGTGTTTGTGATCAGGTTAAGGAACAACCTCTTGATTTTTGTTATCATGTCTTTCTACGCTACTCGAGGATGCCAAAAGATAGAGATGCTATGATCAGGGCACGATTATTTTCTTTGTTTGCTGCTTGTGGATCAATCTTTAGTAATGTGAGGCCTCGTCTAAGGACATGATCAACTCAAATGATCATTGAGGACATCAGAGGACTAACATGAAATAGGTATAATCCTTGTCTGTTGATACGCAAGAAATACTCAGGTCGTCTTGGTTTAATTATACCTAGATTCTTGTATTAACTTGCTAAATCAAAATCCATGTAAGTGATGCTCAGGTCATCTCGGTTCAATTATACCTAGATGCTTGTATTTTCTTACAACATTTCAAAAACATAAAAAACAAAAAAAAGCCCAATTATGAAATAAGCACTTCAAAATACTTACAATATCAAGATGGCAAAACCATTTGCATCTGAAAAGCATCCACAAAGCATCCATATCCCATGCAATAAAAATTTTGTGCAGAGTATCAATGTTTACAAATAAAAGCTTGCGAGTCCTTCTATCGAGTCATTCTTCTATCAACCAAATTTCTATCTATCATCGTATCATTCAAACCCTTATCCAATCAATCTAAGCAATGATCCAAATGCAAGTCCATCCTTAATCCATACCAATCAAGTTAATCAATATTTTCAAATTATCCAATCGCAACCGAGGGTCTTAATCCTAATCTCATCTTAAACCAAACCAATCTATCATCATTGACGGTGGGATATATCTTTCCCATATCTTTGTGTTGATCTGGGGATATACCATTCCCAGCAATGACAACACTATCGTCATCAATCATTATTGATCTACCACCGGTTTATGGCTAGATAGGGGCAATACCTTGTTGGTTCTTGTATCATTTGTGCATACTTGCTTGCTTGCTTGTGTGTTATCATTTTACCTTGCATCGTGTATCATTCAGCTCTTTCTTCAGCCGTTTTCTTCATCCTAACTTGTTTTTCACCTTCTTCATCGTGAGATTGTCCGTCTCACGTCATGCCTTCTACCCGTCCAATCTCCCGAGGGGGCATCCTACTGTTGTTAAACCTGTACCAGGGGCAAACTGGGGCATGTATCATTATCAGAAAATCTTATTCTTTGAAACAACGTGATAAAACACATTGCATCAAAGAGGGGCAAAATGTATACACCTAAAAATGACACGACTCTATCTAAATAAATATTTTAAATATTTATTTCATCTTAATATTCCTCTATCAATAAATAAATAAATCAATTTATTTATTTGGTTCATATTGCTCCCATTAATTGAATAAATTACCTTTATTTAATTAATTTCATCGAAGTCAACTTTATTCTTCCAAACAATTAAATAATTTTCATTATTTAATTAAATCAAATTATTCCTCCAAATTTAAATAAATCAATCAAATTTATTTAAATTCTCTCAATCTCTAAAAATAAAATATAATAAAATATTTTATTTATTCTTCTATCTTGCACAAAACAATTAAATAAATTTATTTATTTAATTTGCTTTCTTATCTTCTAATTTCTCAAAAATCTTCCAAATCTTCTAAAAATAAATCTTCTTCTTCATGCACACAAAATTAAATAATTTATTATTTAATTTCTCTCAAATCATGCAAAAAACAAATCACAAGTTGAGTTAATTGATTTAATCAATCTTATTTTCAAACTCTTAAATTAGAAAAAAACATTCTAATTTATGAAATCAAGTCTTATCTTTATAAAAGAAAGCAATTAACTCAAACAAAACAAGCTTTTGTGTGACACTTGTCTTCTTTCTATTCGCGCACATCCTCTCAAGTCTTCTATACCTTTGATCTTTTTTTTCATTCTATATCGTTGATCTTCTCTCTCACAAGTCTATAAATTGAACCCAATTCCTCCATTTCAATCATCTAAGCTTTTAGTACCCTTACTCTGCAAGAATCACAGCACGTCTTTGGCACCAAATTCCTCCATTGCTTGCGATCAACTTGTTACCATCACCATTACCATTGTTGTGAAGTTCATCTTCATTACAAGAACTATCATATCCATTCTTCATTGACATCTTGAAGAAAAAGTAAGGAAGTGCGCTTTCTGAGGGCTTCATTCATTATGAAAGATCGATTGAGATAGGCGACCAATAGAAGCTATGAAGTATTGAGGTTTTCAAGGTTTTGTCTTTGTTGGTTGATCTTGATTATTTCCTTTTCCATTGAGTTATTTGGATTATTTTGATATTATTGATAATCATTCCAATTTTACGATAACAATACTATTTCTCTCTTAAGTCTAGCATTCTCAGCTCCAGATTGTCTTAAGAAATAGCATTGCTCCATCCACTTGGTTAGCATGGGAGGAATGTGGACCTAAAACCATTCCATTTTAGTTGGTTTGGTTTGAACCTCTTTTGATTCCACAGTTGGCTTAATATTAATTTCTTGTAAGTCTTGCTCCAATTCAATAGTTCTACTTATGGCCTTATTTAATTCAATTTTCTGCTTCTCCTACTATTCTGCAAATGTCTTCAGGCATTGTTCTAGGTTGAAGGTTAGGTTCTTGATTTGTGTATCTCTCTCAAATAAACTATCTAGACAGTGCTTATCTTTTTCTTCACTTTGTTGCAGTTGGGATTGCAGCTCTCTAATAGTTTGATCCTTTTGCTCTAGAAGCTCTCTCTGTTCTTCTATCTCCTATTGTTGCCTACTTAACTGCATAATTTTTGCTTCTAGTTTCTCTATTTCTAATGTCATAGACTCACCTTTGTTGTCCTCTGCATCTGTAGGAGGAGTAATCAAAACTTTCATTTCATTGCCAGATATGTGCTCTTCATTAATTGCTCTAGATGGACCTTGTTTTATATCATCAACATTATTTAAGGGAGAGAATTGTCTCTCCTCAAGCACGGTATCAACTTCCTGAATGTTTTCTGGCTGTTGGAATGAAGAAATTGTTTCAACAGTCTCATATTCTTGATCCTCCTCTTCTTCAACTAGGACATAATTAGGCATTTGTTCACTGATTCCTTCTTGTCCTTTTTCTCCTTTTTCCTCTAGGTCGTCTTTAGATGGGTCAATTGATGGTCTAGATGCAGGGGGTTCATCATTTTCCAAAGTTTGCGTTACATCTGCACAAATTGGAGATACATTTTCATCAAGTTGAGTCACTTTTTCATAGGGTTGCCTTTCTTTTCTCTTTTTCTTGGGAACAGGGGGTAATTCAGAGGTCGCGGCACAACTAGGCCCATCAGCTAACCGTTTACTCCTTCTCAGAGGAGTAGGTCTTTGTAGTTTCAGTTTGGGCCTCTTCTCCTTTTTACGAGGCTAAACGCCTTCCTCATCTGAGTCTACTAAATCCACATTTTCTCATTTTTCTGGGGTTTCAGGCACAGTATGTGATTTAGGCCTTTCTTCACGGTCTAGAGGGTTTGGTGGGTTTTTTAGCACTTCACTGCCAGGGGCTTGTTTGTCACCTTGGAGTGCAGGGGAGAGTTCTCTCATGTCTTGGGTTGCCCTACCTGACGACTCACCTACCTCAATTTGTCTTAGAGGTTCAGGGCTCTCAAATTTTTGCAGAAATTTATGCCATTTCTCATCTGGTTTTCTTTTTCTATGAAAATGATATTTGTAGATTAACTGTATAAGACTGTGATGCTTCAACGGTCCAAACCCAATTTTGAAGCGATCTATCATACCTACAAGGGAATCATTGAGGAAGGCATGAATGTTAACTTTCAATTCAAGATTTTCTAGACCATGGCACAAATGAATGAGCAACTGAAAAGGGGGACCAACTACTGTGGCACATTGCCCTTCACAGGTGAAATACTTAATAATCCATGCAACTGTTGTTCACCATGGCTCTGTAATGGACATTCTTTGAAACCCCTTGTTTTGCCCTCAGGTATTTACAACTAATAATGGGTGAGGTTCCCCTTCCCGTGCAAAAAATTCTATCATTTTCTGATAGGAAATATTTGTGGTTTCAGACAAATTAATACCTTCATGTCCAATACCAGATAATTTGGAGATAATTCAGGGACTTACCTTGAATTTCTTCCCATGCACAATCAACTACCTATCTACAAAGTTCTTGGCAAATTCCTTGACCAACTATGCATGGTGTCCTTCAAATTGCTTTATGAAGTCTAGCCATTCTAGTTTTTGAAACAATTATGAAATATTCCCCAATGCCAGCAATTTATCTGGTGAAGCTGGCTCAGACTTGCATTTGGCTCCTCCCATATTGCTCAAAGGCTACTGAAATATCTCAGCACCTAGAGTGGTAAAATTGCTCAGGAAACTGATAGGAAGATTAAAGGAAATGCAGGTTTTGAGGCCACTTGGATTTCGGTAATGTTGGTTCAGGGTACTTGGCTTTTCAGTAGTTAATCACAACAGTTAATTATGACTTTACATGGGACAAAGTGAACGAGCCGCCACCTTCTCGAATGAAGGAACAATTCACACATTTGCTAAATTTGGAAAAGAAAAGGGGTCATGCCAACTTATCTATCTTTACTTACAATAAATGATCTATTCAAAACAAAAGATGTACGTACCTTCTATCCCATTATTGATTTGAAAGTCACTTGTCTTTGCTGACGTAATAGCATCCTAGGTGGCGGTACTAATTGGTTTGAATGGAATGAATTTATTATGATATGATAATGGAGTGGCTAAAATTTATTATGACAAAAAGTTATCATAATAATGTTCATTTACTATGATCAGGGATGTCGAACTCATGATGGCGTTCATAGTGGAGTGCGGGGTGAATGGTGTATTTTCAGATAATAGGAACATTTTCATGGATGGCAATTACAAGTTAACAATGATGGAAGAAGATATCAAATGAATGGATATGGAGGATATGAACAAAATTCTGGAGCATCTTTTGCAAGATGCAGCCGGCTGAAGAAATAGAATTTCAGAACATCGTTGAAAGATGCAGCCGACTAAAGAAATAGAATTTCATAACATCGCTGGAAGATGCAGTTGGAATGCAGGAACAAAGTTCTGGAGAATTGCTGAAAGATGTAGCCAGAATGCAAGAACAAAGTTCCAAAGCATCGCTGAAAGATGCAGCCGGAATGCAAGAACAAAGTTCTAGAGCATCGCTGAAAGATACAGCTAGAATGCAGGAACAAAGTTCTGGAGCATTGCTGAAAGATGTAGCCAGAATGCAGGAACAAAGTTCTGGAGCATCACTGAAAGATGCAGCTGGAATGCAGGAACAAAGTTCCAGAGCATCGCTGAAAGATGTAGCCGGAATGCAGGAACAAAGTTCTAGAGCATCGTTGAAAGATGCAGCCAAAATGCAAGAATAAAGTTCCGGAGCATCGCTAAAAGATGCAGCCGGAATGCAAGAACAAAGTTCTGGAGCATCGCTGAAAGATGTAGTTGGAATGCAGGAACAAAGTGAGGGTATAGATCTTACTCAGACAACAAGTTCTGGAGCATCACCAGGAGGTACGCTAAAATTTGTAACACGTCCTAAAAGATGAAACCCTACGAAACAGAGATGAAATTTAGGTAGATACTAAGAAAAAAATATGAATAATTGTTCCTAAATGCATATACACACATTCAAATAGATTTCATATATTTATTTATTTATTTATTAAAAACTACAAGATATTCATGGTATTGTTTCTGCCGAAGCAGAATCAACACATTGTGTTTCTCCATGCATTTCTACCAGTCGAGTAAATTCTTCTTTGTTGATAGGTTTATGGTAGATCCTGAGTCGATGTCCATTGACTGAGAGGGTTCGAGAATCACCATCAATGGGTTTGAGTTGTACTGCTCCATTTGGGAATACCTCAAAAATCTAGTAGGGACACAGCCAATGAGTTCTGAGTTTACCTTTCTAGTCCTTGTAACGGGAATCAAATAGTAGCGCCTAATCTCTGGAATGGAATTCTCTTTCTTTGATGTGTTTATGATGCCAGGCCTTTCATTATTGTTGAGCTAGTTCAGTATGAGGAATGGCTTCTAGGTGGAGTTCATCTAGTTCACTAAGTTGCAAGACTCTCTCTACCTAATCTCAATCAAGATCGAAGTCTAGCTCCATTGTTGTTCTAAGCATTTGGAGTTCAAATTCAATGGGCAGAAAAGGTTTCTTCCCAAAGACCAATTCGTAAGGGGTAAGACTAATGGTGGATTTCCAAGTTGTATTGTAAGCCCAAACATCCTCAGGCAGTTTCCTGGCCCAATCCTTTCTGCCTAATGAAACTATTTTTGTTAGGATGTTTTCGAGCTCCCTATTAGTGACTTCTACTTGTCCATTTGCTTGTGGGTGATAGGGTGACAACTTTTTATGGCTTACCTAGAAATGATTGGTGAAAGCTAATAGAACTTTGGACATAAAATGAGGTCCTTGGTCTGTGACAATTGACCTAGGTGCTCTGAATTTGAGAAAAAATTTGTTATACAGAAAGTCTACAACATGTTCTTCTCTAGCAACTTTGAGGGCTTGGACTTCTGCCCATTTGGTAAGATAGTTCGTGCATAATAGAATATATTATTTTCCTTGCGAAGGAGGATCTATAGGACCAATAAAATCCAATCCCCACTTTTCAAATAGTTCAAAAGTTACCTGTGGTTGTAGAGGCATTTCATTGGATGCCGTAGGTCTTCCCACTCGTTGGCATTCATCACAACGGTGAACATAGTTCTTCATATCCTTGTGCATAGAGGGCCAATAGTATCCTGCACCTAAGATTTTATGGGAAGTTCTTTTGGCAGAGTAATGTCCGCCAGATGGGTCGTCATGGAAAGCTCTAAGGATGATGTATGTTTCACCTGGTCTGACACAACGTCGCAGGACTAAATCAGACCCATATCGGAATAACATGCCATTAATCCATTTAAAGTGAGCACTTTCCCGAATAAGGCATTTCTTTTGTTTTGATGTGAAATCTAGGGGAAGCTCAGAAATGGCTAAGTAATTGGCAATGTCTGCAAACCAGGGTGTTTTAATGGAGATAGCAAATAAATTTTAATCAAGAAATTCATCCTACACAGGAGTACAATCTCCATCATCTTGCTTTATCTGGGATAGAAAATTTGCAACTACGTTGAATTTTCCAGGCTTATCCATTATGGTTACATTAAATTCTTGTAGAAGTAATAACCATCTGATTATTCATCCATTCATTGAGGGTTTGTTCATCAAGTACTTGATAGCTGAATGGTCTGTGAATATAGTCACTTTGTATTCTATGATGTAATGCCAGAATTTGTTTATTGCATGAACTATGGCTAGAAATTCTTTCTCCATGGTGGTGTAATTTCGTTCTGTGGGGCTCAAGTTCTTACTAATGAAATATATGGCATATTTCCCTCCATTCTCATCTTCTTGTCCTAACACTGCTCCAATTGCGTCATTGGAAGCATCAACATATATATGGAAGGGAAGTTTCTAGTTAGGTCCCCGTAGGACTGGGGCTGAGATAAGCTTTTCTTTAATGATGTTAAAAGACTTTTGACATTCTTCTATCAAGGTAAAATACACATCTTTTTGCAGAAGAGAGAACATGGGAGCTACAATCTTACTGAAGTTTTCTATGAATCTCCAATAATAACCAGCATGTCCTAAGAAACTTCTAATATCGGTTTGATTCTTTGGGGTTTCCAGCTGTTGTATCACTTCAATCTTCTTAGGGTCAACCTTTATCCCTTCGGCTGAAATATGGTGTCCCAGTACTATACCTTGTTCTACCATTATGAGACATTTCTCATGGCTTAGAGATAGTTGATGATCTTCACATAGTTGTAACACCCTATCCAAATTTTTGAGACCCTCATCGAAAGTGGAACTGTAGACTATGAAGTCATCCATATAGACTTCTACACAATCATTTACAAGTTTAGCAAAGATAGCCAAAACAGCTCTTTGAAACGTGGCAAGAGCATTACAAAGCCTGAAGAGAAGAACCCGATATGTGAATGTTCCCCAAAGACAAGTGAAAGTAGTTTTGTCTTGGTCCTCTGCTGCCACTTGTATTTGGTTATATCCACTAAACCTGTACAGAAATGAAAAATACTTTCTTCCTGCTAGATTATCCAAAACTTGTTCTATGAAGGGTAGTGGGAAATAATCTCTGTAGGTCACTTTGTTGAGTTCTCAATAGTCGACGCACACTCTCCATTTCTCATTTTTCTTTAACACTACCACCAAGGGTGAAACCCATTTTCTATCTAAAATAGGATAAATAAATCCCACTTGTAAGAGTTTCTCAATTTCAATTTTGACAATATCTTTGAGAGCAAGATTGAGTCTTCGCTGGGGTTGGTGGATTGGTCTAACGTCTTCGGTATAGATGTGGTGGGTGCAAACACTTGGGTGGATTTCTCTCATATTTGTATAGTCCCAAGCAAAAGCTTTGGACCTGTTCATCAAAACATTGAATAATTTACGCTCATCGAATTCTATCAACCAACTATTGATATTTAGTCTTTCCTGGCAATAACATGATAGTCTTGGTTACAGGGTAATTAGAGGTGACAGTGTAAACTTCTTCTATTAATGTGTTGATAGGATAGCTATGTGGTATGATTCTATGGAGTCTAGCAATATCTGAGAAGAAATGATTTGTTTTCAAAATGATATTTGCCAGGGGACAAGGTCGAGTTGTGAAGTTGGTATAATCATGTTCTTCATCGTTAATGTGGATTGGATGTCCTATAATTTCTTCCACCTCTAAAGTCTTTTCATCTTCTGATCCTATGGAAAGGTCTTGGATGTTGTCTAATTCATCTTCCAGTTCTTCACTATGTTGTTTAATAACTACCATGGTAAGTGAAACTAGATTTTCTTATTAGATTCATCTGATTCATCCACCCAGACTTGGTTATATTCTACAGGTTGAGTGGGGGGATATAGACTTAGATGTTTGCTACTAGGACCATGCGAAATGACCATTCCTCTTGCTCTACAGTCAATCTTGGCTATGACTATAGCTAATCATGGCCTACCCAGTATTACTGGGTAATTGTCTCTGGGTGTGAGGGAGTGGAGAACTTAGAAATCTACTAGATATTTCCAATCATCAACCTTGATAGGGAGATTTTCTAAGACTCCTTTGGGAATAGCTATGGCCTGATTTGCCATCTATAATATGGTAGTTGTGGGGCGTAGATCAGTGAGTCCAAGTTTTTCCATAACATCCACTGTCATAACGTTAATGGTTACTCCCAAGTCCACCAATGCATTGGGTATTGCTACCCCATTAATTGTTATTGTTATAAGCGGGCTACCTGGGTCGCCATATTTTGGAGTTAAGGTTTTCCCAGCTAAAAGTTTAGCCAAATATCCATTGATGTGTACCGTATTAATTTGTTTTGGTTTCCTTCCTTGTGTTTTAATGCACAACTGTTTAACTACCTGATTTAGTTCAGGAATTTCTTTGATCGCTTGTAACAGAGGAATCTTGATATGGAGTCGTTTAATTTCTTGTATCAGAGCAGTTTCGTTAGACAATGATACTTCTAGCGGATTCTTATGAACATTTTATCTGAGACGGTCTAGAAAAGGTGCCTGGGTTTTCTTTCCTAGTATGGGATCTTTTCCTGAAGTCATTGATGGTTGTATGGCAACTTCTTCCTGAGAGGGATCTATGATAGGTGTTGGAGTTGCCCGAGATTGTGGTGGGGATGATTCTATGTTAAGTTCTTCATCTGGGTCTTCTGTAACTTCAACAATGATCAGTTGATTAAGTGTTTCTCCTGACCTCAATTAAAGGTTTCCACAATAGATAGCATTGACCCCTGCCATGTTATCCCGATCAGCAGTATACACTGGGGCATTTTGACGTGTGTTCTTGGGATTAGGAATAGGTTGTGCTGGTAATGGTGGTTGATTAACTTGTTCACTCTGTTGAGGGTTTTGAGGAGCTGTAAGAAGGTTTTGTTGCGGATTTGGCATTCATCTTGGACCATTATAGAATTGATTTGGTGGTTGATTCCATTATGGAGGTTGATTGTGAGGATGCCATTCCTAATTTGGCCATTGGGGGTTTCCCCAAGCTTGGTTCGTCCATTTAGGAGGTCCCCAAGGTGGATAAGATCCCCATCTAGGTGGTACTGAAGGCCATGGAGCTGATCACTGTGTATTGTTCCAGGGGTTTGGAGGTTGCCATGTAGGGTTGGAGTTCTAACCATAGGAGAAATTTCCTCTAGGTCTCTGGCCTACGAAATTGATTTCCTCCTCAACGTGAGATGGTCATTTTTTAGAAGTCTTAATTGCATTCAGAATCTCACATTGATCAATGGTATGATTATTTTCATAAATTTGGCAACTATTGGCCTTATCCAAAGGACATTCTCTTAACAGATGTTTGTTTCGACACCTAGGACAATAGATGGATAAGGTCTCAGGGTTACATGTTTTGTCTTGTATTCCATCCAAGGTGGTGTTCAACTAAACAAGAATGTCAGTTTTCAGATTTGCTATTTCCTCTCGTAGTTTACCTATGTCATTTGAGCTTCTTAAGAGGCTATATTTTCGGATCCCTCCTCGAGTATGGGAAAATTTTTAACATAACTCAAAGATATCGGTAAGTTCGAGTTGGGACACATCTCCTTTTCCCATTAAATCTAAGCTTCTCCTAGCATCCTCATCAAGTCCTTTGAGAAATATAGTCTTTAGAATCTTCAGACTTATGGCTTCCTCACCACATTGTTTGGTTAGAAAGATAAACCTATCAAGGTAATCTTTTAGGCTCTCATCTTCTTTTTGTCTTAATTTGAATAGCTCTTCTTTTCTATCACTAACTCTGCAATAACTCTAGTATTTTTCTAAGAAAACAGTTTCCATGTCATCCCATGTAGTTATTGATCTAGAAGCTAACCCCATAAACCAACGCATTGCAGCGTCTCTCAGAGTGGAGGGAAAAAGTTTAAGCTTCTGATTGTCATTCTTGTAGTCATATGTTTGACACAAGACTTTAAACTCAAAGAGGAACTAGTTAGGATCTTCAGAAGAAAGTCCCCTGAAAGTCGGCAAGATAGATGGTGAAATGTTTTTCATTGGTGCATCATCATCTTTGTTGAGAGTGATAGGGTAGGTAAAGGTTCGTGTTGCTGGTCTCCTAACCATATCATCATTATGGAGATTGTTAGCCATTATGTCAAAAGGAATGTTCTCTTCCTTGAAGACTAGGTTGGTTGGTTGAATAACTATCTCCTCAAAGATTGGGTCAATTGGCAAAACTTCTGGGGTACGGTGGGAGGTCTCAGGTTGATCCTGCTCGATCAATTCATAATTTAGTTCTTCAACTGAGACTTCTTCTTCCCTATTTATGGTTGGAATTATTATTGGGGGGGTTTGGTATGAATCTTCCATGTGGTCCTTGTTTTCTGACCATGCAGAAAGAGAGGTTTGTTGATTATTTTTGGGTGTTTACTACAAGAAATTCCCAAGCATGCCCTAATAACACATAGAAAAGATCACGTGTCCCCGGCAACGGCACCAAAAAAGTGATAGGTTGTCGTGAGGTCCTAACAAATTAGATGAAAATTATCAGTTTATCGACCAGGGTAGTGTCTGAAGCTATCTGCAATAGGGAGTTTGGATATTTCATTGAGAAACAATTTTCTAGTTCTGCTAAAAGATTGAAACAGTACATGAAATGAAATAGTAATTATATCCTTCTACAAAAAGCATTCAAATTCTATACTAAAAAGCATGAAAACTCTAGACTAGAAAGCATATAAATTCTACACTAGAAAGCAGATAAATTCTATGCTAACAATTCACAAATGGAATTTGCTATGCTGCAAACACTCCAAATTCTATCTATTAGAAAATAATAATTCTAACTAAGGTAGATGCGTCCGAAAACTTCTAATCAACACATAAAGTTTCAAACAACAGTACACAACATTTTAACTTTTAAACAACACACCCTGCAGGTTAACAACAGAAACTAAACATAAACTATCTTCCACTGAATAAAAAACATCCACAGAAATGAAAATCCTTATCTATCCTACAATCCTGTGAGTGACCAGTTTGTGGGAGAAGTTTTTCTTAACTTGGGTCACATTCAATCACTTTCACAGCACATAATAACTCCATTCAAAACTTCATATTTCCAAAGAATTAAAACTCAGAACAACATCATTTGCATTCACGAAAAATTGTAAGTACACAGCTCTAATGATTTTGAAAACGAAGGGATTATCTTTCATTCATCCATAGTATATATTTATATCCATGTTTTGAGCAACAACTAAAACTGAACTACTTCAAAACTCCTAAATTTTAGATGGCGGGAAAATGCCATTTGAAGAAGTCTTATAACTGAAAAATAGAATATTTACTATTGTTGTCTTTTAGAACATAAAAAGGACTCCAAGTGGAGCCATAATGTCTTTTGGGTAACTACAAAAATTACATGATTAAAACAAAGTCTTCATTTAATGCACGCCTAAAATTTCTGGCACCCTCAGCTTTCGACGCATTCATCCACAACTACATGATGTCCACTTCTTTTATAGGCAATGCATTAACCTGCACAATTACCCAACTTTTCATGCCATTAAATCAACATTTAAAAGCTAATTTCAATCAATTTAGGAAATAAGGATTTGTACAACATTTTATTAAAAATAGATATATATTGCTTATAAAAATAAATAAATTGGCAAGGCTAGGGAATTGGGTAATGCAAAAAGGGCTATTTATTCCATCAAAGAAATGAGGTTATTTATACCTCGTCAATTACAATCACCACGTGACTTCAAATGAGCCACCTAAGGGGAGGAGGGGAATGTGATGGTCTCAAACCACTTGGAGCTCCAACTTATACCACATAAAGAGTTGATCATAAAACTTATGGAATTATGAGCATTCATTAGTTATGAATAATCAAGGTTTAGAAAACTTCCCTTTTCACAAATGTAGCTCCCTTAACACATTAGTAGCTCCCTTAACACATCAGTAGCTCCCAATCACATGTAGCTCCCTTTATTTCATTGTAGCTCTCAATAAACAAAATAATAGCTCACACAGAGCAACTACAACTCCCAATAGCTCACATAGAGCAACAACTCCCAATAGCTCACACAGAGCAGCATCAACTCCCAATAGCTCACACAGAGCAACATCAACTCCCAATAGCTCAAACAGAGCAACAACAACTCCCAATGGCTCACACAGAGCAACAATAATAACTCCCACACACCAATACCATTCTCCACCATACACCATGAAAATCACCCCCAAAAAGGAATCCATCACTCCTTTCTCAATAAGATCATTCAATTTTTATATCATTTCATAACAAACAAAATTTTAACATTTCCAATCAATAAATCAAACAATAATCTAAGCAAGAAAAATAAAATTATCAACAAATTTCATACCTCCATTATCCAGGCTAGGATCAGCCCCTGCAATTTTCAGCCATTTTTCCTCTATCTCTCCAAGATCCTTCCAAGAATCTGTTACAAAAGTTTACAACATTTTCTTTTTTTCCCAAGAGCATGCATGATAACATTATTCTTTTCAACAAATTTATAGCTAAAATAATCTTGATTTAGAAAACTCCCTTCTCCCATATCACAAACTCCCTCAACATCAACATCATCATCATGATTATTCCCCAAAGGGGCATAAGTTTCCATAACTCCCTTATCATAGTTCCCATATAGCACAGAAACTCCCATGTACAAATAGGATTATTCATAAAAGAACTTCCATAAAAGAATATGAAAAATAACTAACTTTCTTTGCATTTCTTCTCATAAATTAAAACAATAATATGATAAAAAAAAACTATATATTTTCGCCTAATAACAAAACTTCTATAATAATCTCCCAGAACACCACAAAACTTCCATAACATAATACAACTCCCAAATTCACATTTTCAATTCCCATTATACCAACAATTCCATCCTCTAGTACATACAACATTATCAATCACAACATAAATAACATTTAATTTCATAACTAAACCAAACTGGAAGGTTTCGAACAAGATTTAGTCAGAAAAAAATTTCATCTTTTTCTAAATGTACTTCAAACTAATATCACTTTATCAATATGTATAAATGTAAACAATTAAGATCAATAACGTCAAGTCTTCTTATACTTCCGAATTTATCATCAACAACCTTATTTGCAATACCAAGACCCTTATAGTGTACCTAAGCATGAAAGGATTTTTGCAGCAGATATATGTTCAACCAACCCTTGGTTTTGGATAACATCCTCCAACCCCCATATTTTACCAATTCTCATTTGCCAATACATCAACCACACACACAAGTTTGTTAATATCATCACAGAATAAGGTGATAAATATACATGCTTGATAAAAATCATTATTTGACATTACAGAAACTTACAGTTCCAAGAATACATCTATGAACATATTTGTATTAATCTACAGGACGTCCATTCCATATCCTTAATCAATCAAAATTTACCATGATGAGATCCCAAAAACGGGTATTTATTACTAACACTCTTACCCCAAAGCTCCCAAGTGTTGCAACCTGGTGCTCTGATACCTATGTAATGTCCACTCAAGAAAATACACTAGTTATTAAGAAATAAAGATAATATAATATGAATACAAGAGAATATATATAAAATAATTAACAATGACATTTGTATGTTCATTATATATATATTGTATGTTCATTATATATATATATATATATATATATATATATATATATATATATATATATATATATTATTCATATTATATTATCTTTATTTCTTAATAATTAGTGTATTTTCTTGAGTAGGCATTACAACACATCTACACGTGCATTATAGAAGAGCATATAATGTGCTATAGAGGGGCAATGTCCATCTAGATGGGCTTTACTATATTCCTATGCTTATTGGAAATCCACCAAAGTCCTGTCACCTTGATATGGATATCAGCAGTGATCAAGCACATGTTTGTGTGTATTTTAATAGTTTAAAGGGTATGCCAAGACATGTATAGGTCTATAGAGTATAAAGAAGACTATCAAGCATTCAAAGAGCCTATGAAACCATAAAGAGTATGTTTGAGCCATGATGGGTCTAAGTAATCATTAGAGGGTTTCTTCAAACATTTTTAATACACATAAAATGCTCAGTGATACAAGAAGAAGGGAGATCTGTGATCAACAAAAGGGAGATACATTGAGGGAATGGGGCCATTTGATTCATTATCTCCGATTAAGAATGAGGGACTCCAAGCTAATGAAAAAGTAACTCTATCAAACTCTATGAAGCATCCTAAGAGGTCTCTAAGATCCTTGAGGATCTACATAACTATTTCTAGATTCTGTGAAGCATTCCAAGACCCTGTGTAGTCATTAGGGGTCTACACAGTCACTAGAAGGTCTGTCGAGATATTTTAAAGCATTATTAGGTTTGTAAAAGCATTCTAGGGGTTCTATGAAGGGTTTGTAAGTTTTATGAAAGCTTTAAAAATCTTGCACAACCATTCCAAGATTTGTTGAACTTGAAAAAGGCTTTGAGATCATTAACATGAAGCTCAATGTTGAAATACACACTATGTATTACCCTTTCCAAGTCAATAAAACCCTAAGAGGTCTATCAAACCCTAGCAAGGTCTATGTAGTCATTTTCAAAGCCTATGAAGCATTCTAAATCTCTAAAAAGAATTTTTAAGTGATATAAAAGGGGGGATCTATGAGCAATGTGGAGAAGACGTAGAAGTATGAAAGGTTCTAAAGGTTTGAAAAAATATTATGAGGCTTAATGATAACAAAATAAGACCCCGTTGAATACTATTACAAGTTTGTGAAAAGACTATCAGAAGTGCAACTAAGACTCCATGGTGAAAAAGGACTTGTCCTTGAAAGGAAGCTAGGTGTGCAGAAATCGCTTCCTACACTAATCTAATGAGGAGAGATGAGTGCAAATTCTTTTTATCCTTTATAGTTACAGTGTTATTAACCCAACAACAAAGATATTGCAGCAATACACATACACACAGAAAGAAGATAGAAGAGAGAGACAAGATATACGTGGGAAAAACCCTTACAGGTGAAAAACCCCTTGTAGGAGTCTTCGACACTCGTATCTGGAGACAATCCAGCAGCATAATGGTACCTATCAATCACATAATACATCTCCTCTCCAAAGCACCTATTTATATAGAAGATACAAGGCAAAAATGGCTCTTTCTTGAGATGGGTGTCCAACATGGCGTCATGGCCCAAAACCCATGCCTATGGACACTTGTCCAACACTGTAGGATGTTTATGACACTTGTCATATCACTCCATCCCAAAGAGGTCACCTATTCCCAAGTTGGGCAATGACAGATACTCTTACGACACTTACAACTGTCATAAAATCTGTCATAGTTGTCATATCTTATAGTTGTAAGAGAATTTGTCATACACAGGCTAAAAATAGCATATTCTCTTACATGTCATAACCCTCCTTAGGGCTCCCAAAGATGCCTTCTTCCAAGATGCTCTGTGACACATGTCTTCACCTGTCATAGAATCTTCCATTTATGACTCTTACACGTCATAGATTTGTCATAGGAATCTGTCATAACCGTTTTGGTCAATATTCCCTTACACACTATCCAAGATGCTGACACATGGCAAAATATTCCTACCACTAAGTGGGATGCCTATCTCCTCATGTGAGGACACATTTACATGTTGTCACCTTCCATGTAGGTTGACACATCACCGTGCCAACTCCCACAAGATGACAATAAGGATTTGCATCCTAATTACAATAATAGGCAATAAATAAATAAATACAATGAAATAATATAAGGAATTACCAAGGTTGAGACACCTTAATTCCCATCATTCTCCCACTTGTCGAACACCTTGTAAGAACCAATAGAAATAACAAGATTTAATTGCTATAGGCCGAGAGGCCCATAGACTCCGAACACCATCTGAACTTCTCTGTGCCCACTGGTTTCGTCAATGCATCCGCAACATTCTTCAAAGTATCTACCTTCTCCAAATTCACCTTCCCATCCTCTACCATTTCTTGCACAAAGTGAAACTGCACATCAATATGCTTTGTTCTGGCATGGAAAGTTGGATTCTTTGCTAGGCAAATCGCACTCTAATTGTCACAACAAATCGTAATCTGTCCTGCATCAACACCAATATCTAAACACAATCTCTTAAGAAAAATGGCTTCCTTGCAAGCATGAGTTGCTGCCATATACTCAGCTTCTATCATAGATAAAGGAACCATAGGTTGTCGCTTACTCATCCAACTAATTGCACCACCAAACATAGTGAACACATAAGCATTGGTGGATCTCCTGCTGTCAATGCCACCCGCCCAATCAGAATCCACAAATCCATGAATACAAATAGAATGCGAAGGTCCTGTAACATTACCATGATAACATATGGAATACTCAGAAGTACCCCTCAAATATCTGAACACTCTCTTAACTGCATCCCAATGTACCCATCCAAGATTAGCCATAAATTGACTAAGGACTCCCACTGCTTGGGCAATGTCTGGTCTTGTGCAGACCATAGCATACATCAAACTACCAACAACACTAGCATAAGGTACTCTGCTCATGTCCTCCACCCCACTAGGAGATTTTGGACAATCATTAATAGACAACTTTGTCCCTAAGGAAACAAGAACACACAATGGTCTACAATCTGCCATGCTAAACCTATCCAACATGGTCTTCACATAATTACTCTGGCTTAACCAAAGTTTTCTGTTAGCTCTATCTCTTCTTATTTCCATTCCCAGAATGTACCTGGTTGTCCCTAGATTTTTTATCTCAAATTGTGCTGACAACCGAGACTTAAAATTAGAAATCATATTCTTACCATTCCCAATTAACAACATATCATCAACATACAATGCAATAATGAGAATGTGATCATTGTCAAATTTATAATACACACAATGATCTGATTTCAATCTCAGAAATCCAACTGACAACACAAAGGCATCAAACTTCAAGTACCACATCCTAGGAGAATGCTTCAAACCATACAAAGACTTTTTCAACTTGCAAACCAAATTTTCTTTACCTTTCTCTATGTAATGCTCTGGCTGTGACATGTAAATCTCTTCCTCCAAATTACCATGAAGGAATGTTGTCTTCACATCCATCTGCTCCACCTCTAAGTCATAAGTTGTTGCAAGAGATAACAAGAACCGAATAGATGTCATCTTTGCAACGGGAGAGAAAATTTCACCATAATCAATTCCCTCCACTTGTGAATACCCCTTCGCAACCAGTCTGGCCTTGTACTTTTCAACACTGCCATTTGCACCAAATTTCTTCTTGAACACCCATTTGCATCCAATAGGTTTCCATCCTTCAGGCAAAGGCACCAAGTCCCATGTTTTATTCTTTTCCAAAGAAGCCATCTCATCTTCCATGGCCTCCTTCCAAGAACCTACATCTTTCATGCCCATAACCTCTGTCACAGTTCTAGGCTCATCAGTGTTAGTAAGCAAGGCAAAAGCACAACTAGAATCAAGTAATGAATAACCAAACCTGTCAGGTTGCTTCCTTGTTCATGTAGACCTCCTTAATGACTGAGGTTGAGGTTCTACTTCTTCTTTTGAGCTTTCAGAGTTGCTAGATCTCTCCTCATCATCAGGTCTCACAGGGTCTGTCGGTTCAGTCTTCTGAGGGGTAGAAGGAAACTGAACCACATCCTCTTTCTTTTTTTTTTTTCTGGTTGTAGAACAACAGGAGAAGGTGTTAGCTATCTGAAGATGACACTTCTGCTATACAACACTTTTTCAGCCACAGGATCCCAAAGCTTGCATCCTTTCACACCGACTCCATAGCTAATGAAAATACACTTTACAACCTTGTTCTCCAATTTAGACTGTTTCTCCCTAGGTACATGTGCATATGCATCACAACCAAAAAAATAAAGATGTCTAACTGAAGGCTTCTTACTAGACCACACCTCAATAGGTGTCTTACCAATAAGAGCTAATCTAGGAGACTTGTTTACCAGGTAGCAAGCAATGGCTACAGCTTCAGCCCAAAAATTTTGTTTGAGGCTTGCTCCACTAAGCATACTCCTAGCCCTCTCCATTAGTGTCTCGTTCATCCTCTCTGCAACTCCATTTTGTTGCAAGGTGTATGGAGTTGTCTTATGTCTTTCAATCCCTTGCTCTTTACAGAACTTATCAAACTTTTCCAAACAAAACTCACCATCGTTATCAGTTCTCAAACACTTAATCTTTTTACTAGTCTGATTCTCAACAAAAGCTTTAAACTCTTTAAACTGATTGAAGACTTCAGTATTGCTTCTGAGAAAATAAATCCATGTCCTTCTACTGTAATCATCTATAAAAGATACAAAATATATAGATTTAGAAATAGAAGGAACACTAACAAGACCAAACACATCAGAATGAACAAGGTCCAACACACCAGAAGACTTGTGATATCTAGAGTAAAACTGAACACGGTTTTGCTTTTCATATATACAATGTTCACAAAATTCAAACTCAAGATTACAATCATTTAACCCCTCAACGAGGTTTTTATTTTTTAGGGTTCTAAGACCCTTCTCACCAATGTGGTCAAATCTCATATGCCATAACATAGTCTTTTCACCAGGAAGCTTAACTTCCAAAGCGTGACCACCCTTGGGTACACAAGATGCACTACCATCAGAATTTGTTACAATAGATTTCTTCATTGCTTATTCAGATGTTGGGGATGAAGTGACTGCAACTCTTTTCTTTGAGTCAGAAGAACTATTACACTGTGAAGTGCATGCCTCCAGCTGAAATAGAGTACCTCTTCGAGTACCCTTCGCAAACACCATAGATCCTTTAGTCATCTTGTATCCATCCTTCGAAAAGATAACCTGCACACCTGCATCATTCAACATACTTACAAAAAGTAGGTTTCGTTCCAAGCCTGGGATGTGCATAACCCCAGTGATCCCCTTCACTCGTCCATTAGGGAATCGAATTGAGACTCTTCCGCGACCAACAATCTTCAGATGAGAATCGTCACCCATGTACATTCTTCCACCATCAAACTCTTCATACTTTGTGAACCAACTTTGATGTGATGTCATGTGGAATGATGCACCATAATCTATCAACCACACATCATCAAATGCATGGGTGGCCAGGGCTACAATGAAGGCATCACCATCATCTTGTGACTTGTTAGAATCTGAATCTGGGGCATTCTTCTTCTTCTTTTTCTTTTCCTCTTTGCATTCCTTTCAGAAATGCCCAGTTTTGCCATAGTTCCAACAGAGAGCCTTAGACTTTTCAGGAGATTTAGATCTCCCACGGGATTTGGATCTACCCTTCTCAGCTTTCTTGTCCTTCTTTTTCCCTTTCTCCTTGGGTCTTCCATGAACCGCAAGAGCCTCTTTGGCTACCTCAGAAGACTTTCTCCACATCTCTTCAGATGACAACAAAGATACCACTTCATCCATTTTGAATGTGGATGTGGTGCTCCCAATATCCATAACAAGATGATCCCATGAGTCCGGCAAAGAACAAAGCAAGGTCATACAATGATCCTCCTCCTCCATCTTCACACCACCGTATGTCAATTGTGCAACTAACATGTTGAAAGCATTTAGGTGATCTACAACCAATCCTCCATCCTCCATCCTCAGAGAATACAACTTCTTTCTCAGAAAAAGTTTGTTCACCAGGGATTTGGCTTGATAAATATCTCCCAACTTCTTCCAAAGATCTTTCATGGTCTTCTCCTCATGGACATTCAACAGGACAAAATTAGCTAGACTGAGTCTTATGAGACCCTTAGCCTTCTGATCTTTGAGATCCCAGTCAGCTTGTGCCATTGCGGTTGGTTTTACACTGGATACGATTTCCCATAGGTCACGATCAAAAGCATATCTTCCATCTTAAGTATCCATAACTCAAAATTAGTGCCATTGAATTTCTCCACCTCTAATCTTCTAGATGTGCCTGCCATCTCTTTCCTGCAACAAGAATACATAATACTCTACACAAAGCTCCCACTCAATCTAAGATTAGCTCAAAAAAAACCCTACCCAACAACTAGGACCAAAGGTGATCAAGCTCTAATACCAATTGAAAGGAAGCTAGGTGTGCAGAAATCGCTTCCTACACTACTCTAATGAGGAGAGATGAGTGCAAATTCTTTTTGTCCTTTACAGTTATAGTGTTATTAATCCAACAATAGAGATATTGTGGCAATACACATACACACAGAAAGAAGACAGAAGAGAGAGAGATAAGATATACGTGGGGAAAACCCTTACAGGTGAAAAACCCCACTCCAAAACACAACTCAAATGTATTCCAATAAACAATGGAGGTTACAATACAGTTTCAGAGCCAATGGTCTTGCAGGAGTCTTCGACACTCATATCTGGAGATAATCTAGCAGCATAACAGTACCTGTCAATCACATAATACATCTCCTCTCCAAAGCACCTATTTATATAGAAGATACAAGGCAAAAATGGCTCTTTCTTGAGATGGGCGTCCAACATGGCCTCATGGCCCAAAACCCATGCCTATGGACACTTGTCCAAAACTGTAGGATGTTTATGACACTTATTATATCACCCCATCCCAAAGAGGTCTCCTATTCCCAAGTTGGGCGATGACAGATACTCTTACGACACTTACGACTGTCACATAATCCGTCATAGCCATCATATCTTACAGTTGTAAGAGAATCTATCATACACAGGCTAAAAATAGCATATTCTCTTACAACATGTCATAACCCTCCTTGGGGTACCCAAAGATGCCTTCTTCCAAGATGCCCTGTGACACATGTCTTCACCTGTCATAGAATCTTCCATTTATGACTCTTATGCGTCATCGATTTGTCATAGGAATCTGTCATAACCATTTCGGTCAATATTCCCTTACACACTATCCAAGATGCCGACACATGGCAAAATATTCCTACCACTAAGTGGGACGCCTATCTCCTCATGTGAGGACAAATTTACATGTTGTCACCTTCCATGTAGGATGACACATCACCGTGCCAACTCCCACAAGATGACAATAAGGATTTGCATCCTAATTACAATAATAGGCAATAAATAAATAAATACATACAATGAAATAATACAAGGAATTACCAAGGTTGAGACACCTTAATTCCCAACAATCCTCACACCACTAAAGGAATAAAGACATCAAAGTAGTTCAAAAGAGATAGGAAACATGTTCCTATTCTTGTGCAAGATTGGTTTAAGGGAGATAGTGACCATTAAGAGTCATTATTTCTTCTTGTCAACAAGCACTTGGTCAAGTGAATGGTGGCATTTTTGGAGCCTTTCCGAGAGATCTTTCAGCTTGAAGACCTAGTCACACTCAACAAACCATGGAATCTTGAGAGGAAAATGAGGATGAGCAACTATAAGCTATTTTTTCTCTATGCCATGAGAAGGATTTCAAAGAGAAAATTCAAGAGCATGTCTTTTCTATGACCAAGGAGTTTGACTAAAGCATTAAAAGGAGTAGTCAGTATTTATTCTCCATAATAGGACAACTCCTAAATCTACTCAAGGATGTTTTTTTCCTTCCTAAATATGTTATTAGGAGAGGGATATATATTCTAGATTTTTGTAATAGTTTTAGATATACTGAAATTGTAATGACTATTTTAGCCTTCACAATCAATAAATAAATGTATATATTTTGCCTTTCCATATACTATAACATTGCATTTTCTAGAAGAAATTTAAGTTTTATCTTGTGGATACTAGTCCCTCTTGTAGATTTAGCTTATGTAAGATACTACCCCTAATTGTTTTTCAAAATGGCATACAATGATATGGCAATGTTAGCATCAATTGCATAAAACCAACTAATGCCTCACACTTTCTGATCGCCCAAATCCCATGATGGGCAAGGTGAGAGCATACAGTGATTGTCTTATAATGAACAAATATGCAACAAGGAATTACAATTCATCCACTACGGCGGGCATCCACAATCTATGGGAATTCACCACTTTTTAGTGGGTAAGAAAATACAATACTGAAATTACAAGCCATCCACTTATTCAATGGGTATTCTCCACTTGTTCAAGTGGGTAGAAATATGAAGAAAGAGAAAACCAATTTGCCCACACTGGGGGTAAACCATCCAGAAGATATTATGTGAAATGTCTTACAATGAAATTACAATGATACTCAATACAATCAATTTCAATAACACATGATTTAGAACTTGATAAAGTTACCCTCTGAATGATCAAAGGTAAGAGGTAATACCATGCACTTTTTAATTGATAAATAAACCATCAAATAGCTGATAAAGACTACATAATCAGATATAAACTAACTGAGCACTGCCTATTCATCTTTGCTGACTGTAATAACCTGTACGATAGCCGTGATGGTGAGCTGAAAACACATCAAACAATACACACAACTGATATACTTTCCTCTGCCCCAAATCTGATTTTACTGACCATCCAAAATAATTCTGAGCACCCAAAATACTGAAACCACAGTCCTAAGACTAGCAGCAACTAATACTCTCTGCATAGGGTCGTACGACCAGGAAAGGACAAGCATGTATACCACTTTCTCATCTCTGCAGTAAAGTGATCAAAATATATTCCAAGATGGTCTCCCAAAACATACAATCTCATTCCTTAAGAGTTTGATTTCAATTGTCAACCATAATATTTTCTGAGAAGAATTGACCACCTACAGAAATGTACGACAGACTGGTATGGATCTGCTCATAACTACCACAAAAGACCACCAAAAATTCCCAAACTACTCTCAAAAGGAGTGCCTAGAATAGGCAAAGATATCAGTAACTTAATAAGATCAAAAAGCATCAACATTAATTTCTAATGTAAATCGACCATCATTTGCATAGTACGGCCAGGGAAGGTATGGCCAGACAGAAAGACAAATCAAAAACCACAAAATACCACTCAAATCCCACTCCAAAAATTCATCAAAAACATAATGCATTACTCTAAAACTGATTCCACAACAAAACTTCACAATCTAAGGAAACTCCATGAGAGCTCAATGGCAAACTCTGTATGAGCTTGCTCCAATCTCTTCTTCAGCACAATGGTGACTTCTGATTGAAATCACACCCAACCTCAAGAGGGTTTTCGTCCTCAAGAGCACTCTACAAGAGGGTTTTTGTCTTTAAGAGAAGATGGAAGAACACACAAGTTCAATCCAATAAAGTAACAATACAAATCCAAGCATGAACAAACAATGAGCCCATCACCTCCTTTTATAACATTTTTGAGGGAAATAAAATATTCTTTCCTTTATCCCTTCATATTTCTTCTCAACAAAATATAAAAATATCTCATTATGTGTGCACAACTTACAGTCACCTTTTTAATTAAAAGCTCCTTTAGCTCCGAAGACCCCTTTTATCAAAATAAATGAAATATTTGATTCGCAAGGTCCCAAAATGAAGCATCCATGATTTAAAGCTTGTCATCCCCTTTCCAACGAGCTATGACACTTAAGTGTTAAATGCACATTTCCCAACTTTTTTAACTTAAGTGCAATAATTAATTGTTTAGCACATTAAATCAACTAATTTTACAGAAAATCCCAAACATAACCAAACTACAAAATTAAGCATACCAACATACTCCATGATGTTTGGGAAGATGAATGATGCCTTCCGGGTGACTTTCTAAAAATAGACGGCTCCTCCAAGAATCTTGGAGAGCAAACCGAAAGCTCGATCCAAAATCTGAAAGTATCACTGTCACCTTGGACATCCACTAAGCTCAATGCCAAACAGAAATAATCCATTTACACAAGGAAAACCCAAATAATTGTTCTACAGACTGAACTAAGACCACTCCAAGAACATTGGAGTTCTTCCCAAACATGTTGGATAGCCTCCAAGAGACTAGGAACAAGCACAAATTCTCATACTAATCAAAGTGCCAAAAATGGAACATTACAACTTCTTATCCTAACCTTTGTGAGAGTGTTCATGAGTTTGTGCAAGTACAGGGTAGATTCTTGAGACTATTTTGTGTTAAGATAAAAGGTCTGAAGATTCTTCAACCATTGGTGGATCACCACATAGTATTTTCAATTATTTCCTTCTACCTCTTTCCATTAGTAAAAGTTAGAATAGGATTAGTCTTAGTTTTACTATCTGAATTATAGGTTAGAAAAGGGAACCGACCCTTTCTCTGGAGGTTAGCCTCAAGTTTCAAGTCCCATAACTTGACAAGTCTTCCCATTGTATCATTGGATTTTTGAGACTAATTCAATAAGGGTGTAGATCCAAGTGATAATAGTTACCAGGACACATCGTATTTGTGATGATGAATACCCAAATTTGGAACTCTCACACCTTACTAAGGCGTTCAAGATTAATGGATTCAAGAATAAAACTATTTTAAGAGCAATCAAACAAGCCAAATTAGTCTCCAAGCCCAAGTCTAAGGACACCAATTCTTCTTCTCTTCCCATGGTCACTCTACCATATATCAAAAGGCTTTCCCAAAAAATCTCCAAGATTATAGCCAAAAAAGGCATTAAGAATGTGCTTTGAAACCGGTTGCCCCCCTTCGCAACCTTATCCCTTCTCTCAAAGACCCTGTTGACCCCTTAGCTCAAGAGTCTACAAAATTGAGTGTTCATGTGGACTTCCTTACATTGGTGAGACTAGCCACTCCTTCAAAACTAGATTTAAAGAACATAGTGTTGACATCAACCATGATGAGCATTTTCTTTCTTCTAAGCACCATATCTTCTTAGAAGATTCTTAAATCTTAGCTAAGGAATCTAACTTTTTTATAAGGAAACTCCTTGAATCCATTCAAATCGTCAACCACCCCTCTAATCTCAACCATGATGAGGGCTAGAGTATCAGTCTCTCCTGGAAACCTTTACTTGCCCACCTTAGAAATAAAGACCCCCAATCCTCTTGATGTTGCTTTCCAACTCCCCTCTCTTGTTTCTATTCTTCCCTATCTCTCCTAGTTCATTTGTGGTCTTTGTCTGGCCTAACTCTAGACATGTTTTGTACACCCTTCTTTTACCTCTTTCCCTATCTCTCTTGTCCACGGTCTTCACTTCCTATCTTTACTAGGTTATTGCCAACTTCTTTTGTTTTCTTTTTGTTTTTCTTGATTTAAAATTATCTTTTTGTTTTATTCTTTACTCGTTTGCATCGACCTTTTCTTTTATAATTTTTTTATTTCAAATACTTTTCTTTTATTAAGATACTATTCTCGTGTTGTCTCTATATATTTTTTATTTTTTTTTCTTTCTCTTGAGTTCAACCTTTTTGCTTCTTTCTTAATTTGTAATTTTGTAAAATTTATTGTGTTTTAATTTTATTTTTATTATTTCTCATTCTAGCTTTACCATTTTTATTTCACCTATTTTTATTTTATATTTTTGCAAAAAAATCTCTACTTCTAGTAATTTCTTTTCATACTCTTTTATTGATCTTTTATTATTTTTCTTTCTAATTATAATAATAAACCCTTATTATATATAAGTTTTCATTAGTTTCATTTCATTTCTCTTTAGTTTTATCATTTTCCTTCTTTTATTTCTTATCACTCTTTGTTTTCTTTCACTCCTTTTCATCATTTCATTTTTATTATTTAATAATTTTTTATTTTGTAAACTATTTTTTCTCTTTTGCTGCATATTTATGTTTTGGTTGATATACACTTTTTATTTTTAGTCGGCCACTTTTTTTCTCCTATCCTTATTCCCCATTCTCTCTATTTATACCCTCTTGCTCTACAATTTTAAACTATTTTCTTCTCAAAATGTTCTCATCCTAAAGAAGGATCATGTAGTATGATCTGAAACATGGATGCACAAAATAATTAAACACGATTTAACCTATAAACAAAATTTAGCCATTATAGACTGTGGAAAAAACATCATATCTACTCCCATGGAGTTGTCATAGAAATTGCTACCATTTTCTTTCCTCTTCCTAATCAAAATATTTTTTATCTACCCAAATTAATGGTACAATTGCACATACAATCAACTATAAATTCACACGATTGACAATATATATCACCAAAGGCAAATGCTTGTCCAAATCATTTTTCGTTCCACAAAAGGCAAATAGTTGTACAAGAAAGAAAAATCATTGAAAGAATAACTACAAAATCTCAAAAGTCATTTTGATAGGACAATAAGACATGTGACCCAAATTGAAAATATTCATTAGCTAAGGAACATAACCACCAACCATTTTCCCCAATTGTCCATCTTTTATGCATGTTAGTAGTTAGTTCAAGTGCCATGTAAAAATTACATGACCTAAAAAAATTGCTTGATCGTGACCTTGAGAAAAATTAAAAAAGGTTGTAATATAAGGATAAATAATAGCTACCAAGAAAAGAAGGTGAAATTTCATGACCCTAATGATTGAATAGAAGCCCATAATCACTACCACACCAACACCAAATAGTCACGATAAGAATTTTTTCAACCACTAGCTGTCACAATTAGATTTGTCATTCATACATGTCATCAATCATATTACCGAAGGTAGTGATAATTGATCCAATAATACTATTGGCTTATTCCAGACTCCTTGCTAACAAAGTAATTCCATATGCTAATAAAATATTGTTGAAGTCCCTTGCTATAATAGTTGAGTGTTGATGAAGTGAAGTCCTTGAAGTTGTTGAAGTTGATGCATATGCTATTGAAGTCATAGTTGCTACTAAAGTTGTCCTAGGTTGTTGTTGATGAAGATAACAATTGCTAAAAATGTCCTTTAGTGTTGAAGTCACATAGATAGATGTTGATGAAGTGATTTAGGTATATGGTTATGAAGTTACTCACATGCATAAGCTAATGAATTGTATAGTAGGTTGATGAAGTGAGTTACCTTGCTATAGAAGTTACAAGCAAGTTTTGTAATGAAGATGATGATGCTACCAAATTACCTTGCTATAGAAGTGAACTCGTATTATTAGAAAAGATATAACTATGTTTGAAAGAGGGGAAATATAGAACATGATAGAACAACAACTCCATAGAAAACACATTCATGTCCATGGCATACAAAGTGATGAGTGTATCAAGGATAGATGTATCATGGGATATGAAATATAGGAACATGTTAAAATCTAAAATAAAAGTGTGCAAAATAACCAAAGAGAAAGATGTAAAAGGTTCCATGATGAAGGAATATCCTAGGGTGGGAAGGTAGAATAAAGAAGTAAATATAATGAACCTACAAGATAAAATAAGTTGAACACACAAAAATATGCAAAAATGGAATGCTTTTATTATCTTCACAGTGCCACTTCAAGGGGATAACCTCTGAATAGAGAATAGACTCCAATTACAATATATAGAATTTTGTCAAAGGCAACTACTACCATCCCATATATGTGGGATAATTACTTTATTTTAACAACTAGTGGGATGACCTACAAATCATATGCATCCTCCTTTATTAATAATACCTAACGGTGACTTACAAAGCATATGCACCCAACTAATACTAGCTAATATGTAGTAGAATGGGGTTCATAACATTGCCTCCCCATTTAAAAATCTTTGTCCTCAAAGCTTGAGATGAGGAAACCTAGATAATGCTAATGGTTCCCATGTGGCATCTTCAGGTTACAGGTCCTTCCACTAGACCAAGAACTCCTCAATAGAATGATAGTGGAGGTGCTTGGTGTGTTTGTCCAAAATAACCTTAGGTTCTAAATATATGGATACCTCCTCATATAATTCAAGTAACTCTATTAGAGGGCGAGCAACAATCCCAATCACTTTCTGAAGACAAGAGACATGAAAAAGGATGGATCTAAGAAGAAGACAGAAGTGCCAACTGCTTGTATCCCACCTCACCAATGTGTTAGATCACATGATAGGGACCTTAAAATTGGGACCTAATGTATGACCACACTTGTCTTGTAATGAAAAGTTTCTTGTAGGGTTGGAGAGATAGACAAACTCAATCACCAATTTTAGAAGTACACTCTATCTTATGTTGATCCACCTATAGTTTCATGTAATTTTGGGCCATTATCAGATTGGTCTTAAGTAGTTAAGAGATATCTTCATGCTTGGCTAGAATGTTGTCAATTGTTGCAACCTTAGAAGAACTAGAAACATAAGTGTAGGAGGAGGGGGGGGAGTACCATAGAGGTCCTCATAAGGAAACATTTTGGAAGCACTATGATAAGTGGTATTGTACCACCAATCAATTCAAGATAGCCACTTGTCCCACTATCCGTGTTGATTATACACAAAACAATGCAAGTAAGTCTCAAGGAACTTGTTGGCAATCTCAATTTGGTCATCAGTTTGAGGATGATAAGCCAAACTTGTGTTCAAGGTAGTGCCCTACAACTTAAATAAATCTTTCCAAAATTTACTTGTAAAATATGGATCATGATCGCTGATGATAGAGAAAGACATCTTACGAAGGTTGATAATTCTGCATTGAATAGACTACACTAGGCTATTGGAATGGTGGGACTGTGTCATTGTTGGCATTGTGAGAATAAAAGTTCAAATAGGGAGGGTTTTGAATTTACCCTTAACTTTGTTTAACCCTAGTAATAAATGGATTTGCTCGTTCTCTAGGTCTCTCTTGTTGGGGTTGCTCAGTACCTTCATCTTCTAGTGTCTTGATCCATTGGACCAAGGCACTTTAAGGTTTGTAAGGGTCATGACTTATGTTCTTTGAATTACTTCCACTAGTGGTGGGTTCTCTTGAGATGGAATTGTTTCATGTGTGAAAGGAAGCTAGGTGTGCGGAAATCACTTCCTACACTAATCTAATGAGGAGAGGGCTATGCAAATTCAAATTAATCCTTACAACTACAGCAACATAGAACATCTAACAGAGATATTACAGCAATACACATGAACTAGAAAGAAGATAGAAGAAGAGAGACAAAGATATAACATGGGGAAAACCCTTATTGGGTGACAAACCCCACACTCAGAAACCTGCACAATGTATTATCAAAACTGAAAGTTGTTTACAATACACTTGCAATGAAAGCTTCAATGGTCTTCGACACTCATATCTGGAGTCAATCCGGCAGCATAATAGTACTTGTCAATCCTGTAATACATCTCCTCCTCCAAGCACCTGTTTATATAGAATATACAAGGCAATATTGGTCCTATCTTGGAATGGGCATCCAACTTGGCCTTATGGCCCAAAACCCACACCTAAGGACACTTGGTCAACATTGTAAAATGTGCTTGACACTTGTCCACAGCTCTCATTCCAAAGAGGTCGCCTATTTCCAAAATGGGCTATGACAGATGCTCTTACGACACTTACGACCATCACAGAATCTATCATAGCGGTTACAACTTACAGCTGTAAGAGAATCTATCATACACAGGCTATAAATAGCATATTCTCTTACAACATGTCATAGTCTACCTTGGGGTGCCCAAATATGCCTTTTTCAAAGATGCTTCATGACACATGTCTTCCCCTGTCTTATAAGCTTCTATTTCTAACTCTTACATGTCATAGATTCTGTCATAGGAATCCGTCATAACCGTTTCGGTCAATATTCCCTTACACAACATCCAAGATGCCGCCACATGGCAAAATGCTCCTACCACAAAGTGGGACACCTATCTCCTCATGTGAGGACAAAATTACAAGTTGTCATCTTCCATGTAGGATGACACATCACCGTGCCATATCCCACAATATGACAATATGGAATTTACAATTTATTTACAACATAGGCAATGAATTAATAAATACAAATACAAATAATGCAAGGAATTACCAAGGTTGAGACACCTTAATTCCCAACATTCTCCCACTTATCGAACACCTTGTAAGAGCCAATAGAATAACATGATTTAACTGCTATAGGCCGAGAGGCCCATAGACTCTAAACACCATCTGAACTTCTCTGTGCCCACTGGCTTCGTCAATGCATCCACAACATTCTTCAAAGTATCTACCTTCTCCAAATTTACCTTTGCATCCTCAACCATGTTTCGTATGAAGTGAAACTGAACATCAATGTGCTTTGTTTTGGCATGGAAAGTTGGATTCTTTGCAAGGCAAATTGCACTCTGATGGTCACAACTGTTCGTGATATGACCTGCATCAACACCAATATCTGAACACAATCTCTTAAGCCAAATGGCTTCCTTACAAGCATGAGTTACTGCCATATACTCAGCTTCTATTGTGGACAAAGCAACCACAGGTTGTCGCTTACTCATCCAACTGATAGCACTACCAAATAGTGTAAACACATAAGCACTGGTGGATCTCCTACTGTCAATGTCACCTGCCGAATCTGAATCCACAAATCCATGAATATCAATGGAATGCAGAGCTCCTGTAGCATAACCATGATAATATATGGAATACTCGAAAGTACCCCTCAAATATCTGAACACTCACTTAACTACATCCCAATGAACTCGTCCAGGATTAGCCATAAATCGACTAAGGACTCCCATTGCTTGGGCAATGTCTGGCCTTGTGCAGACCATAGCATACATCAAACTGCCAATAACACTAGCATAAGGTGCTCTGCTCATGTCCTCCACCTCACTAGGAGATTTTGGACAATCCTCAACAGACAACTTTGTCCCCAAAGAAATAGGAACACACGATGGTCTACAATCTGCCATGCTAAACCTGTCCAACATGGTCTTCACATACTTACTTTGGCTTAACCAAAGTTTTCTGTTGGTTCTGTCTCTTCTGATTTCCATTCCTAGAATATACCTGGCTGCCCCTAAATCTTTCATTTCAAACTGTGTTGACAACTAAGATTTAAAATCAGAAATCATATTCTTACCCGTCCCAATGAGCAACATATCATCAACATACAGTGCAACAATGAGAATACGATCACCATCAAACTTATAATACACACAGTGATCCGATTTTGATCTCACAAATCCAATTGACAACACAAAGGCATCAAACTTCAAGTACCATCTCCTAGGGGATTGCTTCAAACCATACAAAGACTTCTTAAGCTTGCAAACCAAATTTTCTTTACCTTTCACCATGTAATGCTTATTGGCAAGAGACACTATATGTATTCATGGTTGTTGTCATTGATGGAAACAAAGGTCATCCCACATATCCGCAAGTCATGGTGTGTCTCTACCAGAAGTCAGAATGAAGATTGTTGTGGTCCGGTGAACAAGAATAGAGCATGTGGCAAGGTCCGACAGATTGGTCCGGATCTCTCAGAGGAAGTGTCTTGGTGTAGTGCGGATTTGGGGAAGTCAAGAGGACTACCTTGAGTAGTATATTCCAAGGATTTATCCTCCGGTGATGGACAAGGAAAAAGATAGGAATAGTTGAGTACCGGATTCCTAAGAGACAGTGAGAACAGAGGAAGAACTGACTGACAGAGTATCAGACTATTTTTCAGATGTGTTACTGTTGATGGTAAAGGTTGTGAAGGCATGAATCATGTTTGGCCAACATGATTAATGACATCTACAAGTATATGCTTGATCTGCATTACTTGATATGCAAGGATTCAGCCGACAGAACAGAGTTTGTGAGAAGATAGACTATTCCGGGTGCCGACTAGAAAGATAATGAAATCACTAGTGTGGATATAAATAGAGGATGGATTTTGTTGTGAAAAGTGTAGTTGTGGTATGCTGTATGTGAATAAGTGTAGAGCAGTGCAGAAGCAGTAAGAAAGATCCGGTATGTGAAAGGAAAGCAGAATAAAGAGTAGAGGAAAAATGAAGTGCAGCAGATCAGTATACTGAGCCTAACCGGAACTGAACTCCAGCATATGTAGATGCTTCCAATCAGTTCAAGTATTGTATAACATTCTTTTGTAGACAGTGTGTCTCCTTGTAGGCAGTGTGCCTCTTTGTGAGCAGTGTGCTCGGGCAGTGAGCCCTAATTGGCAAGTGCCATTTTGTAATTCCTTATTCTTCTAACAGAGAATAATATTTGGGTTAATCACCCCGTGTTTTTCTCCCTTAACCGGGTTTCCACGTCAAAAATATTGTGTCATGTGTTTCTCATTTCATGGTAATGTTTGTTTGTTTGATTCAATGCTGCTTTGATTAATAAGAAAGTTCAAAAGAAGAAATAATTAGGATAACTGATTCACCCCCCCTCTCAGTTATCAACAATGCTCTAGCTGTGACATGTAGATTTCTTCCTCCAAATCACCATGAAGGAAAGTTGTCTTCACATCCATCTGTTCTACCTCTAAGTCATAAGCTGCTGCAAGAGACAATAGGAATTGAATGGATGTCAGGTTTGCAATGGGAGAGAAGATCTCACCATAATCTATACCCTCCACTTTTGTTCTAGGCCAGCTCCACTAAGCATACTCCTAGCCTTCTCTATTAGTGTCTTATGTCTTTCAATCCCAAGTTCCTTGCAATATTTATCGAATTCTGTAGAACAGAACTCACCATTGTTGTCAGTTCTCAAACACTTAATCTTTTTACCAGTCTGATTTTTAGCAAAGACCTTAAACTCCTTAAACTTACTATGGACTTCAGATTTGCTTATGAGAAAATAAATCCACGTCCTTCTACTATAGTCATCTATGAAAGATACAAAATATACAGAATTTGATAATGAAGAAACATTAATAGGACCAAATACATCAGAATGAACAAGGTCCAACACACCAGAAGGCTTATGAGAACTTGAATAAAATTGAACACAGTTTTGTTTGCAATATATGCAATGTTCGCAAAAGTCAAACTCAAGATTACAATCATTTAACCCCTCAATGAGGTTTTTATTTTTCAGGGTACGCAGACCCTTCTCACCAATGTGGCCAAATCTCTTATGCCATAACATTGTCTTTTTAGTAGGAAGCTTAACTTCCAAGACATGATTACAAACATCAGAACTAGAAACAACAGATCTCTTAACTACTCATTCAGATGGTGGGGATGAAGTGATTGCTGCCCTCTTCCTTGAATCGGAAGAACTATTGCATTGTGAAATGCATGCCTCCAGCTGAAATAGAGTACCTCTCCTAGTACCCTTAGCAAGCACCATAGCTCCTCTAGTCATCTTGCATCCTTCTTTCAAAAAGACAACCTGCACACCTGCATCATTCAACATACTTATAGAAAGCAGGTTCCGTGCTAAGCCTGGGATATGCATAACCCCAGAGATCCCCTTCACTTATCCATCAGGGAATCGGATAGACACTCTTCCACGACCAACAATCTTCAAATGAGAGTCATCACCCAAGTACACCTTTCCACCATCGAACTCTTCATACTTAGTGAACCAATCTTGATGCGAGGTCATGTGGAATGATGCACCAGAGTCAATTAGCCACACATTATTAGATGCATGGGTTGCTAGGGCTGCGATGAAAGCATCACCATCATCTTGTGACTTGCCAGAATCTGAATCTGGGGTCTTCTTCTTCTTTTTCTTTTCTTCTTTGCATTCCTTTCAGAAATGCCTAGATTTACCATAGTTCCAATAGATAGCTTTGGACTTTCTAGGAGATTTGGATCTACCCTTCTCAGCTTTCTTGTCCTTCTTCTTCCCTTTCTCCTTGGGTCTTCCACGAACTACAAGAGCCTCTTTGGCTGCCTCAGAAGACTTTCTTTGCATCTCTTTAGACAATAGCGAAGAAACCACTTCATCTATTTTGAATGTGGATGTGGTGCTTCCAATAGCCATAACAAGGTGATCCCACGAGTCCGGCAAAGGACAAAGCAAGGTCATACACTGATCCTCCTCCTCCATCTTCACACCAATAGATGTCAATTGTGCAACCAGCATGTTAAAATGATTCATATGTTCAGCAACGGATCCTCCGTCCTCCATTCGAAGGGAATACAACTTCTTTCTCAAAAAAAGTTTGTTAACTAGGGATTTGGCTTGGTACACATCTCCCAACTTCTTTTCAAGCAAGTTTGCAGTTTTCTCCTCATGGACATTTAATAGGACATAATCAACAAGACTAAGTCTTATGAGACCCTTAGCCTTCCGATCCTTGAGATCCCAATCAGCTTGTTGCATTGCAGCTGGTTTAGTTCCATTAACAGTTTCCCAAAGGTCTCGATCAACAAGCATGTCTTCCATCTTGAGCTTCCATAGCTCAAAATTAGTGCCATTGAATTTCTCCACTTCAATCCTTCTGAATGTGCTTGCCATCTCCTTGCTGCAACAAGATTTAGAATACTCTACATAGACTCCCACTCAATTTAAGATCAGCTCAAAAAAACCCTACCCAACAGCTAAGACCAAAACTGGCCAGGCTTTGATACCAACTGAAAGGAAGCTAGGTGTGCGGAAATCGCTTCCTACACTAATCTAATGAGGAGAGGGCTATGCAAATTCAAATTAATCCTTACAACTACAACAACATAGAACATCTAATAGAGATATTGTAACAATACGCATGAACTAGAAAGAAGACAAAAGAAGAGAAACAAAGATATAACGTGGGGAAAACCCTTATCGAGTGAAAAACCCCACACTCAGAAACCTGCACAATGTATTATCAAAAATGAAAGTTGTTTACAATACACTTACAATGCAAGCTTCAATGGTCTTCGACACTCGTATCTGGAGTCAATCCAATAGCATAACAGTACCTGTCAATCTTGTAATACATCTCCTCCTCCAAGCACCTGTTTATATAGAATATACAATGCAATATTGGTCCTATCTTGGAATGGGTGTCCAACTTGGCCTCATGGCCCAAAACCCACGCCTAGGAACACTTGGTCAACATTGTATAATGTGCCTAACACTTGTCCATAGCTCTCATTCCAAAGAGGTCACCTATTTCCAAAATGGCCTATGACAGATGCTCTTACGACACGACCATCATAGAATCTGTCATAGCGGTTACAACTTACAGTTGTAAGAGAATCTATCATACATAGGCTATAAAATGGCATATTCTCTTACAACATGTCATAGTCCACCTTGGGGCACCCAAATATGCCTTTTTCAAAGATGCTTCATGACACATGTCTTTACCTATCTTACAAGCTTCTATTTCTGACTCTTACATGTCATAGATTCTGTCATAGGAATCTGTCATAACCGTTTCGGTCAATATTCCCTTACATAACATCTAAGATGCTGACACATGGAAAAATGCTCCTACCACAAAGTGGGATGACTATCTCCTCATGTGAGTACAAAATTACAAGTTGTCATCTTCCATGTAGGATGACACATCACTGTGCCACATCCCACAATATGACAATATGGAATTTACAATTTATTTACAACATAGGCAATGAATGAATAAATACAAACATAAATAATGCAAGGAATTACCAAGGTTGAGACACTTAATTCCCAACAATGTGTTCATTCTCCTAAGATTTTCTTTTGCAATAGCTAATGTGCAATAGATCGCTTGTCTTGATACGCAACATGGAGGGCTTCTTGGCCTCCCTAGCTTCTTATAAATTTCATTCTAGACAACTCACCTCATTGTCCATGTGGTTGGCCATTTCCTTGTAGCTTGTTATGGGTTGGTTATGTTGATGAATTTTAGACCAAAGTTGGTGCACCCCACCTTGGTTGGTATGATTGGGTTGAATTATTGTGTTTTGATCCCAAGTTGGATTATTGAAAGATAGTGGTCTACAGGCTCTTATCAGTCATGCTCATAATCACAGTCATAGTCAAAATAGTTTGAGATTAGTGTTAGTGGATCTAGTAGCACGTAACTTTAAAAGGTAGGAGTAAGAGGCTCATTAGAGGAGAAGCTCCCTAGATCTTTTTCAAATTTTGTCATATTCTAGGGGTGCCAAAAACACCACAAAATAAATGAAATGGATAGAGAGAAAGGAAAAGGCAAAATGGAAGAAAAGTAGTGAAAACTCAAAGAGCTCACTCAAAAGGATTTACTCTTCATGTCGGTTTTGCCAAAATATGTGTTGCTTGAAATTGACTCAAGCACATTGTGAATGAGTTTGACCTTAACACATTACATGAACTATGTCCTTACAAAATTTCTCATCCCAACCACTCTTGCTCTCATGAAAAAAAGTTAGTTGAGTGGTGGTGGAACCGAGGGGGTGTTCTATTCTTGAGGAAGTAGAATGTCATGGACTGTTATTGGTTGATGTAATTGTTTTGATGGAAGTTTTGAATGGGGATTGTTGTGATTTGTATGTGGTTGGAAGGATCTCTCGCTCTAAGTCTATTGAACTTGTTTTCCATGAAGAGGGAAAAGCATCTAGCCTCCTTCATTCAATATTGATTAGTTCCTTGAGGGGCCTTAATTCTCAGTTGCGTAACTCCTCTCTTTGTCTTTGTTATTCATTTTCTTATTATATGAGCCTCCAGATCTCTTCTTGTTCTTGGGTTGTTTCCTTTGTTGGATTTATTTGAGTGGGGGGATTTTCCTTGATTTCCTCTGAGATGTTTTGAATCCAATCTTCCCTCATACATGGGCACATTGAGTGCTTAACAAAGAAGATGGATGTTTTTAATCATTAAGATTTTGATTGTTGAGTTTATGTGTCTTGTGATGATATTGAGGGCTTCCTTTTTCACTTTGTTTTTTAGGTTTTTGAATGTTTTTGACGAATCTCTAAATATAACTATTAAATGAATGCAAGTTTTTTTATTTCTTTTTCCAATTTGTAAAGATGAGTTAATTTGCAATCTTCTTTTATTTCTTTTTCCAATATTTAAATATGAGTTAATTACTATGAAAGGGGAATATGCATGCAAACTATATGACTTTTCCTAATGCAATTGATCTATGTTTTTGTCTTTTTATGTTTAGATTTTTGATCCGAGCTATCAAAGCAAGATTTGACACTATTCCATGCAAAAAAGAAATAGATTTAAACTAGAAATCAAATAACTCTAAACTACTAAGAGAAAGATAAATGTCAAATTACTTCCTTAAGGGCAACATTGTGAGATAATTACTACAAAAACAATAATGAACCTATAAAAGTGGATGGCAGTGCCAAGCTTGTGTCCTCAGAGACCCTTGGGTAACTATCTCGCGCTCTACAATAGTAGGGTCCTCCTCTTCACAAACAAGGATATGGACAGGGATATGAGGAAATGGATTTTGGCTTAGAAGCATCAATAAAATTGATTAGAAAAAGACACATGTGGTCCTGTGCGAGCATAAAAAGTTAGTGGGGATGCTATGCATAAGCTTGGTAAAAACAAGAATGCATGAAAACAACCTCCTATGGGGATTAAAGCTTTTAAGCTTTCACAAAACTAAAACTAAAACTAATAGAAAAGGCTTTCAAAGTATTGTATGAGAAGCTTGCTTGCTTCTTGAGTTAATGACATGAGATATTTATTCTCTCTATATATCTCCATGCAATGCTAATATAAAGGAATGGGAGGTATTTACAAGTGAAAAATGGGTAGGATTAGATGGAAAAAAGAAGAGATAGACTCACAAGGATGAGACAACTGAAGATGAAATGGGAAACTTTGCTAAGAGTAGATGAGAGGATAAGATGGAAACAAGAAGAAGATTGAAGAAAACTAAAAGAGAACAAGAAGTTAATTAGGAAACATTCTCGACGAGATCGGGATTGAACATGAGTTTGCATTGGAAGAAAGTGAGAAGAGGATCAATTAGCATGGAAAAAGGCAAGGAAAAATGAGCTAAAAATCAAGAAGAAAAGTTAGAATTAAGAGAAATCACACACATCCAAAGGCGATAGGGTTATCCCTTTTGCCAGGGCAGGTCACTTGTGCGACCTTGCAACTTAAAGACAGGCCACTTGGACAACCTTGAAGATCTATTGGGTGACCCTATGAAGAGGATCTAAAAGGTTTGATAGGCAAAAAGCGGAGTCTTGGAGCTTAGTTTGGGGGGCAAAAATGGTCAAAGGAGGGAAAACACAAGGAACACATAATCAAGAGTGAAATTGTCAAGAGGAGTGTAATTCATGCTTACGTGGCCATGATTAGGACCTCTATCTCATCATCAGATTGCCATGTAGGCCTATGCACCTTTTTGGTACTTGCAAGTACGTAGAAGCTTGCAGCTGTATATAGGGGCTATCTGAGGCCTAGGTATTAGAGCCAAAATACTCCTCACTTCACTAGACCCTTTATGTGGAATCTAGATTAACCAAAAATGTTAGCTCCTATGAGAATATCTGAAAACATCTAGCATGTGGTTTCTAACTTATAAAAGAATTGCAAGGGATTTTTTTTTGTAAAAAAATCAAGTAACAAATTTAGTGTGACTGTGGTTGTAACCACTTTTTGATCACCAAGATCCTTCTAGGTTGAGGTGAGAGCATACAATGGATAATTATAGATAGCCCTAAATTGGTAAAATTGCTTGCAAAAATGACCTTGGGAAGAGCTTTGATACCACTTGTAATGAACCTGCAAGATAAAATAAGTTGAACACATAGAAATATGCATAAGTGAAGACAATTGTTTTTATTACCTTTGTAGTACCACTTCTAAGGGGCAACCTTCAAATAGAGCATACACTCCTATTATAAATATCTACAATGTCTTCCATTTGGGAAGTCATTACAATATATAGAGTTTCACCAAGGACAACTACTACCATCACATGCATGTGAGATAATTACTTTATTCTAACAACTAGTGGGATTACTTACAAAGCACATGCATCCTCCTTTATTAATACTACCTAAGAGTGGCTTACAAAGTATATGTGCCTAGCTAATACTAGCTAACATATAGTAGAATGGGGTTAATAATAACAAGTCACTATGTATATCCAAACCTTAAACAAAAGATACAAGTATATGAAGATTAAATCATAAGAAGTCTATAAATAGATAATAAATCACATTTGAAAACCCCAATATTGATGAGAAACCCTAGGTGAAACTAGGTCGTGTAAGAGTGGGTTGGTTCACCAAAAATGTAAAGAAAAATAATGTACTTTCCCTAAACTTAATCCAAGCTAACTAAATACATGCAACAATCAAGCATAAATCAACCTAGATTAATTAATAATTAGCGATGTGCATTGGAAATACATAATTAAATGATAAAGTATAGAAAGTAAATGCTACAAATGAAAGTACTTAGCTCTATGCTTAAGGGAGAAGACTAATCTTGGTATGACACTAAATTATCAATGTCTCAGGATTGAAAATTGATCCTCTATGTCTATACTGTCTCAAAATTTGAAGTCTATGCACTCTATGAGAGGTTGAATTTGTGAGCCCATGTTTTTTTCGTGGATGTGGATCTCTCTTGACTGTAAAAATGATCTAGTTATCTATGTACTTCCACTTCCCAATTCATTGATTTCACCTCTATCTGCTTTGCTATCTGGTTTGATGATATTTAGAAATACCATTTGGGGATTGCTAGAATCGCTAGGGTTCATGTTCTCTTAGGTCAACCCTGAAAAGGACCGACTTTATGATCATGCCAATGATTGAAAACAATAATTCTTCAACCATGCGAATTCTTTAGAATGATTATGCAAATCCATGTTCTTTTTATTGCTGAAATGTAAGTGTTTGTAGCATGGTTTTATGAATGATATGATCAAATAAGATGAGATGAGATGTCAAATGAATGCCTTTAAATATAAAGACATGTTAATAAATTGCAAAACGCGTGTTAAGTCGACTCTAAGTTGGAAATAAATGGGTAGGAGTTAACAAAAAATTGGATTTGAATTTTAAAAATTTAGGGGCCAAACCTATGGTTGCTGGAATGATCCTTTGCCCACAAAAATGAAAGGGGAGATGGAAGCATTGAAATCAGAGTGGATGATAGATGCATGGAAATGGGTGTATGAATAGGCATAGTATATGCATAATTAGAGTGTATGTAATGTGCATGGATGTGTATAAATGAATAAGGGCATGGGGAAGGAGCCCGACTTCATACAAGATTGCATCGTTTGTCAATATGTAAATATATGAAGCAATTCTTTCAAAATAAGCACAAACCTTAGGCTATGGCCCATTAAAGGGGGCTACTAAAATTTCTAAACAGATGCTATTGAGGAAAATTAAGAACCTTTTTAAAGTAAATTGTCCCATGAATTTTTAGATTTTTTTTTGCTAAGAAATTTTAAGTTGGAGTGAAGATTTTAGATGAAATATTATAATAATTATATACTAATAAAAATTAGAATAAAAAAATGTCATACAAATTAGTTGTGGCTTGAGAGGGAGTCCGAGTGGGATCTATTACTTAGTATGGGCTGATCAGAAGAGAGGAGAAAAGGAGGAGCAGACAAAATGCAGAATTCGGCTGATTTGCACAAGCTTCCCATCGATATCACTTTTTCCAGGCTCGGCGGTATAAAAATTCTACCACCTGACTCAGTCTTTGCTTATCTTCCATTGGGTTTCCTAGATTTATATCGGACTAGAGTTCGTTTGTACAAATTGTTGGAATTGGAGGCATTTAGATACGACTTCTTTAGAATTAAGCTATACTTAGATTCTACAAAAATCAATGAATTCAAACTGCATGCTTTTAAATTTCTCCTCGTTTTCAATGTTCTCCAGAGTGGCTGGTTGATCGGAAAAGAATTCCGACGGACTGGCGGAAAAGGTTGAGCCCGTTGAGGGGGCGCATTACATTGGCCTTTCAGTCATTGCCTAAGGATTTGGATCCTTGGTTCCAAACATTATCTCCAGAGTGTAAGTGCTTATTATTATCTGTATCTTGCAATTTTGGGATACAAATTCAAGAATTTGAATCATGGTTAGAATGTTTTTTCACTTACTGTAAGCAGTTTGTGGTTAGAAATTGTTTTCATGTATGTGTATGTTGGTTCCAAGCACTAATCAGTGGGTCAGTATACAAACTTCAGAATGAAAATGGATCTCTGTTACAGTTATGAGTCTCTCAACTCAGTCATTAAACTCCTAAGTGCGAGTTAATCATAAAACTCCCAACCTAAAACCAGTCCAAATGGATCTTAGAGACTCAGAGTTTCAGCGAGTCTCTCCAAGCCAGAGCATACGGCGCAGTCACCTTAAAATCTGTGATGAAATCCATTATTTTCAGATCAAAGAACTCATTTTGAGTAGCCGGGTCTTTAACTGTGTCTGAATTGGTTTGGCATGCTAGTTTTGGCGAACTGGCTTGGGACTCTATAACTATGATCTCTAGGGTCTATGGCTTGTGGCAAAATATATTGCAGGACAACAATTAAGATGATAGTAAGAGCATAAACAACACATACAATTTTTCGGGAAGCTCTTACTATCATTCTAATGGACTGTGAAAACTTAATGTACACTAACAATCGATGCTTGCATTTAGAGTTTCGTGTTTCTTCTCTAAATGCATGGTCATAGTTAAAAGTTCAGCTACTTGTAACGAGTAGGATGCTTTAAGCGTTACCAGGATTCAAAGATTTGGACGCTAATGTTTTCTTCTTAGTCTCTTAAAGCTATCTAACTAAGGCCAGATCAAAACAAAACTTTCAAACCTGTTAAACACACCTAAACTGAAGTACCCAACGAGATCAACCTAAATGCAATTATCTTGTATGGCATCCATGCTTAGACCAACAGATACTGTCCAGGCCTTAAATACTGCAGCATCCTTCATGCAGGTAACCTGCCACATGGCCATCTCAATAAGAGGTTTACTGAATTTCCTTTCTGCTTGAACTGTAGAGCTCATCACAAAATCTCCACGAGCAGGAAAGGATCATATGCTTAAACTGAAATTACTGCTGCAATAAGAGGTCAAAACAGTAGATCTAGCAATAAGACTTCCTGACGATCTGTCATAACCTGTCTCTGTAAGATATTTGCCTCTCTTTGTGATAACTGATTCTGTGAGCAAAATACCATTGCCCATCCTAGCCAAACCTCCACCTTATACCACGATCTCAGTTTATACATGAATCCACTGCCACTACCTCACTTTCGCCAGTCTTCCAAGTGGCCCCATAATCAATTGTTATTCTCTTATTTCAATCATATTGTGTGGATCTTCTATGTTCTGCTTCTGTTTGGGCATTGATTTTACTATTTTGTCATTGCTATCTTGTGGATTTATTATGAATATTGCTGCTGCTCTGCTTCTGCAATAAGTAATTTCATTACAAGTGGTATTAGAACATTGATTTGGACAAAGTGGGAAAAGGATTTTGATAGATCGTGAAATTTTTGCTGATTTTTTTTCCTCCAAAAACATCTATCTTGTGGAAGGTCGTTCTCTTCAAATAGGCATGTGATTAAGGCAATATTGGAGTTGTTTGAAAGAGAACTTCGAGAGATTTTCAAAAAGCAGAGTTGCATGGACATAGATATGGATATGGTATCGGATACGGATATGGCTATTTTTCAGTACCTCTTGATGTAGATACAGCTGCATATGATGTTCATATAAAATTAATATATATATATATATATATATATATATATATATATATATATATATATATATATATATATATATATATATATATATATATTTGATAAAATTAATAACTTTATTGAAAACTAAGAGCCACAATTACAAAGTGCCCAAAGGCAAACAAGAGCCAATAAATCACCAACAGAAAACAATCTATGACAACATTAGATAGAGGGTCAAAGACAAGTAAATAAGATCATGTCCTTCATCCTCCACATCGATCATCGTTGGGCCAGTATTGTTCCTAGCATGAGCACTCTGAGTGCACATCCACATGTGAATATGCTTGTGGATGCTTTGAGAGTCATTAATAATGAGGTGCATATGATTGCGGATGATTTCTAGGTCTCTAACATTACCATTGACCATGAGTAACATGTCAAGGATTTCTCCTAAAGTTCAATCTCCGTCTTCAACTTCTTGGCCCATCTTATGGAGATGTTGATGCATTCCATTGATTGGAGAAACCACCGTGCTAAGGTTCTCATGGTCACTCTCATGATTATTATGAATAGACATGCCAATGTTTTGCATTAGAGATTTCATATCCTTTAGGAGCTCTATAAAGTGGGAGTCTTCTTTCTCCAAAGTTGATTGTGGTCTTACATAAGAAGTGGAAGGCTGTCCATCCCTATTGTTTGATTAGAAGTTGCTGCTACTTACATAAGGTTTTTTAATGTGCTTATGCTCTATTTTGTTGGCTTTACATTTCTCATTATTGTTTGGGTTCTCATTAGGATTCTCCTCGAATCTCAAGTGAAGATTATTAGAGTTAACAATGTGCTAGTTTTGGTTCATAGGTCTAGCTACCCTGCACTCACTGGGATCCCTATCCTCCAAGGCCATTGTCTCTTCAAAAATTGACTTGTTGGTGAAAGAAGGCCCTATACGCTTAGGCTCCATGCTTTTAGAGTTCGCAACTCCGTAGGGAGAGAAGAGCGAAGCTTCCCTTGATGAGGAAGACTGAGAGAGAACCAAAGAAAAAGAGCATCCACAGGCAAACAAAGCTATAAAGGACCACAATTCATCCATGACAATGAAAGAGAACAACCATGAAAATGCTAAGGACACAAGAGAAGCATGGGAATAATGAAGAGCAACCAAAGGGGGAAACACATTAGAATCAACACGAGAATGGAAGAACTGAAAACACCAAGGAAAAGAAGAATTTAAGCTAAGGCAGAGGTAGAAAAAACTGCGCGACTGAAACAACAAACTAGGTGTTCCAAAAAGGAAATTTGTCGGAAAAAATTAGAAGCCATTCAAAAAGGAAACAACCTTAGAAAAGGGGATTGGCAAAAAGGAAAGGCTACTAATTGAGGGGATCCATGCTAATGCAAAGCTTAAAAAGAAATCTGCCAAACGTCTAGATAACCACCCATTGAAAAGGGAGAGGGTAAGGGCCGCAAAAGGCAAGGAAAGGAAAAGACAAAGAAGGAAAGAGCAGCAAGGAAGAACATGCAAACAAGCTCATGGAGAGCAAAGCTAGCGATATTAAAAGGTAAATAAAAAAACTCTCAACCTAAAGTTCGAGTTTAGAAAGGAAGGAAAGTTACCAATTTTCTTAATTATAAACAACAATTTTAATATCATTCTTCATGAGTTGGCAGAGATTAGATAAAATGGAAAACTGATCTATGGTGCTTGCACTCCAGCAGAAATTGTCAAAATTATGGTCTAGGCTATAAGGTTGGCAAGCCAATTTTGCAGTCTTATTCCCACTTCTACCAATATGTTGAAAGCATATCTCCTCAAAGTGCCAGAAAAGCATCAAAACCTCCATTAGTTGCTGTTGGAGTCTCTAATTGACATCTTGCTTACCTTCATTCCTTAGATTATGATTTTGGAGCCGCCTTCTACACTAAACCGAGGGTGTTTGGAATGGATAGACATTTCTAGTCCTAGATTGAGACCTTCCATTTTTGAGACTTTAATGGAGTTAAGACATATGGCTTTCGAACTGAAATTAATGATTGTTCCTTTATCATTCCTCACTACAGCTCCTGCCCCAGAGATTTCCAGATTTGCTTTTGAGGCACCATTGAAATTCATCTTAATCTACCCATTTTTTGTCTTTCTTTTCATCTTGACATTTGGTTTATTGCTATCAAAATAGGATCTCAAATGTGGTCAATTCTGTAGGATATGAACCTCTAAAGGGTTACATTTTTATTCTTAGGACCTTTGTTCAAAGAAAGAATGTTGTTGCAAGTGACCACAAGCTCCTCCACATATAATCCTAGGACTTATTGATATTATTAAAAATCATGTTATTCCTTTCAATTCATAATTTCCAAGTGTTCATACCTAGAAAGAGGTTCTAGATATCACTGAGAATGCTTAAATAGGTTGGAATTCTCCAAGCTCCCATGACTTGAGAGAGTAGGACTAAAGCCCATAGAGCATTAAGTGACATTAGGAATTTGCACTAAATCTCCTTGGCAAAGGGATAGTGGAGCAGTAGGTTGACCTCTTCTTCATTGGAAAGGCACAAGAGACATCTGCTTGGCCCATTAAAGCCCCTTTTAGAAAGTTGGTTCTATGTAAGGATTTACCAAGTCTGGTGAGCTTGAGGAAAACTTTGATTGTAGGCCAACCCTTAAAGGACTGAATATTTAACCATGGACTTGAGGACGAACCAATCCTATCCTTATTTAGAAAGTTGAGATAACCTTCCTTGAAATTGTAGGACCCACAACCATTCCTATTTCAACCCAGAGTGTCCTTTCTCAAACTACTCCTTGGTTTGAAATTGACATTGAGAAGATTGAGATTTTTGGAGTTTTCATCTTTGTGACCATTTTAGTATAAGATCTTCTTCTAGGTTTTGAAGGAGAATTCTTCTTTCTCTTGTTCATTCCAGAAATTGCAAATGTTGTTTCCCTACATATTAGAAGTTTGGAGCTGTAGGGGTATTGAAATTGTAGACACAAAATATAGAAAAACTAAACCATATTGAACACAAAGAATTAAGATCACACCATGATTTCATGTAATGACCACCCTAGTTTATAACTTAATAAACTTGATAAAAAAAGTTCATTTATGACTGCTGTAATAACTTAATAAGTCTGATTATTACAAAATATCATTGCTGTAGCATTCAAAATGAACATGGGAAGTTGGGAAATCAAACAAGTACCTTTGTAATTCATGATTCCTGAAGTAATGATGTTGCAGGTGATAGAGGTGAACCTTGAACAATGTAGAGTCCCTCTGAGATCAAGGAATCAGTTCTGTGACATAAATCAGCAGTGCTGTGAATGCACTGAGTCATACAGATTTGTTCATATCTCCTGTTCTCATAACAATTTCACATCAAATCTCTTAGCAGTGTTCTCCAATCCCCTAGGCAACCCTGTTCAAGGCATATTACACCACATAAGGACAGCGATCTGGATTAAGGAGCTCACGTCCTAGCACTGCCGTACAACAGGTACAGAATGGTATGGCTATTCTCTAATCTGCCTTTTCCACACTGAAATCCCTCCAAATTACCTCCAAATTACCTCCAAAATACTCTTTCCTGAGGCGTCAATGAAGCACTGAGATAGGAGTGAGAGAGCAAAGAGATGGGCCTGGAAATTCCTCACGTGAGGATCGTATGACGCCCAGGGATGTACGGAAACAACAACTTTGAAATATATTTGAGCTTATATAATATTTAGCTTCTTCAACCCAACAAAATCCTTCTTCAAATGACTATTATCAAACTCCACAATATAGCATAACAGTTAATACCTTTTTCTTGTACGACTTTCCTCAGGATGTTGTACGACGCTCAGGTGCACGACCCATTAGAAAAGATGGGCTGATTTATATCCTTGTTCCAATCAACTCAAGCACAATTAATAATTGCTCTTAATCACATCAAAAACATTTGTCATTTCAAGCAATATCAAAAGACATCAAAATCCGGAAACTCCATGATAGCACTAGGTGATTCTCTGTATGAAAATCACACCCAGCTGACTAGGGTAGATGTCTCACTACCGAAACCAGCAACAGATGGGTTAAACAACCCTAAATGAATTCAAGCTAAACAACTTTGAATCATAGAAGAAGAAAACTCCATATTCATCTTTGCATATTCCCATGAGCGTTCAACTCCACCATAAATAAGCTTTCCCATGCATGCCTCAATTAATAAAATATATTATTTCATATGGCATTTTAATGCATTTTTATAACCACTAATTGAGTGCTCCAAAAAGTAATAAATTATTACTTTATTTCCCAATGCTCAACTCACTTTTTAAAATAATACAAAGTTGCTAACTTTATAATATGTGAGTAAAACAAGGCAACTTTATAAATCATTCTTATAACTCCCAAGTGAGCGCCACAATTAAAACTTCAACTTATTTTTCCATGCGCTCAATAAAACATTTATAACCATCTTATAATTAATATTACACTAAGTCGCTATTACTAATTCCAACCTTAGGCGACTCTAGTGAAATATTAACTAAACTGCCGGAAAATAGTCCCAAGCTACGGAAAACACAAAAATGCATTGATCAAACAATTTTGACCATACCAAAGTGAAGTAGAAGGCTTGGGACGAAAATCAGAGGCTGTCGGTTGACACACTGAATAGCCTCCCGAAGACTAGGAACAAGCATAACGCGAACAAAAAGTCTATGCACGAAAAAGGGGACATTACATTTCACTGAATTGATAATAGCAAACTATATTAGATTGATTTCATCGAGATATATTAGATTTTTCATTGATATGCATTGGCTTATAAAGTCATTTATTTCTCGTACTAAACTACTCGATATATCAACTACTTATAGGAAAGTAACTCCCAAATACTTAATCTTACATCCATTACTAACAATACTTATTAACTATCATTACTAGTGTGTTTTTATTTTTCTAACCTACTATAAATACTCAATGCAATTTAAAATCCCAACATTCCCCCCCTTATTACATAAATCCAAACAAAGGAAGGAACACTGCATTGGGTTTGAACACAACAGCCCCAAAAGAAAATCTGATGAAGTGACTCCACCAAATCTCCTAACTCACCTAGAACATATCAAACCGATCTCATTAGTGGATGTCTTGACTGCCGAACAATACCTGTAACAAATCCTTTGTACCGCTTGACAAAACAAATCCCAATCTCTATGCACAATGAGAGAACAACTCTTCTCTAAGAGTCCACCCTCCTTTGAGAGTGTCAAAATCCCTCCTCTAGTGCCCACACAATGAGAGAGCAACTCTCCTCTGAGAGTGTCAAAATCACTCCTCTAGTGCCAAAAAAGGAACAAATCTCTCCTCAAGTGCACAACAAGAACAAAACCAATAAATGTAGATACACTAACCACACCTCTTCTAGTGATTACACTTTTCACATATATTCTCAAGAACCGCCAAGCTCCCCCTTGATCCAAAAGGGGACACAAAATGTAGTGGTGCTTATCAAACAATCTATCATCTCTGAGTGAGAAGCTAGCTTGAGATGGGAAAATCCTCCAACCTCCTTTGTCCTCTAGTCTCCTCTTTGATCTTGTTACACATCTATCTGCTTGATGTCACATTAAAACTCCAACGATTCTAATGCATGTATGTATGTGTCCATGTGGATGAATTGGGGTGTCAATTTCGACCGAAAATGCATCCATTACAAGACTTGCTTGCTTCCAAACAAGAGTCTCAAAACTTATATTACATAGAGCATATGTGCTGTGTGCGTGATTACAAAAAAATAACCTTATGTGCCTTGAACCTTTGATCTCTCACTCAAACAAAATGCTTTTACCAATGAGTAAACCTATCACTTTGAACAAATCTTTTAACAAACTTTATTTTACACTAACTTTGAGAGATGGATTAAAACAAAAATAGAACAAACCCTACGGACTCCACTATGCATTACATGGAAAATCAAAATGATAAAAACAAAGGCATAAACTGTATCAGCTGCCCTCTCTTTGTAAACTAAATTGATCTTGCAATTGCTGTTTTCAATGCCACATGCTGGCTTAAAAAACATTTCAGAATTCACACATCACAGATTTCACACATGCACCACATTTCACTTGATAGGCTTTGACAAGCGGGTGGATCAAAGCAACTGGTTAACTTCAGGCAACTCCTCACACGTACATGTGTACATGCACTCCAAGTTCTGTGAAATTCACTTCAAACTCCCTTGAATGAATCTGCTCTTTACATGGCTGGCAATTTGAATTGTGTTGTGCTGCTCATGCATCTTTTTATATAAAACAACCTTTAACAAAATATGCTGGTGTCCCTTTTATATAAAACAATGTTTAACAAAATACATATATATGCTGATAGTTGCTGGCTGGGTGCTTATCACACTCAGATTTGGAATTGGCTGCGTTAAAAAAACAAAAGAAACTTTACCTAAAGGTGCTTTCAAAGTAACACTCTCACATTGAATACAGGTGCTTCTCTTAATATCCACACCTCGTCATGCACTTGAGGATAGATTTGAAGTTTGGGATTCCTTCACAATCTCTCACAAGTCCATCCTATTTAGATCCCAGAAATGCTGAAAGAAAGAAGCTGGAAAGTCATCAAGGCCGCAAGCCCCATCCCCTTTCAAATCAAATACAACTTTGTTAACTTCATCTAGTGAGATCTTTGCTAGAAGGGCTACAATATTGGCATTGGAGATCAGCTTGGGGATATTCTGTAAAAAGAGAGCATGCTCTTGATCTCTACTGACATTCTCCTCCTCTAGCATGGATTCGTAGGAGTCTAGGATAGCTTTCTTAATCTCTACAGATTTCTGTAGAATACACCCATTAGGAGTTTCTAGTTTGGTTATGGTACTGCCTTGCCTCTGCATTTTGCATGATAGATGGAAGAATTAGTATTCCTATCTCCCTCTTTTAGCCATTTCACTTGAGATTTTTGTTTCCAAAAATCTCCTCCTTGTTATAGAGATCCTCTAATTGGGAATCCAACTTTTGTTCTTCCCTTCTCTTGTTTTCATTGAGACCTAGCTCCATGATAGATTTTTTGAGATCCTTATGTTTTGTTCTAACTGATTCTTTTGCAGGAAGATATTTTGGAAAACCTCTTTATTCCAAACCTTGAATCTAGATTTGAGCAATTTCATTTTCTGTGAAAAAAAAACATCTTAGTTCCATATCTTTCAACAAGAGACGTTCAAGGCATATCTTTCCAGCTCTGGATGTTCAAGGCATATCTTTTTGAATTTGAAAGGAATCCTTCTAGGAATTTGATTATCATCTATAACTGGTGAGATGGGCTGATGATCAAACCCTGCCTCCACCAACACTTTCGAGTTGAACATCAGTTTCCTCTCCATCCATTGAATAGATATCAGGAATCTATCAAGTCTCTCTGCTATGTGAGAGTCTCCTTTTCTTCTATTTGTTCTGGTGAACGAACCATTTTGGGGTGGGTTCTATGAATGCACCGAAGCTACTTCCTTCCTGTGGGGCAAAGCAAACCCCCTTGCCTTTTCGAGGAGTTTGTTTTGGCATTAAAGTCTCCTACAACAATCCATTTTAGAAACCTTTGCGATTGTATCAAGTGTTGGATTTGGGACTTGCACTTTCTTTATCTTGGATCTGGGACCATAGACATTGATTAGACGAAAATCTTTGAAAGGATGTTCATTGTGAACAAGACAAGCTTGCCGATGGTCTATAGAAGCTAACTCAGAGATAGAAATAACTTGAGGAGTACAGAGAATGCCATTCCTTTAGAATAGCTGATAGCATTCCTAGAGATACCAATCATATTTCTTTTCAAACAGGGGAAGAATTTATCGTCCTGCAGCTGTACCAATTTGATTTCTTGTAAAAGCAAGATATCTGGATTACACTTTTCCAAGCAACATCTGAGAATTCTTCACTTGTGGAGGGCATTGAGGCCCCTAATATTCTAAGAGATCAACTTCATTTACAATATTTTTGCTTCTTGGTACCTGCTAAGATGTCCTCCAATTGGGATTGATTACTAGCAACTATATCTGCCATAGCAAAACTTTGGATAAAATCATGTTTGGAAGGTCTGCTTGCCTTGGTGGTACGAGAATCTCTTTTTCTTCTATCTTGAATTTTGCGCTTTGGTGGAGGGTTAGTCCCTCCTTGATCTGAACTTGAATCCTCCCTTATCACCTTATTCTTTATGGGCTCTTCCCGATTGTTGTCCTCATTAAGGATGATGCCCTTTCTCTGCCTATCTTCTAACCACTTTTTCTTTTTCTCATCTTCAGAATTGTAGCCTGGTTTATTCAGGAGTCTTTCCAAAACTCCTTTAAAACCGTATCCTTCCAAGAGATTCTCTCCTTTATCTCACTCCTAGAATTGAGTTTTAGGGATAAATTCTTCATCAACTTCCATCTCTTTTGGAATTCCTGCCTTCTGCATGTTACCTTTATCAATTGTAGCAGTCCCACTTTTTACAGTTTTATTTCTACCAGTATTCCTTCGTTTTGGCTTGATGAAGCTTAATTCATCCTTGCCTTCTTCCAGGTCTGTCTTCTTTTGCATGTCAGCCTTTTGCCATGAAGGATATTTTCTGATTAAGTGCTCATACTCATGACAGGCCGTACATTTGAAAGGAATATTCTCATAATCTAGGCTTTGAACCCATTCCACCTCCCTTGCTTTCAAGGTAACGTTCTTTGGCAATGGCTTTGAGAGATCTGGTTTGACATAGATTCTAGCATAGATAGATAATCCTCCATGACAGGGTCTCAATGAATCATTTGCTCAGCCCAGCGAGTTGGCTATGAAATCAAAGACATATTTTGACCAAAATTGTTTAGGAGTGAAAAGGCAAATCCATAATAGAGCCGTGGTGGGAATTTTCTCTGTAGGCTTGAAGCCCAAATGCTAGTGCTTCATGAAGAGGGCGGCATCCCTGAAGAAATTAGGACCCCCACCAAAAATCTTGTCTCTATCCGATTCGTTGGCAAAAACAGCAATACAGTAACTTCTAGCACAAGATTGGATCTCCACCTCTCCACCGGGCTTTTAATTTTTCTTAACCCATCAATGCACTTCCTCCAAAGGAAGTTTAGTTCTCAAAGATCTACTTATCAAGCTTCTACCATGTAGAGAGGAAACATTCTTCTGAAATTCTGCATTGTCCAAACTGACAACAAGATTTTCCTCCAGGGCAAGAATACATTTTATCCCATAAGATTCAAAGCATATGCCATAAGCTGCAAAGGGGTTGTTATTTTATCCCACCTCTACCTGATTATCTCATATATCTGCTTGTAAATTTTTTTAGAGGGTCTAGTTCTTTTGACATGATGGTGTCTTTGATTTGCTCTGCCAGATATCACCTAATATTGGTTTATCTGTGTTATAGTGGCGAATGAGGGCATATATTGGCACCATGAAAGAGGGGGAATAGTCTACTTGAGCCCACCGATCATCATCAAGGATAATAGTCTTGATATTATTTGCTCTCTATGTTTGGAATTGCCTCCAAACTACCTAAACATCAGTAATCACCATGCTTTCTAAGACTTGTTTCACATTAACATGCTTTTTAAGAACAATGTAATGTGTGGCAACGTAAGTTTCAACCATCTTCAATTTTAAAGAAATGGAGTTAAAAAATAATATTTCAAAAACAAATCCTTTATGGCATTTTATAAAAATGATTTGTTTCAAAATTCAAAATGTAATTGAGAATTTAGAGAAGTCATCTTTAGTAGCTCCAACTTAGTGAATTTTCTATGTGGCTTGTGACATGATGAATTTCTTTGGCCTCTTCATAAATCTTTGTATTCATTGGATTTTGCGATTTTTTTGCAATGTAAAGTTCAAAGAATGAATTGCACAAGGAGAATTGAATCATTGAGAGGCAATGAATGAATTTTATTATGGAGTGGCAATTAATATATCCAAGAGAATAATCTGTTTGAAAGAGGAAACTGATTAACCACCAAGCCAACTACTTAATGTTAATAATAATAAATTATTATTATTAACATATTACAATGATATAATAATAATATATTCCAACACCCCCCTATTAACCCATTTGCTCAAGTAAACAAATCAAGAAAGTTCAAAAAGCTTCGAACTTGACTCCTGCTAGAGATTTGGTAAAGATGTTAGCATGTTGTTCTTGAGTGGAACAATACTGGGATTGAATATTCTGTTGTTGGACATGTTCGTGGATGTAGTGGCATTAAACCTCAATGTGTTTAGTGTGCTCATGAAAAACAGGATTTCAAACAAGCTTCAACACACTTTGATTGTCATGGAATAGAATTGTAGGATTGTCTTAGGAACGCCTAGGCTTATCAAGATGTGACGTAACCATATTTCGCTTCACAAATAGCTCCATTTGTGGTGCAATATTTTGCCTCTGTGGAAAAGCGAGCAATAGTGGCTTGCGTTTTGCTCCCCCATGATATTGGACCAGATCCCAAAAAGAAAATAAGGCCTAAAGTAGACTACCTTTCGTCCAAAGAACTTGCATAGTTTGCATCCGTGTATCCTTGCAAAGAAAAATATTTAGTTTGTTTGTATTCCAGGCCATATGTCTATTGTGCCACAAATGTATCTCAACACATGTTTTGTTGCTTTCCAATGGGAAACCTTAGGTTCCTGCATAAACCTCAAAAAATAACTGATAGCATAGCTGATATCTAGCTTGGTGTAGGTCAAGTAAATGAGACTTCCAATCAGTTGATGATAAAGAGTAGCATTCACCTAGGGTGATGGATCATGTTGGAAAAGTTGCAATCCTATCTCCATGGGCATTGACATGGCCTTGCGATCTTCCATCTTGAATTTCTCAAGCAATGTCTTGGCATATTTCATTTGAGGTACAAAAATCTGATTTTTCTTTTGCTACACTTCAAATCCAAGACAATCATGTAGAAGCTTGAGATTTGTCATGTGAAACGATCATTTGAGATCAGTCTTTGTTGCTGCAATCATTTGCAGAGAACTCCCTAGATTGTTGACATATACAATTAAAATCACAATCTCCCCCTTGTTCTTTGAGGTACAGATTGGGGTCATATGGATTCTTGGTGAACCCATGTTGGAGAAGATGCTCATCGATCTTGAAATACCAGGCTCGGGGTGCCTACTTCAGACCGTAGATGGATTTCACAAGTCTACACAGGGTTTTCTATCGTCAAGGTGCAATATAGCCCTCAGGTTGAGTCATATAGATTTCTTCTTTGAGATCTCCATTGAGAAAGGCATTCTTGACATCCATTTGATGAACTTGCCAATCAAACTGCACTACCATTGCCAAAATCATTCGGATAGTCTTGATCTTTGCCATGGGGGCAAAGGTTTCTTCATAGTCAATGCCTTCTTTTTGAGCATAGCCCTTAGCCACAAGTTGGGCTTTGTACTTGTTGATGCTATTTTGTGCCTTGTATTTAATCTTAACACCCATTTGCATCCAATAGCTTTCTTCCTTGATGGAAGATCAACAAGTTCCCAAGTGTTGTTCTTAAGCAATGCCTGATATTTTGCATCCATGGCATCTTTCCAAGGTGGTGACTCAAGAGCTTGGTTCACTGTTTCTAGTTCAAAATTCCGTGCATATAAGAGCCAAATTTACTTCTTGATGAGACTTGCTACGAGTCTTTGGCCTAGAAGCAGACTTATCTACGATTGCATCTATCTTTGCATCCTTCATTGTGGTATAATATCACTAAGGAATCTTTTTGTGCACAATAGTTGAGGATTGAGGTGGAAATAGAGGTGGAAATTGGTCCATTGGAAACAAAGTTTTTCATGCTTCTTCATCTGGTTTTGCTCTATGGTGAGTGTCATCAAGTTCCTCATCTTCAGGCTCAAAAATTCTAGGTGTTTGGTGACTGACAGGTGATGGTAAGGAAGAGTTGTTGCATCTTTTTTCCTCATCAAAAACATCCCTACTGATGTACACCTTTGTAGCTAGATCCATAAGTCAATATCCCTTTGACTTTGAATTGTACCTAAGAAAGCACTGATCCTACATATTGCGATCTTGATTTTTGCTTGAACCACATATATTTTTAAAAAAATTAATGATTTAAGCCTAAAGGGGTGCCATCTAAGGGTGTTAGAACAAACCCCCTTACATCAACCCCCTTTGATAGAACCTGTTGGGTCCCAAAACCATATCTCCACTTCCTAGGACGGAATCACACTCACAAGGCTAGGGCTATCGTCATGCAATCTTAATCAGTCCATCAACAGAACGTGGAGGGTTGAAGGTCAACTCTATGGTAGTGGGTTTCATCCCTTGCACTTCGATCTCAGCTAACTCTGGAGGGATATTCCAAGGGGTATACTTTAACAGGTATTGAGTTCAAACAAAATGAACAACTAAAAACCAATGAACAACCAAACCCAACCTGTTATCTTGATCCCAAAATTGTCACTGAACCAAGAACAACTGGCTGTCACAAAAACTCTATATAGCTGATACAAACTGTGCAAGTATACATGCACATAAACGATGGTCCTCCCCCTAAACCACTGGTATATGTTTATTTGTTTTAAATGGTGTGAGATTGGTCTAATGGAGCCAAGACTAGTGCCAATTCAATTGGGCTACAAAGTCGCAAGTAACAGACAAGAAAACAATGGAAAGGAAACAAAGAAAAAATGATCTAAGCAGAATGCTATATCAGATCGCAAGTTTTGTGCATCAAACATACTTAGTTATCTAGTATGAACTACATGCATTCAAATGGAGAGAACAAATGGCAATTACAAAGCTTGTAATATATTTAAAATGCTCGCATTTTCAAATGTCCAATACAAACTTATCAGCAAATGTGATAAGAGGAAAACCCTAAATGCATACAAACAAACATGGAGACATTATCTATGCAACCCCTACAACACACTATTCTTCATCTGTGTCACTGCTCTATTTCTTCTTTGCAATTGGACATGGCATGATTTGAAGCCCTAGAAACATTACTGAACCTGCATAGCCTCCAATTGCCACTAGAGAACCAACCCTTTGAAATGAGTTTCAATCTTGTATTTATAGCCCTGACAACACGGATCTGAAGATGGAACGGGCGGGAAAACTGTAACATCCCCACCAACTACAATAAATACATCATTTTCAACCACCCATTTCACATTAATGGTGACCTGGTATGGTTCTGTGTCCATCTGGAAGTCGTATGAGACTGTCGCTTTCCATTTTTACGCCTTTTTGAAGAATTGTGGGAATTCGAGGGGGTCCGGAAGCGGGAATTTTGGGGTGTTCCGGACATGTCCAAACCTAGGCAAAACCTCCGCAAAAGATAGGGAAATAAAGCGGGCGAAACTTTTAAGGACATTAGGATACATCGTGATGAGTACGAGATCAGTGCAAAAGAGGACAAGGGTCTGGCAGAAGAAATGTGGAACACTGGAAAAGCGGGCCAAGAAGGGGGTTCGGGATATCCTGAGCCACATGGAAGTTCTGCTAGAGAGGACAAGGAGAAAGCGGAGTAGAAGAGGGAGCGGGGAATTAAGGGGGACAGGGATGTGTCCTGACCCATGGGAAAGTCCCGCAATGTCCAAGAGTGGGCAAAACTTCTGCATTTTGAAGGGAGTCAAAGTTCCGCAATTCCTAAGGGGGTCCAAACTTCTGCCAAGGATAGGAAAAGTTAGAAAAACTTAGGATTTTTTGCAGAATTCAGGTAGGTATATACATAAAATATAACATTTAAGTATAAGTTTACATTTTGTCTTTCACATTTACTTTCTTATACTTTAAGTTATATTTTATGTATATACTGTTAGGATGTTTGAGAGTGGTTTCAGATCCATAGGATTTAAACTGCAGATTCTAAGATTTGGAGGATTTTGCAGATTTCAAACTTAGTCAAATTTCAGGGGAGATAGCACTAGACACCAAACAACACCAGACACACAAAATGAGGTGAATACACAGGAACCTCTTAGGAAAATTTTGATGAATTTGGCATGATGTTGCATATATGAGGCTTGAAAATAGGAGTCCCAACAAAACCCCCTACGCTTAAGTCAAACCCTCGATGGAGTCTTCTATGCACTTATCAAAATGATGACAAAAAGTAATTTGCTTCACCTTTTGGGGGATCAAATGAAGTTATTTGGAAATGCCATTTTGTAAGTATGTAGTCCGTAGTATTATCTTTAAAAAAATTATAATATGTATTATGTTTTCTTTAATATTATATTTTTTTAAAATTTTATAATGAATGTAGGTCCATTATGAAAAAACAATGACCTCTATTCAAGACACTAGGAAAAATTACAAACATTGTTAGAAAAATATCAAAAAATGCATTGCACTCCACATAGATGTCTTTGTTTCAATGAAAAAAGAAAAATAATTTTGATATATATGCTATAAGAGAAATGTGGTACAAAATAATATAGGTTTGAAGTTTTTGTTAGTACTAATTCAAAAATCAATAATAAATAAAATATTTAATAAAAAATTTCCAAAAAAAATCCATGCACTAGACATTGGAGTTAATGATCTAATTCTAATAATCATGGAAATTTTTTATTTGTAGTGAAAGTTATGCATTATGGAATAATGCCATTCAATAAAAAATAATAGAAAAATAAAGTGATTGAAAAATAAAAATTAAAAATAGTATAAATAATTTAATAATTTTAAAAAAAAAATTATAGCTTGAATCTACATAGAAAATGCCACAACTCATTAGTTTACATCATTCTTAAATTCTTGATTGTTTGTTTCCTATAATTGACACAAATTGAAAAATGCTGATTTTGAGCATCTTAGTTAGGTTAAAAAGTGGTACACACTATTGTGCGATCACCCAAAAATACATTTTAAGGACTTTTCATCGAACTTTGCCCTTTGCACTTTGTAATGTGCATGAAGGCTGTACACCCAAACACTTTGAGATGTGAAATTGAGGGCTTTTTTTTGGTCCATGCTTGTTCAAGAGTGATGTTTTCAAGCACTTTGGTGGGTGCCTGATTCAACAAGTACATAGTTGTATGAACCGCTTCAGCTTAGAATGCATGAGCCATATTTGCATCCTTTAACATACATCACACCATTACCACAATAGTACAATTATGCCTCCCAACAACACCATTTTGTTGAGGTGTGTATGCAATGGTCAATTGTCTTTTGATACCATGTTGTTGAAGGTTGTTTGAAAACTCCTTGTCGGTGAATTTCCTTTCTAATTTGAGTGGATGGCCTTGAGGGAGTGACCAAATGATTGTTCTGCAAGGGCTCAAAATTCTGAGTTTTTCAAACGCTTGATCTTTGCGAGTCAAGTAGTAGACCCACATTTTTCTGGAATAATCATCCACAAAAAGTAGAAAATAGCGGGCATGATTATGATTGGGTGTCATGGTTCCACATAGATAGGTGTGCACCAAATCCAAGGGACTAGAGGCTCGTGTTTCTATAGTAGGAAAAGAAACTTGATGTTGCTTCTCAACAAGATAGTTGGAGCAAAGAACTTCGGTTTTCTTCATGGGGGGAAGTCCTCGCACCATGTATCTTTTACTCAATGCAAGAAGGTAGCCTAAATTGAGATGAACAAATCTTCTATGCCAAGGAGTAGTGGATGAATTGGTTTTTACTACAAGGACCATGTCTTCATTAGTGACATCAACCAATTGAAACATTTTTCTGACCCGTGAGGCACGAGTAACTTCTCCATTGCAAGTCTTGTCTCAAATGAGACAAAGTTTCTTAGCATTATGTCATCAAAATCAACCTTCAAGTTGTGCTCTAGCAATTGACTTACTAATAAGAGGTTCTTTGTGAGTCCTAGAACATATAAAACCTTTGTAAGGTGACACTTGTGAGTCTTGAGTGGTAATGAAATATCCCTAATACCCTGTACTTCATAGGATGTATCATCATCAAAGGAAACTTGCCCATATGAAGTTGATGGGGTGAGGTTGTAGAACTATACTTGTTGTCCTGTCATGCTTCTGGATGCACTAGAATCAACATACCATATAGGATTATTAGAAGTGGAAGCTCGAGCCTTTGCAGCATACATAAAATCTTCTCATCAGAATCACCTACCATGTTGCTTGTTGTGCTTTTTTTGCCAATGAGGATTCTTCTTCTTGTCCCCTTAATGATGCTTTGATGGCTTTTGTTGGCTAGATTCTCTATGGGTAAAGGAATTTACTAGCATGTCATGTCCCCTTCTTGTTTTAGTCAATTCCAACATGTTTGGAGCATTCCAAGATTCTTGGAGAAGTTCACAAACCTTGGAGAGCTTCATTTTTGGAGGTTTCGTATTTCCTGCTTTATTTTAGCTAGTAGTTTTCGTTAAAATAATTTGATTAGCTTATTTTCGTATTTTCTGTAGTTTAGTGTGGGGAGCGGGAAATAAATTAAAAATAATAATTAAAGTTGGTCTTTATATTTATTTGTCTTAGCCTAGCTTTGAAAAAGACCACTTTATTATAATTAGGCTGCCTAAATGGGGCAAATAAAACCTTTTGTAATGTTAAGTTATTTCTTTTAAGTTGGGCGGGAAATTACAAAAGGTAATTTAAAATTAGGCTTTTAGGGCAAAAAGTAAAAAAGTATTATTTTATTTCCCTCTTGTGCCTATAAAAGGAGGATAAGGGCTCATTTGGAAGTATTCCATCTCTTCTACAAATTTATTATTTGAGTTTGAGCTTTGTGCCCAATTTCTTGCCTGAAGGATGAAAACCTTTAAGGCCTCCCGAAGGATGAAAACCCTAAGGCTGCTCGAAAGACGAAAACCCCGAAGGCAAATGGGATTGAGGACAAAAACCCTCCATTCCAGTTAAGGAATTTTATTGCAGGGATTCCCAGTGAGTTGAATCTGTTTGTATATTCAATTTATAGTGTGGAGATTTTTGTTGGTTTGGTATGTTCATATATTCCAGAAAATACAAAATAAAAAATTGTGTGTGTGATTTCAGAGTTGTGTGAATTTCTAGATTATATAATAATCTAAATATTATTTATGCTAATCATATTTTAAGCGATTTATGTGAAGGAGGAAGAACCCCCAAGCTAGTCGTACCATTTACAGCCAGTCGTACCATATTGTATGGTGTTGTTTTTATGTTATTTTAAAAAAATCTCCCAAAAAGATGCCGCCACTGCCTAATGCCCAAGTCATAGCAGATTTGAAGGGATAGAAAATGCGTTGAAAGTATAGAGTATTTCATATCTTTTGAAATGTATAGGGTGCTGTACTATTCGAAGAAGGGACCGTACACTTCAAGGTTTGCATTATATCAAGGGAAAGCTGTATTTACAACTTATTTTTGATTTCTGATCATTATTACAACAGCATGTTAGGTCTGAAAATTATTATTAGGGTGTAGATTTGAGCTATAAATTGTAGCTGATAATATTGTTAAAATCTGCCTTTGTGTTTACTAAAGATATGTACATGTATTGAACTCAAAAGAATAATCTGAGGTAGTCACTGAGCATTTCATTGTAAATATCTGGAAGGTTTACCACTAGATATCATAGCATTGTAATTTTCTGGAAGGTCATTTGTTGAAATAATCTACTCTTTGTGTTGCATTGTAAACAACGTTTGGATGGCATAGTCGCCAACGTTTTGCATTTAATTATCCACCATTTTTGGCACTGATCCAGATTGACTTGTTACTTAGTTTGGCTTGACCTGTTCTATAGTTGTGCATTTTTATTATATCCGCTTGTTGGGCATTGAATATAAAATTGGTCTTTGCTCCAAAGAATCATTATATCCATCAATTTGGTGTTGATTTGTATATTGGTCTCTGCTACCAGTTAGTTATTTATTATTCTCTGTCCACAATCTAGTTGTATGCTCACGCCTTGCCCACATTGGGAACTGGGTGATCAGAAGACTTGGATTCGCGTTGATTGCGAGGTTTGAAAAATTTTCTGGTGAATTTGGCTAACGGTTTCGGTTGGGACTTTACGGTGGTATCAGAACTGGTGATCTTGCTAGCCTATGTTGAAACTAAGCATTTGATGCAGAGCTTTATTTCGTATGTTTCCTAGTGATAGAGCTAATAGATACTATTAGAGGGAAATCAAAAAATAGTTTCAATTCCCTAAAAATTGTGAAGCACAATTTTCATCCTCAGATTCGGGGGTGAAAGAGACTCCGATGGCAAAAAGAGAAAAGAGGACTCTTAATGAAGGGGATAGAACAAAATTGCAACTCAATGCTCTCATTTAGGATCCACAATAGTTGACTAATTTGATAACCCAGATGCTGCAAAATATGAACACTAATAGAGGCAGTCGGAATCATAATGGTGAAGCTAGCAACTCAACAAATAATAACAGAAATCATAGCAACATTAGAACTATGATTGGATTTGTAGTCAGACCTCTTATACCGATGTTCTTGACTAGAGAAGAAGCTTCTGAAGGTGATGGGGAGCAGCAGAATGTTGGGGAAGGTTACTTAGACTTTTTACATGAGTATCAATCACTAGGAGATGGTTTCATGCAACAATGTCATTGCCTAATTTCTGTCAATTGAAATTGAGGAATCGTCCCAAAAAGGAGAAAAGTAACCATGACCAATATTTGCAACGAAGGTGAGGTAAGGTGTCCATACCCACCTACGACGGTTCAAACAAGTGTACAACTTGAGCTTGGATCCAGAAGTTGGACACTTATTTTTCTTTGAATCCAATGTTTGAAAATGAAGCAATCAAATATGCAACACTTCACTTAGATGGAGTTCCCCATGAATGGTGATATCACGGAATGATAACACAAGGTCATAGTTTGATAGATTCATATGTGGAATTCAGTCAAAGACTAATTGATAGATTTGATTGGAAGGATCTAGAAGTTCATTTCAGAGAGCTGACCCAACTTAAACAGTATGGTACAATGGAGAATTATGTGACCGATTTCCAGAAGCTTTCCATAATGGTACTTGACATCTTAGAGAGAAGTTTGATTATGCTTTTCATTGAGGGATTAACCGAATCTCTCAAGGGGTTGGTTAAGGCCTTTGGACCTCCTTCTCTACAAGAGGCCATTAAGAGGGCCTTGGCACTAGAAACCTCTATGCCAAAGAATAAGTTCTAGAAGAAGACTTTCCCTCCCAAGAAGTCTTTTCAAAAGAATATACTTAAGCCCAAGAATCTAACATCAAGGCAAGACATGGAGGTGAAGAATGAATTGAGAAGGAAGAAACTTTGCTTCAATTGCAAGGAACCTTGGTCACAAGGGCATAAATGTCTTGGGAAAGGACAAGTGCACTACATTGAGGTAGTGTCTGATGATAAATGAGGAGTTGATGAACCCGAGCCACAGAGTGAAGAAGATGAAATTGTATTGGAGTTTGAAGAGGAAGAAGAAAAATCAAAAGAGGAGGAAGAAATTTTGGGAAGTACACTTGCAAAGCTCTCTAGTGCTCCCAAGTACAATTCTTTCCGAATCTGTGGAGTTTTGCGAGGACAAAGAGTCATTGTTCTCATTGACACTAGTGCAACTCATAATTTCATAGATGAAGGATTGGTGGCGAAGCGAGATCTCAAAATAGAAGACGTCAAAGGTTTCAATGTTATGGTTGCCGATGGATTCACCATCTAGTGTACCAAAAAGATCTCTCAGTTGAACCTTTCTTTGGGAGGTTATGATATGAAGGATGATTTTTATGTGGTCAACATAGGAGACATAGATATGGTATTGTGTATTCAGTGGTTGCATTCATTGGGTGAAATCACTCAAAATTTCCAAACCATTGAGCTGAAATTTCAATCTGATCGAAAACAAATGGTACTTTGTGGAATCACAAATGGGGTACCGAGGATTGTTTCTGCAAAGAGAATGGAGAGAAATTTTTTTCATGGACAAGTAGCATGGGCAGCCCAGTGCTTACTGTTTGTAACAAACTCTCCAAAAGGCAAAAGGGAATACCATGTGGATGTGTAGAATGTTTTGGAAAAACACAAAAAGGTCTTTGGTGACATTCCTCTAGGGAGACTGTCTGACAGAGGTTTTGAGCATGTTAGAGTTGGAGGAGGGCACCAAACACATCATCACAACTCCTTATCACCATCCCAGGAGGCATAAGGAGGAGATTGAAAAAACAATCAAGGAACTTTTGGATATGGGACACATTAGGCCTAGTTTGATTCCTTTCACTTTTTTTGTAGACCTTGTGAAGAAGAAAGATGACACAATGAGGATGTGCATCGACTACAGAGTTCTTAACAAAAAGACTATCAAAAATTGATACCCAATTCCTAGGATCAATGAATTGATAGATGAGCTTCATAGAGCGGTGTATTCCTCAAAAATAGACCTTAGATCGGGTTATCATCAGATTCAAGTCCGAAAGATATCCACAAAACGGCTTTCAAGTGCCACTATGAATTTCTGGTCATGCTGTTTGGTTTGACAAATGCTCAGCAACCTTCCAGTCATGCATGAACCAAGTTTTCAACAAATGATTGAGGAAGTTTCTCCTTGTTTTTTTCAATGACATTCTCATCTACAATAAGACTTGGGAGGAACACCTAAGGCATATTAATGAGGTGTTGGGAATCTTGAAAGCACACTCTTTTTGTGAAGGAGTCAAAATGTGAGTTTGCTATGACAAAGATTTTATAGTTGGGGCATGTCATCAGTGCAAAGGGAGTGCAAGTGGATATGGAGAAGATCAAAGCTATACGGGATTGGCCTCCCCTGAGCACTTTGACACAACTGCGAGGATTCTTTGGCCTCTGTAGTTACTATAGAAGATTTGTTGAGGGATTCTCTCAACTGGCCGCCCCCTTAACATATCTAACAAAGAAGGGAACTTTCACATAGAACGAGGCAACACAATGGGCTTTTGACAAAATGAAGGAGGTAATGAGCTCGTGTTTTGTGTTAGCTATTCTTGATTTTTCCCTTCCCTTCATTTTAGAATGCGATGCTTCTGGAGAAGGGATTGGAGCATTGCTTATGTAGAATAAGCACCCTATTGCTTTTGAGAGTCGTAAACTCAAGGAGGTTGAAAGACGATTTTCGATTTATGATAAGGAGATGTTGGCCATTATGCACGCATTGGCCAAGTTCAGGCAATACTTGGTGGGTGGTCAATTTGTGGTCAAAATTGATCACAATAGCTAGAAGTATTTTCTTAGCCAGAAGGACCTCAACGAAAGGTAACAGAAGTGGGTGAGTAAACTTCAAATATATGATTTTGACATTGATTATGTTAAGGGAAAGAAAAATGTTGTTGCTGATGCTTTGTCCAGAAAACCAACATTGTGCTCGATGTCTCACATTTCAGCTGATTGGAAGGTTGAAATTTCAGCAGAATATGCTAAGAATTAGTTTGTAACTAATGTTTTAGAATGGAAGCTATTGAATGACAGGTACACTGTGTTCAATGAACTCATTATTTATAAAGGAAGAATATATTTGCTGCTAGAATCAAGGATGAAAAGCAAGATATTAAGGGCTATACATGATACTGCCTTGGTTGGCCATTCGGGATATTTCAACACCTATAAGCAAATCCGTGAGAGGTTCTCATGGAAGGGACTTAAGGATGATGTCCTTAGCACATTAGAGAATGTCTTCTTTGTCAGTAGAACAAAACTAAGCAAACATTTCCTGTTGGTTTGTTGCAACCCCTACCCATTCTAGAACAAAAATGGGAGAGTATTTCGATGGATTTCATCGCTGGACTTCCCAAAGTCCAAGGTAAGGATTCCATATATGTTGTTATGGATAAACTCACAAAATATGCATATTTCTTTGCTATTTCTTCAGATTTTAAGGCATCCCAAGTTGCTGATTTGTTTTTTAGAGAAGTGTTTAGACTTCATGGGTTGCCCAGAAATATCATGAGTGACATAGACGGTTTTTGAGCTTGTTTTGGCAAGATCTCTTTCATTTGACAGGAATTGAGTTCACATCTAGTATTAGCTACCACCCCCAAACAGATGGTCAAAATGAGATTGTGAACAAATGGGTGGAAGGCTACTTGAGGAATTATGTTGTCGGTCATCAGAAGGCATGGATCAAATTGCTCCATCCGGGGGAGCACTGTTATAACACCACTTATCATGTCTATTGGGATGACACCATTTTTGGCTCAATCTTTTGTTGACTTTGGTATTTCTGACAGTAGGGTTCCTGGAGCAAGAGATTTGGTGAGCCAAAGCCAAGAAATGTTAAAGACTCAAAAATAACATCCAACAAGCACAAAATCAATAGAAGATGTATGCTGATCATCATAGAATAGAGAGATCATTTGAGGTTGAAGATTTGGTGTTTGTAAAATTGCAACCATACAAGCAATCTTCTCTCAAGGCAAGTGGATACGAGAAACTTAAGCCTTGTTTTTATGGGCCATATCGAATCCTAAAGAGGGTGGGTAAAGTTGCCTATGATTTAGAATTCCCTGAGGAGAATAAGATTCATAATGTGTTGTGTCATATCTCAAAAAGGCACTTGGAAAACATATTGTTCCTTCAGTGGAGTTGCCTCCATTAGATGAAGGCAAATCGATCTTGGTTCTAGAAGCAATTGTGGATGTGAGGCAAAGGAAGTTGAGAAACAAAAGTATCATTGAGTACTTGGTTCGATGGAAGAATCTTCTCGTAGAAGATGTAACATGGGAAGGCCCATAGATTCTGGAGCATTCGAGTTTACAATTATTTGAGGGCAAGCAATTTTGAAGGGGGGCGGACTTGTCATGTCTCCTTTTCGTTTTAGTCAATTCCAACATGTTTGGAGTGTTCCAAGATTCTTGGAGAAGTCCACAAACCTTAGAGATATTTTTTTTTGGAGGTTTCGTATTTCTTGCTTTATTTTAGCTAGTAGTTTTTGTTAAAGTAATTTGATTAGTTTATTTTCATACTTTCCGTAGTTTAGTGTGGGGAGCGCGAAATAAATTAAAAATAATAATTAAAGTTGGTCTTTATATTATTTGTCTTAGCTTTGTAAGAAGGCCACTTTATTATTATTAATTGGGCTACTTAAATAAAGCCTTTTGTAATGTTAAGTTTTTTTTTTAAAGTTGGGCCGGAAATTACAAAAGGTAATTTAAAATCAGGCTTTTAGGGAAGGTATTATTTTATTTCCCTCCTGTGCCTATAAAAGGAGGATAAGGGCTCATTTGGAAGGATTCCATTTCTTCTACAAATTTATTATCTGAGTTTGAGCATTGTGCCTAACTTCTTGCTCGAAGGACGAAAACCCTGAAGGTTGCTCGAAGGACGAAAACCCTGTAGGCATATGGGATTGAGGAGGAAAACCCTATGTTCTGGTTGAGGAATTTCATTTCAAGGATTCCCAATGAGCTGAACTTGTTTGTTCATTCAGTTTATGGTAGTGTGGAGATTTCTGTTGGTGTGGTATGTTCATATATTCCAGAAAATATAAAAAAAATATTGTGGGTGTGATTTCAGAGTTGTGTGAAGTTCTAGATTATATGGTAATTTGAATATTATTTATGCTGATCATATTTTAAGTGATTTATGTGGAGGAGGAAGAACCCCCAAGTTTGCCATACCATTTACAGCTAACCGTACCATATTGTATGGTGCTGTTTTTATGTTATTTAAAAAAAAATCTCCCAAAAAGATGCTGCCACTTCCTAATGCCCAAGTCATGGCATTAGGTGACCATTTTAGCACAATGAAGCCTCTGCAGCATTTACAAATATAGTTGTTTTGGCCTTTTATAAGGAAGCATGCAAAATAATTTCTAGATGTCCACCATGCAGTCAATCTAAACCTTCCTAAGGAAAAAAAAATTTCTACCAATGACTTCTAATTTCCTCTATACTTACTTTTGGGAACCCATATCCACGTACTTCATTAGTAAATTGTATATATGTTGTAGGTAGGTTTTCTAAAATGATTATATTCATTCCATGTGACAATTTTGGATGCCTCCAAAACTGCCAAATTGTTTTTCCAGATTATGTTAGGACATTTTGGCTTACCACTTACTATTATTTCTGAGTGTGACTCAATAAATCTCAATCACATCTTGAAAACCTTGTGGACACTTTTAGACTATGAATTGAGGTTCTCTACATCTTTTCACCTACAAACTGATGATTTTAACTTTTAAGTGATCTGGACTCTGCAATGCACCTGCCACATTTCAGAGAGCTGTTTTAAGCATCTTTGCTGACCTTGCCCATGACTCTATGGAAGTTTATATGGATGATTTCACCACTTATGGAGAATCTAATGAGGAGGCCTTGAAGAACCTTGAAAAAATACTACCTGTTCTTCTTCATGAAAGAGGGAACCTCTTCTACACCAATCAAGGTAGACATAATAGATAGCATCTATTTTTTGATCTTATTTGTTGATTAACCTGTCATGATATCTTTTCAAGGTAGTTAGCTAGGTAGTCAGCATCTATTACAATTAGAATAAGCAGTGGATCACTTATCTAAATGTGTTGCAGCATGGTTATAATAGAGCTATTCATTTCTCTACATGACACTCTCCATTTGAGGTTCGCTATGGTTATCAGCCTCTTGCTTCCTTTGAAATTCCAGTAGCTTTGCTCATAGCTTGGTCAGTTAATCAACAAAAGTTGCAAGCTAAGGCTTCTTTTCTGTCCACATTTGGCTAAAGTCTATGTACTGGTTCATGATACATTATTGATGGCTCAAGCAAAATACAAAGTTTGACCACTTAGATAAATAAAGATTTATATATCAACAACATTAAAAATTTGAACCTATTTGGTATGGGCACTATATCATTTTGCTGCAGCTTGGAGAAAATGATTTTAAGTTGAATCTTCCTTTTCAGCTTGGTATACATGATGTTGTGAACATAAGTCAACTTAAGCTTTATGCGGCACCCCATTTGGTTGAAGAGATTGTTATCTCTCATCCTAAGGACACTGTTCCAGCTTTTCAGACTTCTTTGGATGACGAGACTCTTCTTAATATCTACACATGCTCAATTAGGCGCAACTCTACTGTAATAAGCTACCCCAAATTTTTTTCAGATTTATACAATCTCTATCAAACAAGTTTAGCACAAGTATGCAACTAAATAGAACCTCCACACTTCTGATCACCAAGTTCCCAAATTGGGTGAGGTGAGAGCATATAGTGTTTTGGTTTACAAAATAAAGATTGTGCAACAAAGTAAGTACATTCATCTGCTAATGAGCAGGCATCCACTTATGCAGTGGGGATTCTCCACTTATTTAGTGGGTGGAAGTACAAGAAAGGTATACAATGATCATCCACTTGTCCAGTGGGAATTCACCACTTATTTAGTGGGTGAGATAAAAACAAGAAAGATAGATTTCCCATTGCTCCACACTGGCGGTAAATCATCCAGGGGTTATTATGTGTTTGTGCAACATAAAGAAAGATTACAAATGATACATCAAAGGGATACTACTTAAAATAACTCATGAGATCATCAAATCAGCAATGAGTAAGTCTTTGTAAATCACATGTATACCCTGCACAAATCATTAGTACCTCAGAACTCTGATTATGACGCTGTCCATAAAAGAAAGGCACTAAAGGCTCTGCTGATTAGGTCTGCGACACAAAACCAGACCTTTGCTATGCTGGAACAATTCAAACTTCATATAGAGGCATATAAACATCAAGTACCCTCATAAATCTGCCATACAACTGTCAATAACCCTGCAACACAAAACAAAATCAAACATAATCCATGATAATAAACTGTCCCAGCTGATAGTAATTTGAAGATAGTTTGACAATGACCAAAACTCAGAATTTCTGCCTTATGTCCACTGTACGAATGTCCCAGTCACATATGGAAAACACAAAGTGCCAAGATGGACCTCTAATCTTTTTCAAACACTGCAGCTCTGAATGACTGCCATTAAACACCCCAAAACTGTTCCTACAGCTCAAAACAAGTCAAACATGCATCCAAAAAAACCCATACATCTGCTGTATGGCACCATTATAGAGGAAGTACGGAACACCATCTAGAATATGATTTAGACCTCATAAAATCCTGTGAATACATGGAATTGCAGTGCTAGAGGATAGGAAAGAAGATCCAATCATTAGTTTTAAACAAACCCTTCATTAGAAATCACAATGAAGATTTTCTTCTCAGCAAGGTACGGCCCTAGGAGTGTACGGACTCTTCATGACATCAAGATCTCTGCTTAAAACTCAGTGAATTATATCAGCATTGAAGCGCCAACACTAGGGAGAATTAACAACATAATAATAGAAGCAAACTGATTTCAAAACACCCCTTAAGTATGGGTCGATTCTCTTGCTGGTACGGCCTATAGAAGTATGGCCAGCAAGGGAGCTTCATTTATTGCTACTCAAATGAAATCTGAAACACTTCACTTCTCCAATCAAACCAAAATCTCATATTCAATCTCATCTAAACACCAAATGAAACAATCACTCCAAACTCCATGAAAGCTCCATGTGATTTCTGTGTGAAATCACCATTACCAGCTAGGGTGGATGTTTCACCACCGAAACTGATCTTCCTCTAGAGGGTTTTCGTCTTCAAGAAGGTAGGAAGAACTCTCTAATTCCATCCCAGCAGTATTTCAGTACAAAATCCAAGCATGAGCCTCAACAATGAGCTCTCACTTCTCTTTTATAGGCACCTGGAGTTACACAAGAAATTAATTCTTTCTTGGAAATAATACTTTTTTCCACAAATTTATATTAAGTCCATTTTATCTCCACTTAAGTGCTCACTTTTAAGTGCCTAGATAAAAGAATATATTTTCCCCTTTCCAATGAGCTATAACACTTAAATACTTATTAATTATTTTCACCCTTAGGAACTTAAGTGAAAATAATAATCAAAATAGCTCATTAAATATTACTTTTTGCGGGAAATCCCAAACTTCACCCAACTGCCAAATAAACTGAACCATTAAATCCTGTAAGGTTTGGGATGCGAATTGATGTCTTCTGGGTGACTTTCCAAAAATAGACGGCTCCTCCAAGAATCTTGGAGAGCAAACCGGGAGCCCGATCAAACTTCCGGAAACATCATTGTAACCCTGGACATCCACTGAGCTCAATGCTATAGAAAAATAATCCATTTACACAAGCGAAAGCCATTTAACTATTCTGCAGACTGAACCACGACCACTCCAAGAACATTGGAGTTCTCCCAAACATGCCGGATAGCCTCCAAGAGACTAGGAACAAGCATAATGCGCACAAAAACATATGCGCCAAAAAAGGGACATTACATCTACTACCACTCAATCCAAGTGAATGCCCCACTTAGCATTTGAGCAGGAATGCACATTAGAAATTGGAGACAATGTCAAGCAAGGAGGAAATGATGATATAGTTGAATGGGCTAGTTGTATTTATTGTGTATTGTTATGTATTGCACGCATATCTATGCACTTGAAAAAGTTTACTTGTACATTCTTTGTATTCTTTATATATACATGGTAGTATAGTACAGACTCCAGAGTTTACAGTTGCATCAATTTTTGTGTGCATTTCATTGTTGCAATTTTTCTCATTCACCTATTCTGTTCATAGCCAAGCTCATTATGAAATTGCACACAAAACAAATGCCTTACCTATGTTGGAGAAAAAATGCTAGTAGAAAATGATCAAGTAATTGAAGCCCAGAAAATTAAATTCGTAAATTAAACACTTTAATTACCCAAAGGACGTTGTAGTAACACATACTTACAAATAGGATTGCTTTATGATAACCTACAGCTTTAATTGAAGTACTCCTGTATAGCTAAATGCTCACTGCACCCATCTTAAGTAATTTAAATGATTGTAGAAAATGTCTAATCATATGAACTGGAGGTACCTGGGGTGATTATTCAAGCATTTTATAGTATATTAAAAATATAAGTCAGTCCCATGGAAAACAACCTTTATAATATTGGATAAATCAACTTAGCACTTTTGAGAAAATAACTGAGGGAAACAGTTTTGTCAAAGATTGCCGTGCACACTTACAGCTTTACAATTTCTTATCAGCATTGTAAGTACTTTTACTTTATCTGCTGTCTCTTCTGAAAAATGTATTCTGTATTTGTCAGCTATTGGATACTTGGAGGCAAAGCGCGCGTGTGGTATCTTATTAGAATCAACTCCTGAAGTTCGGAACATATTTGGCCGGCTTTCAGGAGCTGCAGTAAGCATGTGCTTTTGATCACATTTTTTTACGTCTCTTATTGAATTGAGTGTTAAGCTTATTTCCTTATCAACATACTTTTTATTACCAGGGAGAATGGGATGGTATTGTTCGAGCTTTTGAGAAAGACTATCTATATCTTGGGGAAGCTGCACAAATTATAGTTCAAAATGTCAACTATGAACTGTATGACTTTTTCATCAGATATTATGATCTCATCTAGGAATTTAAAATTTTACTGCTTGGTTTTCTGATCCGTTGAAGTCAGATTTCTGAAATCAAGTTCTTTTATATGAAATTTCATAGTCCATATGAAAAAAAACATATTCAGAAAATTCAGCAACAGCTAGCAGACCTGGAACGAAAAGAAGCAGAGCTTAAAAGGAGTGCGGACATTTCAGCAATCAAATACCAGGAAGCTTGCCAGGAGCTGGGACTGCAGGTTTTCTTCAGGCTTTCACCATGTTAGTTTAGATAACAAGTATTGCTTTTCTAAACATTTTGGGGATTAGACTCTCTTATTCTTTAAGTATTTTGTAGTTATCTGCAGTCATCTCAACCTTGCACATACATCTGATTAATGTATCAAAGGTTTCATGTTCTGCTAGAACTGTCGTACACTTTCTAATTGAAATGATATAACCTTATTACACTGTTGTTCTTTGCTGCACCTGATATATATTTCAGGTTGAAATGATATAACCTTATTACACTGTTGTTCTTTGCTGCATCTGTAAAGATATATATTTCAGGATCTTTACCGTTACATAACCATAGGATATGTTGAAGAACATCTGTGGATCATGCCTATTAAGACCAAAGTTCATGGTCCTAATTTGACTTAGATTGCCTCAATATTGCTTATGGCTTGAGCCCATCACATGTAATGACCAAATCCCCTAAAAATAGTGCATATTTTAAAATAAGTTTCATTACTATTAATTTTTCTCCAAGTTTTGGGATAAGGAGGATACAGGGACATTGGGGCATGGTTTCAGGGATGGCAAAATTTTTGCTGAATTTTGGAGATGGGAGGGGGGGGGGATGGCTGTTAAAATAAGTTAAGCAAACTAAAAGCAGCTGAAATTTAAAAAAATGAATACAATGTGTTGAATTTGCAATGACAATCCTCATCCTTTTAGCTTTTTAGGGCCTTTAGCATCCCCCCCTAAAAAGTTACATTTTGAAAACTTTATAAGCACCAAATGGAGCAGGCTGTCCAGTCTTGAAAAATGGGTATGTCGCCTCCAAGTCCATTAAGTCCTTAGGATGTACCCTGGACCTCCAAGGACGTTCCCTGTGCAATGGTGATTACTATTAAGGAAAACTACTTTATTACTTAATATCCCATTCTTTACTTTCACTCGTCCCAATATAACTGTCTTTGTTAACTCCCTTGTAGGATTTCCAACTATTAGGTAATGAAAAATAGTTTGGGTAGTTCATTTTAAAAGAAACATGATTCCTTTTCGAGAAGAGTTGCCACTTGGGACTCCATTCAATTAACATCCTCTATGTGGTTAAAGGTTTTACTACTCATAATATAAGTCTAGCGTCGTAATGCCTTTCAAGCCTTGTTGATTCATACTCATAAAGATAAGCCTACTTTGGGTTTTAATTTTTTTTATATTTCATAATAGTTTACTAAACAGGTTACACTTTGTAATGTCCCTTTCTAGAACATTTCTTATTTTTGCCCTAAAACAATAATCCTAACTCAAATGATAATTGCATTAAATTTATAAATATGACTTTATCTAAAATTCTGAATTTTATTATAATATTCAGATTTATAACTTATGCAATAATTCTGAAAATAGAACTTATCTTGATTTTCTGCTATAAATTTCCTTCCAATTTGCAGCTTTTCTCATTGAATGATTGTCCCTAATATCTACCCAAATTAGGGGTTTTCGTCCACCAACTTGCTAAGAGAAGTTAAGGGGTTTCGCCCTTAAATCTCTCAATTTACCTTGGAGGGGCTTCGTCCTCTTTGGCTGTAATATTCACTTGTAATAAGTCATAATATTCATTCACAAATTGGTGCCTTCCTCTCATTGAAATGACTTCCCTTTTATATCTTATTGTTGAAGGAGTCACAACCTTTTCCATACAACCACTGCCCTTTTGTAAATTATAATTTAATTTTAATTTGACTATGCTTTATTCCAAATCGCTAGTATGAAACTAGTGTCACTTTCCTTAAGTATTATCTCCATCTTATATGATATTGGCACCACTTTCCATTTCCTTTAATCGCCTTAATCATTTTCTTATGCAACTTCTTAGTTGGCGGTTAGGAAAATATAATCTGGTCACCTGGGTGGGGTCTAGCATTACTCAGGCGGGGGCATGACACAATATGTAAGCCATTAAGGCTATATTAGACTTCAGACACATACATCTCTTACAAAACACTAATGCAACACAAAATTTTTCCATAGCAGAATCAAAAGCACCTAGAAGACACCTACTAAGAATCGCTATCTTTTCTTATATTTTCAGCATATTAACAGACTAATATTAAAGTTTCAGTGTGACCAAATCTCTGTCCATCTATTACATATATTATTAATTATTTAACCCTTTCATTCTAAGTATCAAGTATTTCAATTGTTATTGGTGCAGGCCCTTCCATATTAGCAGAAAACCAACGTTCGAGGGTTCTCTTCTTCATCTGGCAACACATTGTCCTGCACATTCAAAATTATGTTACCAGCACTATCAACAATAAAATCAGGATTAACATATCCACGAATTTGTTCGTATTCATGAGGGCCTCATCACACTCGCTTTCCATATCTTTCCATATCCGGCCACTACTCTGCATGCAATATATCAGTTTTGTGCAGTGTTATCACTCCATTGTCTAACAGTTTGTAGAATTTATCCTTAGAGATCTTCATAATTACAGTAACCTGCAAAACAATAGAAATGAAAGTGAATTCACTGCAAGAGTCCATAAGGTACTTTCTTTTGCCCTGAAACATTTCATCATTCTTAGCTCTCCATATGTGTCATAAATTTTAGTTCATAAGATAAGCCAAACTTTATTTAATTATTTTATTAAAACCTCTGATGTATCCAAAAATAATTGCATGCCAAGAAAAAGCTTGTTTATCGTCCCAGTGCATAACATCGCATAAAAACATAGACCAAATATTCCTTGCAAATTGACACTCAAAGAAAATATGCACAATAGACTCATCAATACTGCAAAAAGGACACTCATAAGGGACAATACCAACAACATTCAGCACAGACTTAACAGCAATTTTTTTAAAGATCAACAACCATCTAAAGAATGATTTCTTTGGTTCTAACCATGTGAACAAAATATGGTTCAAAATAGGCTTTCAGTCTCTGTTGGAGATTTTGCACTTCCACATATTGTTCAAGGAATCAACTATCTCTTGGGTATCAGATAGCATTAAATAAGTCTTTTTAATTGCCACCTTAATGAGAGGAGATCCATCAACCCATTCTTGAATGATTTAATTACCACACATAATTTTTTTGTTGTAAACTCTCTTTCCAAGTCAAGCGCTACATCATTATCAACTTACTTTGGAATAATCTTCATACATAAGTTCCTAGCTTCTTCATTCTTGCTATTATCGCATTTAGAAGGAAACAACCCCTTATAGAAATTAATGAATGCATTCTTGAGATCCCTAGGATTATCAGTTAGAATGCCTCCAATTCAAATAGGCCCAATCAATTCTTTAGCAAATTTGGCTTTCAACATGCTAAAAAATTACTTAGTTCCTTTATTATCTTTAATCCAAATAACTTCGCCTCTCCTGGGCTAAATTACTTATGGCATCTTCAATGATGCTTCGCATCAGCCAGTTTGTTTTGAAGATCAATGTTATTAGGATTTCTCTGAATTAGCTCTTCAAATTATATCATTTTTTCTTCAAAAGTTCTGCCTTTCTTCCTTCTGTCAAGAGCTTTGTTTTTCCCCATAGCACATAAAAATATTTTCCAGAAGTTAGTCATTGTATACCAGAATTCAATGGCTGACTGAGAGCGGAAAATAGCTTTATTCCTAATAGTTTGTACAGCATTGTCACAATCTTTATCAGATAAAAGATTGATATTTAGCTTTTATAATCCCCCTTTAATATTCTTTTTAAAAGTGTTTCCCAACACTTCAATTGGATGATGATTAGACATGCTGGAAGGAGAAACTTTCACACAGTTATTATTAGTAGAACTAAATGCATGAAAGAAGAATTTATGAAACTAGAATCAATCCAATCTTTAGTAAAGTCTTTTGCTACCTTTCTGATTATTACACCATATATACCATATTCCCTTGCTATCCTTTTTGTTTTTGTCTTAAGGATCAAAACAAGAGATCTTTTGAATTTGGACCAAAAGAAGAGTTCATTTCCCTTCTGGCTTAGTTTGTTACCTCCTATTTGTCTTCTTTGTATTCAACCATATTAAAATCACCTTCTTGCTGATAAGGATCAATTGAAGAAATGAGAATGAGAGAGCAATGAAGCTTAGCACAATGTGTGTGGGTCCATTTATATATTATATCAAAGTGGAGGTTACAAATCAGTTATAATATAAAGTTATAACAAGAATGTGTACAGGAATATTTGCTTAAAATGTTTATATACACAACAATTATTATGTTTATACAAACTTACATTTATTATTTAATACCTCCCTTAATGACTAAACCAGAAACAATCCTAATCTTTTCTTGAAATTTGATAAAGAAAATAGGACCAATAGGTTTAGTCATTAGATCAATAGATGGCAAAGCTTGCTTAAGCCCATACAAAGACTTAATCATCTTGCAAACCAGATGATCAAGACCAAGTACCTAAAACTCCTTAGGTTCCACCATGTAAACCTCCTTGTCCAAATCTTTGTTCAGGAAGGTGCTTTTGACATCCATGTGCTACGTCTTCCAACCAAACTGAGCTGCTATGGAGAGAAGCAACCAAAATGTGACCATCTTAGTAGTAGGAGCGAAAGTCTTTAAGATCAACTTCTAGATGTGATTTTTGATCAAGGCATCATACTCAACCTTCATGGCAGCTTCCCATCCATGTAGCCTTTGTGCCCTGGAATACCACTATGGTTAAGGCACCTAAAAAGATTTGATGAAAGAGCAAAATGAACATGCTCGAATGTTGAACCTACAATTTGTTTTCTCATCTTCCGAGGTCATGCATCTGATTGAGAAACTTCATCCTTACACACACCTAAAGTGGGAATCATACCATTTAGGACTCCAATGCACCTTAGGCAAACTTTGTGTTGGCAAAATCTTAGCTATTCAAGGAATGACGCATTGGAGTACAAGATGAACTGGAACATTCATCTTTCAGTGGCACCACAATACTAGACTTTGGATCTTCATTGGCTTCTTATTGAACACAAGCAAAGAATAGCTTTGTTTCCTTCACATCGTTTTGACTAACTATTGCTTTTTTAGTAGAAACATCAATGAGTCTATAGGCCTTAGATTGATTAGTATAGCCAACAAAGAAATATTTGTTACTCTTGGAGTTTAGTTTAGTCCTATTCCTATTAGGAACCAAAGTATATGCAGCTAAACCAAAAACACACAAAGCTGTTACTGTTGGTTCCCAAAAATATAGGTTGCTAACCCTAAGAGGATGCCAGACTCTATGTTTGGATTTGCAACGTTTTTGGACCAATTGACAGAGCTATTTGCTCCCTACACTTCAGGTCCTGCAAACCTAGGCGGGTGTACCTTTGTAACTAAAGCAGACTTAACCCTATATGATTTGATTGGATTTAGGTATCTACTCACAATGGCATAAAATGTGAAATAGATAAAAGCTTTTGAACTACTCCTACTCCTAGTACTAAGATATGAGTTGTATTTGTTTGAATAGGATTTTATGAAATTCTAAAATGGAAATGGTATGACCAGTGCCTATTTCTATTGGGCTAATGGAGTCAAAGTATATATGATATACGATTTACTTACTGGTTACAATTCTGATTGTTTGGCACTTGTTTTGTTTATAGCTTGTATAAACGTGCAAGAATGTGACTGACAGACTCTACTTAGTGATCCACTCGAATCTTACCAGGTTACTGTGACTTATTGAAAGGATTTTTTAATCCTTGCTTGAAGGAACCGATCAAAAGAATCACACAATGACAGCAAATGTGTATTGACAAATGGAGTTGATGCTCAATTTGAATAACAAGACAACATCGAGTTGGAGACAGTATGGCAATCTTGACAATTATAAGGCTGTTCTTACCTATCCAAATGCTACCTCCAGGGTACTGTAATCAATCAAAAGGATTTTATATCTGTAATGGAAACCAATTAGTTTGATTACACGAAAACAGCAAGTGTGTTTCGATGAAACTGAAATATCAACTTGGAAACTCAGGTTCAAATAACAAAGAAATTACAGTATGGAGACAACCAAATAATTGCTCAGCTCAACAAACAATAGACACCAATATTAAATCATTAATTTGTGCATTTTTGCCACTATACAGTTTCGAAAGATTTTACAATGTACAACATAATATTTTGTTTTGGCAACTGGTCAATCCATCCAGTTATCTAACTGATGCTTTTCCTAATCTACTCTTGATCCTAATCTACTGATGATCTCTCCTGCTCGATTCTTCTTCTCTGATAAATATCCTTTGGACTCTAGGGTTACAACCCTTTATTTTTTCCGTTGTAACCTTTGGTATACCTTTCGTTTATTTAATTGCCTTTGGCAATAATTAAATATTTAATCTGGCCTTTTGATCTTCACATAATAGTTTAATCTCTATTTATTTCTTGATTATATTTCCCAGCATGTTTTCCACTGTTATCTCACAAGGATATTTATTTGAGTAAAAATCATCATCCGTGTCTTTACTTTCTCGGTGAAAAATATTCCATGGCAAAATATTCCTTTAAGGTTTGGTTTGCAAATAATTTGCTTCGGATTTTATTTGTTTGTGCTTTTCACTTTTGTTTGACAAAAATTCCATCCGAGTGAAAATAATTGACCATTCTCTAATTTCTTAGGTGAAAATACGTTATATGTATTTTAAAATAATCACCCTCCTAACTTTTCTGGAAAATATTCTGCCCTTGAAATAACGTGAAATTCCCTTTTACCACATATTATCATTTTTGCTGGTACCTTTTGAAAATATTTACTTTTTCTTTAATAGTACCTTACGGGGCTCCATCGGCAAGAGGTATAAGATCGGTGTGATCTAAATAGTCTCTGCCGATAGTAACTGTCTCCCCGAAAAGGTGTCCATCGGCCAGAAGCATAAGATCGGCACATTTAAAAAATTTCACTCCGATAGCTATTTTGTTGCCGATGAGTTTCTAGGGTTTTTTGCTTGTCTGCGGGAAAGTTCTGGGCTCTCTTCCCAGATTTTAATGACAAATTGTCTTGAATTTGCACCATACCAAATACATTCATGTTTAAAATGTGCGTCCTCAATTATAAGCCCAACTTTGTTTAAAAGAGGTTGATGAACATCTGTGCCATCTTCACTTCTAATAACATTACCTATTGGAACAATAGCATCCAGCTCGCCACCATCCTCTTCTGGTGCCTTGGCTATTGATTTCTTTGCTATTTTAGTTACCAGAATGATAAGAACTACTGATGCCAGTAAGCTTGCAATCGGCAATATCCATCGCACTGTAGAAACTTCACGCCAACCATGAGTGACATCAGAAAGATTCTTGATGGTAGTTCCGACATACACCAGCGCAGAGGTGATTGGCGTTATACTAATCCAGGAAGCCAGAATGTATTGCCCTAAACCAACATGTATCACAGAGAGAAGATAATTTAGAATGTTGAATGGGAGTAACGGGACAAGCCGCAGAAGCAAAACAATCTTAAACCCTTATCTTCGAGTTTCTACAACAACATTTTGGAATTGCATATAACCCCTCAATTTGGACTCTACATAAGACCTTCTAATCGTTTTACCAACTAAGAATGCAGAAGTACACCAAGTGTAGAAGGCTGAGCACTCATAGTTTGAATTATTTGTGGATTTTTCAGTGTTTTAGTCAACAAATCTAGATCAATCATACTTCCTTCCTCATTAGATCACATTATCGTAAAGAGAGTAGCTTTAGCTGTTGTAGCAACGTCTGGTAGGGTTAGATGGGACTGTGGGTATGTTTTTTGGCTCTTCAACTCTAGTGTTCGAGTCGTCACTAAATGATTGCATTGCAATGGAATTTAATAATGGCCCATGTTTATTATTGCCTCAAATTTGGGATGCTCCACTTAAATTATTCCCTGATAACTGCAAACTTTTATGTGAGCTAAACATTTAATTGAAATCTTCAAGATCTCTTTCGTCCTCTTCGTCTACGGATTTCGATGGGATGAGAGTAGTTTCAGAATCATCATATTCTCCATAAGGTTCAGTTAGCTCCACAGGGCTTTATGGAATAGCAGACGATCGGGGATATATGACTTCCAAAAATCGTGCTTCACGCTCACACTGTGTTTTGATTTCTTCACTGTCGTCTCCAGTAGCTATTTTCCATGAACGATTGATAACAAGCCGAGGGGGTATTCGCCATACCATCTGTGGCATCATGCAAGATTCTTCTAGTGTACACTGTGATATAATATTTCTTTCAAACTCTAGAGGTAAATCATAATAAAATCCAAACTCCATTGGGTTCCACGACAAGCATTTTATTTTTTGCTTGTTTTATCTGCATTTTTATTTGTAGCTGGCCACTTAACCACAACAGCATCGAAACCTCCTCTAGATTGTTTCCAACTTCATTATCCAAGGACTGACCAAGGGGAAGCTCAATGTACTCTTTAGAGACTATTTTGATATAGATGGAAATATGCCAATCTACAAACTGATCAAGAATGAATTAGTGATCAAATTACCCTCAACCGTTGCAATTTGCTTGCAGAATCCTGTATGAACATCTTCTTTAAAAAATTTTCATTCTTGGAGATGAATCATATAATTCGAACCTCTATCTAGAAATTATGACTGTGAGAGGCAATATTGTTTTATATCTCAGCTAACTGTCATCCAAATAACTGAACCTAGCTACATGCTGACCCATGCTGCTGCTCTTCTCAGTCTTTCTCCGTATACCCTCCACTCCAATAATTCAAAACAAAGCTCTCAAGAAACAATTGGGTATCCTCAAATATCCAAGTCATCAACAGGGTTTATCGGAGTGACTTAGGACATCGTAGTAACTCCAATATTTCTCACCGATGGCCATAGTCTGCCCGATACCTATTTTGTGCAATGTTCATTAGTTATATTCTTAGGGCCCACTTTTCAAGCTTTACAAGTTCGTTTCGCAATTGTTCAAATATTTAAATCTTATTGTTGTCTCCTCAAAATTTTGTGTAATAGTCTCATCAGAAGCTTCGTCTTTATTTGAGCATCACCAGAATTATCTATTGCAACAAAAATTTAGCCTGAAGCAACATTTTCCTGGCGTTACTGTTCCTGAATGTGTCTCTTACATGTGCTGGCTCATAAAACAAGGGGATGATAATTCTTCTGGATTTTGGCGTGTTCGTTGAGGCACTATGCAGAATCAACATTGTTTGTGGAGAAAATAGGAATCCATGTCTTTAATGGCTTGCTTCATAATTGCACCATATATAAGTGAGGACAGGTTTAGCATAAGCCATTTACATAAAATTTGCCTTTGGAAAATTCATAGTAATAGACACTGTCATCAAGGCTATGGATCAAGAAAAACTCTTTTAATTCATTTGTTATAGGACTGCCTTCAAGACCTTCTTGCATATTTAACTTCACAATTATCAGGAGACTCAATGTTGTCAATGCAGGAAGAACATATAGACCATTTGGAGTACTCGGCACGCCATCCCTCATTTAAATGAAGAAACCTTTTCTACTATATTAGTAATAACTAGATGAAAACTTATGAAATTAGGGGCTTTAATGAGCAATCCTTTCAATAGTGTGAAAGGAGTAACATTATATCTTTTGCACAAAATCTTCGTGCACTGCTTTGCCTCATCAATCATTTGTGGACCAATGATCTATTTCATCCTCTGCGTAATCTTCTTTATCTCTGGCCTCATCAGTGTTAATCTGCTAGTAGCTTTTAATTGAGAAATCAAAATCGGTACTGTAAAAGAACGGATGAAGAGATTTGTTGATGCTATATATGCCTTCCTATCTCAATAGGAATGGAGTCTTCGAGTTTATTTTCTCTCGGTGATTGCTCATCAAACTTCTCTATAACACAACTACATATTTTTCAAGGGCATTTCTGAGTAATGCAGTCAGATTGCACATTATGGGAACCCTAAATTTTTTGCAAAAATAAAAAAAAATTCAGGTCCCAACAGTTACCTTAGGCTTATTGTTGGACCAAGCTTCTTTTGGTGTGATATCTTACAAGGGTTCGCAAGGACTTTTGTTTAGAAGATAAATTGTTGTGCTCATAGCTTCTCCCCAGTGTCTATATGACACACTTTTGTTGTGCATCATGCACCATGCCATCTCTATGATAGTCCTATTCTGCCTTTCTACCACTTCATTTTGCTGTGGAGTGTATGGTGTAGTTAGTTGGCACTAAATACCTTCTTTGTCACATAAATCCTTGAATTATGTGGAAGTGAATTCACCTCAGAGTCTTGAATCTTGATCAGATGCCCTATGTGGTTTTTCACCAATGCCTTGTATTTTACAAATGCAACGAAATGATTGGACTTCTTTTTTCAAGAAGTAGATCTGCATCTTCCTAAAGAAATTATCCACCATCAACAAAAAACATCTCGCATTGTGGACAATGGGATATTTCCAAGATGGCTTGCATAGATCTACATGAACAAGATCTAAGAGCCCCTTTACATGCCATGCTCCTTCAATAGGGAAAGATTTCCACTTTTGCCTACCAACTAAACAACTTGCACACATCTTGTTTTTTCTTGGATAGTAGGCAAACCTTGAACCATGTTGGCCATGAAAGCATAGGAAGCCGACTTCTCTTCCAAATGCTCTATGATATGAGCCTTTTGCTGAGGCCCTCCCTAGTTGTATTTGTTGATGTGCTTTTTATGACAACAACAACATTAGAATAAAACACTAAGTGCTCTATCCTCTCTTGAACAAAGTATCTCAAACGCTGAACTATGTGATCGAGTGAGACTACTCCAAGACACTTCCCATCCATCCTTTTGCTGCATGGCTTATTGACTTCATTTCCTCCAACTCAGCGAGTGAATCCCTGGAAAGACTTGCAGGCGGAGGAGTTGTCCCTTGGATTGATTGGATAGGATTTATCAAGTGTTGGATATAATGCTTCAATTCATCATTTTCCTTCTTTAACTGATACTTCTTTTCCTCTTCTTTCCTTAGCCTTTCCTTGATTGTTGTCACTGAATCCTCTAACTCTTCTACTTCCTGCTTCTTTGTGTTTGGTCCCAAATCAACTGTCATTACATCATATTCTTGGAGAGTAATGTCTTCTCTTGCCTTGTCTACCTTTGGAACCGCAACTTGAACTTGGTGAGACCCGGATTCTCCTCTTGTGATCCTTGAGTATTTCTTTGCTTTCTTCTTTTCCACGGGCTTGCCTATCCTTCTTTGCTCAGCAGTTGGATTACATTCCACAACTGATTTCTTCTTCAATTGCTCTTGCAACCATTCAGGTCCTTTGGATGGATAGTTCTTCCACTTCATCAGGTTCAGGATTTTCATGAATTCCATGTAGAGCGGATATGCCTTCATCAAATTCTTCACCCAGGAATTCTAAGTCTTGGTCTTCAAATATTTCTTCAACATGGATTATCTTTGGATTCCTTGGAGGATAATTAGGAGGAGTCTCCACAACTGGATTGGAAGACTTTTGTTGAGTGGATTCCACAGATTCATTTGCACTTCTCCTATCTTGCACAGTTGGAACCACTTCATCTTCCACTTGCTTCTCATTCCTCTCAATTGGTGGCACATTAGCATCTGTAAACAGATTGACTTCATGGATAGAAGAAGTACTAGCTGAGTGAGGCATACTTGTCTTTTGCTTTCCCTGTGTCAATTCCTTAGTAGAATCTTTTAGAACCTTTGGCTTCTTTGTAGGTGGACTATCAGTGGCTTTATTCTTTGCATCATATCTCCCTGTCCCTGGCTCCTTCTCCTTCTCATGTGATTCCTTGGTCATCTCATCCTCAGAAGATTGCGACCCGAAATCTCCCATCAAGTCATAAGTCAAGTGAATACTTTGTTTGTTCAACTTATCAACTTGTTGACTTATCCATCTCTTAGTATTCACCAAAACTGGTGCCATCAAAACATCCAAATTGGTGACTTCTTGCTCGGCCCAATTGAGTGCAGGAAGAGGTTTATCTTTCTCAATTTCAAAGAAATGTTGAACTTGCCTTTCATCTTTACTGACTTGATCCGGAATAGAAAATACTTGAGTCACTCTAATCAGGTTCAAGGATAATCTGGAACACATTCTCTTCCTTATTTCGAAGTCATCCACCACATTTGCCTAATGGTCTTCAAGTTGCATTTTGTGTCTGTACTTCCTTCCACAAGCTACTCGGATAATGTTGAGAGGATCAAAATTGGCTGTTGAGTTGTGAGTCACAAGGTTATAGAATTGTAGTTCTTTGGTGGATTTCTCCGCGGTTTGGATAGATGAACATACTTCAATTGACTCTCCAATTGAGATTGGGAATGATATTCCATCCTTCTTCTTTTGAACCTTGTCATATGCCGACAACTGCCTTGTTACTTCGAGCAATATCATCTTGTCTATGGGATACCTTGGGAGTCTGTATGGATAGGATGAGAATCCTTGCACCGTGATATAAGTGAACTTCAGGAACTGAATGAACCAAGAACCATATTTCTTGACTAACTTCATGGTTTCTTGTGACAATCTCTGATGAGTTCCTCCTTGAAGTGTTCTTACGATATGCATGGAAAATGCATCATTGAATCTCTTGAAATGGGCCATGCTTTGAAGGTGCAACTGTGGGTAACAGTCGTAAACTTTGATTTGTCCTTGGCCATTTCCAATTTGCCCTTTACATGTTAATCCTTTGTATCTGTAGTTCCTTGCCAACATGTAGATCACATATGAACTCATGTAGAAGGTCCTTGATTTTTCCAGATTCCTTAGTTGTTCATCAATGTTGTCACTTACTAATTGGGCCCAATCAATCATCTTCACTTCACTGATTATCTCCTCGATGAAGTAGAACATCCATGGTTCAAAGGTGGAAGCTTGAGGATATCCCATGACTCTGTTCAATAAGATGACAAGATCTCCATATTCTTGCTTGAAGTCGGACTTGAGAAGCTTCTTTGGCTTCTTGGAATGATGACCTCTTGGTTTCTCCATCCATGAAGCATTGATGATCTCCATACAAGCATCCGGTCGAGCTTCATACATCTTCGCTGCGGCTTCCTTGCTCTTGTAGATGGTGGAACTATAGATAGGAATATCGAAGGCCTCCAAAATCATTTCCTTGGATAGATATGCCAACACTTTGCCATTGGGAGCAATAATCCTTCATTGATCAGGAACATAATATTTGGCGCATTCCATTATTAGCTCGGCACAAGGCATTGCAGGAGGGAAACAGGCGGCTTGCACAATTCCATTACGGACCATCTTCTTGACGATCTTTGATGGATAGTGTCCTTCTCTTCCGTACATCTGCCCTTTGATCTCGTCCATGTTGATATGTCCGATATTGGTATCACCAACATTTCTCCACTTCGAAGCGATCTTGGACTCAGGAAGCACTCCTTTGATAACATCTCGCATTTGAGCTTGCCTTGAGGTGGATCTGGTCTTCACATTTGCCATTTACTTAGAAAACAAAATAATTCAAGTAAGAAACAATGGCGTAATTGAATAATAACTTACCTCAAATGAAAATTCTTGTCAAAATAATGCATGCGGGATAAAATTCCATGTAATCCTTGATATACTTGGAAGAAATTAATGAATAAAATAATACTTGGAAAACAATCCTCCACAAATTCGCCCTCCTTGGAATAAGTCTGCTCTTCAAAAATCGATTTGTGATTTGTTTTGAGTAGAAATGAGGTGAAGAACTTATTTAAATACATATCTCATGCGATTTTCTCCTACTAGGCCGACCTGGATGAAGAATTTAACAATTTTCCTTTAGATTTCATTTGAATTTTTAATGGTTTTGAAGTCGGCTAGGTCGCACATTTTAGGAGGTTAAGGAAAAATCCTTGTTGCACTTTTTATCTCCCCTTGGACAAATTCCTTAGCACACATTTCACTTACCTTTGGATTTTCCACGTCGCACCTTTGGGAGGGTAAAGGATAATTCCTTGTCGCATGTTTGAGTGGATCATGGATAAAATCCATGTCGCACTTTTCACTACCTTGCGGATAAATTCCACATCGCAAGCTTGGGCGGATCAAGGAATTTCCTCATCGCACATTCCTTAAGTTATGGAATTTCGCACTTTTGGCCTTGTTAAGGATTGAATCCATGTCGCAAATTCTCCTAAGTCGTGGAAAAGATCCTTGAGCGAGATTTTCTTATAACCTTGGATTTTTCCATGTCGCACATTTTGCTAGGATAAGGAATTTCACACTTTTTGAGGAGTTATGGATTGAATCCTCATCGCAAGTTTGGAGGGTGTTAGGGAATTTCTTCTTGAGCGCAAGTTTCATCTCCTTGTGGAATCCCTCCTAGGTTGCAAATTTCACTATGCCAAGGAATTTCACACTTTTTGGCTTGTCCTGGATAAATTCCATGTTCCAACTTTACCTTTTGAAATCTCTCCAAGTCCCACTTTTTACCTACTTGTGGATTGATTCCGTGTCACAAGTCTTGGAGGATTAAGGAATTTCACACATTTGAGTGGATCATAGATAGAATCCATGTCACACTTTTTGGCATATTGTGGATAAATTCCTTAATTGCACATCAAACCCTTGGATTATTCCATGTCGCAAATTCCTTGGAGTAATGGATAAATTCCTTGTTGCCATTTTCATGATGTTGTGGATTCATTCCATGAGCGCAAGTTTCATGATGGCTTGGATTCATTTCATGAACGCACTTTCAAAGGGGTTAAGGAAAAAATACCAAGCGCAATCTAGACCTTTGGAATTTCATCTGTCCTAAGAATCAAGACAATTTTGACTGAATTTTCTAACACTTGGACAAGGATTTCGGATTTTGACAAGGAATAGCTCGTTTTGTCATGGATGTTCATGTTTGGAGTGAAGAACTCAGGAATTTTTTACATGGAATGATGGAATTTTGACAAGAATTTTGGCGAGGACAAAGTCAAAACCAAAACCTAACCTACAAACCCTAAAACCTAAAATTTAAAAACGAAAAGAGGGGGTCCCCATTTGCAATGGGGTGATGTGTGAAAACATCACAACAATATTGTTGATCAATCGACCTTTCCTGTAGTGCTTCTTCATATGACCCATCTTACCACAATAATGATGTGATGTTTTTTAGATTCTTTATGCATCCTCATTGTTGCCTTGTCCTTTCTTTTGCGAGCATTTGCCTTTGCCCTTGTCTTTGGTTGCAAATGCCTGTTCCAGACCCTTTGTCTCATTGCTACTACCAAACTGTTTATTCCATCTGACCTATTGTAAGAGCTTATTGCATAGCTCTTCAAACTTTAGGTCAACATTGGTAGAGGTGATATTTAGGGTCTCAATAAAATGCTCATAAGCACGCCATAAGATTTTCAATGTAATAACTACCATGTCCTCTTCTTCCACGTCCAACTAATGGCTGACAACTAATCTCTGATGTCCTTGATCTTGAGTAAATGCTCCTGCAAGGATGCTTTCTCAACCATCATAATTGAAAAAAGCATATTCTTTAGGAAGAAGGCTTTGCAGAACTCGTAGATGCTTCCAAATTTCAGTTGAAGTTGCCCCTGACTAGATTTCAGGAAGCATTTCATCTGTCCTAGATAATTTGATTAACATGATTGCTTCTTTGTCACATTCATCAAACTTGTCCTGGTCTTTTCCCATAGTCATTGGATGGGAATCTATACCTAGAATAATTTTGTTGAGGCATCTATACTAAAAAATTGTTAGCGTACTTTGCTTTCATATGTTGTAATTTTTACCAGAAAACCTCTGGCTACCTTCTAACATGATGTTGGGTAAAGAGGCCATTTATGTTGTTCTTCGCTCCTGCAACTTGCAATCACAGAATAAGACCAAAAAATAAATGCCTTTTGTTGCAATAAAATCCCTTAACAACAAAATACCCTAGTTTGTAAAAAATCTTCAAATTTCTTTCACAAACCCTAAAACCCTAGCCATTGAAAACCTTGTCGTAATCCATGCCCTAGCCTGCTGAAACCTACAAAAAAGAACTGTTGAAACCCTACAGCAAACCCTAGCTGCGTGACTTGCAGACCCAGCCTTGAAAACCGTCCAAAAACTAGTAAAAAACCAATCAAATAATGGCTCAAAAAACCCTTGTTTTCGTTAGCCGCAGATTTCTCCACATGGCTCACAAAATTTGGGAAAATCCATCGCTATTTAGCACTAAACACAACATATTTCACCTAGGAAAAAAAATCCACATGACCCTTGGGAATTACGACACGATTCAGAGAGGAAACAGCTGCAATTTTTGTAGAAAGTAGTTTATGTTTTTTTTAAAATAAAAATAAACTTGTGATTTTATAAAAAAAATTGCCCAAAAAATTGCACTTAAAAAAATTGCAATTTCCATCAGAAATATAGACGTGATTTTTACCAGAAATAAATCCACGATTAAAAAAAAAATGCCCAAAAAATTGTTTCCTAAAATCTGCGATTTAGAAAACCCTTGATGCGATTCTGTACAAATCTGAACGTATGACACCTTTTGGTCTTTTACCTATGCTACGAGCGATCCGTCGATCAGTCACTGCCGACAACAATCCCTAGGTCTTTAAGCTTTCATCGATCCCAAAGTTCTACTTGGGTTTTGATACCATATTACAAAAACTGAACACACAAAGATTACCAATATATTTGATAAATAAAATAAGAAGCGAAAGCCTTCTTGTATAGGTTTACAATAAAGCGACAAGCCACGTTAGGAATGTGGGATAAAAGAATAAACTAATAAAGAATAAAGAATATCCTAAAGTCTATCCTAAAGTCGGAATGACTTTATTAAAGCTTAAAACTAAAAGCTAATTGATCATTACTAAATAAACATTACTTTAATAATTTGTTAGCCATTTAGGTTGTTTGCTTTAAGATAAAAGACTTAAAAATCTCTCATCTTATGTAGAAATGTTGATAAGCCTTGTGCCCTTGCCCAAGAACCAAGAAGATGGGCATTTGTTTTAAGTTTGTTTGTATTGCTTACTGAACCCAATTGTTTAGAGTTCTATGGATATATTTTGATTATAAGTGAGCTTCCTAGTCTAATTCGAAGAAAGGTTTTACCTTATACGTTGTTTTGTTTTGTGTTGTCCTGAAACGGGCAAGTTAAAATGCTAACAAACATAAATGAATTAGAAACAATTTATTGGAGACAAAACATGAATTGGATTTATTAACACCTAGGAGCTAATGAAAGCATTTGCTGAAACAATCCATAATCAAAATAAAAAAGGTTCATATTTATTATGATTGTGTGCCAAATTAAAATTTAGTTAGCTTAGTACTAAATAGCAGAGGTTCAAGCAAAGTATTTTACTAAAAAAAGAAGTTGACTCACACTAAATCCTTACTAATATTAGAGGCTCAAATGTAAAGAAGTAATAAATCTGTAAAGTAAATATTTTAAATGCAATTCATAATTATGGAAGCACAAAACTAGCAGTCTGAATTTTTGCTAACAATCAAGAAAAAACAAAAAATACTCAAAAGAATGCAATATTTCCTTCTCGTTGCAGAGTCATAGCAGAGGTTCAAGCCTAGGCCAATAAGCAATAGATAACTAAAGAAATTATCACCAAATATTGCAGAGCATTGAAGCTCCTTTCCATTAAAACCTAAATTTATTTCAATCCCCTTCCCCAAAACAATCTCCTCTTACAAGTTCTAAATTCTACTATATTACCTTCTATTCTCTATATTCAATGTATCTTCTTCCTCTTACATATTTACAGCCTCAAATACGAAATAGAACAAGGAAGGTGAATCAAACTGTTGTAACTGTGTTTCTTCAACTTTCTCAAACAATTATGACTGTCTCTCTTGAGCTTCCTCTTGCTTTCTTGGTTGTTTTGCCCTTTTGTGTTATGAAAGTGCAACAAATCAATTACAGATTAGCATGTTGTTGGAGTTTTCTTTGAAGTTTATTTTTGTCTTTTCTTTCCCATCCTCAACTTTGAGCTCTCAAACTTGCCACAACATTTGAGCAGATTTTGTTGACTGACCATACTCTTCTATCTATCTATGAACAGATCTTCCTTTTAAACAAACTCAGGGATTAAATTAACCAGTTCATGGAAAGCATTGAATATTAATACAGGCTGACAAAACATGTTGACACACCTAGAGAAAATATCAACCTTAGAGAATGGACCCAAAATAAAATGGCAGTGAGAAAAATGAGCGAGATTGCAGCATGCAAATTGACCTCTCTCACTCTTGGATGACAAAGTCACACACTGGGAAAAACTTAGCACAAAGAAAATAACATGGGAGAGAGCGCAACAACAGGATGGCACTTGTGGAGTTCACATTCACTTGCACACAACCAAGAGAGAGAAAAGAAACTTTGGAGGTAATGATGACATTGAACGAGTGGATGACATTTGTCACTCACTAGGTTAGGGATATAAAAATCCCAAGACTTGCACACTGATGTTCCTCCATGAATACACGCAACAAGAAGGCACTATGTGTCCTCTCACTCTTTTGAGGAACAATGTAATGGTCACCCTTGTTTTTTTTTCAAAGTTCCACACAAAGAGGAAAATGCAATGGTTAAGTTCTTCCACACTCTTCTGATCACCCAAATCCCTATGCGGGCAAGGTGAGAGCATACAAGTGCTTCTGAGCTAGCATTTCAAACCAACATGCAATAATAACAACTTCCACTTATTTAGTGGGCATCCACTTTTCAACAAGCATCCGCTTAATCGTGGGAATCGCCACTTATTCAGTGGGGTGAGTAACACAAACAAGAATATATTAATCCCACTAACGGTACTACCATCCAGGGGTTACAATCACCCAATAATGAAATATAATTGTTTATCACAAATGATTGTAAGCTGCAATACATCATATAATTCTGATTTTCAATTTAAAATACTGCTGCAACCTTTTACAGAAAGATAAATCTATTATCACTGCTGTAGCATTGAAAATCATAAAGAAATGGCACTAAAATCATCCAAACGACATAAGTAGACATACCCACAAAGCTCTGGTGTTGTAGATGATGAAGAAAGCTCAAACTATCATTGTAAACCCTTCTGAAAACACTGTAATAGCATAATCACAGGTCTGATATAAATTGCAGCAGGTGATGGGTCTGAAAATGAAACAGTGCAAAGCCTAACCAGCAGAGAATAGTCTGTTGGGACAGGAAAATTTCAAAATTTTCCTATACTTTTATCCGTCACCTGTCCAACCAGATTAGAACATTATACCCCCAAAATCATAATAACAGTCGATAAATTCCACAAACATAGCATGATTTGTATAATAAGATCCCTACCATAACTATTAGTTTCACCTCCCAAACCATAATCTGTAAAAACCTTAAGATCTCTGATTTCGGCAAGACCTCGGTTTTTTCATACCGACCCATGTTCCATTGGAAGCAGATTAGATGTGTATCGGCATTAGGAATGAAGTCGGGAAAAGAATTTCAAGATGCCCTGATAAAGGAGGTTATGCCGATGACCCCTTATCGGAAAGAGAATCCCTAGTCACACCGAATTGATCAAAATACAAGGACCATCGGGATGAGAAAGCATTGTCGGAAAATACTCCGAACATTCCCCTGACAGCGTAGATCACACCGATGGGGAAATTCGACAAGAGTCCTGCCGAACAACTCAGGGAACAGATTGAACTATCGACTCATCGGGAAGAAATGCACATCGGTACAAAAAATTAATGTTTCTTTGATCTTATGATGTCTTAGCGACCATAAGGCAGTTTTGGCCAAAGTCATACCGATATATGTGAAGGATATAACTCAACGGCAAAAGGAAGCAGATTGGAGTAGGATTTATAGGTCCTGCCGAGTCTATAGTCACAACGACAGAGGATTTCGGTGACATATGACTGTGGTCAATCCGATGAAGAAAGAATAGAAAGGACGGCGTTGGGGAAACAACAAGGATCGGATAAATCAAATAAGGTCATCCTGATAGTATATGTTGTTCCGATGAAGACAATAACCACACACATCGATGAGACTCTTTCCGACAGGTCACATGTGTTGGAAAGACAAATGATATCGGTATCGATTTCTTGGGTCTTACCGATTTCACTAATCCGCCCTGTAAAGAGAAATCGATAAACATTTCAGGAAGATTCATACCGATATAAATAATTAGTATTGAAGAGATTTTGAAATATCGGAGTAGGATGTTGTTTTCATAATGATAGTGTAAGTTAGGCCGACAACAACTTCTATGCTCATTCTTATATCAGATAAGCATTGAAACATCTCGCCGATATAAACACACATATGCCTTCATGAAAAGTGACATCGAGGAAATAAAACAAAGGGTCACAGCGATTGAGTCATCTGCAAATATTCGCGCCATAAGAAGCATTTAGATCGCACTGACATTACAAAAGTCCTACCAATGAAGGACGTTATGATGATGTGACATTTCAAAATGATTATGGACATTAATGCACTGGAAATATTAATTACAGGCCGAGAAGAAATCCCCTGAGAAGTCATTCTAAATCATTGCAATTGTGTTCGAAAGGATTGTCTGAGAAGAGCACGCAAGCGAGAGTTTGGAGGAGAAAACAAAGGAATTCAGTGATCGTCTCAGGCAACAGGTAGACACATAAAACCTCTGTGTGGTGACTTACAATTTGTATTTGCTATTTAGAATTATAACTAATGGAGACACCAATAAAGGGCAAGGGTGGAAAACAACAGGGTGAAACCAGTAAACCTAAGAAACAAAAAACTGATAAAGGTCCTGATGAAAAGTTGAAAGAGAGAAAACTAAATCAGGATTTGATAGATCAATTGCCGGGGTCTACCCCTAAAGCCCGAAGGTTTGCACAACTCAGGGTGGAGGTGAAGAAGTTAGAAGACAAATACAAATACATGGGAAATGTATGGACACCAATCAGGGGCTATGAATTGTTTAAATTCCATTATGATAGAAGATTTAGAAATGTCCCAGTGTCTAATCTGTGGCATTTGAATTTGGGCAAATTGGTTGTCCCGGATGTGTTTGTGAATGTGGAACTCCTAAAACTTTTGGCTAAATATTACAATCCCAGCCTCAAAGCCATATGCAATCCACAAGGAGAGCCTGTTATACACTTATCCAAAACTGCCATTTGTGAAGTATTTGATTTGGATGACTTATGTACACATCCCATAGTATATGAGGATTTAGACAAAGAATACTGGAGGATGGACACCACATACAATGGATGGAGATTGCTTCTTCACAGGCCTAGGGCAGAGGGAAAAACAGTACCTTTTGATGACAATGATGGACCTCCATTCCATGTGTCCTTGTTTGAACCTTATATGAAATACACATATTATTCTATTGGCCAAGTCCTAGGGTTAGAAGTTCCTGATTTCATGACAATTCCATTAATGGTGATAGCAATAGATATCCAATGTCATAATGCTAGGCAATTTGACTATGTTGCTTATATTTTCAGGAAGATTGATTCTAGCTTAATTGCAATTAAGAAGAACGCCCCAACAGTTTCTTTTGAGCATTATTCACTCCTCATGCACATGGTATTATACTATGGCCAGGAAATGGGAATATTGTCGAATGAACTCAGAATTGCTCAAATAGACAAAAGGGGACAAAAGTTGCCTATGCAGATGTGGACAAGGGTATGGGATAGTAGGTTTGCCCACTCCAGTTACATTTATTTTGAAGAATATTTTGTAAAAGTGTTGTATAGATACTTTAATCATCCCTTTGAATATTCATTGTCAGATAAAATAAAAAGGTTTCTTAGACCAAAAGACTTTGGTGGCCCCCCAACTGTCACACACAATTGGGGAGATTGGTATTGCTTTGAGGACTCAACTATGGTCAGAATTTATGGTTTTGAAGATACCCCATTTATACTGCCCAAGACATTTCCTGATAGGATTGCTTACTTGGAGATAGTCAGGCAGATGAACTGTTCCAATGTGATGAACTTAAGTGCCTATGACAAACAATCCTTCATGCCTAGTACTCTTTGCTTTGGGGATTTTACTATGGTATCCAAGGAAGGTTATGGTCTCATCAGAGATAAATTAATGCATTACAAGATGAGGTGTGCCGAGACAAGAAAATGATTTGATCCTGAGGGCTTCATTGATTTTGATAGAAGAAAACAAAACCTCAGTGGATACACACATTCCATATCTACATGATGATATTATTAGGAACATGGTAGAAGCCGAAGTTGAATTGGTAATTGAAAAATATAATAGAGAATAAGATGAGAAAAGAAAACAATTTCCAGAAATAGAGTTATTGTCTTCTAGTGATGAGGAATCTACAGGTGAAGAGGAGCTCCATGAACAGACAAGTAGAATCTCTAGACGAAAAATGGAAGGTTATCAACTTCCTAGTAGAGAGCAAGATGAAGAGGGGCCTGGTGATGAGGAATCTACAGGTGAAGAGGAGCTCCATGAACAGACAAGTAGAATCTCTAGACGAAAAATGGAAGGTTATCAACTTCCTAGTAGAGAGCAAGATGAAGAGGGGCCTGGTGATGAGGATCCCAGATAGTTGGCATATGATTCTTTCATTGCAGATGATCAATTCATTCATTCTCAGGAATTTAAATCATTTTTTATTAAATGTAAAGGAAAGGAACTCAGAGAATCAGTTGAAGATGTCACAGCTGATAATGAAAGACAATTGATGGATGTGTTAAAGACAACAGTAGATAACGAGTTGAGGGCTATGACTCCTAACAGAGGCAGACAGTTGCTTAGAGAAGCGGGTGTCATGATATTTCCTGGACTTGACATAAATTCTGCCTTGGTATTTGATAGTTTTTTGCACAATACTGATGATAAATACAAACTCACTCCTGAAGGTGTAACGGAGATATACATGGGTACCAAGTATAACAATGATGAAAACTCACTCATGATATGGGCCCTATATCCTCCTCATAAGAAAACTGCCATTATAGATACTGAAAAGACCTTTGGGCATGTTATGACTTTGAAAGCAGGAGAAATTGATCCTCTGATTACTGCAGATATTGCTATAAATGTTGCGAAGCTGAATAAAGCACAGGCTCAACTGCTAATCAAGGAGCGAGATGCATATAAACTGAATTGTGAAAGATTAACAAAAGAAAATGATTTCCTAAAAGACACTGTCAAGAATGCCTTTGGAGGATCAATTAAAAGATTAACTCAAGGAGAAAGCTCACAAAGTGCCCAATCACCATCTATTGATCAAATAGCTCAGGTTCAAATTGACACACTTGCCGCAGTACTACAGAATAGGCATATCCATATGATGCATTGGATGAATAAATTCTGGGATGTCTACTCTGAGAATCATAAGGTTATCCAAGAACATGAAAGGTTAAATAATAGGCTCCAAGAGAAACTCCATGAAATACAGAGTAAGGATACCCTTGACAGTACAGGTATCTCTAGTGCCCAAGATTTGATTGAACAACATAAGAAATATCACGACCAACTTCAAAATGATGCCAAGGAATGTGTTGAGGCTTCAAAGACAAATGTACCAATGTTGTTCAAGAATGATAAGGAGTTAAAGAGCAAAGATGAATGGACTAAAGAATGCCAGGTTATATTACAGGAGGCTCTAGAAGCTCTCAAAGATAAAGACTCGGCATCCGGGGAGGCCTGCAAGCATTTGGAAAAGATGGTAACGATAGATGTGATTACAAGGAATGCTATAGAATTTGCTGATACACATCAGAGCCAAGAATACCTGGATCATGTTGCTCAGATCTACCTGTGGCTCAGCAGAGCTTAGTGTCATTATCTTTGTTTATTGTTATATTAATCTTGTTAATTCTCAAAAGACATTTTGAAGAGTTCTGTCTCTTCACAAATATTTCTATATAAGTTGGACATATGATGGTCAAAAGATCATCAAAGAGTAGGAGATAATAGAAGAAGTTCATAATATTTTAAAAGACCATGTTGCAAGTATTATATTGAAGAAGTTAATAGAAGATCTTTGATTCTGTGGCTTTATACTGGCATCAATTGTTTGTTGAAATTATTCAGTTATTTGGTTGTCTCCAGTTCAATATTTCTTTATTATTCAAATTGATATATCAAGTATATACTCAGTTTGTCAATGCACATTTGCTGTACTTGTGTGATCTGATTAATTGGTTTCCTTAAAGAGGAATTAAAATCCTTCTGGTCAGTCAGTAATCTGGAAGTATTAATTTGGATCGCTAAGAAGAACCACATAATTAGGATTGGCATTTTATCTCCAAGTCGATATTATCTGCTTTTCTTGCATAGTTCATTCAATTGGTTCCTTCAAGTAAGGATTAAAATTCCTCTTGGTGAATAACAATAAACCTGATTGTGTTAGTTGGATATTAAGAAGAGTCTGTCAATCATTCCCTTGCACGTTTATACAAGTTATAAACTAAAGCGTTGTGCCAAACAGTTAGAGTTATTGCCAAGTATACACCAGTGATCTTAGGTTCTCACTTAACTCTATTTACCCAACAAGGCACTGGTCTTACTCATTTCAATAGTTAAATTCATTTATTAGTTCTTACCTTGATATGGCTTATACAATTTATACCAATCATCTTTCAGATATTAGAAATAGAACTAGTTAGTAAGCTTTCATCTATTCCACACCATTTGCCACTGTGGGTAGATCTATTAACTTAATCACAAAACTTACACTCATCTAATCTGCCTTAACTTTCAAGGTCTACCCGCCTAGGTATAGCAGTACCTAAAGTGCAGGGAGTCATTAACCCTATAGGTTAACTCCGTCACGTTAGTTCAAAAATGTTGCCAATCTGATCATAGAGTTTGGCATCCTCTTAGGATTTGCAACTTGCATTTTTGAGACCTAACAAATTGGCAACTCCACTGGGGACCCAAATACAAAGAACTTTGGTAAGAGACCATTCTTTTATAGAGTCAGAAATTTCAAGAATACAAATTGGTAACTCTGCTGGCAAGAAGAACCCGGAAAGATAAACTACAACCTCTTCCTATTTACAAAAAATAGGTGGCGACTCTAAAACTTGTTATAACAGAACGTTAGTACCAAATGGATGGCAAAAGATCCAAGACGGAGGGGAAGAAGTTACAATCATCCCCACCACTTAGAGCCCTTTCTAAGAAAAAGGGAGCATCAAGTTATTTTCATCAGAGTAATAATCAGGAGGCCCAAGAGGATAATACAGAACAAACTATCATAACTCAGAATAGTTTTACCCCTCTGCATGAATCAAATGAGAATTTATCTCAAATCAATGGAGTAACTGATGATATATTGGTAAAATACAGACCTGATCCTCAAAAACAGCTTGAGTTCGAAGCACAGGCCATGAAGGAAATTGATCAAAGGCAGGCTGAGTATGATTATAAAATATCACTACAGCAGGGAGAAGGGGTAAAATATGGATTCACAAATCAAGAGGTGAATAAAAGTCCAAAGGATACAAGGAACATGAATGAAATGCAGCAGAATGTGCTTAAGCTCCAGGAAGAACTTGAAATGATCAAGATAGAGGAAACTGAAATGTTGTTAAAACAGGAGATTCAACAGAGAAAGAATAGGACTAAAATAGCTACCCCAAAATATATACCTCAACATAGAGGAAATGCTTCGAGGAATACACAACAAAACTTGCACCAAAATACGGGTGGTGCCTCCAATCCGCAAGCATCCGGAAGTCATATTCATCAAAATACCCTCCCGAATAATCCTAGACTGCCCCTCATACATAACACCTCTCAACATATGGCTAATCCATACCCACCCCCTGGCCAACAGTATTGTAGACCACAATATCATCATATGAACCCCCACATGAACCCACAACAGCAACATGCTTATCATCAACCTCCATGTGGGTATCATTACTACCCTAACGCACCACCTATGAACGTTCCTCCACAAAACCTCACGAACATATGCGGGCAATTTGATCTGACTGGATAGCAATTGCATAGTTTAAAAACTCTTCCAAAACTCGCCAAAACTCGGCAGACTCCCGAGTCCTAAGGCTGGCCGAGTCCACTCGCCGCGGACTCGCGAGTCGAGTCCTGAAGAGTCCTACCTTGGGACTCGCGAGTCCTATCCTAGGACTCTCGCGAGTCCTAGGGTAGGACTCCCGAGTCCTGACCCTGGACTCTCGCCCTGTCAAATGAATGCCCATAAACACTTAAAATTGTTTTTTTTTGGGTTTTTTTCTTCATTTTAACACTCTTTGAGGCACACAACAGGTCTGCATAGTGGATTAGAAGCTGAAGAAGAGAAGATTACGAGCTGAGATCGAAATAGAGCGGCTCAATGATCTTGTCTTCGTTCGGTACAACCTTCGCCTTTGAACTAGAAAGGTGGAGGGCATTTCACATGAGTCCATCAACTTAGATGATATTGATCCATATGGTGAATGGACTACCAATGAACAAAATGATGATAATGTCCTCCTTACTGAAGAAGATCTTGCAGAATTGGAGAGATGAGCAGCAGAAGCAACAGAATTGGATGAAATGGAGGATGACGAAGACAATTTTGATTTTGAAGAACAAGAAACAACTGTAGCACCTAGTTCGAGGCCTCAAAAATTGAGTTACATTAGGAGAGGAAAGAGGAAGATGTAGATTTTATTTGGTTGTTTTTCTCATTTTGACATCATTATATGTAAACATTTATAAACTTATGATGTTGTTACTTGTTATACATTCGAAAGTTTGAAACTGTGAGTATGAATCGTATGATTATGGTTCATGAATGATGAAATTTCAAATATTGAGTGTTTGAAGATCATATGACGTGTAATGTTTGAATTATGGCTCTTATGTTCTCTAAATGCATTAATTTCTTTTTTTTTTTTTTTTGTAAAACTACGGTTTTCTTCTTTGCCGAGTCCTAGCCGAGTCCTAGCCGAGTTTTTTGCCAAGTCCCGAGTCCGAGTCCTATTTTGGGCTGCCGAGTCCGCGCCGAGTCGGAGTTTTTCAACTATGAGCAATTGTATCCATACCCCATTGACAGTAGTTGGACTATAGTTCCCAAGTTTATTGGAAACAATGCAGTATCAGCTGAGGATCATATCAAAAGCTTCAATGCCTTTGTACAAGATATTAGTATGGAATATGAAGATGTTAAAATGAGATTATTCATGACGTCTCTAATTGAGGATGCAAGAGACTGGTTCAATAGCTTACCAGATGCCTCAATCAGTTCCCTAACATATTTCCATAGTCAATTTAAGGAGCAGTATGGCAATCAGTATGCCCTTGAGTTTGCCTTGCACGAATTGATAAGTATCCAAAAATACCAAACGAGTCAATATATGACTTTAATCTGAGATTCTCCAAATTGCACAACAAAATACCACATGGATCTAAATTGACCGACCCAGCAGCATTAAGTATTTATCTGAAAGCATTTGATCCTAAGACAGGGTATGAACTTAAAAACCGGTGCCCTAGGAGCTTAGCTGAAGCACAGAAAGTAGCGTTGACTATTGAAAACAATAGAAAAGCTGCAGGCATGGTCAGCAAAAGAGATAATCTTAGAATTCCTCAAAGTCCAAATATTCAATAGAATAAACAAGAAAGTCAGCATAGAAATGAAAGACCTAGGTTGCATGATATGCCATATAATACAAATTGGAAGGATGGGAGACCTATTGAAAACAGCAGAAAGCAACATTATGGCAAAGACACTCCTGATCCTCTAAAGAGAAATGGGGCACATATGGTAGAAGATAATCCTTGGTGTTTAGTGTGCAATTTACCACACTCACTTGAATATTGTGTAGTGGCTAAAACAGTACAACAGGAAGAAGCATCGTATGACTATAACAGAGACAACCACACAATAAACATGATGCAAAATACACCATACTTGCTAAATGAAGACTATTCTTCTATAGGGATATGATTATGATGTGGGGAATCAGAAACATCATATCAACATGGGAAAACAAGAAGTATTCTCAGATCAGGAGGACAGCTACAAGGGACCTACTTGTTATCATAACAAATCACCATATGATCAATGGAGAAAGCCCACTGACAAGGAAAGAGAAGTTCTTACAATAGCTGTAGTAGCCCAAGCTAAAAATGCCTATAATCTAAGGAACAGGACAATAAGTACAGAACAGGGAACACCTGGAGTGTCTTTATAAAAGATCAAAATTACAAAAGGAATAACGCAAAGTCCTCACTTAACGAACCAGAAAAAATTGAGCAAAATAAAACAAAAGACAAACCACCAATTCAAGAAAAAGAGCATATAAGAACAGAAAGGAATGATCAGACTATAGCCCATTCATTTGACATTGCTCATGCGATATCCCAGGTGAAGATATCAGTACCACTTTTGGAAATGATGAAGATAGATAAATACAAAAGTACAGTGGTTAAACTGATTTCAGATATACCAAATCAAAAATATAAGGAATCGGAGAATAGAACAAACAATGTTCAGCAAGAAACAATCCAAGTTCTTGAAGTATATCTGGGTGATACCCTAACAAAGAACCCCTCTCAAGTGGACCCTTTCTACACCACCTTATTAATCAGAAATAGGCTAGTGAGGAACTGCATGATTGATTCAGGCGCAGCCATGAATATCATGCCAATAGCAGTCATGAAAGAACTGGGAATGTGGGTTGACACTACATTTGGTAAGTGTTATATGATGGACAATAGGACTATCCTAGTTGTGGGCATCATGAAGGACGTGGAAATAAAACTAGCTTCCTACCCTGAAGCAACTTATAATATTGATATCACTGTGGTTGATATTCCACCATATTATGGAATGCTCTTATCAAGACAATGGGCTGCAATGGCAGGAGGGAATGTCCAATTAGATTTATCATATGCCACAATACCAGTGGGAGGCAAAGAGATCAAGTTGTGTAGGGAGCCAAGATATGAGAACATCATAGAATGCCTAGATCAAAATCAAATAAATCTATTCTGTGATACAGATTTGGGGAGCTTCAAAATTGAAACAAATCGGCCAGAGTTGCAAAATACTGATCCGATGTATCTAGAATCTAAGAAAGAGGAAAATGATGTGTGGAAAATGTATTTTGATGGTGCATGTAGCAAAATGGGAAATGGGGCAGGAGTACTATTTATTTCACCAACAGGTAAAACTTTCAAATACTCGTTCTTAGTAACATTTGAATGCACAAACAATGTAGCAGAATATGAGGCTCTGCTCATTGGTTTAAATATTTCCATCAAGCATAAGATAAGAAATCTAGCTGTATACGGGGATTCAGAATCAGTTACCTCTCAAGTAAAAGGGAAATATTTATCCAAAAACAAGAGGTTGAAGCAATATAGAAACGTTGTCTGGGATGATGTTGAGTTGTTTGATGCCTTCTCAATCAACTGGATTGACAGATCAAAAAATATTATGGCAGATTTTCTAGCGAACATTGCATTGAAAAGGGATGATATCACATTGGTGGGTATTACAGAAATTGAATTCAAAACCAGACCCACTATTCCAGATAATATCCATAACTGGCAAGTGTTTAATAATGACACCGATATAATCAAATTCTTACATTGTATCGATCACTATGAAGACCAAGAGATTGATTTCAATGCGTTTGTGGAGGAACATGATGGAAAAGAAACTCTCTTTGGTCAAGAGACAGTTCAGCTAAAAACAAACAAAATACCTAAGGGATTCATAGCATTGGAGAAAGTGTTTGATGGATGTGACAGATTTAAAATGAAAGACACACCCACAGTACAGAATGATCTTGAAGAAATTAATCTGGGGACGCAGGCGGCCCCAAAGAATGTATACATTGGAAAGAAGCTGAATCCCAAAATTAGGAGCATGCTCATCAACTTGCTCAGAAAGTATAGACATGTGTTTGCATGGTCATATGATGACTTGAAAGCATATAGGGAGGATCTTTTTCAGCATGAAATACCATTAAAGCCAGATGCTAAACCATTCAGGCAAAAGCAGAGGCCTATTAATCCCACACTAGCCCCTAAAATGTTTGAAGAACTCACAAAGCTAAGGGATGGAGCTATTATCAAACCCATTAGACACTCTTCTTGGGTTTCTAATTTGGTGCCTATCAGAAAGAAAAATGGTGATATTAGATTATGTGTGGACTTCAGGAATCTAAATAAATCCTCTCTTAAGGATAACTATCCCCTTCCTAACATGGAAGCAGTATTGCAAAAAGTCACAGGGTGTGAACTATTGTCCATGATGGATGGTTTCTCAGGATATAATCAGGTGAAAGTCAAAGAATCAGAACAATATAAGACTACATTCACCACACCATGGGGAACGTATGTGTATTTAAGAATGCCATTTGGACTCACGAACGCTGGAGCAACATTCCAAAGGGCAATGGATGTGGCCTTTGCAGAACTGATTAACGAAATCATGGTAGTATATCAGGATGACATGACAGCATATTCCAAAAGCGTTGAAGATCATTGTACACACTTAGAGCAAATTTTTATAAAGCCTTAGAATATGGAATTTCGTTGAATCCTAAGAAGTGCCATTTCACAGTAACAGAGGGCAAGCTGCTTGGTCACATAGTCTGAAAAGATGGAGTAAGATTAGATCCTGAAAGAGTAAGAGCCATTGATCAAGTTCCCATTCCCAAGAATGTGAAAGCTATACAATCATTTTTTGGCCAAATCAACTTTGTTAGGAGATTCATATCAAATTTTGCAGAGATTGTTAATCCCATATCAAGAATGTTAAAGAAGAATACAAAAGTGAACTGGACAGCAGAAACATTAGAGGCATTTGCTACCATTAAGAAGGCAATCAAGGAAGCCCCAGTTCTGATATCTCCTGACTTTAGTAAACCATTTCAGCTGTTCTCATTTGCCTCATACCATACAGTTGCAGCAGTAATGTTGCAGAAAAATAATGAGGGACATGAACAACCCATTTCATTTTTTAGCAAGTCTCTTCAAAATGCAGAGTTAAAATATGACATAGTTGAGAAACAGGCGTATGCATTGGTGAAAGCAGTCAAAGCTTTTAGGCCATACTTGGTGGGAGCCGAAATAATAGCATATGTGCCTAATGCTGCAATGAAAGATGTATTAGTTCAAACTGAGGTCACGGGCAGAAGGTGCAGATGGATTAATAAAATTCAGGAGTTTAATATTGAAATCCAAATCACCAAACTAGTAAGAGGACAGGGTCTTGCTAGACTAATGGTCGAAAACAATCTTGAGGCTTCTCAGATATGTAATACTGATGATGTTAATAACATGATTTCTAGCATTGAGCATACTCCATGGTATACTGAAGTGTCCTGAAGGATATGATGATAACAAGAAAAGGACACTTAAATTACAGGCTTCAAAGTATGTGTTTATCAATGGGGATCTTTATTGGAAGAATAGGGATGGTATTCTGCTACTATGCCTAGATGAACATCAGTCAAAACATGTCTTGAAAGAGTTACATGAAGGAGTGTGTGGAGGACACTTCTCAGCAAAAACTACAGCTCACAAGATCCTGAGGGCTGGATACTATTGGCCTAGAGTTTTCAATGATTCATATCATTATACAAGAAAATGTGAGGCATGCCAGAAATTTTCAAGAAAATTAAAATATCAGGGGAGCATTACCCTTGAAACCTACGTAGGTGGAAGCTCCATTCCATCAATGGGGAATTGACTTCATAGGAGAGATTGCAGAAAAGTCAAGCGGAGGACACAAATGGATTTTAGTAGCAACGGATTACTTCACAAAATGGGTGGAAGCAATCCCAACTAAACAAGCAACAAGTAAAGTGGTGATCAAGTTTTTAATGGAAAACATTATATTTAGATTTGGCACACTAGTGAGGTTGATTACAGACAACGGAATGTGCTTTAGGTTTGATGAGTTCAAAAATTTTTGTAATATATATGGCATCACTGTGTCTTATGCTGCCCCTTATCATCCGCAAGCAAATGGCCATGCAGAATCTAGTAATAATTTTTTTTTGAAAATTATAAAAAGAATGTTGGAAGGAAACAAAAAAGCATGGGATTCAAAGTTGAGAATGGTTGTGTGGGCTGATAGGATTACTGTGAAGAGAGCAATTGGAAGATCCCCTTTTGAATTGGTGTATGGAATACAAGCAAGGCTGCCATTAGAAAATCTTCTACCAGTTTACAAATTTGTTCTTCAAGAGGATTTAGACATTTCCAAACCAATGGAGGAAAGAACAGAACATCTTGCAGAACTTGATGAAACGAGAATGGCTCAAAAGCAGAACATCAAGTTGCAATCACAAGTAAAATACCTTTTTGACAAGAAAGCGAAGGATAGAAAATTTGAGATAGATGACTTGGTATTGATGTGGAATGCTAGATGCCAAGAAAAAGGAAAACATGGAAAGTTTGAAGCCTTGTGGTCAGGTCCTTTTGTTGTCATTTGCAAAGGAGGAGAAGATTACTACTATCTGCAAAATATGTCTGGAGAAGAGTAGGAATTGCCAGTGCATGGACAGTTTCTGAAACCTTTCTTTTCATGAAAGCATCAAAATCATGCACAAAGAGATATAAGTGTTGCCAGTGCATGGACAACTCCTAAATAATTCTCAAAGTACTCCTATTCCACGCACAATAGTTTAGGGAAATCAAGAGAGATTAGGATCTGCCGGTACATGGACAGTCCTAGGAATCCCTCAACAATAACAAAAATCTTTTCCATGTACAGTAATATAGGATCATCCCCATTTTACATCATTTTCACTTTCAACGCCCATTCTCATTTCATCCATATATATTCCTAAATCCTGTAAATTGTCATCCCCAACAAATAAAATACCCGGTCTACTCTCCCAGAGATCTGAATTCTTGTTATACCTGCAAGGAGTATACATCCCAGACAGAGCCACTGTTGGGACAGGAAAATTTCAAAATTTTCCTATACTTTTATCTGTCCCCTGTCCAACCAGATTAGAACATTATACCCCCAAAATCATAATAACAGTCGATAAATTCCACAAACATAGCATGATTTGTATAATAAGATCCCTACCATAACTATTAATTTCACCTCCCAAACCATAATCTGTAAAAACCTTAAGATCTCTGATTTCGACAAGACCTCGGTTTTTTCATATTGATCCATGTTCCATTTGAAGCAGATTAGATGTGTATCGGCATTAGGAATGAAGTCGGGATAAGAATTTCAAGACGCCCTGATAAAGGAGGTTATGCCGATGACTCCTTATCAGAAAGAGAATCCCTAGTCACACCGACTTGATCAAATACAAGGACCATCGGGATGAGAAAGCATTGTCGGAAAATACTCCGAACATTCCCCGGACAACGTAGATCACACCGATGGGGAAATTCGACAAGAGTCCTGCCAAACAACTTAGGGAACAGATTGAACTATCAACTCATTGGGAAGAAATGCACATCGGACCAAAAAATTAATGTTTCTCCGACCTTATGATGTCTCAGCGACCATAAGGCAGTTTCGGCCAAAGTCATACCGATATATGTGAAGGATATAACTCATCGGCAAAAGGAAGCAGATCGGAGTAGGATTTATAGGTCATGCCGAGTCTATAGTCACAACGACAGAGGATTTCGGTGACATATGACTGTGGTCATTCCGATGAAGAAAGAATAGAAAGGACGGCGTCGGGGAAACACCAAGGATCGGATAAATCAAATAAGGTCATCCCGATAGCATATGTTGTTCCGATGAAGACAATAGCCACACACATCGATGAGACTCTTTCCGACAGGTCACGTGTTGGAAAGACAAATGATATCGGTATCGATTTCTTGGGTCTTACCGATTTCACTAATCCGCCCTGTAAAGAGAAATCGATAAACATTTCGGGAAGACTCATATCGATATAAATAATTAGTATTGGAGAGATTTTGAAATATCAGAGTAGGATGCTGTTTTCATAACGATAGTGTAAGTCAGGCCGACAACAGCTTCTATGCTCATTCTTATATTGGATAAGTATTGAAACATCTCGCCGATATAAACACACATATGCCTTCATGAAAAGTGACATCGAGGAAATAAAACAAAGGGTCACAGCGATTGAGTCATTTGCAAATATTTGCACCATAAGAAGCATTTAGATTGCACTGACATTACAAAAGTCCTGCCGATGAAGGACGTTATGATGATGTGACATTTCAAAACGATTATGGACATTAATGCACTGGAAATATTAATTACAGGCCGAGAAGAAATCCCCTGAGAAGTCATTCTAAATCATTGCAATTGTGTTCGAAAGGATTGTCTGAGAAGAGCACGCAAGCGAGAGTTTGGAGGAGAAAACAAAGGAATTCGGTGATCGTCTAGGCAACAGGTAGACACATAAGACCTCTGTGTGGTGACTTACAATTTGTATTTGCTATTCAGAATTATAACTAATGGAGGCACCAGTAAAGGGCAAGGGTAGAAAACAACAGGGTGAAACTAGTAAACCTAAGAAACAAAAAACTGATAAAGGTCCCGATGAAAAGGTGAAAGAGAGAAAACTAAATCAGGATTTGATAGATCAATTGCGTGGGTCTACCCCTAAAGCCCGAAGGTCTGCACAACTCGGGGTGGAGGTGGAGAAGTTAGAAGACAAATACAAATACATGGGAAATGTATGGACACCAATCAGGGGCTATGATTTGTTTAAATTCCATTATGATAGAAGATTTAGAAATGTTCCAGTGTCTAATCCATGGCATTTGAATTTGGGCAAACTGGTTGTCCCGGATGTGTTTGTGAATGTGGAACTCCTAAAACTTTTGGCTAAATATTACAATCCCAGCCTCAAAGCCATATGCAATCCACAAGGAGAGCCTGTTATACACTTATCCAAAAATGCCATTTGTGAAGTATTTGATTTGGATGACTTATGTACACATCCCATAGTATATGAGGATTTAGACAAAGAATACTGGAGGATGGACACCACATACAATGGATGGAGATTGCTTCTTCACAGGCCTAGGGCAAAGGGAAAAACAATACCTTTTGATGACAATGATGGACCTCCATTCCATGTGTCCTTGTTTGAACCTTATATGAAATACACATATTATTCCATTGGCCAAGTCCTAGGGTCAGAAGTTCCTGATTTCATGACAATTCCATTAATGGTGATAGCAAATAGATATCCAATGCCATAATGCTAGGCAATTTGACTATGCTGCTTATATTTTCAGGAAGATTGATTCTAGCTTAATTGCAATTAAGAAGAACGCCCCAACAGTTTCTTTTGAGCATTATTCACTCCTCATGCACATGGTATTATACTATGGCCAGGAAATGGGAATATTGTCGAATGAACTCAGAATTGCTCAAATAGACAAAAGGGGACAAAAGTTGCCTATGCAGATGTGGACAAGGGTATGGGATAGTAGGTTTGCCCACTCCAGTTACATTTATTTTGAAGAATATTTTGTAAAAGTGTTGTATAGATACTTTAATCATCCCTTTGAGTAGTCATTGTCAGATAAAATAAAAAGGTTTCTCTAATATTGTGACTGAAATATACTATTTATCATGTCTGAACAGCAAAGGAAACACTCCAAACTTCACACTGACAACTTATATGAAGTACCTAGATGATGCGAATTGACCCAACATTGATCTTCTAGTGAAAACACTGACATGCAACCATTAGAACTGTCATGCAAGTGCTGATCACTAACATGCAATATGAAAATTAAATCTCCAAACTACCAGGAAAATCTAGAAGAGTTTCACACAAATAACAATGGCACAAACTGTTCAACACAATGGCAACCTCTGAATGAAATTGCTCCAATGGATATGAGGGTTTTCATCCCCAAACCCAATATCTTCTTGCATTCATCACAAATGTGATTTCTGTATGAAACCACCAAGTCCAGCTAGGATGGTTTTCGTCCCTGAAACTGGTATCTTGAAGAGGGTTTTTGTCCTCAAGAAAATATGAGAACACAAGTTCTCACTCAAAGAAAAACCAAATGAAATATCATGTCTCTCTCAACAATGAGCTCCAACTCCCTTTTATAACTTTTTGGAGCTATTTTAGGAAAAAACGTTTTTTTGCTTTTTCGCTGCTTTTTTGAAAAAAACGTTTTTTTTCTTTTTTGTTGCTTTTACGAAAAAACACTTTTTGATTTTTTCGATGCTTTTTTGAAAAAAATAGTTTTTGCTTTTTCGAAAAAGTACTTTTTGCTTTTTGCTGCTTTTTCGAAAAAGCACTTTTCCCTCCCAAACTTAATATTTTAAAAAGTGACTTTTGAATCCTAATTTTTTCAACGTCACTTTTATAATAACCTTTATGTGCACATGAATCCCCTTTAAGCCTAGCGCAACATAACATAATGATCCTTAGCTCTTCGAACGATGAACTATATGTAGATTGATGCTTTCTAAAAATAGTAGTCTCCTCCAAGAAGTTTGGAAAGCACTCAGAAAGTCGGAATTGCATCCGAAAAACAACATAGAGCTCATCTCGATCTCCCAAACTTACTGTCATTGTTAGAAACTCAACATGATCAACTCAACGCTCTCCAGGAAAATTGGAGTTTTCCCATGAAGTTGGAAATGTCCCAAATGGGACATTACAAACAAACAAGCAAACAAAAAGGCATTTCAATTTGTCAAAAACACTATTGGAAAAGGTGCACTGAGGTGGTGATTCTTGTCACCATTTTGTACCACTTGGGAATGCAGGGGCCTAAGCAGTCTAAAACTATTAAAAATATCCTTGGGGAAATAGAGAACAAGATGGAGACACTTGTCTCAATTTGGCTTTTCTTTATTGAGTGACTTAACTGTTGAAAAAGGAGAGCAGTCGAGGAAATGAGATACCCACAATCTTATAGACTTTGAGATGCACGTAAGATGAAGAGGAGACAACACGCTTGGGAAAAAAGGAAACGAGGATGTGTCATTTGGCGTGTGCTTTCTTAGAATGAGGGAAGCATACCATAGGCAAGCTTAAAGACTTGAATAAAATAAGTTTGGGAGGGTGTGAAGCAAGATGGTGACATGCATTGCCATCTTGTGAACTTTGATAGGACAATAAACAATAAAATAAACCACTAATCCTGGGAAAACATTAAACAACCACATGCCACATGTAAGAGTGGGAGCCAATGCAATATAAAGCCACAAAAATATTTTCTGTAGGATGAAAAGAGTAAAAGCAAAAAATAATGTAGTGAAGCCATGAAAGTTTGAAACAAAGAGTAAAGATTTCAGTTTAAGCCGGAATACAAAAAATAATGAACAAAGAAAAGCATATTATCATCAATTCGCAAGGTTTAAAATCTTCTAGAGAAAAACTAGCCTCCTAGTTTTAAGTTTTAAAATGTGGCAAGAAGTAAATGGGCAATGATAACATTACGTGTTTCCAAATAAATGGGCAATCATTATCCAGGGTACACATAAATATCCTACTGTCAAGAGGTGATCATGGCAAGATAATGGTTTTAATGAGTGAAATAAGTTGATATCACTAAGATATTCATCTGATCATCTGCAGAGGAGGAGAAAGGGTATTATTAAAGCACTTTTCCACCAACCATTAAGCACATGGAATCCCCCATTTACTCCTCGAATGAGAGATAGCTCTTTCCTTCTCAAGGGGCTTCAATGTCAGGAACTGTTTTGGAAGAATGATGTAAATGATTGTCAACATCCACGCAAGCAATGCAGTCATACTCTCATATGAAAGGCATTTCTTCCCTTCTCAAGGGGCTTTGAAGTCAGGAATTGGCAAGGAAGAGTTTATGTAAATGATTGTCAAAACTCATAGATAACAATGCTGTCATATGATAGTCATGCATGCTAGAAAACACAAAAACATACATTATAATAATGCATACAAATATGCTTTGGCCAAAGATTTTGTGCATGTCTCAATTTCAAAACCCATCCAACATCCCATTGATCGGAATCTCCCCATCCCAAGCAGTTCTTATTTTTAGAACCTTTGGATTCCTAGTTAAGCCCTCAAGAATCCATTTTGTCCTGGTTTTTAAGCAAGGCCATTAATGAGCATCATCATCACTTAAAGAGTCAGAATCAACAATTTGCATTAAGGTAACCAATAGGCTATCAGGTCAAATGATGTTATTATGTCTACATAGCCCACAGAGTAACAACCTGAAAGTCAGCAATTGATTGCATCCCACTGAGGTATTAACAACAATGGTAAAGTACATTAAACAACCATTTTATTAGATGGAGGATGCTTAAAAGTTAAAACAACTCTTTGAATATGATAATGCTTTTTACCAGTGCCTGCAAACTCCTTCAAATTTTCGAGTGTGATATGTGTCCTTTGATTCATAATACCCCAAACAAGTATAACAATCTAGGTTTTCACTTACCTTTACAAGGACAAGGAGCTATGGCAGAGAAGGATAATATTCTGAAATCTCCATGCTTCTATTGTCTATACATATGCATGATACTCAAAGCATGTTACTGATGTTAATCAGAGATTTCAACAATTATCTTGAACTATAGTGCATAATCGGCAAACTCATGTTTTTACCCTCATTATTAACAGCTGAGTGATAAAGCCATGCAAAGATAAGTGGTTCAGAAGTAAACAGGACTGCAATTATGTATTTCTTGTAAAAAGTTTCAAATCCAATCAAAATCAATAACCCTACCTTGAAACGAGAGATTATATCTTCTTCAAAATACAATCAACACATATAACAACACCCATGATAGTTCATATACCCACAACCATGATTTCATCAAGGTTTACAACAAGACGATCACTAATAGCTAACCCTTTGGACATGGTAGTTAACATACTTACAACCAAGGTATTATCAAGGGTTTAAAAAAATGGAAACACAATCATACTGTTCAAATATGCAGCCATTTACATTACAGCAGTCAAGCATTATTTGTCGGCTGAACAACCAATCCACAGCCATATTGACAATCACTCACCATTCACTGCAAGCTAATTAAACAAGAGAGATAGTTTTGATTTGAATGTGACTGTCACAAAAGAAGCAAGCAAGCACCAAAAACCGGACAAGTCACTTGCCAAATTGCCTTCCAACCACCAAAAGAAAACCATGAGATTCTTAGTCTTCCATGCATCCAAGCAACCAAAAGAACCAGTTCATTTAGGACTTGTAATTTGCTACAAAACTATACTTTGTGAATTACAAATCACCAAAATATTATTATGCACTATTCTAGAGCCATTTTCAATCCTTTGGAAGCTATGTGATTATGTAACTTAGACCTAGAAAATCTTTCTTCAACACAAACACATTGGCAAACACAAATTTTAACCTGGAAACCCCCACTAATGGAGGAAAAACTAGCTTGGTAGGTGCCAGTAGCACGCCTACCTATTTATATTACTTGAAAACAAGTACAAAGAGGGGTGTTTACAACTTCAAGTTGCTTCTTATTCTTTGTGAACTGGAACTGCCTTTTCTTGAGTTTAAATGGTGTTGAAATGCTTCTCCAACCTTCCAAGATTTCCTCTTCAATCTGTAGTGTGGTCCTCCCATGCACTAGAGGCCTCCAAGATAAAAAATAAGTGTCCAAAGCTGTGAATTTCCTGTCCCTAACTGTTGCTTGTGCCATGGTGCTTTCACTGCTTTGTGCAATATTTATTTTGCTGAGGTGTTTATACATTTGCCAGTTCAGCTCGACATTTTTGCCACTTTCACTAGGCGGTGAATTCGTCTATCATAGATCAACTAGTAGTTGCATATTTTCAAATTTTGAAAAAAAAAAACATTATTTCTTGTTAGTTCACCTTGATCCTTTTTGGATCAATTAATGCACACTACTTAAATAACCGATTCTTGTTTTGCATGATTAGAGCCTATGCATTTGTGGCCAAAGAGAGGAGAAAATAATTTTAATGCTTCTGCGTATGGTTTCACCAAAACTCCCTCCTTTTCACCATTCTTTCAAAGTTAATTTTTGATACACGGTTGAAACCCTAATCATGTATTTGGATAGGCTTTTTATCTCATATTCACTAGGTCAAAACGCTCAAGTTCATTCTATTCATGTAGCTGGATAAGTTTCCACACTCTTCATTTCCTTGGATATTCATAAGTCAATGAAAGTAAAATCATGTTTAATCTTTCACTGTCAAAACACTCTTCATTTCCTTGGATATTCATAAGTCAATGAAAGTAAAATCATGTTTAATCTTTCATTGTCAAAAACACAATCACTTCCCTATTTACCATGTTGCTTCCCATCATTCCTTCTAGACTTGGTCAATACTTTCTCAATGATTAATGTCACATAATCTTTGCCAATTTAAGGTACTAAGCCTAAGTTTAATTCAAGTGATCTCTTTCTAGCTTAAGACCTTAAGATTCCTATGATCCATCAAAATTAAAGCAAGGTTAGATGGAGACCCTTGTCGATTATCCAAAGCAAGGGATATATTATAATGCAGTAGTCATGCTGATTAATAACAACTTGACAATTCACACAATAAGCATGAAAATGAGATGTATAATCAGGCAACAATGACCTAGCACATAAATCACAAATATGTAAGATGCAAACACAATGACATTGGGTGTGCAATTCTCTTCGTTTACACTGTTCAACATTGAAATCAGCAGTACCTTTGAGTCTTCGACTGCTTCTCCTTACATGAGGGTAGTTATAATTGGTTGCGATTATCATGTGAAAATTATAATAATATATGTATTAAAAATATTCATTAGTGAGAATTAAATCATCATATATCCCACAAGAAATGCTTTAAATTATTTAATAATACAATAAAAAATAAATGCTGTTGTTTGTTACATAGTTCTAATCAAAAGGGTACAATTATTGTGGATATTGTTGTATGCATACAATTTTTTTTGTATTTTGTCAAATTTCAAGCCAAGTCCTTGCCTTTCTTCAAATCAAGAGTCATGTTTGAAAGCTTTGTCTTGTTTGTCTGTCTTTATTGTTGTCTTTTGTCCTTGTCTTCATGAGGCCAATGAAAAGAGCTTTCCAATGCATCCAGTGAGGTGAAGACTGGTTCTCAGATGACAGAGAAAAGGTGAAAAAGTTTCCAAGCCATGAAAAAATATTAACCAGTGAAAGAGTGTGTGTCTCAATTAAGGAGTACAAGTTTTGCCAAAAGTCAGAAAAGTGCATCACAGTGTAATGGTGCGTGCCACTCCAAAGTGATGCATAAAGTTCAAATTTGAAAACCTGCATACCAGTGTAAGAGTACGTGCCTATGTATTGGAGTGCAAAAAGTAATTTCAAAACCAAAAAATGTTTGCCAGTGTATAGGTTTGCACTTGTGTGAATTGGTGCATAAAGGTTAAAAAGTAAATTTTTTGCTCAGTGTATAAGCATGCGCCCATATGAAGACTTTCAAACTTTCGAAATCCAAAATTTGTTGCCCAATACAAGGAGTACACTTCCTTGAAGGGTGACATAAACTTTCAAAAAACACAAAAATGTAACTCTAGTACAGTGGCACACACCATTGTGAAGAATGAAGAACTTTCCAAAGGTTAAAATTGCAGGCCCATTGATAGGGGCACTCCAATGATAAGAGAAACACAAATTTTACAAAGTGAAAATTGCAATGCTAGGTAAAGACACTCGCTATAAAGAGAGAACATAATTTTCATGTTGAAAAATTTGCACCATAGTATATTGACACACACCAGGTAACTGTGAATGTTGCAAAGTTGTCAAAACATGCAGGATAACATAGAGGTGCACACCCTTCAATGTATAAACATGATTATTTAAAAAAATGCAACACCATGGTATGGTGCACACCTTAATAGGAACAAATTTTTGATGACAAAACATATAGGATAACATAGAGGACTGCAGTTTCCTTAGTAGGAGCAGATTTTTGATCACAAAACATGCAGGATAACATAGAGGTGTGCGGCCTTCAATGTAGAAACATGATTTAAAAATAAATAAAAATGCAACAACATGGTATGCCACATGCCAATAAAGGGAAGGATCAGACTTTGAGTTGCATGGAAGGTGAAAAGTGTGTGCCATTATGTTAGGAAGGTATATTTTTAGGTTTTCAGAAGTTGCGCAAGCTTATCAGGGCGCATACCAATCAGAATAAAAAACATGTTTTTTAAACAAAAGTTTGCAGCATCATAATCAGGCATGGGCCTCTAGACACAGGAGCAGATTTTTAAAGCTTGAAGTGTGAATTCAGGGTGCGAAGCATGTGCCAGAGGAACAACATGTTTTTATTTTTGAAATTCTGCAATACCATTATGAGGTGTGCACCACATAAGGCAAAGATCAATTTTTGTTTTAAGGTAAAATTGCAAGACATATATACAAGCATGTACTTCAGCAAAGCTGACCAGGTTTTTTGACACTCCAAAAATGCTTTCATGGAAGTGAGCTGTTCGAAAGGGGTGCAAATATTTAATAATTATCAAAAAGCAAAATATCAGTTATATATAGAGGTGCAATTGGAGGGTTTTTGACTTTTTTTGTGGCAGATTTTCACATTAACCAAGTACAGCAGTTTTATATCTTCTGATAAAGGCACCATGATTGTTTCACCAGGTTTTCTTTCTTCTATGCGAGGTGCCTAGGGTTTCTACACGCTTAGTGAAAAAATATTTTAACCAAAATGAGATTTTCAGACACTTTAGCATGGTACCTAGGGTTTTGGAGACAATTTTCAGCTCTTATTATCATCAAACATTCAGCTGTTCGTATTCTTGTGAGTACCTAGGGTTCTTGACGGATTGTCAGACATCAGCATTCAAACCTAGGCTGTCTTGCCATGTTTAAATTGCCTGTAACTAAGTCATCTTTTCAGTAAGTTTGTGAACAGGTACCAGCAGTATAATAGTGATCTTATTGAGCTTTCAAGGGGTAATTTTCTCTGTTTTTGTGACTGGTTTCTGGGATATTTGATATCGGTTATAATCTTGCCAGTTTTGCAATAGTATTGTGAGGGTTTTGGCCAATAATTTCATCAATCAAATGTTAAGGACATCAACAGTCATAATTGCAAATTCACAGTTTCTTGATCATCTTCATACACAAAACCACAATCTTCATACAGTCAAGGGTTTCAGAGCATTCAAAGTTGCATATTTCAGCTAGGGTTTGGAGATATTTAGTATCAGATATATCACTGTTGGTAGTCTTCCGGACTGCTAAGGTTTCATATATGAAAAATACATTGTGTGATCATCTTCAGACTGTGGTTATGGTTTGCCAAAGAATACACAGAAAAGGGTTTTCAGATTTGAGGCATCAAAATTGGTGAATAGTCAGAGTTTCAGAGTCTCAACAGATGGATTGCCATGGACAGGATGGAGGAGCATTAGAATCATCTCCAGGAACCAACTATCAAGATTTGCTATTTTTAGCCTGCACTATTTTTAGCCATCATTTTTTGTAAGGAAATAAGCATATTTTGAGAAGTCTATTTTTAGCAGCTATTTATAGATTGGCTATTTTTAGATGACTTTCTAGAAGGTCTACTTTTAGTTGATAGTTATCCTTATCAAGAATCTATCTGAAGATTTCTTGAGTTAGGGTTTAGTATTTGTGGACAAAATTTTGTAAAATGGTTGCTTGCATGCAAGCAATCTATTGTTAGCAATGAGCATAGAAGTTGTAGTTAGATTTTATTTGTTTTTAATCCAATATTTTGTAAACTCCTATAAATAAGTGCTCTAGGTACTTAGTTTATTCATCTAGGATTGTTCAAGAGAATTTGGTATGCCTATTTTGCTACTTGAATTGTTGTTGATGTGTTCGGTGTCCTTATGTGCTGTTGTGTTTTTATGAGTTTAATATCACTTAATAGTCATTAGAAGCTTTGTATTGTAGTAGCTGTTAAGTTGGTTGTTGTAGCTTTGAATGCAATTATTATATTTAGCTCATAATGTCTAATGTATGTGTAGATAAAGGGAATTGAAGTGCTTTTACTGCTAACTGAGCTTTGTATTGCAGGTCTCAGTGAAGTGGGTCTAGTAGCTGTGTATGTCATTCCTCTCTTCTGATTTATTGAATCTTTTGTGTTGTTTAAACAAATCATTGTTTTATGTGTACTTGCACTCCTTAGTCTCTACCTTCAGCTGAAAGTGTAAGTGTGGTAGTCATTGCAGGGTTTACTTTTAGTCAAAAAACATAAAAACCTCTTGCCTTGAGTGGAAGTGCATATCAACCGTTTGTCCTAGCTTGAGAACAAAAAGACAGAGTTAGTTATAAGTTTGTATTGCATGCTTAAAGACACACCTTTGGTTTTGTTTGTTATGTGTAAACCATCCCAAAAAACATACCTGTACAAACCATAGTTCCACGGAGTTTTGGGGACGGGGACGGGGGGACAGCAGGGGACGCGTTTCGGGTTTGGGGACGGGGGGGGGGGGGGGGGGGGGGCCTAAATTTGGGGTCGGTGGGGGACGGCGGGGGGGGGGGGGGGGGGGAGCGGTGCGCTGAAATACATATAGTACTTGAAAAATTAGTTATAAAAAGATGTATAACTGTAGAAGTCTATAAGATGTATAAATTAGTTATAAATTAGACATGTATGCAAAATGTGGAAGCATAGACAAGGCACATGAATTGTTTGACAGAATGCCTCAAAGAAATGTGGTCCCATGGACTGCAATGATTGTAGGATATGCACAAAATGGATTTGTTGAACAGGCTTTAGAAATTTTAAAGCAAATGCAATTGGCTGGTGTAAAGCCAAATTCCACAACTAACATAGACATGTATGCAAAATGTGGAAGCATAGACAAGGCACGTGAACTGTTTGACAGAATGCCTCAAAGAAATACATCGGCAAAACTGGGGGACGGTGGGGGACGGCGGGGGGATGGCGGGGGATGGTGGGGACGTTTCCCTGAAGTCTCCCCATCTCGGAAACGGGGAGACGTGGGGGCGGCTGTATTTCAGGGGGGGACGCGTCCCCGTGGAACTAGGGTACAAACTGTAAATAGCAAGTACATATTATTCATATTAGGGTTTTAGCCTTAGGCTAGTTTTTGTTAGTCGGAGCTTCTCCTTCTAATTTGAAGAACAGTTCGACTGTACACACTGTTCTGTTTTGTGTCACACTAAAACGTGTGAATTAAAGCACTAACATGTATGGCATCAAAGGCACTAATTGGAATAATCAAATTGGCTTAGAAGTGTGGGGATTTGAGAAAAAATGATAAAACAAGAAGAAACATTTGTCGTCAATTATCATTGTAGTTACATAGTTTGATTTTACAAGGTCTTAATATAACTATATTCTGGAAATACTCCAAGTGTATCACTCTTTGAATTATTTGTGTTTCCAAAATTAAAAAAAAATAAAAAAGGATTGTATTTCTGATTTCTTAAGGGTGGTTGAAGTTCAAAGACAATTGAAAGATTTTAAACCTCATTGCACATTTTGCCATTTTGGAGGTCCATTTAAGTCGTCTCTTGTTATCTATTTTTTATGCCCTAAGTCACAAAACCCTGTTATGACTTTTTTTGACATGGGGAAACATTGTTTTCTTGACAGAAATAATTAGTGTATGAAAAGTATAGATTTTCTGTTAAAAATGAAAAGATAAAGAGATGTCTTCTACCATTCGATTTAGTGATTAGTATCAAGCGAAATAAATTTATATATTCTGGAGTTTTAATTTTAAACCTTTTGTGGAATCTTACTGAACTTATCTAAAACTTTGCAACCTCAGCTGATCTCCCCCCTTCTCAAACCTATCCAACTTTTCAAGCATTCTAACTATGCTAATCATTCACTTGCTATTCATACCACCACCTTCTCTGTTGGCTTTAGGTGACCTCTTTGTGGATTGTTTTTCAATGACACTATTTACAAGGCCTATTTGTACTGGAATTTGTTAAAAGGCAACATTACCTTTATGCTCATAATTTTCCTTTGCACTTTATATTCATTAACGTCTTAATACCTCTGGTCTTCAGGGGAAGAACATCAGGTTAGAACTCTTGGAGATGGCCAAAACACTCCCAACAACATTTGTTGAGATTGTGGAAATTCTATCTGGCAACACTGTTAATCAAGCATTGGAATACTATCATGCATTTGTCAAACATGCACATACAGAAAAAGGGGTAAGCGTAATAAAACAACATTGTTTTGGACTGATGATGTTTTAGCTTAAATTGTGAAGAACTTCATAAGTTGCAGTTTATTTGAGATCAGTTTTGTTGTATCAGACAAGCAGGCATTAGTTTTTGTGAAGGCTAATATTTGGTGTTGCAATTTCAGAAAGTTCCTGACAACGTGCTTGCAAGTCTAAGAGATATTCATTCTGGTCTTCCAGTTTTTGATGTTTCTGCCAGTCATGAGGTTTCAGCTACCAAGGTTCTGTCATCTAACACAAATTTTAATTTCTATAAGAAACTGAACACAACATCTGAGGAAGAGATCTCTTTTAATGAGATTGATTGGAATGTAAATACAACAGTGGATGAGACAGCTGAAATTGATTGGGAAATTGATCCTGTGGAGCAAACTGAGACGTCTGAAAATGACAAGATGCAAGAGGATGTGCAGGCACCCACTGAAAATGTAAATTTTGTATCACTGGAAAATGATCTAAATGATAAATTTCAGTCTTTAGATACCAAGGATGGTGAGATTGACTGGAATGTAGACAATACTGGAGCATCTGAAGCTGTTCAATCAGAAATCTGCTGGGATATTAGTATAGAAGATGTACATGAAATGTCCTTTGAAGTGGACTCATCTGCAAACCATTGTGACAATGGAGTGGCTGAAAATGAAGTGCACCTAAATAGCCATTTCTTGGAGACGGAATATCGGAATAAGCTTCTTGATGATTTGCTTGAGGTATTCAGTATTTTGATTTTACTGTTAATTTTTTCTCTTTTTCCTAATTTTCTTCCTTGTGTACATCAGTTCTTCTTGGTAAATGTTTCTCTAGATGCTTGGTTTTTCGAAGACATTTTTCATCGCTGTAAGCAGTAACTGTAACTCTTTGGTTCCGTAGATCTCAAAAAACATAGTCTATTATAAACACATGTTCTCAGAGCATGGCCCAAGAAGACTGTGCTAAACATTATGCACTTTCTTTGAGTTGGATGATAAATTTGAAATTCTTAAAATCTTTGATTGGTTCCCTGGGCATGTTTTACATTTGTAGCAATCCTAGGGTTCAATTACGGTATTTCTTGTCCAGCAAGGTTTAGGACATAATTATCATATTGTGTACCTTAGTTCTGTAGTATTTTTCTGTGGAAAAAATAACCCTATGTTTGCATTTTTTGCTGCTGTTATGATTTTTCCAGCCAGCTCCTCATCTCCCTGTGGAAGCTTCTCATGCCATTTACAGTTGAAAACTTGACTTTGCTTATTTGGCAAGGCTTGCATAGCTGTAAGGTATTCTTTTTTCTCTTCCATTCTTTTTGCAGCGTGAACACATGATGTATCATTTGATATTCCCGTCAAAACCACTGTTTTTCCATCATTTTGAAACTTGAGTTCCCTGGTTTGAAGGTTTAAATAAATTTCTCCCAATGACTTCAGCCACTGAATGCCAAGGACAATATCTGAATCACCAATACTTACTACATGAAAAACATCCTTAACCTCATAGTTTCCCAAATGGAGATTCAAATTTGGAATCCTTCTTGTGCATTGGATTGTAAACCCATCCGCAACCATAACATTAAATCCCTCAAACTCCTTCGTCTGAAGGCCTCTTCGTGCTACAACTCCTTCATCAACGAAGTTGTGAGTAGCACCAGTATCAATGAGGGCAGCGATTCGCTGTCCACACAGTACACCACGAATCCTAAAGGGATCATTCTTCAGTTGGCATGAAAGTTGGGCAAAGATACCATCATCAACTTTCTTATTTTTTGGTCCTTCTAGAGCTTCATCAAAATCCTCAACTTCTTCACAATCTTTGAATTGTTCTGTTTTTTCTGATTCATAATCAACATCAACATACACCTCCAAATTGCGTGCTTGACCCCTCTCATAGCACTTGTGACTTGGAGCCCATGGCTCTTTGCAAGTGAAACACAATTTTTTCCTTTTGAGCTCATTTTTTACTTCATCACTCATTCTTTGCATGGGTGGTTTTTGCTGATTGGGAATTTTTGAGTTTGGTTCTTTATCTTTATTGAGTGGAGAAGATTTGACTTCCATCTTGGTCTTTGGAGCTGAAAACTCCATGCTTCTTGCCTTTTTAATGGCCTCTTGCGAAGTTTGTGAGTCCAAGGATTTGACCCATGCTCTAATTGGTTCTGCAAGTCCTTCAACAAACAGAAAGATGAGTCTTCTTTCAGAAATGTCCGGAACCATTACACTAGGTCTTTGAAACTCAGTGAGGTATGCATCAATAGTGCTGGTTTGCTTTAGCCGTGCTAGGTCCTTGAAACTTTGTTCCGGATCTTGCTTGTCAAACCTATCAATGAGTTTATTGGTGAACTCATCGTAGGTTGTGATGAGATTGTGACCTTGCGTCACCAATCCGTGGTACCACCACTCGTAAGTTGCTCCATCCCAATGCAAAGTAGCCAAGTTTAAGTCTCTCTCCTCTGGCATAGGCTTCAAGGTAATGTAGGTATCGAGCTTGTGAACCCAAGCTCTTGCTGAATACTTCCCACTACCATCAAAATGGTCTAAAGATACTTTGCTCAGAGCATGCTTGTAGTCTTTGTTGTCCTTGTTGTCATGTCTTCCACCATTCTTTTTTGATTCATATATTAATCAAAAGTTAAGTTTCTGCAGACTTGGTCTGGGAGTGTCATATATTCATCATGACAAATCATAATATCATCAGTGAATGCAGTTTGATCCTCTTGCATAGGTGTTGTTTCTTCCCTTCTATTGGCATAAGGTTGAAGGGGTCTTGCAGCTGATCCCACCAAAGACCTGGATACTCTTATATTGTCATTTCTGACACCATTGTTTTGGGAGCTGCTCGCTTCAATATTATTTCTTGGACCCTGAAACAAGATCTGATCCATCTTGTTCATTAATCTGGCCATCGTATCGAACATCTGATCAAACTTCTTCTCTATTCGTTCTCCCGGACTATGAGGTGGACAATTTTCTTTATCTCTATCTGCCATGACTAGGTTCTCTTCAACAGAGCTCTTTGTCCCACAGGCTGATTTCAACTTTCTCTCTTCTCTCTATTGGTATCTTCTCTCTCTAGCACTAGTTTGCTGCATGTAGGGTTAGAAAATCCTCACAGGCTGGCAGGAGACCAGCTCTGATACCACTGTAATGATCACCCTAGTTTTTTTTCCAAATCCCACTAAAATTGCTAACTACACTGTGCATGCATTCCGTCAAACAGTTTGCATTTGCTTGATATTCAATGTATTTTCAATGTGTTTTGTTTCGTTTGGAATCATTCAATATGCAGATTGGAAGGGATATTGCTCAAGGAACAACTCAACAATGCATAATAAATTTCATAGACAATATAGCAAACACTTTGCATGAAATTGAAATAACAATGAAAACTCAATCTGACTTTAACTCCAGCAGATTATAATGAATTTCAATGAGTTAGCTTGCTGCTATACACATCAGTCTTAACAACAGAGTTACAAGGCCAAAGATTATAACCCACAATGATTGTGCAGATTGCATATAGGTCTGATTTCAATTCCCACTGCTGCCCACACTGTTCAAGCCGATCTGAACTGAAACTGTATTATGCTGAGCACCAAAATACCACTATAACACCTCTGTATGCTAAATCAATAATACCCAGAAGCTACAAATTGAGGCCCAGTACTCAACTTCATTTTTTGCAAACTCTCCAACCTCATTACCACTCCAAAATATACCATAAGACTGAATGTTAACACAGAAAATTAAATCAGAATTAATACAGGATTGATATACCCAGGTACAGCAAGAGCAACTGTACGGAGGTTCCCCAAAACTCAGTCAACTCATTTACTCATCACCAAGCATGATACAAATATATTAGAGACTTAGGCGCCACATAAAATGAATTAAAAGTCACCAAAGTTTTAACTGAAACCAAAGTTCTATCCTTTACCTTATGCTGGTACGGCAGGCCTGCACCTTAAATTTCCTTCACACTTCACTATTACTCATAAATCCCACTCTAAATCAATGAGGAGGCTCTCCTCACATCTGGGCGCCATCATTGAATACAAGGAAAGGCTCACAAAGTGAGCGATTATTTTATTAGACACTCACGTGCCCCTTTGATGGTACGGCTCTATGGTACGGACCTCTACAGCACCAGGCTCCTCAAAACAGCACGTTCAGTATGACTTTTGTCTCTTGTGGCTACTATAGACAAATTCAGTCCATCTCAGCACAAAGACCATTCACTTTCACTCTATAAAAATTGTACGGCAGCCAAAAGGTACAGCTTCAGCTGGAGAATGTATGGCTGGGTCTTTTGGTTTAACACACCAAAAAAATTCTGAAATAAACTCCATCATTCTGCAAAATTCCCCTAAATATCACCAAAATATTCATTAGCCAAAGCATTCTCAAAAAACATCAAAAACATTCAAACTCAATCCACTGCAAATTGTCCCCATTTAAGCTATATGTGATTTCTGAGTAGAATCACCAATATCCAGCTAGGGTTGATCTTTCACAATGGAAACCAGTTGAAGAATTGAGGCAAAACAACCTCACAGGAAACTCTGCTAAACAACAAAGGCTCACCCAAGAAAAATGATATTCAAACTACCTGTAGATGAAACCCCAATGAGCGAATGACTCCAAAATATAATCCATTCTAGAAACCCCACGCCCATGCAACAATAAAATAACCATTAATGCCATAAAGATTTAAGCGCTCCACTATCCCTACCAAGAATAGGTGTCACTAGAGAAGGGGGGGCCCACCAGTGGTCAGCGCCAACCTTTTAAAAAAAAGATATAAGTTATCCAATAAATATTTCATAAGGTATAACATAAGATAACTCATACTAATCTTTTTTTTTAAAAGCAATATTTCCCTTTATTCACTTAAGTTAGCGTTTGAGAAATAAAACATTAAGGCCATCATTTTCCAATATTTACTGATGGAAAGAGGACATTACATGGCTTTTCACAGCACTCAGGATGTATTATAAGGAAGTGTCCCATGTTTCTCTGTAATGTCCCCATTCTGGGAATGGTCACCTAAGGTCTCCAACAGGCTTTCCATCTCACTTCAGGACATTTTGAGGACCACACAAGCTATGAAGATAGATTATCATTTGGATTTGTTGTCTTCAGCTTATTATCTTCTCCGGAGTCAGCCACTTGGAGGGCTTGTCATGTGGATTAGAGACGGAAGATCGAATCTCTCATGTATGGATGCTATCATTTCACAGTTGATGCTTTGGAGTTCGTCTCGAGGATTAATCTTCATTTGGATGCTATATCATTCATGGTCACCTATCATGTCATCATCCTTGGGCGAATTGGTGCATTGTAAAATAATAATAATATTATCTTTATGGGCGCCACCAAGGAATAATATAATAATTAATTATATCTTAGGCGCTCACCTTAATTCCCTAATTCATATCTTCAATTTGAATTAGGATATGAGCTTCTAGAAGGGTCGGCCTTATGGAGGGAAAACATGTAATTCAAACTAAGTGAATCTATTCCTTGGTCGGCCTAGTGGAGAGGAGAATTGTTATTTGTATATATACACCTTCACTTGGTATCCAAAAGGAGCAAGTATCATTCATTCATTTTCATACATCGAGAGCAATCTCAAGGAGAGGCTTTGAACGAAAACTGTAAGTCTTGAAGGGAGTTCGACGAAAACCTGATTCCTTCATAGAGCATCATTCATATCAGCTTGGAGAGCATTTCATCTTCATTGAGCATCATTCAAATCAGCTTGGAGAGCATTAATCATGGCGCACCTCCTAAGGCTATGGGCGAATATCATTTGAGGTGATTATGAGCATTCATGTGAGGGCGAATTAGAGGGAGATCATCTTCAGCCAAGGGAGAACCTCATAGCAGGCCAGCAAATCACATTTGGGCAGATTCATGTATGTTTTATGCTGCTGCGCCTAGGGTTTGAGGCTACAGAAGATCGGCCTAAGGGAGAGGCTAGTATATTTATGATTTCATCATCCTTTGCTATGTACTTGTTGCCATTGAGTAATAATATACTTCTGGGTTGTTAGCCATCCATATGCTGTTGTTATCTTCATATTTTCAGTCATACAAATTGCAGCAGACCTGATTTATTACAGCAGAACATTCATTTGTAATTGGCATTGTGTTATCATGCTACTTGCTTGCTATTTCATGGTGTAATTGATCTATTCATTTGGGCGAGTCATTGTGATAAGTTTATATTGTGTATTAAGCAAATATTGTGGCGAAATCATTATTTGGTTGCAAGTCTGGTTTGGTACAGCAGACCTATGGTTTGGGCAGACCTAGGTAGGGCAGATTTGGAGGTCTATTTGGTAAATTGTTTGGAACACCCGGAAAAACCAAAAGTGCCATATTTTTATCCATTTGGGACATTACAATTGGTATTAGAGCTATCGAACCTCCCAGCCTATGGAAGTGAATCAGAAGTTACCATCATATGAGTTTTGAAGAAGAAAGATACGTCACTTACCGGAGAAGGCAACAAAACCGTGGGCCTGAGGAAGAAGAAGAAGAAATCATCATGAGTGATCATAGCAATGAAGAACACCGTGAAGAACAAGGCACCATGGCTGCACTCAACTGTATTGCACGAGGGCAAAGAGAACTACTTCATATGTTGAACAACTTCATGAGGCAAAACCTTGGAGGCAACGGAGGCAATGTGAAACACCCAGTCTAATCTAACAAAATTATAAACTTACATCTAACAACAGAATTTCAGCGGAAAGATTAACTAACTATTATGAAAATAGTATTGAATGCAATAGAATTCAAATTTCAACTAACTTTCATTTTCAGCTGAAATAATCTTTTCTAACAGAATACATATAACCAAGAATAAACTAACTTTTGGTTAACTATCTTTCTCCAATAAAATTCAAATATTAAGATAGGAAGAGAGATTAAGAAAAGTACAACTTGAATAGTTTCCTGCTGATTTGTTTGTAAGATCCTCCTCTAGATTCTGGAAAAAGGAATATCAACAAGGGTTTTATCCACCCAACCAAGACCAACTGGTCTCCCGTGCTTCTTCAACTGAAGAAACCTGACCCTTCACGAGGGTGATTGGCGAGGAATCTAATAACAACAATATGCCTCTGAGCCTGGTGTCAAGAACTTATACCTTTTGATCGATCTTTTCCCTAAAGGTACCTCTTAACTGGAAAGATCACTCTGACCAGTGGTATATCTGGTACTTGATAGTTGACAGATGCCTATACTGCATCGTAACCCTGGCCAAGGATTTCTAATAATTATTTGACACTACTGTGTCGTCAGCATTCTCACCCTTGCTCGGCATTGACATTATTTCATATGTTTTGTTTTGGTTACAGGTTTAGATGAAAATCATGTATAATCCACTTGACATACTTACAGATTCATAAAAGATACGACATAAGAACATTTAGACAGAAAGGTATCCTTTAACTCAGTGACCGAAGTCAAATTTCTCAATGAGACTATAAATATATAAGTATATATATATATATATATATATATATAAACATTCATATATATATATATATATGGATATAAATATATAGGTATAAAGAAAAATACTTCTGCAGATTCAAAAGATTTGGTATTTGAAAGACACATACGGATTCAAGAGGTCGTTCATGAATCACTGAATAGAAAATACAGAATGACAGAATTAATTGGTAATCTTGGTCAGCTATGGCTATCCAAAATAATGTATTTCTATTCATTGCATGATGAACTATAGTATAATGAAAGGAACTATTGTCTTGCCTGAAAAAACTTTTACAAGTCGAGGCAGAGGAATATGCGACTGCAAAGACAAATCTTGATTGACGGACTGGTTCTTACGGCCGCTCCTATGATATTGATTCTTACTTGCGACAGAGTAAGAAAAGAAATGTAGCTCACGCACAAGAATTAGATGGTTTGGATTTCTGAGTTGCGGTGACGAGGACACTCAAAAGAATGCAAATCAATGTTCATAGAATAGCTTACTAATCCTGCGAATGCTTTTGGAAAGAGGGTGCGAATGCTGCTTCAAAAGATTGAGTAAAGAATGACGATGAAAAGGATGAACGCCAACAAATATAGGCATGCCCCCTCCTTCCCCCGTCTGCATGCAAGAAGGAACGTTTCCTTCTTGCGTGTGGGCGGAGTGGAGGAGTTACACATCAAGACTCCAGCTCTTACACCACCAAGCGCTCCTCATGAGGTGAGCGAAATATATTTTATTTAATATACACAAGGAAAATAATTCTTACCAACTTGAAATATATACGTATATGTATGTGCCTTGGCCAAGGCTACGATGATATAGTTGTCTAGACTTAGACTTAGGCAAAAACAACTCCTTGCATGCGGACGGGGCAAGGAGTTACACATCAAGACTCCAGCTCTTACACCACCAAGCGCTCCTCATGAGGTGAGCAAAATATATTTTATTTAATATACACAAGAAAAATAATTATTACCAACTTGAAATATATACATATATGTATGTGCCTTGGCCAAGGCTACGATGATATAGTTGTCTAGACTTAGACTTAGGCAATATTGTTGTTTTTCGATTCTCGTAACCACACCTCTCCCTGTTGATATCCCTTTTTTGCTTGTCAATTGATTTATCCTGCAAACACTTCGACAATTAATGGAGGTTAAATCATTTCCTTGATACGAACATTAATATATATATTATATCCATGCATACATTCATTCTCACATATAAGTGAAAAATATTCGTATATAAAAGAAAATCATTCTCACATAATTATACACATTATCCAACGAATAAATTTCATATTCACATGAAAGCAGTTATACACAACTAACAACATAACCAACGTTTCATTGTTTAGAAGAAGGGGATGTAACATATTCTTCCCCTTAAGAATCATCGTCCTCGGTGATTATTTATCAATATTTATCAAAATTTAACAACATAGTCTCATATAAGTCTTAATTGTTTGGGAATAAATAAGGAAACTTTTGATGAATCTCATCATAATCTTCCCAGGTGGCATTCTCTTCTGAATACTGGTCCCATGTATCTTGGGGCTAACTTAGAGGCTTTCCCAAATTTTATAGAGCTTTTCTATGGTTTTACCAGCAAAATAACTTTTTCTCCCACTACAAACTGTCTGGGAATACGTTTTGCATCAGCGTAACTCTTTTGCCGGTCATTGGCCTCTTTCAGTCTCTGCCTGATTATTCTTACCTACTCTTCCATTTCTTGAAGCATTTCAGGTCCTAGAATGATCCTGTCTTCCCACTTGTTGCAACTTATAGGGGTTCTACATTTCTTGCCATACAGTGCTTCAAAAGGTGCCATTTTTATTGCTGACTGATATGAGTTGTTATAAGCAAATTCTACCAAGGGTAAATATTCCTCTCACCTGTATTGTTGATCCATACAGTACATTCTAAGTAGATCTTCTAAAATTTGATTTACCCTTTCCGTCTGACCATCTGTCTCAGAATGATAAGTTGTACTAATATTTAACTGAGTCCCCAAGGCTGAAAATAAGGTCTGCCAAAATTTGGATGTCATCCTGGCATCTCTATCTGATATGATCTTTTCTGGTATTCCATGGAGACGAAAAATTTCCTGTACAAATTTTCGTGCGATCACTGGTGCCCCATCTGTCAAATTCCCTGGTATGAAATGTGCCACTTTGGCGAGTTTGTCCACTACCACCAATATGGCATTATGCCTGTTCCTAGTCATAGGTAAACCTTGTACAAAATCCATACTAATAATTTGCCATTTCCAATCAGGTACGCTATGAGGTTAAAGTAATCCTGCTGGATGCTGATGCTCTACTTTGACCTTCTGACATTCGAAACATCCTACCACAAATCTTGCTGCGTCCTTTTTCATTCCTTTCCAAAAATATAACGGTTTGACATTGGCCATCATCTTGGTTACTCCTGGGTGTCTTGAATATGGTGTGGTGTGTACTTCTTTCCATATTGTTTTCCTTAACTAAGAAGATTTTGGAATATACATCCTACCTTTAAATCTCAAAAGCCCATTTGCTTCAATGTGAAAACCTTCATATTTAGGCTCCTGTGGATTTGACTGAAGAGCTTCTCGAACTTGCAAATAATATTCATCTTCATTTAATTTCTGAATCATCTGTGTTCTAAAATCAGTGTTGATTGACACCATTGCCGTTATATGCTTCCGTCGACTCAGTGCATCAACTACTCTATTTTCCTTGCCCTTAATGTAACTAATCTCGAAATCATAATCTAAGATTAACTCCATCCATCTTCTTTGGCGAGCATTTAGATTGGGCTGTGTAAATATATACTTCAAACCTTGATGATCTGACTTAAGTTCAAAAGTTTTTCGTAATAAATAATGTAGCCACATTTGCAGGGCATGAACAATAGCTGCTAACTCTAAATCGCGGGGTGCATAATTTTGCTCATATTGTTTCAATTTCCGAGATTCATAAGCCACTACCTTTCCTTCTTGCATTAACACTCCGCCTAATCCATCTCCTGACACATCTGTTATAACTACAAAACGACCATTAGGATTTGGTACTTTCAATATTGGGGCGGTTGTTAATTTTTCATTTAATAGGTTAAACGCCTCTTGACATTTTTCAGTCCATTTGAATCTTTTTCCTTTTCTTTGAAGAGAGGTAATGGGATGAGCAATTCTAGAAAAATCTTTGACAAACCTTCTGTAATACCCAGCTAATCCCATGAAACTTTTAACCTCAGGAACATTTTTTGGTACTGGCCAATCCACCTTAGCTTTTATCTTAGTAGGATCCACTGCAATTCCTTTAACTGATATTATATGCCCCAAATATTGTATCCCTTTCTGGAAGAAGGTACATTTTGACAATTTTCCATATAGTTTATGTTCCCTTAACCGTTGAACTTTTTGAAGGTGTTGAAGGTGCTCTTCCTTGTTTTTGGAGTAGATAAGAATGTCATCTAAGAATACCAATACAAACTTATCCAGGCAATCTCTGAAAACACTGTTCATTAAATTCATGAATGCGGCTGGGGCATTGGTGAGTCCAAATGGTAGAACTGTGAACTCATAGTGTCCATAGCTAGTTCTAAATGCCGTCTTATGAATGTCTTCCTCTTTTAACCTGAGCTGATGATATCCTGACCTCAAATCTATTTTTGAGAATACTGCAGCCCCTTTCATTTGATAAAAAAGATCATCTATTCGAGGTAAGGGATATTTGTTCTTGATGGTGAGCTTATTTAGCATTCAGTAATCTATACATAAACGAAGAGTCCCATCCTTTTTTTTTTAACAAAAATCACTGGGGCACCCCATGGTGAAACATTCGGTCGTATCAAACCCTTATCCAGTAATTCCTGTAATTGTGCCTTTAGCTCCACTAGCTCTAAGGTGGTCATATGGTAAGGTACTTTTGAAACAGGTTCGGCCCCTGGTACTAGATCAATGGCAAAATCAAATATTCTTCTAGGTGGTAACCTAGGTAGTTCCTCGGGAAATACATCCTGATATTCGCAAAAATAAGGGTATTTTTCAGTGAAGGTCTCTTATCTTCAATTCCCATTTTCCTCTTCCTATTCTGGGAATGCTCTGTCCCTTCTTTGACTGCTTCCATCTTGACCACAAACAATTTACATCCTTCTATTTTTTTTCAGCTGCATAGCCGAAATTTGTCGTACCTTAACTTCTCGTTGTTTCCCTTGAATCCTCACTGGGTTCCTTGAATCATCCATACATTCTACTATCTTAGCATAACAGTCGACCTTAGCCCTATGTTCTTTTAACTAATTCATTCCAATGATCACATCATAGGAACCCAGAGGTGCTACGTAAAGGTTGACCTCTGTATTGAAGTCTGGAAATTCAATCTTGGCTTCAAACAGACATTGCTCTACCCGAACTCTCGTCTGATTAGCATATTCAACCATCCACGATTTGACCATATACCCAGTTCTTTTAGGGAACCTTCCTAGTAACTTAGGTGATATAAAACATTCAGTAGCTCCAGTGTTTATTAAAATAGTTATTGGGTTTCCATAAAGCATACCTGGAGTTTCTATGGGAGCAACCTGGTACTCTGCTTGTCTATTGTCAATTGTTGCATGAATTCTTTGCTGGAAAACGGTCTGTTGAGGTGGTAGAGGCTTCCGTTGCTGCTGTCCTTGCTGGTTCTTAGAGGGACACTGATTTGCATAGTGCTCACCTCCACAATTGAAACATACTCCGGGCGGTCCCTTCCTTTCAGTACTTTTACTAGTGTGGTTTTCATCCTTCCCGGGGTTGTAATTATTCTTTTTAAACTGATTATTCTTGTACCCCTTCTTTTTGAAATTTTGCCGTGACTGCTCCCACTTACTTTGTTATGCTTCCTGTCCTTGAAGGAATCATCTTTCTTCAATCTTTGTTCTTGCCGAACAACTTCCTCGTAAGCCTCATCCATAGTCCGAGGCGCGAAAACATCTACTGGTCCTCCAATACGATTGTTTAACCCCATTATGAACTTTCGTACTCGAAAGTTTTCATCCTGTTGGTACTGTGGAACATATTTGAGTAAATGGGTATATTTCTCCCAGTACTCATTGACAGTTAGGGGTCCCTGCCTGAGGTTTTCAAAAACTAATAGTTTTTGATCATAAAATAACTGTGGAAGCCATCTTTGGCAGAATATCCTCACAAATTGATCCCATGACACATCGGCCACTGCCAATCCCATTTCAGCCCTTTTGTTTTCTCACCATGTGGTAGCTTCTCCTGCCAACTGGTAGGTTGCCCATGCTGCTTTAGAGTTATCTGAATAATCTCGAAGCTCAAAATACTTTTCCATTTCCGTCAGCCATGCCTCCGCAGCATCTCCCGAAGTAGAGCCTTCGAACTTAGGAGGTTTTATCTTTTTCATATCTTTGGCTAACTCATCGGCCAATCTACTTCTCTTGTATGCTATACTTAATGTTTTTGAGTTATCTTCATGCTGGTCACTTTGATTTTTAGACCTTTCATCTCTAGCTTCAGATTGCCCTTCTACCTTTTTCTCTAGGTGGGCTAATCTAGCCTGAGTTGCTTTCATCATACTCAATATCTGATCTAGTTTATCCATGGAGCTATTGTCCTGATCTTCTCTGAACTCATTTCCAGAATTTTCCATTCCAATGAAGTTCCTGAAGAAATTAACATTTTTAATTAGTTTTTGGTTATTGTTTGTTGTCATTTAGTAGTTTTCACTATGAATTAAGGAGTCTTCCTTTTTGCATAAAATTATTTTTAAACTCAAGTCAAATACAAATAGCTCACAAAAATTTTAGTTTATTTGAAGAAAAAGACTATCACTCCTTGTGATAGACTCATTAATAATTACAAAATTTCTGTCACTTCCTGTGATAGATTTATTGCATATTACAAAATTTCCATCACTCCCTATGATAGATTTATATCAATTCAATACAAAATGGTCATCACTTTCTGTAATTAGTTTTTGAATCTTTTTCATTGTTAGTGATAGGTTCCTCCTGATCACTAAATTCTGAAAATGGGATAAGTCTATATCCAGGAGTCGGAACTCGATCTCCTTCAGATGTTTCTGGTTTAGTGTGGTCTTTAGATTTGGTCTTGTTTATGTCTGCAATTATGGCGGACTTCACCTTCTCTTTTCCATAGACTGTCCATTTTCTTCTCTCCTTCTGAAGTCTTTTCAAAGCTTCGGCTATCGTTTCCGAATCTGTTGGAGGAGAACAACTTGAATAATTATAACGAAGTCTGATCTTCCATAGTCGAATAGATACAGGGTCACGAATTTTTTTCCGAGGTGTTTTTCTTATCAATAACATCCTGAAGAAAACATCAATAAGTGTTTTCAATGTTCTAAGCATGATGAGTCCCAAGGTTCAGTGTGGAACCTGGCAGCTCTGATACCATATGAAACACCCAGTCTAATCTAACAAAATTATAAACTTACATCTAACAACAGAATTTCAACGGAAAGATTAACTAACTATTATGAAAATAGTTCGAATGCAATAGAATTCAAATTTCAACTAACTTACATTTTCAGCTGAAATAATCTTTTCTAACAGAATACATATAACCAAGAATAAACTAACTAACTTTTGATTAACTATCTTTCTCCAATAAAATTCAAATATTAAGATAGGAAGAGAGATTAAGAAAAGTAAAACTTGAATAGTTTCCTGCTGATTTGTTTGTAAGATCCTCCTCTGGATTCTAGAAAAAGGAATATCAACAAGGGCTTTATCCACCCAACCAAGACCAATTGGTCTCCCGTGCTTCTTCAACTAAAGAAACCCGACCCTTCACGAGGGTGATTAGTGAGGAATCTAATAACAACAATATGCCTCTGAGCCTGGTGTCAAGAACCTATACCTCCTGATCGATCTTTTCCCTAAAGGTACCTCCTAATTGGAAAGATCACTCTGACCAGTGGTATATTTGGTACTTGATAGCTGCTAGATGCCTATACTGCATCGTATCTCTAGCCAAGGATTTCTAATAATTATTTGACACTACTGTGTCGTCAACATCTCACCCTTGCTCGGCATTGACATTATTTCATATGTTTCTTTTTGGTTACAGGTTTGGATGAAAATCATGTATAATCCACTTGACATACTTACAGATTCATAAGAGATACGGCATAAGAACATTTAGACAGAAAGGTATCCTTTAACTCAGTGACCAAAGTCAAATTTCTCAGTGAGACTATAAATTTATAAGTAGATGTAAGTATATATATAAATATATAGGTATAAAGAAAAATACTTTTGCAGATTCAAAAGATTTGGTATTTGAAAGACACATACGGATTCAGGAGGTCATTCATGAATCACTGAATAGAAAATACAGAGTGACAAAATTAATTGGTAATCTTGGTCAGCTACGGCTATCCAAAATAATGTATTTCTATCCATTGCATGATGAACTATAGTATAATGAAAGGAACTATTGTCTTGCCTGAAAAAGCTTTTACAAGTTGAGGCAGAGGAATATGCGAGTGCAAAGACAAATCTTGATTGACGGACTGGTTCTTACGGCCGCTCCTATGATATTGATTCTTACTTGCGACAGAGTAAGAAACGAAATGTAGCTCACGCACAAGAATTAGATGGTTCGGATTTCTGAGTTGCAGTGACGAGGACACTCAAAAGAATTCAAATCAATGTTTATAGAATAGCTTACTAATCCTGCGAATGCTTTTGGAAAGAGGGTGCGAATGCTACTTCAAAAGATTGAGTAAAGAATGACGATGAAAAGGATGAATGCCAACAAATATAGGCATGCCCCCTCCTTCCCTCGTCTGCATGCAAGAAGGAACGTTTCCTTCTTGCGTGGGGGCGGAGTGGAAGAGTTACACATCAAGACTCCAGCTCACACACCACCTAGCGCTCCTCATGAGGTGAGTGAAATATATTTTATTTAATATACACAAGGAAAATAATTCTTACCAACTTGAAATATATACATATATGTATGTGCCTTGGCCAAGGCTACGACGATATAGTTGTCTAGACTTAGACTTAGGCAATATTGTTTGTTTTCAATTCTCGTAACCACACCTCTCCCTGTTGATATCCCTTTTTCCTTGTCAATTGATTTATCCTGCAAACACTTCGACAATTAATGGAGGTTAAATCATTTCCTTGATACAAACATTAATGTATATATTATATCCATGCATACATTCATTCTCACATATAAGTGAAAAATATTCGTATATAAAAGAAAATCATTCTCACATAATTACACACATTATCCAACAAATAAATTTCATATTCACATGAAAGCAGTTATACACAACTAACAACATAACCAACGTTTCATTGTTCAGAAGAAGGGGATGTAACACAATGGAGGCAGTGGAGGCACTAGAGGCAACAATGAAGGAGAAAGGAGCGAGCCACACATGGGACAAAATGGAGCAAGCTCATCGAGGAATCAAGGAGAAGGTCCGGTGCACACATCTCACTCCATCATGCCGAGGCCCCTCATGCCCACATTCTTGGATGAAGCTCGAGGCATGGAAGAGGAAGGACGAGCTCGAGAGGAGACATTTGATGACTATTGGAGAGAATGGCAAGCCTTAAGCGACGAGTGCAAGGAGGTCCTACCTTGGAACGATTTCTACCAAGTCAAGTATCGGAACTGGGATTGTCCTTGAGAAGGGAGGACTTATCAGCATAACACCAACCTTGAGCTTCAAAAGAAATTGGGCAAGATTAACATCACTCCATTTGATGGCTCAAGTATGATCACGGTGAGGGCATGGATACAGAAGCTAGACAACTACTTCACACTAAGCCCCATGGTTGAGAAGGATGCCATACAGTTTGCCACATTGCACTTGGAAGGAGATGCCCTAGATTGGTGATACAATGGGTTGGTGACACAAGGGCATGATAACATCACAACATATCTAGAGTTCTCATAGAGATTGATTGATAGGTTCGATGATGCAAACCCGGAATAGTTCTTCAAGGACTTGGCACAACTTAAATAGGATGGGCCCATAGACACATACATCACAGAATTTCAGAGACTTGCTGTACTGGTGCCGAATGTTTCGGAGAGACACCTCACATACCTATTCATTGAGGGACTTGAGGCCGATTCATGGATGGGTTCGAGCTTTGGATCCTCCGACATTAAGAGAAGCAATCAGGAGGGCTCGAGGAATGAAGTTTTCTGCACCATCAAAACCCAAGTATCCAAGCAAGCCATTTCAGAAGGAGCCACCGAAGAAGACTTTCTCGAAGGAAGAGCCAAGGAGGCCCGTGTTGGATTTTGAGTCAAGGAATGAACTGCGAAGAAAGAAGTTATGCTTCACCTGCAAGGAGCCATGGGTACTGAGACATAAATGCCAAGGCAAGGCCAAGGCCAAGGCATACTACATCGAGGTCTTCTCTGATGATGAAGAGGATACCCACACTAGAGCGGAGGACGACATGAGGATACCACACGGGGACGACGAGGACTCACAAGGTACTATTGCATTTCTTTCTGGAGTTCCTAAGCATTACCCTTTCAAGCTACAGGCTGTCATACAGGGATACAGGGTTGCTTGGTGGATAGTGCCACACACAACTTCATTGATTCAGGGTTTGTGTCCAAGCGAGGATTGGTGGTAGAGGAGTTTGAGGGCTTCAATGTCCTCTTGGTGGATGGCTTCAAGGTGAACTGCAAGAGGAAGATATCTAACCTCAACGTTCAGTTGGAGAACTACACCTTTGAGGATGAGTTCTATGTGGTTGACATTCGAGAGACTGAGGTGGTATTGGGTATACAGTGGCTCAAATCTCTTGGGTGGTACAATCAGGACTTCAACAAGATGGAGTTGGAGTTCACTTCAAAGGGCAAGCAAATCATCCTGAAGGCTAGCAGCGGAAGCACCCAGGCAAGCATGACAGCCAAAAGGATGGAGGTACAATATAGGTTCAGGGCAAGAGATTTTCAGCCGGAGATTCCTATTAGAGCTACACTCCTAGATGGACACATGGCGAAGGTCGAGGAGATAGAGGACACAGAGGAGCATCCTGAGGAGACCTTTGAACTAGACACATGCGAGGGATGCTTGCAGTGAGCAAGGAAGGCAAAGAACTTGGCGGCACAGGCGAGACTACATTTGCAAGAGATACAGGAGCAACACCAACAGTTGGACCTGAGGAGAAAACAGAGGGAGACACAGTTGAGGTCACTACTTCCCATGGAAGATGGAGACATGATGGAGCCTACAGTTGAGCCAATGAAGAGGTATGATTCAGTAGTCCCTGCAGCTACTTTTGACAGTTGTGTGATGGAGAGGCCCTCGAAGACTTCAACAGTAGAGGAGCTAGAGACTGAGGAGTTCACGCCTAGTGGGCTAGCCACTAGTATTTTGTTGACACTTGGAGAGAGGGACATAGACAGTGGCTCATTGATCCTCTCGAGAGGAGACTCGGAGTTGAGTGATGGCTTGACTCACACCTATACTTCTGATTCTTTGGAGCTACTTATGGCTGCCCTATGCTCGCTTACCAGGGGCTACACATTGGAGGAGCATGCTACAGAGACTTTCACACTAAGGTATGACTCCATTTCTGTTATGGAGGTATTGGGCTTGATCATATAGCTGGTACATGGAGGCTTGCATGATGGTACTTGTACTCTTGCCCTAGCACATGAGGTTAATTGGAGGATGGATATGGTTGGACTATGCATAGATGTGTGGATGTTGCATCTTTTCTTCACCATTGGAGGTCGGCATTTGAGTGATACACTGTCACTCTGTCATTTTTGGGCTTGTTGATGATCACATGGAGATGGCTATCAGTGAGGATCCACCTTTCATGACAGGGTGATTGGAGTTGGTTGGCGGGTTGATGACAGCATGGTGAGGTACTTTCCTCTTCTCATGATTGATAGGAGCTTGGACAAGGTGGTTTGGGATCCTGGTGGAGGTACATCTGGCTCATTATCTCATTGGAATGTTGATGAGTTGTCTTACATTCCTAATGAGTACAACACACAGTGGAGGGATGGAGATTTGTGGTTGCGCCTTAAGGTACACATTTTTTGTCACTTCGTCTTTGAGACTCCGAGTTGGACCTACTTTTGTCTCTTAGGAGGTGGCACCTTGGGAGCATTTGAGGTCATTGCAATTGTGGTTGCGGGCATGCTTCATGGAGGATGCAACCACTAGTGGTTTTGGAGACAGGTCGCTGGGCATGCGAGCAGATGGAGATACATGTCACTTGACACTATCTCACAGCATTCACACTTGTCATTGCTTGAGGACAAGCAATTCCAAGAAGGGAGGACTGTAATGTCCCCATTTTGGGAATGGTCACCTAAGGTCTCCGACAGGCTTTCCATCTCACTTCGAGACATTCTAAGGACCACATGAGCTATGAAGGTAGATTATCATTTGGATATGTTGTCTTCAGCTTATTATCTTCTCCGGAGTCAGCCACTTGGAGGGCTTGTTATGTGGATTAGAGATGGAGGATCGAATCTCTCATGTATGGATGCTATCATTTCACAGTTGATGCTTTGGAGTTCATCTCGAGGATCATTCTTCATTTGGATGCTATATCATTCATGGTCGCCTATCATGTCATCATCCTTGGGCGGATTGATGCATTGTAAAATAATAATAATATTATCTTTATGGGCGCCACCAAGGAATAATATAATAATTAATTATATCTTAGGCGCTCACCTTAATTCCCTAATTCATATCTTCAATTTGAATTAGGATATGAGCTTCTAGAAGGGTCCGCCTTATGGAGGGAAAACATGTAATTCAAAATAAGTGAATCTATTCCTTCGTTGGCCTAGTGGAGAGGAGAATTGTTATGTGTATATAGACACCTTCACTTGGCATCCAAAAGGAGCAAGTATCATTCATTCATTTTCATACATCAAGAGCAATCTCAAGGAGAGGCTTGGAACGAAAACTCTAAGTCTTGGAGGGAGTTGGATGAAAACCTGATTCCTTCATAGAGCATCATTCATATCAGCTTGGAGAGCATTTCATCTTCATTGAGCATCATTCACATCAGCTTGGAGAGCATTAATCATGACGCACCTCCTAAGGCTATGGGTGAATATCATTTGAGGTGATTATGAGCATTCATGTGAGGGCGAATTAGAGGGAGATCATCTTCAGCCAAGGGCGAACCTCATAGCAGGCCAGCGAATCACATTTGGGCAGATTCATGTATGTTTTATGCTGCTGTGTCTAGGGTTTGAGGCTACAGAAGATCGGCCTAAGGGAGAGGCTAGTATATTTATGATTTCATCATCCTTTGCTATGTACTTGTTGCCATTGAGTAATAATATACTTCTGGGTTGTTAGCCATCCATATGCTGTTGTTATCTTCATATTTTCAGTCATACAAATTGCAGCAGACCTGATTTATTACAGCAGAACATTCATTTGTAATTGGCATTGTGTTATCATGCTACTTGCTTGCTATTTCATGGTGTAATTGATCTATTCATTTGGGCGAGTCATTGTGATAAGTTTATATTGTTTATGAAGCAAATATTGTGGCGAAATCAATATTTGGTTGCAAGTCTGGATTGGTACAGCAGACCTAGGGTTTGGGCAGACCTAGGTAGAGCAGATTTGGAGGTCTATTTGGTAAATTGTTTGGAACACCCAGAAAAGCCAAAAGTGCCATATTTTTATCCATTTGGGACATTACATTCTCTATTTTGCATTATCTCTCTTTAAACAATAATAAAGTATTTCTATCTTGCTTCTTCTGTGTGCTCCCTAACCTTCAACAACCTTTCTGCACATCATCTGCCAATTAACCTCATCTAGATTACGCTCTTATCTTCTAGGAGCTCCCCGGGTCAGTTGACCATATGACAGATAGAGATTTCTGTTTGCTAAGTTTTTGCTACAATATATTGCCTGGACCATTTTATGCATGTTATTTTTTAAAAATATTTCATACTTGATATTTTTTTTTCCCATAGTTGAGGATTCTCCTGAATTTATCTTTTCTGTATGAGGTAATCACATTGTAGGTTTTAAGGTGCACTGGCTGAAACATTGTGTTGTAATATGCACATAACAAGTTGAATTTATCAAAGGAATTCTAAAGATGATTGATAGTAAAATTGTTTGTTCATTTCTGGTGTAAAATAAATTGCCTGTTGATCAATGTGTGTGTTAGTAAAGACACAGCATTCATGGCAGTAGATGGTAGATAGGCAAGTTTGTTGATACAAGAAACACTAGAGTGTTCAAGGTGTGCAAGAGCATATGTATGAATATTGTAAAGAAGGTAAACTTATCAAAGAGCAGCAGCTGCTTAGTGAAGGGACTTGCTCGACGCACTGTTTATGCTTGTGATGTGGTCATGCATCATGGATGTTAGGTGTGTAAGAGCATATGTATGAATATTGTATAGAAGACAAACTTATTAAAGAGCAGCAGCTACTTAGTGAAGGGACTTGCTCAACACGCTATTTATGCTTGTAATGTGGTCATGCATCATGGATGTTGTGACTTTTTGATGGTCTGTTGAATTTAGACCAGATGGATTTCTTTGTGTGCCATGGATGTTTTTACATGGAAGGAAAATAGAATAACTTAACGCAAAAGCTATTATTATAGACACGTTGATTTCATTAATTTAAGCATGTTAATACAATATTCAGCTGCAAGTATATTGATTCCAGATTCTAGGCAAAGAATGTTAGGTTTTCTAGGTTGTAAAGTCCTTGTATGACCTTAAGTCCTTGTTTTTCTTGATTGGCAAAATAAGGGGTCTTAGGATGCTTGGGATTTAGGTTCAAGGACTATTTTGGACACTACGTTTTGCAAAAAGAAGTTTGGTATTGTGCCTGTTTTCTTTGGCAAAAGACTAGCTAGATAAGGATTATTTTGTCAGGGAGATCTTTGGGATCATGAAATTCAGCTGTGGAACACAGCACAATTTGAGTAATGCTCAAAAATTATACAGAGAAGACAATGTTGAATATCAATAATTTCATTGTTTGATAACCAAAATGCATTGGATGGCTAGGCATTACATTGATCTTATCCACTAAGTAATTGTTGTTTGTGCTTTCACGGAATGGTATCAGCCTTAGTTATTTTGACGATTTAAGTTTCCTACTAGCCAGTTCATACTGTCTCCTCTATGAAATGAAGCCATGTTTTAATTTAAGAGATTGATTTTTCCTACTCCTAGATTAACTGTTTAGGGGTAGGTATTTATTAACAATTGACCTTTGGGAGATGTTATAACATACAGCTTCAAAATCTCTTATATATTTTTAGATCCATATGCATTACTTATCTTCTCCCAAATTTGTTACCATGTTCGTTTGACTAGAAAGTTGTTGCTATCATATCCATTAGGACGGAGTGTCATTGGTTTTAGTTTCATGTTCCTTAAAATAATGCTGGAGTATTACTAATACTTGATTTTTTCTTATGAAATTCCTACCTGTATATTATAGTCTATAGATGATTTTAGTAATTTAATTCATGAATTGAGAATATAGTTTAACTTCTATTAGCTTATCACTGTCTATGTTCCTATGAATTAGCCCCTTTAATGATTCTAGATTTTGGTGGATTATTGTGTTTAGTTGAAAGCATTTTTGAATATAAGTATACTGGAGATGGAAAGTGAAGAGACATCATCTTTACAACACCAGGTTCAAGCGGTAGCTCCTTCAGCTCTCCAACAATATGGTCATGATTCTCTTTGTTCTATGTTATCTGAACTTTCACGGGCCACTTCATTGCTTACAAACAGGAAGACACGTGACTTAATAATGATTCTCAATTCCAAAAGGTCAATTTGTTTCTACACTTACTGTTGTGAATTTTGAATTTTTTATTGTGCAGATTCTGTAGTGCTTTTGTATTTGCTATTCTGATTTATTTTTGCCAAAGTAATAGCACTAAAGAAATAATAACAAAATAAAACAATAAGTCATGTAATTAAATGTAAATGCAGTGATGTTCCATGCTACAGATCCAATTCAGTACTCAGAAGTTCAATGATATACTTAAACCTGTCATATCCTTATCCAATTTGAATCATGAGTTTGTTTTTGAAGTCCAGAGATTTACAGAGATCTTCAAGCTGATCTTTATGGCTTTCTAAAAAATTCCATTAATATTACATGCTTCCTTAATAGATTAAACTAGGATAAACAGTGATTTCCAATGCTATCCTGCCTCTATCTGGCATACCTTTGGCAGTAGACAACAGTTCACTTTCAGACGTATTAAACTTACTAAAAAACCAAGATATACATCTAGATTCATTTCATGCAGAGCAATCTTTCCTTTCCTTTATACAAATAAAAATAGTGGGGAGATCAACTTTTAGTTATTAATAGTAATGAAAATATCATAAACAGACATTGAATCCAGCAGCTCTAAGTGGGTGTCTGTAACACATTCATTTTATACTTCAAAAGGTGGACTTTCAACCTTTCTCGAATTATGCAAGTCACCATTCTAGTATGTGAGTGCATATTACATCTATGATGCTCTTATATTCTCAAAATTCTTATCTGTTCGTGATGTTTCTTTGACTTTATATATCACAAAGCATTTTGCATCCCTGGTTAAGAAAATCTAATCCGAGGCCTCTAAATGTCAATGCCTCCCTGACAATTTGCGTTCTTACATATTATCTTTGACATTCTTATGAATAATATGGGCTAGAACTATAATAGGAAAATAGTACAAATTACAACTATGACTCCAATTGATGGACTAATTTGACTCTAGAGGACAAGGCTAAATGAGGACCACATTATAAGTACTATTCAATGTAGACTAGTTAGATGTTGATAAAGGACCAAAGGTACATTAATTGTGAAGAAGTGTCATGAAATAAAAAGGGTTATGTCATAGGAGGTTAGCATGTTGTATCTTATAAGGAAAATAGGGAAACACATAATTGACAGGAGCATTGTCAAACTCAGAGATTCCTTCAAGTTAAGAAGGCACATGCACTGGGACTGCACCTACCCTTGTCTGTCTTTTGGTCTGCTTTGAATTTAGGAAATCATCATGAGAATTTCTTTGGCTGATCCCTAGGCCATGAAAAACCAGATCATAGAGGACTTACCTTAGTGTTGAGAGAGAGGAGAGTGACAGAGAGAGAAAATGGCAATCTTCAGAGGCATAGGAGAAGTGGTTCTTCTAATATCCAAGGTTTTAGATATGTTGAAAGAGAAAAAGGAATAATGAGCACCAAGTGCCAACCATTGGATCTAAAAAAATTGCATAGAACTGAGCAGTCCTGGTGTTGGACAGTTATTTGGTTGGTCGACCATTGTTTGTGCCAATTCCTGCAACAACAGCTTGATGCTTTTGCTAATGGAAAAAAAACTAAAAAAACATGTATTTAACCTCTCAGGTCTCTGGGAGCTTTCCAAAAGCTAGTGTTTGAATGCCACTATCTTTGTAAAAAAGAAAACAAGTTTGGTTGCGGTAATAGAAGAACACACCCACATAATTCCTAGGATCTTTTAAAAGATGATAATATCTCTCTTGAACCTCATAGCAGATGGAATGCTTGATAAACCAATGGTTGTTAGAGTTTCTGAGACAAGATGTGTTTTCTGGAATGACAAAAAAATTCTTAGATTATGGGGATGTTGAGAACAACTTAAAACTAAAGGAAAATATATATTGTAAACAAATTGGAAGAATCTGAAAATAAATAATATTGACGATTCAACAGTGAATGACATTTTTACATTACAAAGGGCTGAAAATTCAAACATTAGTAGTATAATTATACGGATGACCCTATGGCATTGAAAATAAACTGCAATATGACTATACCAATGACCATGTGACATTGAAAATAAACTGCAATACGATCATGATTCATGGATTTATTATCAAAAAACTAAGTTACCCATTCTGGTACTGGTTCGGGTTCGGGTTTGGGGGATCGGTTCGTGGATACGGTCAAAAAATATTTCGGGTGTGGGTTTGTGTAATGTCCCCTTTCTCTATACAGAGTTAGTCTATTATCGAGTTCCTGTAGACTAACTAGCTTGGTTAGGGAACCACGATTGGCAGTGACTTGGATGAGTTGATCAGTTGAGTGGATGTTGGCTTGGGTTCAATTTGGTCTCCAGTTGGCACTTTCTTGAGGTGGTTTGTTTGCTTTGGTGTCATGTCCCCATTTCCGGAATGATCACATTTGGTATGAGTGTTTAGCCTATTTTTCACTTCCGTAGGCTAAAACACATGGTAAGGAAGTGATATGGATGTTGGCTAGGTAATTTGCATTGTATTTTCATTAAAGCCAAAATGGTGAGAGCTTCATCATAAGGGAATTGTATTTTCTGTTGTATTTCCTCATTCTCAAGGGGGTAGGACCTATAATGAAGGGGCCAATTTATAAGGTCAAAGTAAAAGAGGGAAATGAAATTTTTAATTACATTTCCTCTAATCGATTATGATGGAGTGTTGAGGCCCAAGCTAAGACAACTCCAACGAATACACATGGCATCGACTAGGAGGGAAATCAAATTCAAAGTTCAAATTCAAATATCCATTCAAAAAGGCATTCGCATGTCTCAAGGTTCCAATGGCTCCCTTGAAGGATCGGTTAGCATTTAAAATAATGTTTCATTGGTGAAAGGGCGAACACATATCAAATTCAAATACCTCCAAATGGCTACATAGGATCATGAGCCAACGATGAAGGAATGAAGACACAATTATTGGATCATGCGCCTTCCCTTAAGGCTCGACTAGCATAAGCATTTGATGGAGATAAGCTATGATGCATTCGCCAAAGCAAGAGACACTCGCCAATGTTGAGCGATCCACCCAAGGAGAATAATGCTTGATTTCACCCAAGAGAGGATTCGCCATAAAGTAATAGGAAGTGTTTAATGCCAATAACCCCCATTCGCCAAGGAAGCATTGGATTTCGAATCACATTCGCCAAGGAAGCATTGGATTTCGAATCACATTCGCCAAGAGGTTTGATTTACACAAAGAGAATTCAAAACAATCACCTAACCGTTCCAAAAGGAGGGACATCTTTCAATGCAAGGGCTCAAACGGCTATGGTAAAGAGAAATGGCTAGCAATTGAGAGAATAAATATGAGACTTCATCACATTTGGAAGGCATGTTGGATTTGGTATGTTTTCAATTTCATTACAAGCTTGAGAATTCCGATTTTCATGCTTTTTTTGCAAGGAGATGACCCCTTGCTTTGTAGGGAGATGACCCCCTACTCTTAGAGAGGTGATTTTGCTTCTAATCTCACCATTGAGCTTCAATTTGCAGGTATTAGAAGATATTGCAGGTATTCTTTCATAATTTCATCACTGGAAAGCATTGTTGGAGCTATTTGTATGAAGCATTTGTAGGATTTGGACAAGTCCCAGCCACACTACATTCAGCTACAGTCATTACAGCCATCTACAGGTTATTACAGTCGTAAAAAGGGCTGCAATCATTGCATTTTGACATTATTCATCATTGGTGTCCATCCTAGGCCAATCGCTCAACCAAAGGAGTCTATCGCTTGAATATTGAAGAGGTTTTGGTGCCACATCTCATACTCTTCTTTCTGCTGGGCAAAATCAGTGATATCAGGCCTTTGCAACAGTCATAACAGCCTTATATCAGTCACGTTTGAGAGAGAAACCAGGTTCTTTGAAGACTGGACACATTCAACAAACATTCTTTGTGATACCTTTTTACTTGGCTTAAGTTCGGTAGCCATTTTGTAATAACTTGAAGGTCTGATTTGAACTATGTGAATGACTGTCATTGAGGACAGCGACCTACTGTTTGTATCGGCATCATTTGAATAAGTAATCAATTGCTGGGTGTTTTGGTTTCATTGTTGTGCTTTTAAAATTAATCATTGTTTACAAGTTGTGTATGATTGAAGGTAGACAAAATTTCAATTACAACCACTAAGGAACATTACATTTGGGCTCGGACTTGCTATTTTTAGCAAATTAGGGTTTGTGCCATTTCGGGATTTTCAGTGTTGGACTTGGTGCGTCTTGACGAGACCTTTCCAACGGTCACAAGATCACTGGATTCCGTGCACGTTTGGGCTTCCGTTTTAAAGTCTGAAGATTAATAACATTATTTAATGGGGACTTTGGAAAGTATTATAGCTAAGTGACAAAAATGAAATATTATTAAAAGGTCACTTTAATAGGAGTTGGGTGCCACCTTGGAGACTCATAAAGTGAGTTTTAAATAAAATATTTCCCTCTCAAAGGCAACGACCCCTCTTGGGAAAATAAAAGATGAAAAAAGAGTTTCATTTGTTATGCGTTGATATTGATATTTGCTTGGTTTTGGCTCTGCAAGAGTTTGGAGGGTTTGAAGGGATTCGAACCCAAGGGCTGTTGGAAACGAAAACTTCCTACAGTGACAGCATTCCGCAGGTGTGCAATACCATCCAAGGGTGCTTTAGAGGCAAATACATCCAGTATTTGCAATTGTGCTTCAATGGAATTCATTATGGTGAGGGTTTGAGGAGATCATGTTCATATTTATTGCAGATTTGGTGAGCAAGTATTGTGGATACAGAGTTGGACAGATGTTTGGAGATTTTGGAGATTTCTCTACATCACATGTTGGCCGTACATCCTTCAGCTAGGCCGTACCTTTCTGCAGAGATTATTGGAGGCATTTAGATGCAATATTTCACCTCTATAATGGTCGCCTAGTATTATCAGCAAGCTGTGATAAGATTGTTTGTATTACAGTAGCTGCTTGGATGAGTATTTTGTGGTTTTCTGCTGTAGTATTCGTTGTACCAGGCCGTACAACAGCAGCAGCTGGATGTGGGTCTTTGAGGCATCAAACGCCCATTATTTGAGCCTTCTTTTGAATGTAAAATGGCTGCCTAGGGTTCTATTTCTCAGTGCTATTCATTGTTTATGGAATATCCTTGTTTGATGATTTGGAGCGATTTCCTCATGTTCATGTAGCTGGCTCATGTACAGCAGACTTGTCAAGTTGCAAAAATGCAAATGGGTATGCAACTATAATTCCTTTGGAGTCATTTTATGATCTGGGTCTCTCATATTTTGTTCATATATATTGTACTTTTTCTGGGTTTTCATTATATGTTATATATTGCATTGTATCTGGCAACAACTCAAGAAAACAAAAAACTCCCTTCTGCACTTCTGTCTAGTTTTGAAAGATCACAAAATATTAATAAAATAACACTATTAAGATTAAACAAAGAACCAACAGGTACGACACACTACAGTTCGTCCATACAAAAACATATAAAAATCAGAAATATATTCATATTTGCAGCAGTAATTAAGTTCAAAATACCATAGTATCATGATTTTCTTATTCCTATTAGTATTATATAATTATTGATAACTTGCATAATTACTGGACGCCAAGCTTTATCCATGTTAGAAACAAGGAATTCTTAAGAATGCTAGTTTTTCACCAAATTTATTAGATAAATGGGTAGATGTGTTGAAGTAATTGCTATTTCTTTCCCCTCACAAAACTAGGCTTGTGTTTGGATGTGTTGTCTTGATACAGTTGTGCTTATCCATATTCAAAATTGATACAACAATGTTGTATTGGATCCATATTCGGTTATGGCTTGAAAAATTTGGTGTCTTAGATATACATCTATCCATGAGTCAGATACACACATACAGATATGACATCGACACCAGAGCTATATGTGGATGTGACACAAATTATGGTGTGAAAATGCGTCCTGATAACTATAAGGCATGGGTAGCCTAGAATATTTGGAAGCATAGAGAATGAACTTATGCTTTTTTAGGACACATCATTCTATAGTGCCAAAAGTCCTTTTAGTTAAACATGTTTGGAATATTACAATAACATAATTTTACATCATTGAACTACTTGCTTGGAAATGGAAAAAAAAACAAAACCTTAGCATTTCATTTACAGACTATGCATAAAAGAGAGGTTTCATTAAGGGATAGGGGCACCAACTTAGGCCAAAAAAAGGCCTTGGTGCAGTATGGTCGCTGTACTTGGTGAGTACAAAGTCTTGATAATTGTTCAGAAGAACCACTTCCACCAAAATAGTCCCTACTTTAAGACTTGATATCCCTATTATAGCTGGTTTTCCTTTATTATATTTTGTCTTTATATGTATTGCGTAGTTATTTCTTTTTACAAAATATACATCCAGTTTATATGAACAAAATATATTGATGAAAAACTTAAAAAAAAAGTGAAAAAACTTTAAAAAAGCGAAAAAAGCCATGGGTCCCAAAAATTCGTTCCGGGTTCGCCTCGGGTTCACCCGAGTTCATCTCGGATGGACCCATAGTCCGAATGCGGGACCTTGATCAAATCCTCAGGAGGACCGGACCAGGATCTGGACCAGGGCCGAACTAGACCAGTACCCAAGGGTTCCCAGGCAAGAACCCCGGTAACTTAGTCAAAAAGCTTGAAGTTAAAAATTGAACATTGAAAATCAAACTACCAAAATAAAAATGTTTGGTTGCATTGAGCTTCAAGTGCAATGAGTGGAATCATCATCAGAAATCTCTTGGAACATGTATACACCTTTCTTATGTTAAGTTTACTTAGTTTAGTTTATTTTTCCTAGGTTAGATTATTTAATATTGTGCAAATAATAAATTGCAATGTGAATAATCCATTGAATATCCACCTCTTTAGTTAGACAAGAGTCGGTCCTAGTTTACTTCCTAATTGACCTCTATCATGTTAATATGTCAATCTTGATGCTTGAGTTCACTAAGCTCATCTTAGAGAATAACTTAGGAATTACACTACACTAAGTTCATCTTAGTGACTCACTTGTTTATTATAGTTAATTATCAATCACCTTTAGTTAAGAGAGCCAACTCTAAATCACCTTTATTTAGGATTTCATTTGTTCTTGGCCTATAAAAATGCATCTATGTAATCCATTTTCAATGAATGAATCAAATAAGTTAGAGCCATATTCTTGTTCTTGCAATTGTTTTAGTATCATATTGTTTAATTAGCAAGATTATCTTTTGCTGTGAGTTTTGTGTCCATGGGGTCCTTGGGTGACTTCCATTGTGGAATTCTACATGGTATGAGAGCTTGCATGGTACCATTAACCTCCCATTGCTTTTTGCTTGCTTCATGGTTGCTATTGCATAAAAGGGTCATTTTCAGATCTAACATCTTAGGAGCATCCTAGCAGAAATTTGGTTCCACCATTGCTTCTGCAGTTGTCGAGAACCCTAGGAACTGCTTTAGTTTCATTTCGATTGGGGGTCATATAACAAAGTTATAAGGGTTTGAAGTTTCTTTGTAGATTTATGTCTATAATTTTTTTTTTTTCTGAAAATCAAAATTTTCAATTTTTTTTTATTGCATAGAGGGGGTGACATGTAGAGTGTTAATATGCATAGGGCCAACACAAAGAGGGGAAAACTAGAGGGGTAGCCAAGATGCAAGTGTCCCATGAGAGTAGGTTTTGTGAGAAGGTAGGAGGTGTTGATTTGCAAGCACAACTGAGAAGCAATAGGGGTTGTGCCGTGGGGTTGTAGAGGTAGTCATGGTAGTTTGAATCTACAAAAAACCCGTCTTCTTTTTTTCCCCCTTCTTTTTTGTTTTGATTAAAAAACAACAATTTTTTTTAATCTAGAAAATATCTTGCACTATTTGATCAAGAAAAAGGGTAAAAAAGCAAGGTGGCATTTTTTTGTTGCCTAGCATTCAAGCCGCTGCAACTCTTTGCACCTCTTGTGCAACTCATGTTGTTTCCTGGCTTTGTTAGTGACTTGGCACCCATGCCTTCTTGTGTACTTTTCTCTCGTTTTGCACTTGTACCTTGACTTCGCCTTCATGTTAGTCCTTTACATATTGGCTTCCCTCTTTTGTGTGACACCCTTTACTGTGCTTGCTTGTTGACACCCCTAAATAGGTTGACCTCCCTCTTTGTTTGTTTGTTGAAGATGGAGGTGTGGACCCGGTTTAGTAGGAGGCTAAACCCCTACGAAAACCACTACTAAACCCCCTATGAAAACCATTTTTTTTGGTCCTATTAGTTGCTAGTCATGTGGGTTCCCATGTGCTTTGTTAGAAAGGGACAAGAATTTTGGCCTTAGCCATACCAGGAGTTGACCAACTTACACATCAGTTGTTCCTTGTATGGCACCTAAACAAACCCCTTGTGCCAAAGAGCTCTAGTGCTGTCTTCCCTTGTAAGAGCATGTAGACTCCCCATTGTAGAATACTAGATTCGACAAGTTTATATAGACTTTTTTACTCAATACCAAGGGTAACCTCCCTGTTCCTTTTCACATAAAAAACCAAGCATTTGTTACAATTGGAGCTTAAATGGATGTTTAGGTTCCAGGTAAGTTGGCTAATAGAAAGCAAGTTTTTATTCATCTTTGGAAAATACATAACATTTCGAAAGACATACGTAACAATATCATTGATAACAACATCGACATCACCTCTACCTTCTACTACCTTCTATGTGAGATCAATGATCTCCTAAAGCTATTAATTTAGAATTAGCATTATCTATGTTAAATCTTACATACTATTGATTTTGAAAGTGAAATATTGTGACACATGAATGAAAATACTAGTGTCCAATGGCTCCTTTGTCATCTTGGGAGACAACAAAAGTGTATTCCTGCCTAGAATCTTATGCCCCTTATTTAACTTTCTATTTACTTGAGCTTGTCACTTCTTATGAGTTAAATCATACTTGTTTCTTCCAACATTTCCTCTTGACATGACCAAACTTGTGGCATTAGAAACACTTAAACTTTGTTTTTAGGTGAAGCTTCTACATATCATTTCCCAGAATGTGCTTTGCCCTTGCTTGGGTGTTGTGTTGCAAAAGCACCTTATGTACATCCAGAAGTAGACTTTCTCAACTGTGTTTTTCGCCTTTCCTTCTGCAAGAAGTATGTACCGCTTTGCTAAAAGTTTGATGTTTGACTTTCAAGCTAAATGTTCAAGGACTCAATAAATGTTTCATAGTAGCAGGTAGATTTTCCAACATTAGAGCAACCATATCTTCATTGTCTACCATTTTGTTTATGGCAAATAACTGATCAGTTAGGTCCATCAATCTAAGCAGATCTTTGGACAAGAACTTCCCTTCAACCAACTTTGTTGAAAACAAAAGATTTTTAAATACAATGCACAACTCCTTTCTGATGTCTGACACTCATTTTTTCAATCTTGTCCACAAGGCACAAATATAAGTGGCATTTGGGACTTTGGGTATGAGATTGTCAGAGACAGCAAATTAGAAGCTTATCAAAACTATTAGTGTTTGCAAAGGCCTAGCTTCCTTATCTAAAACACTTTGGTCACAATCCCAATATTTACAGATTAAAAAGTATCTTGTGACTCCAGATATTATAATTTTTCTTGGTAGTTTTTGGGAGTTAGGCAAAACTAAAATTTGAATATTAGCCTGTTTGACTGCATATGGAGACCTCAAAAGATAGGAATAAACCCTCAACCAGACTACCAACATGAAAATTTAAACAGCTACCAGAGGTTTAAATGGATTGTTTTTAAACTATAGAAATTTGCATTGGTGTTTTCAGAACAAAAATTGTAGAACTTTGCATTGGTGTTTTTGGCAACAAAAATTACAAAACTTTGCATACAAGAATACAATTCCCAAACATCCAAACAACATCCATAGAAATGTTTCAAATTTCATACCTTCTTCTTTCCTGGAACACTGATGGCAACATCCACAGTACCATCCAATCCTTGACAAAACCTTGCCAAATATATAGGTGTTTTGCAACGTGCACCCACAATCTGCACCTTGTAATGTCTCTGCACTGCCCATAATCTGCTCTGCACACATTTGCACCTTGGAATGATGATGTCTGTTCTGCCCCCGTCTGCATCCTCTACCCAGATCTGCATCCTCTCCCTAGTTCTGTACCCTCTGCCCTTGATGTATTATTCTTTACCCATGACATCTACTTCCCATGGACAATACAAATTTCATCATTGGGTTTCCTTTGTTCAATGCCCCTATCATGCTCGATGAATATAAGCTGTTTGGAATTGTTGCAGTAAGGGAAAATAAGAATAGATTTTTTTAGTGTCAAAGCAACATTTTTCTGAAATGCACCTTCCAAACACAGATTGCTTGATATTAAATGTTAGAAGATAAGGCAATTGGAGGAATTAATACACACTGGAATGTCTGTGCACTTATTTATTAATCGAGGAAGCTACATCAATTATAACTTACATTGTATAATTTACTTAAGTATCTTATTAGTCATAATAACTTACATTGTGTAAGTTATTTAATATTATTAAAATATTAATATACAACACTCCTCCCCCCAGATTTGAATATATCTCTTCTTCTCAAGCTTTTTTTCTCTTTTTATTTTTTTGTATTACAACCTCCTTGTTTCATTATGCCTTTTGAGGCTGAGATGGTTTTGCACTTTTGTGTTATTACGTGGCTTTGGACTTTGAGTTCCATTGACCTATTTTGGTCATTTGTGGACAGTAGTATGATTTGTTTCTATAGTGACTAAGTGGTAAAGGAGGAGAATTACATGATGATGACCCAGGTTCAATTCCCTTGAAAACCTATGGGCTTGCTCCATAGTGTTAAGTTGTTAACTGCCTTGAGAAGTGTGTTTGTGGATATGTGTTCAAGAAAGTGCATGTGATGCCTGCTGGGAGACTGCGTCCTCATTCGTGTTCCAGAGGCTATGAGGCTGTTAATCCCACAGTTTACCCATAATTTTTTTCCCCTATAATCTGCAAAATTTCTTCCTCTAATACATATTGAGACTATAATATTTGTATGGGATCTTGTTCCTTCCTTGTTTCTTACCATGCAACATAACGATGCTACAAACATTAGTGTAGAATGTCATATATGCTAAGCTGTTTGATACTAATCCTTGATAAATTTTATTATATGTTCTCGACTGACTTTGATTGAACAAAATGGATTTTTCTGTATTGCTTGTCATGGACCAGTGATTGGAATGTAGTATAATTATTCTTGTGCATTGCTTGTGCAATGTTTTAGTTTAATTTTTGGTTGTTGGTACACTTTTTGCAGTTTTTATTTTCTATTTTAAGTTTCTGTTCTATGGAGTCCCATTGACCTAGTTTGGTTATTTGTGGACATGTTAATATGATGGCTTTCAATTTATTGACTATTCCTTTAAAGTACAGGTTTTTGGATAGATTGGAATCTTCACTGATTCAAAAGAAGCAATATGAAGTGAAATTGTTAGAAAGTATGAAGGAGCTATCAAAGAGACGGATGGAACTTCGGGATCAGTTATCTTCATCATGGTCCAAGCAGGTGATTATTCTGGGTTCACCTCTTAAGCTGTGATTGATATAGAGTTGGAGTAGCTTCAAAGACCTTTTGTTGTGGTGTTGTCTGATTCAAGTGGAGTTTTGAAGCACAAGTTTGACAACAGCATAACTTAATTAGATTAGGCTTAATGCTTGATTAAACATACAATTGAAATCAGTTGCAACCTTAAATCAGAAAAGCCTTCAAAAGTTTTCTTAATAATACTTATATAGTTGCAAGAAAATTTGAAACAATAGTAACTAGAAAGTAAAGTGAAGTGTAGGAAGATATATTGAATGCAAATGAACAGAACTGGGAAATTTGAACATTGAAAACTACAGCATAAAATAAAATATTGGTTAGGGATGTCAAAGAAATTTCAAGTTTATGTTTGGTCTAAATTTCAGAGGTAGAAAGACCTACCAAGAAATATCGATAACTAATTATGATATGTAAACTAAAGAAAGATAGGCCTTACATTGAGATCACATATAGATCTTATTATTATAATATTAGTTTCATATTATAATAAAGTGTAGATGTAAACTTGTTTGTAATAAGTAGTTGTAGTTAGTTTGTTGTAACTACTGTCTATTTTAGACTGTAACTACTTCCTATTTTTAACGTATGTTCAATAATATAATGAGATGCTCTCAACCTGAGAAAGCACTGTAATGTCCCCTTTCCATCACTAAATCATGGTGAACGTTAGCCTTAATATTCTATTTCCCGAAGGCTAACTTGGTTTAATTAAGGGAAATAACTTTTAAAATGTTTTATTAAGTTGCCTTGTTTTATTTGCATATTATAAAGTCAGCAACTTACTTTATTTTAAAAGTGAGTTATGTTGGATGAGCGTTGGGAAAGCAGGTAATGTTTTATTACTTTATTGGAGCACTCACTTAGTGGTAATAAATGTGCATTAAGATGCCCAAATACCATATAATATATTTTATTATTTGGGCATGCACAGGAAAGCAATTATTTAAGGATGAGTTGAAAGCTCATGGAGATATGCAATCTGATCTATGAACCAGAGCTGTTTAGCTTGAATTCATTTAGGGTTGTTTAACCCATCTAATTGCTGGTTTCGGTAGTGAAACATCTGCCCTAGTCAGCTGGGAGTGATTTTCATCCAGACGATCACTTGGTGCAATCATGGAGCTGTTAGATTTTGATGTTTTTTTAATTTTTGCAGTTGTGTGGATTTATTGCATTTTGGGAGTGAAGTTTGATTTTGAAATTAGCTTACAATATTTAGACCCGTCTCATTTTTACCGTATGGTGCCTGTTGTTGCCGTACACTCCTGGAGACGTACATGTGCAGGTTGAGGAATTAGTTGTGGTGCGTTTCTTCATTATCATCTGATGCGTAGCAGGTTGTGAGGATGTTATGAAGATGGTTTGAGCGTGTGCAAGGAAGGGAGGAGGAGATTGGGAGGTCCATACAGGCCGTATGGCTAGCATGCCGTACCAATGAATCGGAGCTGCATAGAGTTTGATTCCCTCAAAGATGTTTGTCTTATTTGTGCCTGGTGGGGATCACTCTTCCAATCAGATTTAGACTTTCAGATTTGACCAAACATTAACCCAAGCAATAGACAGAAAAGGCCGTACATTTTGCACTTGGTACGGAAGATCAACGCTGCTGGGTAGTGGTTTCAACTTGATTCTGAGTGATTCAGATCTGATATGTCTTCTATAGCTGCAGACTTCTATTTTTGTCCTGGGAATTGGTGATTACAGAATTGTACAGTGTTCCTACAGTGCTTGGAGACTCCCAGTTACAGCTACTTCATCAATATACTTGTGGTATGGCCCTGTTGCTGTTCTGATTGAATCCTTATTATTGCCTTATTGCTTGCAAGTAGTGCTGTTTAGATGGAATAGAATAATCAAAGAATGGAATCAACGATATATATATGAGAGCAGAGATAAAATATAATAGCAGCGATACATATAGAAGATCAAGTATGCAGCAATAGATATAGAAGGATGGATATAAGAGCAGCCAACATTATTTAGAAAAGGCCGATTACATAGCAGTAATGCACAAAGATAGATGTTTAAATTAAAGATTTAAACAAAGCCTGGTCGACTCCTTTACTAGCGTAAAATTTGAGTTTAGAAATTGAAAGATAATATTTGTTAAGAGAGGCCGACCTCTCCATGCTGGCCGAACATCCTTGATGCCAAGATTGAAACTCAAAATTTATTATCTAAAGTGGCCGACTCCTCCTTAAGGCAGCGCCCATATAAAGACAAACCGTTTCTTTATATAAATTGTATGATGAACAATTAAACAAGTAGAAGAGATGCGATTATAAGGAGTGATAAAAGTTTTAGAAATGAAGAGCAATTAAGTATTAATCATAAGGTGCGATTAGTGAGGAGGTGCGATTTGGAAATTATTATGAAGAGATGCATTCCTTCATAAAGGTTGCTGCTGTTCTATGGTATAAGATATCATTTGTGATGAATGTTGAAAAGTGTGGAGTGTGGAAAAAAAGAGATATCATTTAGACACCTGCAGCTCTGCACATGGGAAACTAAAGTGATCTTAAATAGAGGCAGAAATATAGAAGGAGATCTATGCAGATATAAAAGAGTTAGAGGCAGAAATATAGAAGGAGATCTATGCAGATATAAAGAATTAGAGGCAGAAATATAGAAGGAGATCTATGCAGATATAAAAGAGTTAGGGCAGATCTCAAGGCAGAAATTTATGTGAAGACATTGCCATACTTATGATCAGTTTTGTGAAAAGAGTTTGTGCATGATTTGGATTAGATTTGTGAAGAAAAGATATTGTGTGGGTTGTGATCAGATTTGTAAGAATAATTGTATCGACATTTAGATTGTGTGAAGACATAGCATCCATTGAAGAATTCCTAGGTTGGTGCCTTGCTGGGTTGGTGCTCAGTTGCGGGGATTGGTGTCTCCAATGGGTTGGTGCTCACGAATTCTACAAGCAAGGATTGGTGTCTCTAGTGGGTTGGTGCTCACAAATTGTAAAAGAGGGGATTGGTGTCTCTTGTAGGTTGGTGCCTACAAAGCTTGTAAGAGAATTATATATATAAGCAATATTTTCCCGTGGTTTTCTCTCGTAAGGGTTTCCATGTAAATCTTGTGTTCTCCTTGTGTTGCATAATTGATAGATCTTGTGTGATTGATTTTGCTATGGTTGTTAAGATATGAAAAAGGTAAAAGATTGTATTATACTGATTCACCCCCCCCCCCCCCCACCCTCTTAGTATAATTATGTGCTCATTAGTTGTGTTGTTGGACATTCCATGTACTTAAATGTCTTGTGACTTGTGAGGTGTGAAGCATTGTGTACAACAAGCTTCACCTCTCTCCTAGAGGTAAACATGTTTCTTTTAACAAAATGGATAAAACTATATGTAGATCAATTCCTCACAATAGTAGAGGAACTAGAAGCCATGATATGAGGTAGATGGCAACCGTACAATGATAGAGGTAGATATACTTGTCACCAACTAATTGATTTCTTCTATGCTAAAGTTTGCTTGTCTATCTTTGTTGAGCTCTTGTGGCTATGGACTTGAGCAAATTTAATCCATTGAGATATGATCAATGCAACAACCTCTACACTCCACATTTTTTGAGGGCCTTCATGAAGCTATTCTTCACATCTTTATCATCAATGAGAACAACACTACATGACCTATCTAGAAATAATTTGGGATTCATTGTGCACATAGCCATGTGTAATAGAGTGTTTAGCTTCTCCCACCTCCATTGAATGATGAGTTGAATGTGCTCATAGTAATACTTCAAAGTGTGGTCTCTTTGGCGAATTGTGACCATATTTGGCCAATCATGCTATCTAGGCACTCATAGATCTCTCTAAGGTTGGGACCACTACATTCCCCATATTTGATGACTTAAAACATGGGCTACAATGGATTTAATATATAACATTTGACCAAAAGGAAGCTCCAACCACCACTTCATTCTCTCCATTGGTGACTCCCTCCACCTAGTCCACTCCCAAGTCACAACTAATAGTTGCAAGGGCTCCTACAACTCAAGCATCTTGTCCAATAAAATAAAGTAGGATGTAAATTTGGTCTCTTGGCGTTAGGAATTCTTTTTTTTGAAAAGGACTGGAATAGTGTAATATGGCATGCAGTGGTTGCAAACCAACACTTACACCTCCATTGCAGCCACCATGATCTTATGACCCACTCAATTTTCCAACATCTTTGAATGCATTGTTCATGGCATGTACCTAACAAGGTGTATAATAAATTTGCTTATAGGTAGCCACAATTAATTCCCCTGTTGCATTGCACACATGTTGTATATGTATACTACATTAGAAGGGCTAACCATTTGAACATCATCTTTTAGGAAACTTTGCATCTTTGCACTTTCCTGAACAATCAACTATTGTAAGGTTGGTCCTTCCTTACACATGATTACATTAACGAGTGTTCATTGTCTAATATCCATCCTCCCATCCATGATGATATTGCACTTATGTGACACCCTTGTGACCTTTATCCCCTCCATCAATAATTCATTTTAGAATAATTTTTGGATGGGATGGAGTTTCTCAGTTGGTCTCTTTAATAAGTACATAAAATGAATCCGCTTTGCCATTCCATTCACCTCAAAAGCTAGAACTACATGAATTGTAGAAATATGTCTTATACACTTAAAGGGGAACAAATTGAAGGCATAGTGATACCCCTTTTATACAATCTAATAAATTCAACCCTCTCCTCAAATGTGAGGTTTTTGCAAAAATCAACCCCCTTGCCAAGGATGAACAGAAGTTGATTAACTCTACTATGGTGTCTTTCCACTCTAGAGAGAAAATATTACATTTCCAATGTCCCTATGGATGTTATGCTTTGTTCAGATCAACGACGGTTGCAAGTTGCTGCAAAAGTGTCTTTTTGTTGATTGGCCTCTTCAAATAAACATCAAGTTTTTAGTACATTTCAAGTGCAAACAAAATAAAAACATTTTTATAACTCTGCCCTCTTCTCAAAGGGAGGGGGAAGGGGTGTAGGGAGGTGGGAGGCAGATGAGCACGTGTTCAGGTGGAACAGGGACAAGGCAATGCTGGAGTGACATTTTGTTTCCCCTCCGTTGTCACTGAAACATTTGTTATGTCATTCAAATCCCAAGGATGCATCCCTACAAAGCACTAGCTATTCCTCAACTAGTTCATTTCAAGTTGGATTTGTTTTAAAAAAGATTCTCACAACTTTAAACGGTTTGAGTAGTTTGGATTTGTTTCTTGTATATTTGTGTTGTAGCTATACACAAAATTATCTTTTAGATGATATCCTATTTACACAAGTCTACTGCCAATCTTGAGCATTTAATCCTATGTTAGTGGATTTCCTTTCTTATTTGCAGGTTTCACTCTATGCAGATGTTGTGTATCTAAGGTTAGGGTAAAAATATTTGCTAATTTCATTATGCTCCTATGGTGATTTAAAGGTTGCATTTATCTTATATAGAGAGGAGATGCCTTCAAAAAATATTTTCCTTTATTAAAGGATATAATGAACATGTTTGGGGTATTTCAGCTGTGATAATTTCTTTGTTATAACAAATTAGTAATGTGTTTCTTGTATGTGCAGGAGGCTGCTATTTCAAAAACTAAAGAACTTAAAATGCTATCTGAAAGAGATATTTCTGCAATGTTTGATGGAAGGCCGGTCAATATCATTGGAGAGATCAACAATTTCTTAGGTTAATTATAGATAAGATTATACCATGTTTGCTTTGCAGATTGTCAAATGTAGGAAGGAGGAGGTTAAGGGATTGCATTTCTTATATATGCCTTTATGGTTGCCTTTTTAGATGCAACATTAATTCTAATTATTGGGTTTACTAGGGTATTTTTAAATTTGCTTGTGAGAGAACTAAAACAATTAGTGCAAAGTATTTTTAGGTTATAAGAGGTCAATTTTGTTTCCACTATATTCCTTTATTTCTTTCCCCCACTATAGTGTTTGTATAAAAGAGTTGGCCACTTTTCATCAATAGTTATTTATGGGCAAAGAATCTGTTTTACTACCATTACTATGGTACACAATGTTTTTAAGGAGACAATTATCAATTAAGTTCTAGGTTGATGAAATATTGAGAATAAGCATAACTTGTCTTGAAAATTGGGGAAGTATTGGCTTTTAATAATATTCATATCCACATCCTTTTCCACTATTAATAATAGAATTTTTTTTATTATGTTTACTCAAAGACTTTGAGCTTCCATGTCCATATTATTTAGAAAAAAGTTCTTGGGGAAAAATGTTTATAGAGATATGGAGTGGAAATGGAGTGAAAATTTGTATGAAGAGATTATTATGATGTCCCTTCACACTTTGTTATCCAACATTGTCATCCACAAAGAAAAACATTAATCACTTGACATTGTATTCATTTGTCGACTTTTTCCTTTATATAGGAGATGAAATTTCAACAATTTATGTTTCTAGCGAGTTGCAAACATGCACCTTTGTTGAAATAGTTTATCAAACTTTTCCTAGAAAGTTCAAGCATGTTGTATCCCTTCAAAGATCTTACAAATGTTCTCTACAAAGGAATGAATTACTATCTAACTGAAAAATCCAATATAAGAATGAGATTTATTGATTCCTATGGCTATTCACATTCATTTATTGATTCTTATGTCCTTAGGTATTGGGGCCTTTTGAAGTTCCTTGATTACTAGGTCCATATTAAGCCTATGTTTTCCTCTTTCAACTTCTTACCCTTCATCCTCCCTTGACCTACCGCAAGGGTTTACTAGTTAGTCCTAAGCTACTTTGTTTTGGGAGTTTAAATTTATCTCAAATGGAGCCATTTAGCTTCTTTAGATCCCATTTGAGATTTAATCTCATAAAGATCATGCATTATCTTTATTGCAATGAATATTTTACTATGCTTGGATTTTAATAAATACCCCATTTTATTAAAATTTAATTGAGCACATAGCATGTTGAGTGGGAAAATTTGTAGCGACTTCTTAAAATGCATGTAATACTCCCCCCAACATATGAGGAGTGAGTGGCAAGTAATCTAATAAGGAGCCCCCTTTATGGACAGCATGTTCGTTGTGTCTTATCTATCAAGTTCCCTTTAAGATCAATAGTTAAGGATTACCTTTCCTTTTTGGGCAATTTAGAATTATGGGTTCCTCCCCCTTTTGTAAGGATATTTGGGTTGACAATATATGGTCTCTACTTTGTGTTGTTTAACACCTATTCTCAGAGAGAGTCATCAGACTTGAAATTTTGTGTTATGCCCATGTATGGTCCTTAGGTGAAAGTGCCTTAATTAATGAATGCTAAAATGTTTATCTTCCTTTACTTCTCAGTTGTGTGTTATTTTTTGTTAATTAACTCATGGATGTAGGTTGAACCAAATCTAGTTGCACATGTTCAGAGTGGACAAAATGTTGAGCTTTGAAGGGGGGACTCAATTGGTATGTCCTTTGGTGCACCACTTCTCTTCCTTTTCCTTTTCCTTTTGTTTCTCTACCACTTTTCCTCCTCTATCCCTTTTCCTTGCAATTTCTAGTGTTGAGATATATAGTAAAGGAGTTAGCCTTCTTGAAAGGTTGCTCAAGTGTTGGAGCTATTGGCCTGAGCTTCCGATGTTGCCTTCCACACACACTCTTTTGGATTTTTGATGCAGCTAGTGGGACTTCATTGTTAAAGCCCTCATCAAAAGTTGTTTGCTAGGACTTCATTTTTGAAGGAACCCATTGAACAATTTTCAATCTTCCAAGATTTTGGGTGTAAGTCTTGGAAATCTATCATCTGAAGCGAGGATTCACACCTGTTGTACTCATATTGTGATTTTTAGTGAAAATTCAGAGTTATCTACTTTGTTAGAGAACTTGCATTCACTTGGCGATTCCATGTTGTTGAATCCAAAATTCCAAAAGGGTCCCACCTTTTTGTTTATGTTTTGCAGACCTACGCATTGTAGAAATAATTGACTTTTAAATATTCCTTGCTATTATACCCACACATCTTTGCTGCCATGTTTGCCAAATGGACCATTTAATTGTATTTTGCTTGTAGACATTTTATAGGTGGTTTTGTCGATGGCATTTAGAGTTGGAGTGCATAAGAAAATTTTAGTTTGAAGAAGCTATTCTTGTAGAAATCCAAATATTGAGAGAAGGCTTGCATGAGATGAAAAGGGAGCAAGCATGTTGCCAATAGCAGAGATATGGAGAAGAAATGGAGTGATGCTCACTATCTCTTTTCTTGTGGACCTTGTGTAACCTCATCTTGAAGAAATCTTTGAGGTAGATCCCACCTACAAAAGGAAAAGGAAGAAACAAACTCTTAATTATATGAGAGTAGATCTACACCTCTTATAGAAGACTTTGTGCTTACTGTGTGCTCTATAGGTTGACTATGTACGAAGAGGAACTTGAGCTTGAGGAAGAGATCTTTAGTGGACCTTGAGTTGCATCATTTGTTGATATTAGATATTCTTCCCTTTCTTAGGTGTTGTTGCCTCCTCTTAAGGAGTTTGTTTGGATCAACATCTTTGAGGATGCATATGTAGACATCATTGCTAAAGAGGTAAAGAAATACTCAACTTCCTTAGAGCCGCATTTTAAGGCAAAAGTGATTCCCTAGAATTTTGGAAACAATGGGCCAAGTTCCATTCGCAACTATTTGCTCAAAAGATTTTTGATAATTTTGGGGACCCATGTGTACTTCAAGCCAAATCTAGGCAGTCCCTTATTTCTTTCAGGTGAACAAAAGTTGAACAAAGGCGCATTATAATGTGTGCTACAATTTTCTAGTCTTTTGGAAGTTAACTTGCTTGTGATTGGTGATCCTTGGTGCACAAGATTTGAATATTAGTTCCAAACAGGGTGGTTTACTTCAACTTGGCATAGGGCAACCAAGAAGTTCAAGTGCTTGTTTTTTTATGTGTTTCCTTTGGTTGTTTGTGGGGGCTTTCATGATTACACTTTATTACCCGTTGATTAGAAGAGGCAACTATTTCTCTTTGCCTATTAATGGTTTTGTTCCCAATAGTGTCAATGGGTTTCCTTTCCCCTTTGTGTTAATAAGATGCTTGTGCATCTTGTATATAGCATCATGTTTACATTTTTTGGCTTTTTACCCTTTGGCTATGTTGGCTCTTCTCTAGTTAGATCCTCCTTTTGTAGTTTCAAGACTTCTCTACATGGTAGACCTTTCCTTGTCTCTTGAATATGGTAGATGATCAAGGGTGCCTTGTTCCACATGGTGGGTTTGATATGTGTGGGCACATGCACAACAAATTAATTTATCTTCACAGTGGTTCTTCTATGTGTTGTGCATGACTTCTCAGATGTTTGACCTTCATGGTGGATGGTGTTGACGGGTCTTTTTCTTTGACACACCAACTTAGATAAAGTAAAAATGCCCCCACTTGAAAGAGATACACCTCTTCAAGGCTTCGACTCCCTATTCTAGGCTCTTTGGGTTCATTTAAGGGTGGCAATATATGCTCCACAAGGGGATACTAGTATTTGAAAGCCTAAAGCAAACATAGAGCTTTAATAATCCTGCCTTTAAAAATTTATCTCTAATGCTTCATAGAAATATAATGTTCATCAATTGAAACATATATACTAAACAAACACTTGATTGATTTTCATTATTCTCAAAGTGATAAAAAACGAATGAAAACATATTTTACTTCTAATTTCTAATCAACCTTAACTAACCATGTTTCAGAAAAGGTCAAAAGCTTGTAAAGAGTAAGAGTAAAAGGGATAGATAGGACTATGTGACCCAAGTCTCTCTAAGCAAGCAAATAGAAAACCACCCTAGTGATAGCTATACTAACACAACTCCTACATAGGGACAATACAATCTTCAAAGATGAGAAATCAATATATAAGAATCATGAAGATAACCATAATAATGCGTAGATCAACGAGGGATATACACTATTAACAACATGCAAACGATATATCTATGGGCTTAGAAAGTTGCTCAGAAGGAAAAGGACATAAGTTGCAATATGTGAACATCTTGGATTTCCTACATATAAAGCTTAGAGTCTAAGTACAACAAGAGTTGTCAATGATTTCCAACCCCCCTTACAACTAAGGATGGTTTAAAATTTATAGAATATTTTGGAGAAAACAAGCCCTTACAAGCACAAGGAAAATCATATTTCATTTTGAGAGAATTCTTTTATACTCAACTACCCTCTCAGAGAATTACTTAAATAGTGTATTATATCTCATGCTTCTTAATTTAGTGTTTACAATTATCTATGAAAGGTAGATGGTTTTGATTTGATTTGTAGCTTTCTTGGAGTCTTTTTATTGCAAATTGGCAATTCATTACATGATTTTTTTGTGTAATCCCATCTTGTATAAATGTCGCCAAGATACAAAATGATCTCTAGAATCATAGATTTGGTTTTGCATCATGATGTTTCCCTGCAATTAATGGTTGAGAGTTGATATTTCCTTTGGAGACGAGTATCTACATTAGTGAAATCTAATTTAATTCTCTTGGATGTTAATAACTTTTCATTCCAGATTTCCAAAGTCTTCATTATTGCTAAAGCAATCTAATTCTTCAATTAGACATTTGAATTTGATCCCATGATTAGACTTCTAAAATCCAATTTTAAATTCTTTGAATAAAACATTAAATATGGAGCCAAATGATCACAACTCAAGTAAATTCTCTTGATTTAATCTCATTTGTAACCAAATTAACACTAAATGCATCCTTACTTTAGTGAAAAGAATAATTAAAATTTGATTTAAACTCATTTTCTCAAGTAGATTCTTCTATATTGAATTAATTACCTGATTATTCTATAAAAGACATGTCAATATCATACTAAGGGTGGTTATACGTATCAGGCTTAATTAGCTTTAGCCACATTGTCATGGTCATCGAGGTCAAAGTTTCAAATAAGGGTCTCTGGATTAACTAGGCTCAAAACCACAATTATCTTAAATTTACTTGGGTTCACAATTCTCTACATTAACCAAGTTCAAAAATTGGATTTGAACCATGAAATAAATTGGATTTGATCAATCTCGGGGAAGAAGTCTATCGAATGCCTAAAGTCCATTCAAGGAAATTCAGAATTGAAATCAGATTCAATTGGGTTAACACCAACACCCTTGTTTTGCTGCTTATCTTAATAAAAAAACCAGCCCCACATCTGAGACTTCGTCATATTAAAAAAAAAATGAGCTCACATCATTAAACGAGTTGATTATGGGCAAGCTAATTATTAACTTCTAACGGGCTCAAGGCATACAAAGCATCGAGATTTTGAAGCCTTGAAGTGCAACATGGCATAATCTGGTGAACTCAAGTGAATATAGGTGGCGATATCTAAAAAGCCTTTGGAAATCAAACCAGTAGCGAGGAAACAAACTGCATATGAAATGATTAAAATGAACTTAAGAAACTCGGTGATTTTGGAGCTTGAAGAGAAAATGAATCATATTTCATGAGTTTTGTCTTCTGAAAAGCAAACCCTCTGAACTATGAAATTCGAATATAAGTTCTTGGGTCCACATATTACATGACTTCAGACTATGGAACTTTGGGGGTGACATGTGGAAGCATTTGATCAAATCCAAAAAGAACAAGTGAGGCACCATTCAGAGTATAAAGTGAGGGTGATGTAGACAAAAATTCAGATATTCGAGAAACAAACCTCCAGGTGTTGTGACACAAAGAGAGGGGTCAAAGAACAACACATTCTAGGATTTTGCTAAGTTTGGGAAATAGGTTTCCAGAATATACAACCTTAGAGGTTGCTAGAAAAAGACGAATTGGACATGAAAACATTTTAAATAGATTTTAGAAACTCACAGAGGTCGGAAATATGGAAGAAACAAAGTGAGACATTGAGCAAATCAGTCCTCTGAAAATCAAACTCGGTGGCTTATCCTATTAGGTATAGAGTTCATTCGGGTCTAGGGAAACAAACAAAAGTCAGTCTGGAGATTGCTAATCAAATTGAAATCCAAAGAAAAATCAGGACTAAGTGATTTTTTTGGGTTGGGCAAGGTTCAAAAAAAGGCAAATAAATTCTTAGGTACTTGGCTCTTTGAGACAATTGGATCTAGCGATGAATACAAATCCAGAATAAAACCCTTTTTGGGTCTAGATAAGACTTGGAAGGTAAAACTTAAATAGTGGGAATAAAAATGTTTCAGAATTCAGACATCTTGAAATCAGTTCAACAATGTTAATTATTAAAACATTGTTGTCTATTCTTAAATTATAACTGATTCCTAAAAAATAAAAGGTAGAGAAACACAGTGAATGAATAACCAAAACTAATCCAAAAGAAGAAAATTGGAAAAATTATACTACTCACAAATCACCTAAAATAGAGTAAAACTAGATAGATAAAAAAAATAGAGGGAAAACAAGTGTAACCCATTATGAAACATAAACAAACCATGACAAATAAAACTTTTAATTAAAGAGTAAATCACATCTAATTATTTGATTAAAAACGTGTTCCTATGTCCAAATTGGACAAGGGTGTGTTGTGATCACAACAATTGCCTAAAGAAAATCAGGAAACAAAAGGAAAGATGGGCTTCTTGTGTAATAAACCATAGTCAACTAATAATATTTGAAAGAAAATTGCAAGGTCCACAGGGATTGCACCATTATTTTGCTTGCACAATTTGTATTGAATTATTTATATGAGATATTGTGTACATTTTTTATGACATTTGATGCCAACATGATTATATGATTATGAGATACATGATTTTATCTTATGATTAGAGTCATGATTTTTTAGCTTCACTATTTCCATTATGGATATGAAATGTTAATAATATTATTAGTCACATTAATTTTAGTGATGTAGTGCTGTTTATTTATTTATTAATGATTAAATGTGATTTAATCATGCTTCTTGTATCTTCTTGATTATACTAATGGCTTGAGAATCATTATTGTATGTGTTTAATTTTGTGATTATTTTAGAAGATGTATTATGCCTTGTGTGAGTGTATTTATGCTTTGGTTTATTATTCTATTGTTTTTGTTAGCTATTCACACAATATGTTGATGTCTATAAACTAACAGTGACAAATTATAGAGATATTCACATGAGTATGTGTGTGTTTAACTGTCTTGCTCCATTATGGGGTAATTAGACATGACTTGTGTTATACACATGCAACCAAGTTATCTAAATCAAATTTGATTCAGATTCCCTTGTGCAAGACCAGTAAAGTGTGATTTAAGTGCTTTATATTTTATTTATAGCATGCATAGGTATGTTTCACATTGAATATAGGGTGAACAACATACTGAAAATATTAATAAAATAGTGATTCAACCCGATTAAGCATATGATTAAGCCAATAAGATTAATGTAACAATTGAGAAGCAAAAATAAAAATGCAAACCTTATGAACAACAAATATATGTAGAGAAATCCTTGCAAGAAAAAACTCCACCACCAAAGAGACCCAAACTTGTATTAATCACAATCAAATGTGTACACCAATATAATCACTTATCTCTCTAATAGTAATCCAGCAACATAAGAGTACCTACAAAAGAACCTTACAAACCTCTATTCCATGCCTCCAATATATAGAAGAGTCAGAAATAAGAAATCACCAAGTGGTATTCCAAAACTATGAGCTAAAGAAAAATTCAAAATCCAATTCCCCCATAGTCATGGTCCAACAATCTGAAATAGTAACTCTTCTTACATCTCTTACACATCTTACACCTCTCTTACATGTCATAAACTTTTCATAACAATAAAATTGACCACTTTCCCAAATCTAGGCACTTTATGAGGGTATCCAATGCATTTGTCATAACCACTAAATTGGAAAGATGCTCCATAGCTCTGAACTTTGGAATTTTCAATGTAACCTCCATATCCATTGTTTTCTTACACAATATCCCATGCATCTTGGAGAATAAATAATTAATAATTAATGTTCCCACTCTCACATGGGTGTCCCATTTTCCCACTCCGTGATGTTTGGAGATTATACATCATTTATTGACATTGTCTCTCTCTGTGTGTAGCAAAAATAAGCCTTGGATTGTGTGTGAGTGATAGACATGATTCGTGTGTGTGTGTGTGTGCGCACGCGCGCGTGTGTGTGCATGCCTTGGATTGTGTGAGAGTGATAGACATGATTTAGAAGCATCTAGAAATGTTTGGGTGACTTTTAAGTCATGTTATTTGCATTGGTTTAAATTAAATAAGAGTTTATTTAGTTTGAACGTCTTTTTCTTTCCATGGATTCTTTTAAATGTAGATATTATTTTACGAATGAATTTATATTCCACTTGTATTATTTTATTATTATCCTATGGGTGAAAATAATTATTTTGTTTTTACTCTTTGGTATTTATCTCCTCAAAACTCTAAATTGACTATTTGACCATAGCTAGAGACTTGAGAGACACTTGGCTTGTTTTAGTTGGTGAAGATTGGTGGAGTTAAGTGTAGTCTTTTAACCCTTGGAAGTGGTTATGTTGAGGGGTTGCAATTTTCCTTGGAGGATTATTCTTTATACACTTAACATTATTGTGAATTAGAAAGCTTAGAGAAATTGGTATTGAAACCCTAAGAGTGGGGTCTTGAGAATTTAGGGAAAAGATTGTGCTTGAGAGGGAGAGATTATTGGATTGAGAAAGGAAATGCAAAGGAGTGAAGAAGCTAGAATATTTTTTTGAGAAGAATGGAGATGGCTTCAAATCCTTTATTCCAAATTTATGAAGATTAAGGTATTTTCTTTTGTTATGAATCTCTTATTTTATTGCTTTGAAATGATGAAAGGAGTGCTTGTCATTGTTGAGTGTTTAAAATGGGTGTTTGCATATTCTTCCATTTTCTTGTTGAAGAAAGCTTGAAATTCCCTATTAATGGAGGTTCTATGTATTTTATGAGTTTTAAAAACAAAGTTGTATGTGTATATTTAAAATAGAAAATTAATAACTAGGATTTATATTGTGAATATTTCCAAAATAAAATGGGAAAGGAAAAACTATTGCATGTGAGTTTCTTGAGGCTTGTGTGTTACCCTCACCCTTTCCTAAGAGCTATTTTGAAAATCGGTTATGATCTTAGTTTGTAAAGGATTCCATAATATGTAGGAGGCTTGGAATGACATTTCTTCTAAACTCTAGCATAGTGTTTGATCCAAAATGTGGCATTTCTCCAAACTCTTGAGTGGGTCTGAGACAAAATTTTAGGAGATATAAGGAGGATTGATGTTGTTTGCAATTTTTGAAGGACCCTTCCATGTGAATGGCATCCATTAATGGATGTTTACTATTTGAGACTCAGATATCTCCCTAATTACTCATCTTGGTGAATAGCCAAGTGCAAGACATTCCTATGTCTTAATCTTCCCTCATCGTTAGTTCCTTTGAGATCTTGCGAAGATTCTTATTGTGTTGAGAAACCCATGTTTATATGTGTATTTACATGTTGTTAAATGCATGTGTTTAAGAATGCGTTTGCAATCTATGTGCCTCTTGTCCTAGCAAGGTGGGTTGGACCCATTAGTTCCAAATGGTTGGGTGGTAAAGTTGTCCACTATTAGTTTAGAAGAATGTAGCCATTAAGCTATCACTTGGAGCTTGGAGAGTTTTAATTAACTTTTATTATTTTGTTTTATTTAGTAAATATGATCAAATTGTAAATTAGGAGTAATTATCCATTATGAGTTCTTAGAAGTTCTCTAAAGATATTGATTCACATGGTCTATGGATTCATGTAATGATGTGTGAACTTGTTTTTGTTATATGTTTTGGAAGAAAATGAACATTGAACCAATTTAATTTATTGGAGTAGAATATCTGATTTTATGAGTAAAATGAAAAATATTGTTTTCAAAATTTTTATTTCTCAAATAAGTAGTTGGGAAGTTAATAAAAACAATGAACTTATATGTGCATTTCTAGAATTTTTGTATCAAAAGTTATAAGATAAATTATGTTTTAGGCCTTATTCGTGGTGAATTTAGAATGCAAGTGCTAAGGCTTGAACAAGTAAATTTATCCTTATGAAAATGTGTACAATCAATTTATCTATATAGTAATTCTATAGAAGAACATATTTGTTAATGCCTTAGAAGAAATTTTGTAAGTTTTAGGCATTTTATGTACTTGTTTTTCAATAGGCCCATTCGCCAATTTCACCAATGAGCTATTTATCAGTTTCACAGGGTGATTTGTTGGGGTGAACACCAATATATTGGGGCAAACACCATTTTGCTAGGGTGAACACTTGTTTGTTAAAAGGGGTGAACATTTATCTATAGGGGCTAACAATAACAAAAAGTTGAAATATTGCTTTTCAAAAAATATAGAAAAATGAAATTTGATCCTTAGGTTCAATTAATATCTTAGCTACAACTTGGGATATATTAAATATAGTAGTGAGTGCATCTCCATTATGTTTAATCTCAATTTATTCTTGTATGTAGAAATAACATAATTGTGTGTACTAGTGAGCTAGATGGATTACCTAGCATTGTTTTTACTTGAATATTGAGTTATGTTAAAAAATGACAAATGTTCTCATTTCTTTACATTTATTCTTGTGAAATTAAAAATGGATTAATGTCATTGATTAATTCATGTATTTCCTTATTATACTTGAATTAAGTGTAAGAACCCTGTCTAGATCTGAACCGAAAATTTGCTTGCTAGCCTAAAATTTCTGATTTGTTTTTTGGATGTTTCACTTGGGTTTTTGAAGTTTTGTTTTCACATACATGTTTGATATGATATGAAGATTGAAAGGTTGCAATATGGCATTCATATAATATCAAATGAAGACTGAAATGAATTAAACCATCTCACACACACATCCAAATATCAATATATAACACAATAGAACATACCCAGATGAATGATTGGCCACTTTATTTGAATTGATGTTGGCTGATTACAAAAGATGAAGGTCTAATTTTTATATCAAACTTACATATGCTTGCATGAATGATCAAATCATGAACCAAACTAACCTACAATTATATAACAATGATGCAATGTCAACCTCCAATGCTGGTTGCCTTAGAAATGCTCACTCTGGGTGATGATATGAAGCCAAAACCAAATTGTATGGATTGATTTGAAATCTGTATATGCTGATATGAAATCTATAGCATAAATCCTCACAAAAACATGCTGGAAACTCCACCAAACCCTATCCCAATGATGCCAAATTGAAGCGCTATCCTCCTATGATGAAAATATGACAAACCCACTTCAATACAAGGTTGGAAGTGTGTTGATCTGAGGTCTTATATGAAGTTACATCGATCTGATATGAAATTTAGATTGCAAGATATATGATTCCACCTCCACTGAAGTCACTAAAACATGAAATATCATCAACACAACATAGCCATGAAACCAAATAGTGAAATCAACCTCTAATTACCTTCAAATCTAAATAATAAAGCCTCTAATATGCTTGATATCTTTAAACCCTAGCTGAACCAATAAACTCCATTAACCCCTAGTTGATTTGAAGTCTTTGTCTCCTTAAAAACCCACAATATGCTCAATAATGGATCCTAGGTGAATCCATCTCTCATAGTGGGATGGGTTTTCATCCAAACCACTCAAATCCAAGGGTTTTCATCCTTAGATATTGCTAAAACTCTGTTACAACCAAGAGAAAATCTCCAAATAGTGAAAAACCCAAATGATTCAATGATATAAAATGATGCCAAATGACCTCCTTATAAGATTTTCACCTTGGGCGCCCAATTGCACTAAAATATAATATTTTTTCAAGTCCATAGCTGAGAAAGAAACCACCTCAAATATTTTTTATTAATTTATTTTCTTTTTCTCCTTGAGAGCGGTGACTAGGAGAGAGAAAATATTAATAAAATATTATTATTTTTTCTTTTTCCTCCTTGAGCACCGCTTTTGTGGGAAATAATATAATATTTTAATAATAAAATATTATATTTTTAATTTCACTTCCAATATTCTATTTTTCCACCTTTTTTCATTTTTCCTCTTAGCATAATATTTAATTAATTTTTATTTTTCTCCTTGGCTAAATATTTAATTAATTTTGATTTTTCCACAAATAATATTAAAATATAAAAAATCATCTCCAAACTTCATTTTGCCAAGGAAAAATCATTTTTGCCACTAAAAACCCACTTTCCATTCTCCAAACTTTAAGTTATTTGTCGACTTTCCTTTTTCCAAGCTTGAAGTCACTTTAGCTCAAAAAGGGGTCATTACATTAAGTCATTGGTAACTAGATTATCTTTCCATAGTCGCTATAGTTTTTCATTTTGTGTGAGATGGTGGCATGAATACCTATTCACTTGGTGTAGGATGAGGCCATATCTCCCTATTTTGTGTCATTGATTTAGCTGGCCTTGCATCACTATTCCTACATGCACTCTTAGGGTGAGTTGTCTCACTTGGGTTAAGTCTTTCACTAATGCTTGTGTATGCATGTGTGAGTGTGCCATGTAATTCCTGCCTATGTTGACCCTTGCTGTCCTATGTTATAGATGATTGTTTGTGTGTTGATCATGTTATTGGATCTCGATGAGATTGATATGCATTGGTGTTTCAACTTCACTATTTTCATTTAAATGATATGTTGGGTGGGTAGATCTAGTTCCTTCAATATTATGTTGTATATGAGTAATTGCACTCTGATCATATTGCTTGGATGGATGATTTAATTGAGAAGTGTTTGTTAAACAGTTATGATTTAATTGTGCAATTTTATCATTCACTTCGGCTATGGTTATATATTGGGCAGATATGCGTAATGTTTGAATTGAGTGTGTAGGAAAACAACACGTGTTGACCAATGAGTGAAATGTGGAGAATGTTGACATTAGACGCTTAGCCATTTCACCTTTATCCTTGTGTTGTCAAAACTCATGAAAACCTCATCCAAATCGATCGCGATCCTGGATTCCCCCTTGTAATAGACCAATAAAATGTCTTCTTGGGTGTGCTTAATTTATCACTTTAACGATTATGTGTTTTGATAAAGATAATCTGGAAGGGCCTGAATCCATACAAAGAAGCCTAGAAAAGCAAACGAAGCGAGTTTCACAAGCAGTGAAACTGGAAAACATAACGGGAATTTGAAAGGGCTCGAACCCTTACAACAAAAGGCAGCCCCGCTATGAAAAAAAGGACAAAACAATAAGGACTAGACTACACTAGATCCTGACCTAGCAAAACGAACGCCTTTGACCCAAGGGTGCAAAGTAAAAACAACCTTAGGAAGACCTTTCTTCCTTCTTTGAACAATGGTCCAAGAACACAAAGAGTCTAACTCCTCAGAACCAGGAGAGAGAGGGGAATCTTCCTCACATTCCACTACCAAAGACAGCTCTTGAGAAGAGGGGGAGACCCCAACACAAGAATCTGGGGTACCCGATGACTGAACTAAAGTAGGAAGCTCCACACCACCCTCATGGGAGGGGGAAACCAAAGGTAGATTAGAAGATGCTAGAGGAATCAAGGGACATGTGGCAGCCACCACAACACCCACAAGACCTGAAGTGGACGAAGATGGCTCAACTACTGGTGTGGGGGCATTCACTAGAGAGTCAGAAGCACTGATGGTCAAGTGATCGTCTGAAGCGTTCTTCCACTAGGTGGCTGCACCCTTACAATGAGAGTGGGGATAAACGGAGGCCAAGTGGCCTGTGGCAAAGCAACATTGATATCTGAATGGGAGGCTCTCATAATCAAGTAGTTGCGAATATGACCTATCCCCAACTTGCATAACCACCTCCCCATGAAGGGGTTTGGATATGTCAATGTTGACTAAAATGTAGGAAAACATGGAGTGTCCAATGAAAGAGGTAGTAGAATCCACCATCAAGAAGTGACTAATAACATTTCCAATGTCCTCATAGCAGGAATCTTCCCAGCACTGAAGAGGGAGATTCAGGAACCTAACCCAGGTTGGCATGATGTTGAGAGGCTCGATGAGAGGGTTTAAAGAACAAGACCAAGGTTTAATGGATAGTGAACGCACTCCCCACATCCAAATTTGACCGTTCATCATAGTATCCTGATTCTCAGGGGAATCAAATGCCACCACAAAGAAACCCTTGGTGCATAGAAATAACTCAATCTTGCCCACCACCAAGGGCTTCCAAGTCTCTAAGACCCAGATGTGAAGGTCCAGTAGGGATGGCCACAGGTTGTTGAATCTGCAAACAACCCCAATGCACTGATAATAATCCTCATTCTTAAGGACCTCTTGTTGACACACCACGACCGGGGGAGGTAGCGCAGAGGGAAAAACTACTCTTAAAGGGGTTGAGCAGGAAGCTTCCTAGCAAAAATGGTCTCATCCACTTCATGAAAGAGGACCCTAAAGGAGCCATGTCCTCCTGAAGGGATATTAAATCCATAGGGCATTGGTGAGAAGCCCAAACCCTTCACTGGTGCATCAAATGAGGCGCCCATAGTAAGAGACTCCATATGAAACAGAACCTCTGCATCAACAGCAATAGCCTCTACACCAACCTAAGGCCAAACATCTAGGGATAGAGCACAAGACGTCTTCATAGAACCATCGAACAAGAGCTCCATTTCAAATGTATGACCTTTAGCGATTATGTGTTTGCTTGGTATGTGTGAAATGATTATTAGTGCCTTGGAAATTGTTGATTTATACTATATTTCCTAGTGTAGAGGAAAAACATTTAATTGTAGAAAGGTATTGTATATTATTTAATTATGTTTTACAAATATTGTTTGGAAGAAATGCATTCTAATTTGATTATTAGGATTATTTTCTATGAGTTGGAATTATTTCCTTAGGATAGGAATGTTGCAATCTTATGGAAAGGAATCATTTAATTTAGAGTTGATATATTTAATTGTTGGTGCTTGGAAATAGTTTAATTTTCATTTGATAGAAATAGCTAATTTTTAAGATATTTGTTTGGAGTGATATTGTTTTGTGAAAAGAATGAATATGGTTAAGTTAGTTTCTAATTAGAAAGATATAAGGAAAAAGGGCTTTGGTATTCTTATTCACTATGCATTGTTTGAATTTTGGAGAGCAAAAATAGGGAAAAAAAACTCATTTCAAACCCTCCTTGAAGAAATTTGATTTTTGTTTGCTTGGAAGTGCTTGGATTGAGTTGTTGTTGGAAGGAGAATTACTTGTTATTGGAATTTGCATCCATTGAGGTAATTTTATTCATGCTTGAATTTGATTTGGAAATTTTATTTGTAGGAAATTTTAAATTTTCAAAAATTGATTTTCCTACAAAAGTCATGGAATTTTTTTTAAAATTGCTTTTTATTTGAAAGTGTTGTTGGGTAGAATTGGCATAAGAGGGTATATTCACATTTTCAGGTTTTGCATTTCTTGAAAAACATAAAAAAATAGATGAATTTCTCTATTTTACCTTGTCAGATCTTATTGAAAAATTTATGTGATGTGTAAAGTATGTTTTTGGGCAATTTTGGGACAAGAGGGTATTTTTAGATTCTTGAATTTCTTGTTTTCTTGAAAAAATTAATTTAGGGAAGGATGCTCCAAGATCCATCAATGGCAAACGTTGGATAATTGTAAAATTATTTTATTTTAAATTGTTGAAATTTAAATTTTTTGGAAAGTGTATGTTATGTGGAAATCATGTATTATCCCATATATTTTTATTTTTTGTGCATTGGTAAGCGTATTTTCTAGGAAAATTGCTCATTTCTTGTTCTTGAGCTCCTTGAAAAGTTGACCCCTAAATTGTATGAGGATACAAAACATCTGTTGGAGGCTTAGGGTGGCCAGCTCCCAAGTAAGTGAGTGCGCACTTGAGTAAGTGGACCCTTTACCTATGGATGAGATGTATTTTTGGGTAAGTGTGCATGCCTTTCAAGAGAGCCCTTTACCCAAGGTAAGTATGTGCATGCTTGAGTAAGTGACCCCTTTACCTCTAAAAATCATTCACTGAGTGAGTGCTTACTTGAGACCTTTGTGATATATTTTACTTTCTAGCTTAGTTATGGCTAACTAAGAGGAAGTCCACCCCAGTGTCTTAGCTATCCTCCCCTAGTCCTTGTTGGTTGGATCATGTGTATCTGATCTTGTATTGAATTAAAACATGTTAAATAGGATATCTTCACAAAACAGGGATGCTATCCTAGATCTGATTTTGTTCACCTATACTCAAATCTACGCAAAATGGGGATGCTATTCTAGGTTCATTTTTATCATAGTGACACTCTTTAGCCTATTTCTAGTATTCTCATCGTATCCATTCTTTAGATTTGGGATCTAGAATGTGTTTTGACCACCTACATGTATGTTGATGGATTATTGTGCTCTCCTATATGTATGTGTGATGGTGTTATTTCATGTGTGTTGGCATGTGTGATCCATTCATAATTGTATGTATTTGATTGGTAGTTGTGCCACATGTTTGATATATTGGTGCATGCTTGATTGGTGTGAGTGTAGTCATATATTCCTTAGATGTGTGTGAGTTTTGGCCTTGATATGGTGTTGTCATAATCTTCTTCTTCGTAGCTTGGGGGTTGCCTAGAGTGGCGTAGACATATATTACGCTCAACAATGGTAATACGGTAGGGTGGAGGGTAACATTTCCCCATTGGTCCTATAGGAAAATCTCTTGGGAGCTAGAAGAGTTCCTTGTGCATTATTTCATATTGTGATCTCTTATTGTATTTCATGATTATTGGAGCACCTTGGAGGTGGCTTATTATTAATGTATATCTATTCTTTCTATCATTTTATTATTGGAGTGTGATCCTTCCATGTTTTGGAAGTAACCTCCACCATGTAATTATTTTATATGATTTTTTGGTTGGCAAACGAACCTTGTTTTGGAAGGAAATTGTCATGTTGAGAAAGATGTCTTGTTGAAAATGATTAAATTGGCATGTTGGAGCCTTCTTTTATATATTTTATTTCTCTATGATATGGTTATGAGTTGGGTTGTATTGTGATTGCATTATGGTTGAGATTCTCATATTTTTATTTGGCCCATCTCGATGTTCGTGTCGAATGAGTGTGTCATTCCATATGGCATCTCTCATAGTTGGCATGTATGTTGTATATATATTGGAAAATGTATATTTTTTTTATTTTTGCATTATTAGCTTACTTTTGAGTTAGTTAGCACGTTGTTTAATGCTTAGTGAGTAGATGCTTTTATGTTTTGGATCTATGTTGGACATTTCGTCCTTGTGAGGTATTGTGATCAATCCTCCCTTTGGCTTGTTGGCCATTTGTCGATGTTGCATGGCTTGGTGGCTATTTGTCAATGTTGATCATTCTTGTCTTGTAGAGAAGTGTGTGTCTTTTGTTCCACCTTCTATCTCGTGCCTTTTTGAGGTGTTTGGTGGTTTTTCGTGCTTGGGTGTGCAATTGTGACGTGCAAATGTACAATTGCATTGCAAAAAAATTGTTCGTCCCATGTTTGTTTGCTAATGTCTAGTGTAAAAGCTAGGGCATTACATGCCACATCGGTATTCATGCTACCTTCCAAATATTGATGTGATGGAACCTCTTTATTTGTGTTTATCTACTCATATCTTCCACATAAGTAGAAGCATTTGTGTGTATTATTGTCATGAGTGATGACAATATTCATGTGTGAGCATGCATTGTTACACCATTATCTTGAAAATTTTGTTGGCCTTGTTTTCACCTATTTTGTCCGTAGTAACTTTTAGGCATAACAAAAATGTTTTTGAAAGTTTAGAGCTGAATTTATTAAGTTTTAATAGAAATTCAAACAAATTAAGACAATTTCAAATGGAAACAAATATTCTACAAATTAAACTATGCTTATAAACTTATGTGGTCTGTCATGCCCACATTTCCCATGCAGTCACGACACACAACACACGTGTCATGTCCACATTTGCCATGTGGTCATGACACGAATTACGAAAAAACTTTTCTACCTATCCCTAGGAACCCCCTCGCAAGCGTCTACATGCTCGGTGGCAATACGCATAAGGCATAAACATGTCAACATAATTCGGGGAGGTACGTTGCCCCATGCAGTCCCCTGCGTGATGATAGCCGTCTAGGGGGTATGCAACATGAAGTGTGTCGCTTTTAGGGTTAGAATGATTTTAAATCCGAACCCTAAGTTTCCTAGGTGTGAAGATGATTTCGCAGGATTCGAAACCTAACCCTAACTTAGGTCAAAATGAAATTAAAATAATGATTAAGAAATAATGGTAAGATGGATGCATGATTAAAGTGGAATGGTGAAATAAAAGTTAACAAATATCGTAAAATTAAAACCCTAGAAATCTAAGAAAAAATTCGACAGCGTAACGCGTCTTTAATAATCAACTTAAAAATTTTAAAATAAAACTCCAATAAGAAAATCAAACAAAATTTAAGAATAAAATTCAAACTTAAGAACAAATTTAAAGCAATTTAAAATAATAAAATAAATACCCTGCCATGGTCAAATAAATCGACCTTGCATTAAAAATTTGAAATAAAATAATAAAATAATAACAAGACGCCAAATTGGATTTCAAATTTGAGTCCATTAGTAAATATAATTTCGGCATTACATTTATTAACGAACTCCGAATAATGGAGAAGGGAAGAGATTAAAATACTCATTCCCGTAAAATAAAAGTAAAATAGATAAACAATCAAATTGATAAAATTATGCTAGGGAAAAATAAAAATAAATACCCCAACAAAAAATGAATTTAATACATGGGGAAATACTCTCCCCAATTTAAACAAAATTAATCCCTCCCTTATAAAAATGAAATAAAACTCACAAGGCAATAAAATAAAAATGCAAACTCCCAAATAAAAACTTAAGTAAAATTAAATGAGGACAAGAAATGAAATAAGGCAAGGCAAAATAGAGGATTTAAAAATAATAATAAAACAATTATCCTCACATCTCTCATACCCTAACATTAAAATATTGGTTCCAAAAAGAAAAGCCCTAATTCCATTTAATATTGTTTTCTTCTTTGTTGCCCTAACTTCCTATCATTTTGGTTTGCCTCCATTGTTTTTTTTTCTTTTCTTTTGTTTTGCCTCTTGTTGGAGGTTAGGGTTTTGAAAGGAGGTGGAAGCCATGATTGGAGCTTTCCACTACCTCTCACGGAGCTATACTCAACAGGTTTGATGCCATACTTTTTTTTAAAAAAACATAGAGTGATTGTTATATATATATATATATAATATTCTGAATGCATAATAAATAAATTTCATGGCTGAAGGGTTGAAAGAGGGGAAGGGCCGACGGCGGCCAGGGCGGAGGGTTTGGAGTGGTGAAACGTAGCCAACAAAAGAAACAGCGGCGACGAAGTTTGAGTAAGGGAATGGTGGTAGGGCCGCGTGGGGGTGGAGTTTGCAGGGAGCGCATAAGTGAGGACGCTGCTCTGGTGGAAGTGTTTGCGGTGGTGGAGAGGTTAATATTAAAGTGGCAGTGGTGGGGAGGGGGTCAAAACCCCCACCCACACCCTTGGGTGTGGGTGGGGGTTTCGACCCCCTCCCCACACCCTCTGTTTTAGAAAAGGCCGTGGTGGGACTGTGGTGGGCGCCGATGCCCACCACAGTGCTCACCTCAACTTTTTTTTTTGTTTAGTTTTCTTATAAATAAAACCTGTGGCCTAACACAGTCCGCCAATGGGATTTTGTTTTCTTTCAGCAGTTTCTTGTATGAAAAACTCAGATTTAATGGTTATTTATATATATATATATACATAAATATATCTATATATATGTGTATATATGTATATATATATACTCAGCTCTATTTCAACAGTTTGTCCAAAATATCAAGGTGTAATGACATTTTCTACTATTGCATATTTATATTTATAAATGTATGCACTTATGTATATATATATATATACATATAAGTGTATATATAATATAATATATACAACAAATAAATTACTTCTGTATTTTCTTCTATTTCAACATATACACAGTAAATAAAAGATAATGAACAACAATCTTGATTCATAAAATAATTTTTTATTTTTTATTTTTTATTTTTTTAAAGATAATGCACCTGGTAAACTTTTTAACATGACCGGTGACACTGGTGCGACACGCCCTCCAACTCCATGCGAATGCTTTTGCCCGGAGCAATGAACCGATGAGGCCACAACTGGGGGACCTCATCCCCTAGGAAGAACACTTCAAACCCGCGAGCTCATTGGCCCAGCGAAGGCGTAAAGCCTTGCGAGCTCGTTGGCTCAGCGAGGGTTTGAACTCTGGTGGCCGCCACTACATCCTGAGCGACTTAACCACCGAACCATGCCATCATCGGCAACGATTCATAAAATAATAAAACAAACCAGTGTATTTATATATTTATACATATATATATACCCATATATATATGTATAAATATATATATACACATTGCACTTATTTTTTCAAACAATGGTTTAAAAATAGAATACTAACTTTCTCATTAACTCTAATCTTTTTGACAAGTCATAGAATACTAAATTTTTATTTCTGTATTATAAGTAGATGAACTAGTATTAATTTTCTTTTTGAACATATATAAATAGAGATATTTAAAAAAAAAAAGAAAAAAGAGCTTGTAAGGTAAATATTGCAACTTCCACTAAATATTCAATAACCTATATTCTTGAACAACAACTTATTAACATAACATTTCAAGCAACTTAACAGAAAATAGATCTCTTAAATTCCTATCTTCTTTCCTTTGTATGCAATAAAACTTTTACAACCACTGATGTATATATATATTTTTTGAAGAAACAATGATAGCAAGAAAATATATTTAAATTCAGATGCTTCTCTCAAAAATACCCAACTCCACAACATATAAATAAATAACATTTTAATAAATCATAAATAATGTTTCCATTACAACACTTACTACAGCCAACACCAAGGTAGAAAAACTTAGCAAAATAAATACAATAGGGCCACAAAGGCCATGGCTCAACAACCAGCAACAAATGGCTAAAGCAACACAAAAATGGACTTCTCAACAAGCTCCATTTATTCATTTAAACACCTGCAATAAAACACAACAACAAGGGCAAACCTAGCCACTTTGAAATGCCCTCCTCCCTACCGTAGACCCGCAAGAGGGTCACCCCCGAGCTAGGGAGGAAGGGATTCACATGGTTGCAAACACTCAACAACAAGTATCAAACAACAACAACACAAAATCAACCCCAAGGATAAACACATAACACAACTCATGAGAATGAGTTTGATGGGGGTAGGGAATGGACCCCTCTACTTCAAAGGCCATACCAAAATACTAAAATACCAAGTCTCATGGCCTCAAGCCAAAACCTTCAAAACCACAACTCCTCAAATATCTCAAAATATACTTCCTTGGCACTCTTTCCATTCAAATATTCTCCACAACAAGTAAGAAGCCCTCAAGGCATAAAAAACACAAATATGGGAGTGACCTTAAGGAGGTTCCTTTCCCCTACCCCAAACAAGTTGAGCCTTACCTCCAAATGGAGGTGCTCTCACCAAACTCCCATCCCACACAAAAATGAAACAACAAACAACCAAAACTACAACACATTACAATAAAAATATGCAAGGGTAAAGAACATAGACAAGAGGCTTACCTTCAAAAGCCCTAATAATGGAAGCACGTTTGGTGATGAGCTCCAAGCCTCTCCGAACCTTCCAATCTCCAAAATCCCTCTAACTTTCCCCAAAAATTGCTAAAAATAGAAAGAAACTTCAAATTGCAAGAACCCCACACTCCTCAACAAGAGAAGGTAATATAGGCCATCAATTTTGGCCTTGAGGAATGAGAAGGTGACACTTGTCACCTTCTCCTTCCTCCTCCTATGCCACTTGCAAGGGACACGAAGTGTGAGGGTGACAGGTGTCATCCTCCAATTCCATCTCATTCCTCACCTTATCCACTTGTGCTCTCACACATGTGTGAGAGAACAAGTGCTGAGGTGGCATTCCCATTCAAACCTCCATGAGGATAAGGGATGCCATATGGCATCCTCTTATTCTCTAAGAGAGCCATCTCCCTCCAAGATGCTCTCACACATGTGTGAGAGTCTTGGAGGAAGATCCCACACACTTGGGAGTCTTGGAGACCTTCCAAGTCTTCCTAGGGAAGGGATTCCCAAACTTTGGGAAGGGAGATGAGTCTTTCCCAAAGCATGACTCATCTCCCACCCTTATCTAATTCAAATTTCGTCACTTTAACTAAACCTCAGTTTAGAGTGACCAAAAGTGAGTTAACCCAAGGTTTAGTTAGTCAAAATTGACCCTAGACCCATGGGTAACCACCTAGGGTAAATTTTAGGTAACTAACTCTGGACCAATGACAACCCTGTCCTCTATCCGATCCCAACTCAATGGTGTCCTGCATGGTCTACTGTATAAAGCCTGGAAAGGAGGCATACCCAATGAGCTGTGATGCCCATTATTGTAGGCAAACTCAACCAGATACAGATACTCCTCCCATCTAGACTGATGGTCTATAACATACATATGAAGCATGTCCTCCAACTCCTGATTCACCCACTCTGTCTATCCATCTGTCTCGGGATGATAAGCGGAGCTAAAGTTGAGCTGTGTGCCCAATGCTTGCTGCAAGGCTCTCCAAAATGCTGAAGTGAATACAGAATCTCTATCCGAAATGATGCGGTGAGGTACTCCATGTAATCTCACAATATTGTCTAAGAATACTCTCGCCACTGCTGGCGCATTGTATGTCATGTGTACAGGTCAGAAATGCACCAGCTTGGTCAACTTGTCAACTGTCACCATGATGGCATAATGGCGACGCGAAGACATAGGAAGACCAACAATAAATTCCATGGAAATGGTGTCCCATTTCCACTCATGTATCTCATGTGGGTATAAAAGACCCACTGGATGCTGATGCTCGGCCTTGACCCTCTGGCACTCAAGGCATCGAGCAACAAACTCTGCAATATCCCGTCTCATACCTGCCCAATGGTACAACTATCGTAGGTCAGCATGCATCTTTTTCACCCCTGGATGTGCCGCATATGGTGTTCTGTGAGCTTCTGATAACACTATAGTACGTAGGTCACCTGCGCGGGGTATATAGATGTGCTGTCGATGACGAAGTAACCCATCTGCCTCAAGTGAATACCCTACAAACTTGCTTACAAGGGCCCTCTATGAACTAATCTTCTAATGCACCTCAAGAAACCACTCATCCTCTGGTAGATGCTGAATAATGCGTCCTCTCAAGTCCACACTCAGAGTCAAGGTTAAGAGCTCATGGCACCTCCGACTCAATGCGTCAGCAACTACGTTCTCCTTCCCTTTGATGTAGTGGACATCAAAGTCATACTCTCAAAGAAACTCCATCCAACGGTGCTGACGGGCGTTCAGATTCGGCTGTGTAAAGATATACTAAAGGCTATGGCGATCTGAATGGAGCTCAAAGCGATGACCCAACAAGAAATGTCTCCAATGAACTAGAGCATGAACCACTGCCACTAACTCCAAGTTGTGTGTGGGGTAGTTTAGCTCATGGGTCTTGAGCTTTCGCAACTCATACATGATCGCTCTACCACCCTGCATAAGTACGGCTCCCAACCCCTCATGTGATGCATCCGTTCAAACCATAAAATCTGCTGCAGGATCATGAACCGCTAAAATGGGAGCCCTAGTAAGACGCTCCTTGAGGACCCTGAAGGCCCTCTCACATTGCTCAGTCCATAGAAAACTCTTCCTGTAGACACCTAAAAATGTCTCGACCACCAAATTGATTCCCGACATCCTTAAACTCACCAATTCCCTTTCCAACTAATTAATTAAATTTTTATTTAATTAATCACCCTTTCATTTTCTAAATCCACACCATTTTATCCCAAAATTGAATTAATTTTATTAATTCAATAGTCCAAACCTTAGCCAAATGATTTAATAAATATGCAAAATTTATTAAATCAATTCCCCATTTTTCTTAAACCCAATTAATTAGTTAAAAACCATGTTAACTAATTAATCCAGCTTATCCCTACCCTAGACACTTAAATAGCTATTATTTAATTGCCTAGTCTAGCCTATCCCATCCTAGCCTTAGGATTAATTAATTAAATCACTAATTAATTAATCTTATCCCCCCTCTAATCCCTCTACTAATTTATTCCAGCCACATTAATTAGGTTAATCACCCTAATTAAGAAAGTCAAATCCTCATTAGCACTTCTCTCTACACCTCCCAAATTTAAAATTCAAATAAATCACACATCACATTTACTCCTCTTACACATCCCTTACACATGTCATATCCACTCTTCCCCAAATAAATTTTTAATTCATTTTACCCTTCCCCGTGTGAATTTTTAATTCAGAAATAATCCATCTCACCCAACCTCATTTATTCACCCCTTTCCCAAAAATGAATAAAAGATTTACTTTTATTCCTAGCCCTCCATCTTCCAAGATCAAATCTAGGCCCTCCACCTCACTTTCATCCTCCACTATTGATCTCTCCAATCAATCTCCACCCTTGGATCAAAATCCTCTCCAAAAGTCTATAAATACAACCTCTCACAAGTCATTTTTATCATCCATTCTCATGCAAAGTTACCATGCCAAAATCACCTTTGAGTTAATAGTGAGTTGCACAATTGAAGAAAGCATTTCACATTTTGATCAATATTCTAGGGATCATCTTAGTCTAAGGAGCTTCATTTGGGTGCAAGGGCTCCTTCTTTCCCTTGATGGGATTAGGTTGTGCAAGTGAGGTATAATCTCTTGTGTTTTTGCATTTGATTTAGTGTTTTCTCTCATTTTGCATTATCTAATCTACACTTCCTTTTCCGCTGAAGGGAAGTGATGGGGTGCGCTATCCGAGAAAAACCCTCAACAAAGCGACGGTAATAACTAGCTAACCCCATAAAACTCCTGACCTCTGTCACATTGGTGGGTGCTGGCCAATCTTTGATAGCCCTAATCTTCGAAGGATCTACTGAGATTCCATCGCCAAATAGGATATGCCCCAGATACTGTACCTCTGTCCTAAAAATTGCACACTTCACCAAATTCCCATAAAGATTTTGCTCCCTCAAACACTGTAGAACCTGACGTAGGTGCTCCTCATGCTCCTCCTTGGTCCGTGAATAAATCAAAATGTCATTGAGGAAAATGATCACGAACCAATCCAAGTAGGTACGGAACACCCCGTTCATGAGACTCATGAACACTGCAGGGGCGTTCGTCAAGATGAAGGGGACCATAGTGAACTCATAGTGGCCATATCGAGTCGGGAAGGCGGTCTTATGGATGTCCGCCTCTGTGATACGTAACTGATGATAACCGAACTTCAGGTCAATCTTAGAGAACACCTTGGCTCCCTGCATCTGATTGAAAAGATCATCAATCCTGGGCAGAAGATAACGGTTCTTCACCGTCACCTTATATTCACCTTATTGAAGAGACCCATCCTTCTTCTTCACGAAGATGACAGGAGCACCCCAAGGTGAAACGCTCGGTCGGATGTGCCCCTTCTCAAGTAAGTCCTCTAGCTGTAACTTGAGCTCTGTGAGCTCATGTATGGTCATCTTGTAGGGTGCACGAGACATTGGCTCAGCACTCGACACTAAGTCAATGTGAAAGTCTACCTCACGATGGGGTGGCATCCCCAGTAACTCTAGTAGAAACACATCGGCAAACTCTCTAAGGATGGGATGATCATCCAAAGATGTCTCAGGCTCGTCATTTGATCTGTCACTCACAGTGATGGCGAACATCTGTCATCCCTTCCGCATGCAGCGCTTAAGCTGCTGAGCGGATATCATACGCACTGCTGTGGGCTTCTGCATGCCCACTATCTCAACTAATGTACCGTGATCATCTAAGCAGCTGATCGCCTTTCGGCGACAATCTAGCTTGGCTCGATGAGCCGCAAGCCAGTCCATACCCAACACCACATCATAGGATCCTAATGTCATATCTCTAAGGTCACATACTGTGGCAAAGGGTCCCAAAGAAATCTCACAGTCGTGGACTAAGGCATCTACTATCATCTTGGCCCCTGAGGCCAACTCAACCACCCACCTATTACCCTACCTAGACGCCACCAGCCTGCAATGCTCCACTAACGATGGAGATATGAAAGAGTCAGTAGCACCAGAATCAAAGAGAATAGAAATGGGGATACCCCCAATCATACCTGATGTCTCAATCACTGATGCCTAAAAATCAGCCTGGCGGTTATCAACCGCTACGAACATACGGTGGACCTACCCACATCTCCAACAGTTTGCTTAGATCCTCTTGGACGAGGCTGTCCCCCTACTGTAAAGCCCTGTGGACACTCTCTGGCTAGATGTCCTGCTCCACCACACACATAACATGGGCCCCTAGCTTGTACCTGTCCAGTCTGAGTCCTACTTGACTACTGCTGTCCTGATCTACTAGTGGACCCCTGTGAGCCCCTATATGACTGCTGCAACCTCGCGGGTCCCGCAGGTGGTCCCTGCTGCCTCTGATCTCTACGCGGGCCTTGCTGCTGCCAACCTCTATTATGCCTCCCATGTGCCCTTTGATGTGTTTTGGCTCTCTGCTGCTGCTGTGGGGGCCTAGGAGGTAAGGGTGTGGAACTAAATCCTCCCCTGTGAGGTGGCTGTGATGGTCTACGAAAACTCTGCTGATACTATTGCTGCCCATGATCCTGAAACTGAGGGCGTGAACTCTGCCCTTGTCCCTGTATCTCCTCAGCGATATATGCCTTCTCGGCAGCATCACTCAAAGTCTGGGGGTCTGCCATGCGAACAGGCCCTGCTATGCTGTGGTTCAGTCCTTTGATAAACTTGTGAACCAGGAGTTTCTCGTCATGGAGATACTCTACATATCAGGACAACTTGATAAATCTACCCTCATACTATGCCACTGTAAGTCCCCTCTATTGAAGGTCATGAAAGTCGTCTATGCAACGCTGCCTGTAATGATTTGATAAGTATCGCGCATTGAAGCACTCAATGAAGGTCTCTCATGTCAAAGTGTCTAATGATAGGTGATGCTTGCACTCCTCAGTGCACCACCAAGTAGCTACTGCATCTCGCAACAGGTGTACTGCTACACGAGCCTTCATGTTGCCCTCGTAAGGACGCAACGTGAAGCATCTGTCTAAGCTGATGAGCCAGGCCTCTGCCTTAGCTCCCTCTGTGGTCCTGATGAAAGTAGGAGGGTTCAGCCTCAACAAATCCCTAATGGGATGGTGCAGGAGCACCTACCTGACAGCTGGCCTTCATAAGGCAGTTAGTAGTTATAGGTCTTGTTTGTGTTTCCAAGAAGGTCTGTTAAGACCAATTGCATGTAATAAGGTCACGCTGATCAGGATAAGATCATGCTGACCATGATTTTGCTATTTTTAGCTAGTTAGTTATAACAGCTGTCATGATGTTTGTTCGGTTGGATCTCCCAGCCGCCTGGAGAGTTCCCAGCCGCTTGGAGTCGGGTCAGTAGTACTCGTAGGAAAGTCTTTATAAGCATGAGATCGGTTGATATTGCAGATACAGACAGATATCGATCGATCGGCAGTGTAGTGTTGCATCAAGCAGAGGAGTTGAGTGTTCTGTGTGAGGAACATCATATTGTATTGCATCTTTGAATCAATAAAGATCCTGTTTTGTTTTCTGTTTGATCTTCTTCTTGTTATCGATTGCTGGTTTGGGTGGTTTCATGGACTTCCTGATCCATTCCACCGGTTGACTCATCTGATCGGTGGAATGGCAATGTACAGTAGGTTAGTAGGTAGCTTGTTTGTTTGTATGCAGGTGTGCAGGATCGCGGTTGACAGATGTTGAGAAGCCTAGCATCCTCATGTGCTAGGTCAAGCTGATTGAGTTGGAAGATCACCCTGAGTTTGGATTGGGTCATCCCTGGAGGATCGGCGAAGTGAGATTTCGCTAAGTGAAGAAACTGGTCAAGACGGCATCATCAGGATATTTCTGCAAATATCCTGCAGACAGTTCGGATATCGTCATCCGGATAAGTGAAGGAGAGCATGATGTTGTCGATCGCATGAAGTGCAAGTGCGTCGGGGTGATCATCATCAGGAGAGCCGAGGTGGAACGTATCGGCATCAGGATCATCATATCGGGACTGCCAAACATCCGCGTATCGCGAGTAGATGCGGAAGGGAAAGTTTGTTTTTTTGACTAAGTGTTGAAGAGGTCATCATGATATTGGGTGACGTCATCGTCATCAGGATATGACGTCATCGTCATCAGGATATTGAGATATCCCCCTGTGCGAGTTTATCCTGCCGTTGTTGAGTGGTTAAGTATCGGCATCGGCAGAAAGTGTGAAGCATCATCAGGAGGTTTCGAAGAGAACCGGATAAGTTATATCATGATGCTGTTGTTTGTATCATCGGCTAGCGGAGCATCGGAGGTAAGTTGCTGAAGGTGATCGTCATCAGGATATTTGGGCAACCGGATATTTGATATCCTGCTGACGAAGAGAGTGGAAGGTCATGATGATGATGTTAGGAGGAAAGCGGAGAAGGTGAATAGTAGTCGGCAGGAGGACAATTGCGATCGTCCGAAACATGATGATGCTGACTGTGTAACGCGAAATATGATGATGCTGTTGGTTTTAGGAAACATGATGATGATGCTGACAGTATAAAGCGGAAAATGATGATGATGAAGTTGGTCTGCAGACATTCATGCTATATGCGAAGGTTATAGTGTGGATGCCTCTGCATCATAGTGGTATCAGAGCTCAGCAAAAGGTCTGGGCTGTAGTGTGTTGATTCTGTCACTGAAAGGGCAGAGGTAGAGTTGATTGTGTTGTGTGTTGTGAGAGGTTGACAAAATGCCTCCTAAAGGAAGTGGTACTGCAAGGGAATTGCAGGAACTGAAGGAGAAACATGCTAGAGAGATGAGGAAGATGAAGGAGCTTGCTGAAGCACTTCAAGCCAGGCTGACAGCCCTGGAAAAGAACAAAAAGAGGGAAGTGGAAGACAGTGAGTCTGAAGAAGAAGAAAATACTGTTGAAGAGTATGAAGAGGTAGCTGAAGATCTGGATGCTGAAGACCAGAGATTGGCAAAACTGCTAAAGGCAGTGCAGAGTGAGAAACCTAAGGTAAAGGTTGATGTTACCAAGTATACTGGAAGTTTGAATGAAGATGAATTGTTAGATTGGATTGCTGCACTGGATAATCACTTTGAATGTGAAGAGGTTGCTGAGGATCAGAAGGTAAAGATTGCAAAGACCAAGTTAGGAGGTCATGCTTTGGTATGGTGGGATTATGTACAATCTGAGAGAAGGAAACAAGGAAAGTCTAAGATCACTTCTTGGGATAAGATGGTAGCAAGGATCAAAGGGAAATTCTTGCCAAGGGATTATGAAATCCAGATGTTTAAGAAGCTGCAATTTTTAAAGCAGAAAGACAGGGATGTGAAAGCATATACTGAGGAATTTTATCTGTTGAGTATGAGATCTGGTCATCATGAGAATGAGGTAGAAAAGGTGGCTAGGTACTTGGCTGGTTTGAGGTTTAACATACAGGATGAGTTAGTGTTAGCTAACCCTAAGAATGTGGAGGATTGTTACCAAATGGCAATCAGGATTGAAGAAAAGATGAATAGAGGACATGATAAGTCCATGAGAGGAAGAGGAAACAATAGGGGAAGAGGAGCAGCCCCTGCACAAAAGAAAACAAATGAGGGTCAAGAAGACACTGGTAAAGGACAGGGACAGTCTGATTTCAGAGGTGGATGGAAAGGCAATAGAGGAAGATTTGGAGGTGGTAGAGGTTCTACTACATTTTCAGGAAAGTATTACACCTGTGGAGAGTTTGGTCATCCATCTTTCAAATGTCCAGAAAATAAGGGTTCATCATCCAGAAATGATAGAACAAGTGACAAGAGAGTACAACTTGTGCAAGAAGAGAAAGAAGAGGAAAGTGCACAGAGTTCAAACAAAGGTCCTGAGAATTATGGATATCCCGAGAGTGGAGAATCACTGATGTTAAGGAGAACAAGTTTGCAGGCATCAAAGGATCTGATGCAAAGAAGAGCTCTTTTCAAGACCACATGTAAGAGCAGAGGTAAGGTATGTAAGGTTGTCATTGATACTGGTTCAACAGACAACATGGTATCCCAGGAGATGGTGGATAAACTGAAGCTGGAAAGGATTCCACATCCACACCCTTACAAGGCATCTTGGGTGAGTGATAGTCAATCACTTTTTGTCTCTGAACAGGCATATGTGGATTTCCAGATTGGACCATATCATGATAGAATTTTGTGTGATATTTTGCCTATGGAATGTTGTCACCTACTGTTGGGTAGACCATGGCAATTTGACAGAAGGGTACTGTATGATGGGTATGCTAATACCTACACCATCAAGAAGGATGGGAAGATTATTAAGTTGATGCCATTGCAGGCAAAAGCTGCAGTACAGAAGGCAGCTCAAATCATTTTGATGGGAAAGAAGGAGTTTGTGCAGATGCCTAGAGGAGCAGGCATAAAGGCAGTTCAGGACACTGCAGGGAAAGGAGTTGTTACAGACAACAAGATGAAGAAAGTTTCAGTTGTGACTGACAGAGGTCAGCAACAGGTTCAGAAACAGGGATGCACACAACCATCAATTCAGAAGAATGACAAGGATGTTGTCATAGTTGGGACTATTGCTTGTCCTATAAAGATTGACAGGAAGAGAGGGTTGAACATTTCAGCAGTTCAAGAGGCAGTTCAGAAAGAGGTTCTGGTCAAGCAACCTGACAAACACAAGGAATGTGAGAGAAAGGCCTACATCAACAGGCATGAGGATTTACTTGCCAGAAAGCAAGTTATAGTGCAGAAGTCTTGGAGAAGCCAAGAGACAGCAGCAGACAAAGCTGGAACAGGGCAGAACATTGCACAGGCAAAGTGTAAAAGTGGAGGACTTCCACATGCTAAACTCATGGGACATGAGTTCTTTTCTTTTGGGGAGTATGGTGCAGGAGCACCTACCTGACAGCTGGCCTTCATAAGGCAGTTAGTAGTTATAGGTCTTGTTTGTGTTTCCAAGAAGGTCTGTTAAGACCAATTGCATGTAATAAGGTCACGCTGATCAGGATAAGATCATGCTGACCATGATTTTGCTATTTTTAGCTAGTTAGTTATAACAGCTGTCATGATGTTTGTTCGGTTGGATCTCCCAGCCGCCTGGAGAGTTCCCAGCCGCTTGGAGTCGGGTCAGTAGTACTCGTAGGAAAGTCTTTATAAGCATGAGATCGGTTGATATTGCAGATACAGACAGATATCGATCGATCGGCAGTGTAGTGTTGCATCAAGCAGAGGAGTTGAGTGTTCTGTGTGAGGAACATCATATTGTATTGCATCTTTGAATCAATAAAGATCCTGTTTCGTTTTCTGTTTGATCTTCTTCCTGTTATCGATTGCTGGTTTGGGTGGTTTCATGGACTTCCTGATCCATTCCACCGGTTGACTCATCTGATCGGTGGAATGGCAATGTACAGTAGGTTAGTAGGTAGCTTGTTTGTTTGTATGTAGGTGTGCAGGATTGCGGTTGACAGATGTTGAGAAGCCTAGCATCCTCATGTGCTAGGTCAAGCTGATTGAGTTGGAAGATCACCCTGAGTTTGGATCGGGTCATCCCTGGAGGATCGGCGAAGTGAGATTTCGCTAAGTGAAGAAACTGGTCAAGACGGCATCATCAGGATATTTCTGCAAATATCCTGCAGACAGTTCGGATATCGTCATCCGGATAAGTGAAGGAGAGCATGATGTTGTCGATCGCATGAAGTGCAAGTGCGTCGGGGTGATCATCATCAGGAGAGCCGAGGTGGAGCGTATCGGCATCAGGATCATCATATCGGGACTGCCAAACATCCGCGTATCGCGAGTAGATGCGGAAGGGAAAGTTTGTTTTTTTGACTAAGTGTTGAAGAGGTCATCAGGATATTGGGTGACGTCATCGTCATCAGGATATGACGTCATCGTCATCAGGATATTGAGATATCCCCCTGTGCGAGTTTATCCTGCCGTTGTTGAGTGGTTAAGTATCGGCATCGGCAGAAAGTGTGAAGCATCATCAGGAGGTTTCGAAGAGAACCGGATAAGTTATATCATGATGCTGTTGTTTGTATCATCGGCTAGCGGAGCATCGGAGGTAAGTTGCTGAAGGTGATCGTCATCAGGATATTTGGGCAACCGGATATTTGATATCCTGCTGACGAAGAGAGTGGAAGGTCATGATGATGATGTTAGGAGGAAAGCGGAGAAGGTGAATAGTAGTCGGCAGGAGGACAATTGCGATCGTCCGAAACATGATGATGCTGACTGTGTAACGCGAAATATGATGATGCTGTTGGTTTTAGGAAACATGATGATGATGCTGACAGTATAAAGCGGAAAATGATGATGATGAAGTTGGTCTGCAGACATTCATGCTATATGCGAAGGTTATAGTGTGGATGCCTCTGCATCATGGGATCTCCTCTATCCCTGTGCCCTCTGATAGGCTCATCTGTGTAATAGTCATAAGGTCTGTGAACAATGTGCTCTACTCGTACTACCTCTTCACACCTAGCATGACGTGGAGGGCTCCTGCTACAGGCCCTGTCGGCCGATCCAACCTCCTCTGCCGTCGTGTCTGGCACCTCAACATATGGCTCCACACGTGGTGCCCCTCATGGCTCAACGTGGGGCTCCACACGTGGCTTGACATAGGACTCTGCTTGTGGCTCCACGCGTGACTCCTCTAGCAGATCCTCGCGGGGCTTGACACGTGGCTCTATGCGTGGCTCAACTATAGCCAGTGGAAGCCTATCTAAAATTGCCTGTAAAGCCTGTAAAATCTGTGGCCCAATATCTGGTAGAACCGGTGGTGCCTGCGGTACCTGTGGGTCTGACTGTGTTTGTCCCTCAGCTGAAGAGTCACTGTGCACCTCGGTGGATGTAGTGCGGCGGGACTGTACTCGCTGAACTCGTCGGGGAGGCATCCTACAAAAATGTGGTAACCACAAATTAATCAAAGTTGCGGAAGTAATAATGTGCCCTAAACAAGCCCAGTGTTTAAATTTAGGCTCTGATACCAAATATTCTACAAATTAAACTATGCTTATAAACTTATGTGGTCTCAGTTGATCAAATAATGTGTCCAATTGAATTCATTACTCCTTTCACAATTTGGATAGATCAACCATCATGATAAAAGAATCAAGAGTATAAAAATTGGTTTAACCCCTAAAACAAGCAAAGGTCTACATATGATACAGAGTATAAGCACAAGTAAATGTGTTAGTGACTACTAGACATTAATCCACTACTAGCTAGATGTCTATAACTTCAATGAAGATATCCACTCTAAGGATTTCTCCACTATTATCCAAGCATCCATAACTTTGGTAGAGATATCATGCAACTAAGATTTTTAAATTAGTTTTGTTAATTCTCAATCTAATTTTTTTTAAATATTCTTTTGTTTTTTCTTTTGACATGTAGTGATGAAGGGGGTAAATCACAAAACACACAATAACACAAATTATACACAGAAAATAGAATGTTCTTTTATTGATTTGGACAACATATTACATTACAAAAGCTAAAATTCAATCAGAGGATGAATCCTCCACAGGTGACAACACATTATAGCTTCCTATTTCTAGATTATGGAACCTTCTACCTTCTGTAGCCTCAAATTTGCTAGGGTTTCTATTTTCCCACCTTCTCTTGACTCTCTACTTTCTCCCTTATCTCTGTTGCTTCCAAGGGTTCCCAAAATTGGTCATAAATAGCTCTTTTTGGTGGCCTCCAGCCAAATTTCAAAATTTGCATCTCCCTCCAAAAATAGGTCAACTTCTAGGAGCCATATATTTTGATCTGGGTGTCTGCTTGATGAACCATTTGAAGCATTAGAAAGCTCATGGAGTTATCTATGCACTAAGATCTCCTTTGCCGATTCCACCCATTTTCGGGGCCGTATGGGGCCTCTAAGTGCCTCAAACTTGACTTTGAAACATTTTCAAGGGTTTTTCGGGAAATAGAAACTTTAATATCTTTTAGCCCACAAATGATCTTTGCCTGATTCCTTTTCCAAAGGTCTTATTTTTTTATTTATGAAGCTTCCTATAAATTTTCATTTCCATACGTGCCCAAATACAAACTTTCCTAAAATAGCAATTTGGAAAAACTAAAGGTTCTACATCATTATTCAAGTGATTATGGAACCATAAATACAAATTTTGAAAAGAAATGAAAACAAAGTCATCGATTTTGAATCATTATTTTTTGGCTGATGCAAGATTTCCCTTACACCTCTAGATGCTCTTGCATCATATAGGCACTAAAACCTATGTTGAGATGGGGACCGCAATGGCATATTAGACGGTAAAACATAATGGTTTCTCTTGATTACTTAGACCATGATGCATCACCCTATGAAATTGGAAAGTATTAAGATATGTATATAAGTGATATCTAAATCAAAGAGGTTGTTGTAAACTCATAAGCAAAGCCAATCTAACTAAATGTGTGTAATCTACTCTTAAAATGAATCTCAACTAGTTTAAATATTATCTTAAAACTAAAAATTTGATTTCAATACATTATAGAAGTTTTCCTAACAAGTACCATTGTTATCTCAATGAGTTTATTGGACACCCTTAATTCGATTAGAAACACGAAACTCTTTGGCTTGAAGCCTTGTCTAGATGCCCAAAACCTAAAACTAAGCTAAGAGATAAAACTACTAACTGAACAAACAAACACAAACTAAAACACAAGGAAAATCAAAACAGAGAGGTGGGAGGGTGAGGGAGCCTAACATTTGCAGGTATCCACTAACCAACCAACTATGGACCTTATTAAACATAAAATAACATTAAAAGTGCACATGAAAACACAACAAACAAAAATTTCAAACTATTAATTTTCAAAATTAAAGAGAGATATTGGAATACATGTCAATATTGCCAATTTAAATTCTTTTCATTATGTGTAATAGTAATGATATACCTGACATGATTCTAAGTCTAGCCTTGACATCCACATATTTGAGTTGTTTGTCATGTAACATTACTATCTAAATTCATCAAAATCACATTCAATTTAGATACAAGTCTTCTTCCAAAAATCACCATAATCAAAGTAACAATAAAGATCAAATGCATGTGAAGAAATACTCTCTTCTGGAAAATTAACTAAAGGCAGTTGTTCATCATCAATTTATGCATCTATTATGTATACAATTGAGATTTTTTCATCAACCACCACATTTTCATCACTCAACATGTTTACATTTTAGATCTCTTGATTCACTTCAAACCAATTTTCAGGGATTTTAGCCAAGAGAGTTAGTTCCTCAAATTGTTTATTCGCATAGTCTGTTTATGATCCTTCATCAATCGGGCCTTACTTTCGATCATATTCCCTATGGACTTCTTAATATTATGAAATTTGTTTCTTGTCCTCTTTAACACAAACTTGAGAATCAACCACAAAAGCACATGCCTTGTTGATTTTAGATTTCTCATCATAGAAATATTTGGAGATATTTTTCTCTTATCATTTAAAAATTGTGCATTCAATAGAGTTAACTCATTATTGTTGGAAAATCGTAACGTTGAGCTCAACCATCACCTTTAATGCAATGATCAGTGATCCCTTTGGGATTCATTTTCCCCTATCACCTATGACGCCAACCACCACAATTAATGTTGATTGACAGGGAAGCTATTACTAGTAGGTGATTTTGAATAAGGCGGTATTTTTTGTGAAGACAAGAAAGAGACAAAACATAAGAATAAATAGAGAGAAGGGTAGAACATAAGCAACAATAGAGAAGAAGTAGAATTCATTGCAAAAACAATAGGGGAATTTTTGCATGCATACAATGCAAAGCTTTGAACAATGAAGTCTATAGACAAATTCAGAAAGGGAGAAGTGTAGATAGCTCTAGAAGTTTGAAGGTAGCTCTAAAACTTTGCTGGCAACTCCAAAACATTATAGGGAGCTCCGGAAAGAGGTAGACATAGAATAGCTATGGAAACTCCAGAAAGGAAGATAAATTTATTGTGAAAGAAGATTCAGAGTAGTAGCTCTATGATTATAATTTTTGAAATATAAAAATATCTTTCAATAGAAATATAAATCTTTGTTTTGGTTAGTCTCTTTTGGCCTTCTTTGCCCCCTTTAGTTGGTCTTTGTCCAACAGTGTGGTATCAGAGCCTAGATTTCTGGGTACTAAGAAAAAACCCTATATTTTCTAGGTATTAGCAAATTTCTCTAATGTTAGAAAAATGGAAGGAGGAGAAAACAAGAGTTGATAGCAACCACCGACATTTGATGGAAAAAATTATGATGTTTAGACAAAGAAGATAAAAACCAAAATGGTTCCAAATGATTTGTGGGAGCTTGTGTTCAACAGTTTCATAGATGTGATTGACCAAAATGCCTATGCAACGTTGACAAATGTCCAAAAGAACCAGTTGAAGGAAACCAGAATGAAGGATGCAAAAGCCCTCAATCTGATTGAGACAACATTGAGAGAGACCATTTTCTCCCAAATAGAAGCATCTAACAATGTAAAGGAGGCACGAGAGATTCTCCAAAATAGTTACAAAGGGACTAACAAGGTAAGGTTGGTTAAACTCTAACTACTATTGAGGGTGTCACACACCGTCCTAAAAAGCAAATATATTTATCATCTTATTTCAAGTAGACAGATAGTTAGTCAGTGAAATTAATGATGACTAAAGTAATGTTGTGCTAGATTAGAAAATGCATATGTTTTATATTATTTTATGTATAATGGATATTGTATCTGGAAATATTAATATGCACATGGTTTAATGATGTAATGGACTAACTACTCTTGTGCAACTAAGGTGGATGTAGGGACAGTGTTTTCCCCTCTCGAAAGAGGAGGGAGAGCATCACCGGGAGAGGTTGATAGATCACGAGAAAACAATGATCAATGTGCTATTTGAGAACCACATACACACACACTTAGTAGTTGCTATGTGTTAGTATGCCCTTTAGATTTTTATATTATTCCTCTTTAGTTGAATTGTTGTCGACTTGGTCATGAGTCCAGCTATGTGAGTCGACTTCATGGAGAACCATTGTCGATATCTTGTCATCGAATGCATGTTTAAGCATTGAAAATGCATTATCGACGTCAGTGTTTAGAAGAACCATGGTTAAACTCTAGTTTAATTTTTAAAACATAGTCAAAATACATTTGACATACTATAATATTATATGGTTTATTGATAGCTATGGATAAATTTTCCTAAGCAATTTGAGAGTAAATATTTTTGAGTGGAATCTTTCTCCCATCGTGCCCCCTCCTAGATTCTAGGAGGAGTGGAGAGGAGTGGCAGCTCCATTATGCCAACCTTAAGGCATGAAATGAGGAAGAGACTGCGGTCAGTTCTATAACAAAAAAACACTTCATTCTTTAAGCAAGAATAGGTAGAGAATGGTGGACGACAAGCAGGGAAAATGAGTAGTTCTTGAAGAGCAAAACAAACTTAAATTTAGCGTGTAAAACTTGGAGGTAATAGAGCAACATCTACTAGAGGGACGGTGTTAGAACCCTTGAATAAAACACGTAAGAATCAAGGTATGATCATATAGTCATTTCTTTCTGTAGAGAGAGTGCAGTGCCATGATATATTATAGTTACTATTATTACTATAGCATCTTGTTATATGGTGAATCTTTCTCAAACTTGTAGTAGCCTGCTATACCATGAATCTTTGACATGGTTGTTCAAGATTATCAAATGTTGCTATTTAACTCTAGATGTAACGCCTCGCCAAGGAACCTAGAGGATAACACAACTAAGCTTACAAAAAGGTCAATTTTTTTTTTAAATGAAAGAAATAACAACAATCATATATTTATTCATAACATTTAAATTAGGCTTTATCCTCTAGGGTTCCATGGCTACATTACTAATGAACTAAAACAAGATCTAACCAACATTATGAATTAACTAACAAACACAGTTCATTCTAAGTCTAATTGCATCAAATAAATAAACACATACAATTCCATATTATATCATCAGATAAGTAACATCAGGATCCTACACATAGTATCACGAGTACATAGACAAGTTCCTTTACAAGAGAGTACAATATTACATTGTTTACAATATCGCTATCTAGATTACATTGGAGTACATACATCAAGATAACAGTACATGATTCAACTGATATACAAGACTAGAACATGATCATAAGTATCTATCTCCTCAAGCTAGAGCAAGATCTAAAATCTACCATACAAGGTACATCCTTCTCGCACATGATCAACATCAAGGGAAACCAATGGAGAGAAAAGCACAACCACCCGACCATGTAGAACCCTGAAGTCCACCCCCCATGCTAGGAGATAACAATAAGGTCCCACAACATGAATAGTCAGGCAGACAATAACTATGGTGAACAAGAACTACACATGACCACAACAGCACAGGGAAATACACAAACATCACTTCTAGAGGTAACCACACAACGAATGGGAAGAGTACAACTAGGGAATTACTAGAATGCAGCAGGGATGAGTGTCATCTCATGGTCCTAGCATGGGTTACCCTAACAGTCTCTAGCTAGACATCGGCCCCCATCCATGGGTTACCCTGATAGTCTCTCGTTAGGAGCCGGCCCCCATCTATGGTTACTCTAACAGTCTCTCACTAGACGCTGGCCCCATAGGGTGACACATGCGGAACCAACATTCCTTTCATGAGGACAAGGAAGTTGATTTTGCCAACCATGGCCTTCTCATCTCATCCTTAGCTTAAATGAGCATTACAGGCATGAGTGAGGCATCCAATTATCTTGATTAGTGTGAAAACTATCCAACCCTCTAAATTTATAATTAAATTATCACTGGATTAACAACTTCCAATGGGTTACCCTAACAAGCCACTTTGGATGCCGGTTCCACATTAAAAGCCACTCCCCCTTCACTACATCTAGATTCTCAAAGCCCAAAACAAAATCCAAGCATGAACTATCACATTTCTCATCATGATACTTTTACAACACAAAATATACATCATTTCACATTACAAAGAGCACTTGGCATTACCCATCTTGTATAGTTATCATAACCACATGAATAGGTACATTGAGCAAGGCATTATCCATCTTGTACAGTCATCATAACCATATGAATCTATAAACAAAGTGGATTCATCATATAACCAATACATATTCAACCATTAGCAAGATTACATAATCACAGGAGTCATACATAAGACTACCCCCTCTTGGCCTCTGGAATCAACTTTCCCAAATGACACAAACACTTGACACACTAAACACTATGGTCTCATATCACATTCACTAACACCACAATTGTGACATATGACATAATGCACTAATTATGGGTCTTGAAGAATGTAACATTAATTGAATCATGATCAATCATCTAACAATCATAAAGTGAATCCTCCTCAATAATATAGAAATATCATATTCCAACCACTAGTAATAGTTACTTTTAGGATCATAAGATATAAGAGTCCACGAGTAACAATATTTTAACTAATAGTTCCCAAGACTTATGTTAATTTCATTTAATTAAAAGGACTGTGAACAAACTGCAAATAACTCTAAGGCATACAAATTAAACACAACAATTATTTACACTATTTACACTGATGTAGATTTCATTAATAATCTAGACAATTGTAAATACTATTAAATATAACTGTATAAGCAAGGCTAAAAGCCTATAATATTAGAATGCTATAAATATCTTACACTAGTTAGAATCACAAGATACAAAACCTAAAACTACAATGAAAGAACCTTGTTCTAAGGTTAGCTTGAGAGGAAAAGAATATAGAACAACAAAACATTCCTATAGATCTAACATCTTCATCAAATCTACCACACTTTTAACCACATGCATATGATAGGATCAACACAAAATGAATTTGTTGAGAAGGCTTTAGAAGTTACCAACAATGCAAAATGTGAAAGCATAGACATGGTATGCAGACTGATTGGTAGAATGCCTCAAAGAGAGTCATATGATGGAAAGCAATGATTGTAGGATATGCACAAAACAAATTTGTTTAAAAATCTTAGAGAAACCCAGTTCAAATATATAAAGTTATTGGTGACGTAATTAACTGTTTTAACAGAGATGAAACATGTGAGAGATAGACAGTCACAAAATATTCATATCTCAAAAATGATAAACTGGGTATGGCTGATTTTTGGATACGATTTTGATATCCAGGCCGTGCACCATATATAAAACATTAGAGAAACCCAGTTCGAAAAAATAAAATTATGGCTTACGTAACATACTACTAAAACAAAGACAAAATGGGTGAGAGGTAGACAGTCACAAAACATTCATATCTCAAAAACAAAAAAATTGGGTATGGTTGATTTTAGGATATGATTTAGACATTCAGGCTGTGCACCATATATAAAAAAATTAGAGAAACCCAGTTCATAAAAATAACGTTATGGCTAACGCAACAGACTAGGTTCAGAAAATGTAGAAGAGAATTCACAGAATATTTTACTAAATCTAATGCAACAATAAATCAGATTCATATCTCAATCCATACCTGGTATATTACTTCTATCACATCTTCACAAAATTCCCAGCTCGCATCCATTTTCCCCCAAGTCTTTTCTTCTAGAAACTATGGTTTATGGTGCCAAAAGAAAAATGAAAACTTCCTGAGAGAGATAATGAAAACATAAAACATATTCTGCTATTTGAAATGCATGCTTCTCCCCAAATTATGTTTTTGAGATTTCAAAATAAAGTTGAGCATACATAACCACCCCCATGATTTCTTCCAGAAGATTCTCCTTTATTACTTTCTTACAATTTGCTATTTTTAACCAAACAATAATTTCTCTCTGATTTTATTTGTTTTAGAATTTACTATTTATTTCATTTACAACCAAACAAAAATAGTTTCTTTCTACTTTTCTAAAATTAGTCTCTTACAGAAAAGAAACAATTATTTCTAAGATTCCCTCTCTAGGTGCGTAACTGCCACTTCTTCCTTGTGGCCAAAATAGAAAATAATTACTCAAGGCATTAATAATAAAGAAAGAGAATATTTTTCAGACATAATAATACATATTTCCACACAACTATAATTTACATAAAAGCATCTATATTTATTTATCAAAGTACCCTCTTGACTTAATAATTCTATTGTAATGAAGTAATTAACCAAAACATTAATCAAACAATTCCAAACAAAATAACCCAAATGCCAAACAATACCTGACACAATGCATGATCAAAAGCATGCCCACAATGACAATGACTAACCATTACGCCCATACAGACAACACTGACTAGGTGCAAAACTAGATACTCATCCTTTTCAAGGATGATGGCTAACTAGGGGACCACATGTTATCTCCGTTCAACAGTTTCCATTGGGTTTAGGCATGCTCAGACTTGTCAATTCAGGTGGAGTCGATGCTTGGTACCTGCATCCTGCAACAACCAAACAGTCGAACAAATAGACATATATATATATATATATATATATATATATATATATATATATATATATATATATATATATATATATATATATATATATATATATATATATATATATATATATATATATATATATATATATATATATATATATAATCATATAGTCAAATACACCGTGAAAGGGAATCACAACGTAGTAGGGTACTCACGCATGAGTAATGCGACACTATCCCTTTCACCATCACATCAAACATGTAATCACAACACACATAGCAATCAGTTACTGAAGCACTAAATAAGAACCATCATCAGATAATCACATGATACACATAATAAGATTAATCCACACAAAACATCACAACATAACATCCTATGATACATAATCAATCGTATAAAAATCAATTCTAACATATGACAATTATAGTAAGATGAACATCATAATCACCTGAATGTATAACAATGTCAAAGCATTTAAATTATCAGTGTTGCAACAAAGATTATCGATAAAACATACTAACTGTCATATGAAACCACACATGAGCATAATCAGGAATGTCATCAACATGAATGTAGCATCTACCAACATCGTATAATGTACAATATCAACTGTCTAACATACCCTAAATATTCCAATTATTTTACCTTCATCTTCATGCTCCTTAGCCAGACCATCTGCACATTCAAGATGAGAATGGAGGGGCATTACATCCTCCCCCCCTAAGACTTGACTTACTCCTAGAAGTCACAGACTAGGGTGGAAACATAGCATATTAGTACTACAATTTTCTATTGCCAACATAAACATCCATTTTAAGCAATTGTTCATAAGATAGGCACAATCATTCAATAAAGACAAGAAGAGCATCAATTCCTCACCATTAAGACATATCATGTGATCTAATTATAATCCAATCACACATATTTTGAGAATTTCAAATGATCTAGGGAATCACATTCACATATTAACAAAGAAAAATACATCTCATCTCTTATTTCCACTATGGTTCCCACTAATTACCGAACATGCAAAGTACAATGCTCCGCGGAGTCCTCCCTTGAACACACTATCAGAGGTTCGAAATGAAAATGATAGGAATAAAAATTAACATGAAACAGAGCCAACAAAAACAAACATTCAGAATAGCCACCATAGAAATTTTAAAAATGCAAACCAAAGTGGGGAAATAATCAAATTCAATCTCAAGTCACAAAATGCCGACAATTTTCAACAATAAATCAAGTATGGAGAATGATAATTTTGGGTGGCACTTCTATCATAAGAAAGTTCAAAGGAAACAAATTTCATCGTTAGCCCCCAACAACACATGAAGCAACTATCAAAATTTCAAAATAATCAATTACAAACAAATCCACATCATGATGTGACTAATTTTAGCCACAAAAGGGAGTATCCACTACACAACACCCCAGGACTCAAAGTCTAGAATGCGTTAGAGAATGTTCACCAAACACATGGACAACTAAGTTTTCTACATCTTCATATCTAAGCAACTTTTATACAAAAATTTAAGGTAACACAATCACTACTTATATACAAAAAAATTCTATCATTAATGTAGTACAATTTCTATTTTACCAAGCTATGAACATATGCAGTTACTTCCTTATGCAAGAAGATATTTACATCTAGGGAATGTATGATATCACACACAAGAATAATTCAAAACTCTAATTGACTTACTGTATCACATTCATGATCTCATGGGTCCAACACAAGCTCCAATTTGATCTCCTGCACATGATTCTTACACATGCATACACAATGATAACTTCCACAACAAAACTTCCACATGAGGTCATGGCCAACAAGGAGATAGATATCAGATTATCAATCAACCATGTAAAGATAGCCCACACACGACAACACCATATAACCACATGACTCGCGATGCATGATGCCACCGAATGATTAAATCATTCCAATACTTACACATATACAAAAACAATGCATTTAACATAATGATGGTATGGTGCTTCTACACCCATAGCTAAACATAACCCCCAAGTATGATTACTTCACCAAACCAGGGAACACAAAACATCACTGGCCTTTCACAACACCCCACACAGAATGGGTATAGGACATTCACATCACTAGAGGGGGCAAATACCACACTCCTAATTACATGCACTAACGGTAATCATGCTTCTTTCTTCTAAAGCACTAGAGACCACAAGAGGAACTCAAGGCCTCAACAAATCAGCAAGCACTAACATACAGGAAACACATATTGTTAGATAAATCATCACATTTTCAGAAAGGGAGGAGGAAGAACACATAGCAGACACATAAGTAAAACAAGCCATAAAGAATTTATTTCTTCCAGAATCAAAGAACAAGTCTGTAAATTTATCAACCTTCTAACATCATACTAAGGCACATAGGTGAGAGGTACTATTACCAACTCGCCACAAGGAGAAAAACACTTAACCTAGAGCAACAACAACAATCTAGAGATCCCAGTGTTGCAACCTAGGCTCTGATACCAAATGTAATGCCGGGCCAAGGAACCTAGAGGATAACACAACTAAGCTTACAAAGGTCATTTTTTTTTAAACAAAAGAAATAACAACAATCATATATTTATTCATAACATTTAAATTAAGCTTTGTCCTCTAGGGTTCCATGGCTACATTACTAACGAACTAAAACAAGATCTAACCAACATTATGAATTAACTAACAAACACAGTTCATTCTAAGTCTAATTGCATCAGATAAATAAACACATATAATTCCATATTATATCATTAGTTAAGTAACATCAGGATCCTGCACATAGTATCACGAGTACATAGACAAGTTCCTTTACAAGAGAGTACAACATTACATTGTTTACAATATCACTATACAGATTACATTGGAGTACATACATCAAGATAATAGTACATGATTCAACTGATATACAAGACTGGAACATGATCATAAGTATCTGTCTCCTCAAGCTAGAGCAAGATTTGAAATCTGCCATACAAGGTACATCCTTCTCGCACACGATCAACAACAAGGGAAACCAATGGAGAGAAAAGCACAACCACCCGACCATGTGGAACCCTGAGGTCCACCCCCCGTGCTAGGAGATAACAATAAGGTCCCACAACATGAATAGTCAGGCAGACAATAACTATGGTGAACAAGAACTACACATGACCACAACAACACAGGGCAATACACAAACATCACTTCAGAGGAAACTACACAATGAATGGGAAGAGTACAACTAGGGAATGCTAGACTGCAGTAGGGATGAGTCTCATCGCATGGTCCTAGCATGGGTTACCCTGACAGTCTCTAGCTAGACGTTGGCCCCCATCCATGGGTTACCCTGACAGTCTCTCGCTAGGCGCCGACCCCCATCTATGGTTACCATGACAATATCTCACTAGACGCTGACCCCACAGGGTGACACATGTAGAACCAACATTCCTTTCGTGAGGACAAGGAAGTTGATTTTACCAACCATGGCCTTCTCATCTTATCCTTAGCCTAAACGAGCACTACAGGCATGAGTGAGGCATCCAATTATCTTGATTAGTGTGAAAACTATCCAACCCTCTAAATTTATTATTAAATTATCACTGGATTAACAACTTCCAATGGGTTACCTTGACAAACCACTTTGGGCACCGACCCCACATTGAAAGCCACTCCCCCTTCACTACATCAAGATTCTCAAAGCCCAAAACAAAACCCAAGCATGAACTATCGCATTTCTCATCATGATACATTTACAACACAAAATATACATCATTTCACATTACACAGAGCAAGGCATTACCCATCTTGTATAGTTATCATAATCACATGAATAGGTACATTGAGCAAGGCATTATCCATCTTGCACAATCATCATAACCACATGAATAGGTACACTGAGCAAGGCATTATCCATCTTGCATAGTCATCATAACCACATGAATCTATAAATAGAGTGGAGTCAACATATAACCAATACATATTCAACCATTAGCAAGATTACATAATCACATGAGTCATACACACGACTACCCCCTCTTGGCCTCTGGAATCAACTTTCTCAAATGACATAAACATTTGACACACTAAACACTATGGTCTCACATCACATTCACTAACACCACAATTGCGACATATGACATAATGCACTAATTATGGGTCTTGAAGAATGTAACATTAATTGAATCATGATCAATCATCTAACAATCATAAAGTGAATCTTCCTCAACAATATAGAACTATCATATTCCAACCACTAGTAATAGTTACTTTTAGGATCATAAGATATAAGAGTCCACGAGTAACAATATTTTAACTAATAGTTCCCAAGACTTATGTTAATTTCATTTAATTAAAATGACCGCGAACAAACTGCAAATAACTCTAAGGCATACAAATTAAACACAACAATTATTTACACTATTTACACTGATGTAGATTTCATTAATAATCTAGACAATTGTAAATACTATTAAATATAACTGTATTAGCAAGGCTTAAAGCCTATAATATTATAATGCTATAAATATCTTACACTAGTTAGAATCACAAGATACAAAACCTGAAGCTACAATGAAAGAACCTTGTTCTAAGGTTTGTTTGAGAGGAAAAGAATATAGAACAACAAAACATTCCTATAGATCTAACATCTTCATCAAATCTACCACACTTTTAACCACATGCATATGATAAGATCAACACAAAATGAATTTGTTGAGAAGGCTTTAGAAGCTACCAACAATGCAAAATGTGAAAGCATAGATAGGGCACGCAGACTGATTGGTAGAATGCCTCAAAGAGAGTCATATGATGGAAAGCAATGATTGTAGGATATGCACAAAATAAATTTATTTAAAAATCTCAAAGAAACCTAGTTTGAAAATATAGAGTTATTGGTGACACAACTAATTGTTTTAACAGAGATGAAATAGATGAGAGATAGACAGTCACAAAATATTCATATCTCAAAAATGACAAACTGGGTATGGCTGATTTTTGGATATGATTTTGATATCCAGGCCATGCACCATATATAAAAAAATTAGAGAAACCCATTTCATAAAAATAAAATTATGGCTAATGCAACAGACTACTAAAACAAAGACGAAATGGGTGAGAGGTAGACAGTCACAAAATATTCATATCTCAAAAAACAAAAAATTGGGTATGGTTGATTTTATGATATGATTTAGCCATTCAGGCCGTGCACCATATATAAAAAAAATAGAGAAACTCAGTTCGAAAAAATAACGTTATGGCTAACGCAACAGACTGGGTTCAGAAAATGTAGAAGAGAATTCACAAAATATTTTACTAAATCTAATGCAACAATAAATCGGATTCATATCTCAATCCATACCTGGTATATTACTTCTATCACATCTTCACAAAATTCCCAGCTCGCGTCCATTTTCCCCCAAGTCTTTTCTTCTAGAAACTATGGTTTATGGTGCCAAAAGAAAAATGAAAACTTCCTTAGAGAGAGAGAGATAATGAAAATATAAAACATATTCTGCTATTTGAAATGCATGCTTCTCCCCAAATTATGTTTTTGAGATTTCAAAATAAAGTTGAGCATGCATAACCACTGCCATGATTTCTTCCAGAAGATTCTCCTATATTACTTTCTTACAATTTGCTATTTTTAACCAAACAATAATTTCTCTTTGATTTTATTTGTTTTAGAATTTACTATTTATTTCATTTACAACCAAATAAAAATAATTTCTTTCTACTTTTCTAAAATTAGTTTCTTACACAAAAGAAACAGTTATTTCTAAGATTCCCTCTCTAGGTGTGTAACTGCCACTTCTTCCAAGTGGCCAAAATAGAAAATAATTACTCAAGGCAATAATAATAAAGAAAGAGAATATTTTTCAGACATAATAATACATATTTCCACACAACTATAATTTACATAAAAGCATCTATATTTATTTATCAAAGTGCCCTCTTGACTTAATAATTCTATTGTAATGAAGTAATTAACCAAAAGATTAATCAAACAATTCCAAACAAAATAACCCAAATGCCAAACAATACCTGACACAATGCACGATTGAAAACATGACCACAATGACAATAACTGACCATTACGCCCATACAAACAACACTGACTGGGTGCAAAAATGGATACTCATCCTTTTCATGGATGATGGCTAACTAGGGGACCACATGTTATCTCCATTCAATAATTTCCATTGGGTTTAAGGCACGCTCAAACTTGGCAATTCAGGTGGAGTCGATGCTTGGTACTTACATCCTGCAGCAACCAAACAGTCAAACAAATAGACATATATATAATTATATAGTCAAATACACTGTGAAAGGGAATTGCAGCGTAGCAAGGTACTCATGCATGAGTAATACGACACTGTCCCTTTCACCATCACATCAAACACGTAATCACAACACACATAGCAATCAGTTACTGAAGGACTAAATAAGAACCATCGTCAGATAATCACATGATACACATAATAAGATTAATCCACACAAAACATCACAACATAACATCCTATGATACAGAATCAGTCGTATAAAAATCAATTCTAACATATGACAATCATAGTAAGATGAACATCATAATCACTTAAATGTATAACAATGTCATAGCATATAAATTATCAGTGTTGCAATAAAGATTATCAATAAAATATACTAACTGTCATATGAAACCACACATGAGCATAATTAGGAATGTCATCAACATGAATGTAGCATCTACCAACATCATATAATGTACAATATAAATTGTCTAACATACCCTAAATATTCCAATTATTTTACTTCATCTTCATGCTCCTTAGCCAGACCATCTGCACATCCAAGATGAGAATGGAGGGGCATTACACTAGAAAACTATTTGCTTGGGCATTTGTATTAATGATGTTTTGAACAGAGTAACATTTATGTTTTATGCGTAAGTTATAATCTATAGTAATACTATCATAGCTACAGAGAGCATGCCTTGCATATCATCGAAGCCATTTGATTAAACTATCTTGCACTTGTATAAAGGACAACAACTTGGCACTCATCTATGTTTTGGTGCATGCTTTCCAGTGCCACTAAGTGGCTAATAAAACGTGATTTTGTTTGTAAATCTTGATTGAAACTAGATTTTGTAGCCGCTAAGGCCAAGAGCCTTGAGAATTTGGGCTTTGTTCGAGGCTGATGACTTTATATGTCTATTCTTACCTGTAGAGTTTGATAGGAATGCAATCTTTCTTGTTAAATCTGTAGAAGAATTATATACTTATATGCAAAGATATATCAAGCAAAGGCCAACATACTTATATTTTGGTATCTATTGCATGAGGCTGATAATGGAAGATACACGCACTATGTTGCCTTTAAGAGGCCAAAAGCCATGCACCAAAGTTGATAGAAATTGGTTTAAAATTATAGCTACTCTGTGTTCTTGTTAGTGTCTGTAGAAGGCTAACATGCTTTTATTTATGTATTCTTTATACATGGTAGATAGATTTGTATAACTTTATAGGTCGGAGGAAGGCCAATATACTTCCAATACCTATATAGGCTAACCACCATGGAATTGGTCTGCAGTAAAACAATGAATGGAAGCCTGTAGAGGCTGAAAGGTAAGTAATCATTACTTGACCCTTGTTTAAAGGCTGAGCCACTTAGACAATAGAGATTCTTTTCTAGTGTCCATGCCTACATTTGCAAAGGTCAACTATCTTGTCACTATATGCAATATTGTTTAGAATGAAACAATGCATTTGTTTAAGGCCGCAAGTCAACTAAATGATAAGCGTGCATAATAGAAAATTATGGAGCAAAGTGCTTTACCTGTGATGAAGACCAATACCATAACCTATGTTGTGGTGGTCAGATTATGTATAGCTAATAACTTGGCATGTAATAGAATTGTCTGGTTGTGAATAGCTAACTGTAAACATATGTAACCTTCTCTTGGTAGTCATATAAGATGTGGATATGACTCTAGAATTTTTTATATTATCTTGTCTTGCTAAGGAAGGCCAATAGTATGCTATTGACCTAGGATTATGAGAATGCAAAGAGGGGCTCAATTTAAGTCATTTAGATGTTTGTCTTGTAACTTTCTAGTTGATCTTTAGTAAAAGGTTTACTGGTAATGCCAATAGATAGGTATAGGGTAAAATCCCTAAGTAACTTGCTAATTGAGGGTGAAATCCTTCTAAGAGTTGTATGCTCAAACACCAAGTTGACTATACTTGAGAGAACGGAGTTAGTCTCTGATTTGATAAGTGACTTTATAGTTTATATGACTATGTTTGAGTTGGAAAGATGGGTTTGTTGACCATTGAGTAATTTACAATTGTCATAGACTTGAGGTTGTCAGAATGCAAAGAGGTGATCAATGCATGGTCGAGGAATGACTAGTCTTATCTTTAAATTGCCTAGTCGATATCTTAACATAGAAAGAATGTCAGTCTCCAAGTCGAGAAAGAAGTGTGTGAACAATCGACTCTTTTATTATAAAAGCTTTGGCCAAAGTAATGCAAAAGTCACTTCTTGCATTGTCAGTTCACTATGTTCCATATAGCTTGATCAATTAGAGGGGTTGTACATAGCTAGAGGTAGACTAGAAGTTGTAAACCTGATTGTTTCATGTTAAGGCACTACACTAGGTATCAAATGGCACATGGAATTAGTTGATTCTCATTATCTATACCCTCGTGAGGGAAGGGAAACTTCCAGTAGGAAGGTGAGTGAAGGACAACCAGTCTATGGTTGGAGGAAAAGCACCAGGGTGATGCTCTCCCTCTTGCAGTTGACTGTTGAAGACTTGTGAACAGAAGACATTTTTTCATTGTAAAAGTATTTATGTAAAAATTTGTAATTTGTATGTTAAGAAACCATCAGATGATGTATTATATCATGTATCTTGTAAATACAAATGTACCTGCTTTACTTTGTATGGAAAAAATAATTATGAGATTATGGCATTTATTGCTTGCATTTTTAAAATGTTTTATTTGGCATTTCAGTTTGATATGTTACACATGGTATTAGAGCTACTAGGTTCAACACATAGACCTTTGATCCTATTGCAAAGTTTTGACTAATTAGTAGAAAAGCTAACTCCAATATTGTTCTTGTGCCAGAATGGCAAGAAAAAGAATGCAAAAATGAGCTAAGAAAAAAAAAAGAAAGAACTTGCCCAAAAATTTTGTGAAGGAAGAATTCCCTCCTAAAAACATTGGACCAATAAGCTATAATGGGTGGGCTTGGCTTTTCGACTCCAAGACTCTTTTTGATGCGCTTAAGCGCATCCGTATTAAGAGACAAAAGTGGATGGAGGCAACAGAGAAGTCAATTGCCCCCACAGTTGTAAAACTTAGTAAACCCTTCGCTCATCGTGACATGCCCTTTGGGTGTGGTCACGAGGTGCCTATTATGGGAAGGGAGGTGATGGTAGAGTACCTATGTGTACATTCACCCTCCCAGTTTGTGTTAGTTGATTCTGATGGGGAAGAGGAACCTGAAGAAATTCCTCTATCAGATAGTGACATGCAGTCACATTTTTAGAAGATATTTTGTACTTAAACAAGAGATGTTTTGGATGCTTATATGTGAATAAAGTAAAATTTTGGATTTCTGTATAACAATAATGTTTATGGAAGTTATGAGATTTTATATTACGTTCAAGAAATGTTTCCTTTGGAAATTAAATGTCGCAAACCTAATGTGTATCACTATATGTTTGATAGGTGCATAAAGGTACTAGTATGGTACGCACACATATCAATACAGGAGGAAGCCAGGATGGATCAAATCTTACAGAAAACCCTATGGCTAAACTAGACCAGATTTTGTCTATCTTAAATGAAACCAAGGAAAGGTTAGGTGTTTTAGAGCAACAGGTTAGAGGAGACCAAGAAAACACTAAAGAGCCTAATTCTGAGAGAGTTGGGAATAATACTCATGAAAATAGTTATCATAGTGCACTTAAAGCAAGTAATCAGGATTCTAGAATCTAGAGTGAGATAAAGTCTCACCTTACATGAATTGGCTAGGGAAAGAAAAATATTATACCGCCTAAGTTTGATGGAATTGTAAGTGGGGATGCCACAGAGGCTTGGCTCACTAAGATGGAGAAATATTTTGAGATACGTAATTAAGCTGAGATTACTGTAACATTGTAAAATGTGTACACTAACATTTTATACTTAGTTTAGCACCCGGTTGGATCTATTTTGTTGCCTTTGTTAATCAGGACCTATTTTAACACTTTTTTGAGCTTAAAATGATGAAATCTTGATCTTGATAAATAAACCTGACATAATCAACTTAGGACTAGACTAAGACCACTATATTTGGCACTCCTTGGAGTATGTGGGTTGAAGGTCTAGGGCACCTAAGCGCCCTGGTCCCAGTAGGGACCTTTATACCCACTTGTGTAGTGTTGGCCTAGGACACTTCCTTAGTTTGTATTTGTCAGCCTAATTATGTTTTATTTGTCGTAAGTGAGAGAGAATGCATATTTAAATGAGTTTTGTAGTTCATTTTTACACCTAGAAGATTAATGTCAAGTTTTCTCTCACATTTTGTTCTATACTAAAGTGTTCTTCATGCTTGGAGTGTTATCTATTTGTGGATGCTATTGAAGTTTGTTTGTAGGCCTTGAAGGAAGTTTCAAGCCTTCTTCATCACTCTCCTTTGTTGGTGTAGGATCTTGAGTCATCTTCATCAACTAAGGTTATATCTTTTGCATAATCACCATCATTATCTTCATTATCTGTCATATTATTACAGATCTAGCCTCTGCTCTCCTAGGGTACACACTCTTGGATCTAATAATTTATGTAGTGGAGGTGGGAACACCAGCATGGGGTTTGACTGAGGCAAGCCCTTATACACAACACAACCTTTTCCTCCTTCCTTGTGTGCAGGTCAGAGAAATAGATTTCTGGAGTTGATTTTCGGGAAGAAGGTAGAGTAGATAGGTACATGTCTAGTGGTATCTGAGATTTTTATAAACCCTAGAAAAGGTCTAGGGTGCCCAAGTGCCCTAGTTCTAGGCATTTCTACTATAAAATCTAGGTTCTAAATCCTCCTCTGATCTCTATTGTACTTTCTTTTTCCTAAGATTCGCTTCCGACGGTTAATTATAGTTTGATCTTCATCTTCTAGGGTTTGATTATTTGTCTTAGCTTGCTTGGTTGACCTTGGTTGAACTTGGTTGATCCATCTATATACCACAAAAGGGCATAACCCCTATAGTTTGACTCTCTTTCTTGGGTAGAAGCCAAGCTCAGTTTGTGTCCTAATGTTTGTAGAAGAGGGTTTTGACCTAGTTTAACTCCTTAGGCTAGATCATACTTTTCTACATTACATTTTGGTGAACCCATCATTTCTTGCACCTTTGCATCCTTCCTCTTTCAGATCTGAGTTGTTTATCACTCTAGATCTGACTAGGAATGAGTTCATTAATCATTTTCCTTTCATACATAGTTAAATTTTACGTAGTTTCAAAACTAGGGTTTGTGAAAACCATGTATTTTGTGGAAAATCTAGCTAGTTTTGAGCCTAGGGTTTGTAGACTTGTGATTTGTTTTAGATCTTGTTGCATTGATTAGTTTGTTTAGAGCATTTTCATTTGATGTACCTTCTCATTATTTTTGTTCAAAACATTCTTGTGTCCTTGCATTTGAAATTTGAAAAAGAAAAACTTCATTCTAGATTTGAAAAAAAAAGCATAGTTATTACTTTGTTTGCATTTGGAAAGGATAGATCATCATAGCATAATTTAATTTTCTGATTTTTGCATAAGATCTGATTGGAATTATAGTAGTTAATCATTTCATATTGTTGCATTGTGCATTTGAATCCTTTTTATTGCTAGAAATTGTCAAAAAAGTTGCATTTTGTGAATAGAGTTAATGTTGCATTCTAGGGTTTATGATTGATAGTTTAATTTCAGATTTTTCTGCTGTCATTTTCATTCCAAATCTGATTTCGCATTGTTCTACGACATTACAATTGTCATCTTGCATTGAAAATTGAAGATAGGAACAATTTTGAATTGTTGCATTTTGGGAAAGGCATTGAAATTGGGGTTTGATTTAGGCATTGGCATTGTTGATATTTAAGTGGATTTGAGTAGAATTGAATTTGATCAAGGGTATATTATTGATTCACTTAAACAAAAACTCAAATCTTTCTTTTTCTTCATCATTTATTTCTTCTATTGGTGCATCTTGTGTGTTACTAAAGCTTGTAGATGCTTTATGAGCTTTGTGACCCGGTGCCCCGATTCTAACATTCTTGTGCGAAGAAGTCATTGAATTATAGGTTCTAATGCTTTGCATAATGATGATACCAATACATCGAAACCCCAAATTCCTAGGCTTATCACACAAGAAGGTCCATGATTTCTTCCTAGCATTCCTACTCCGCATCTTCCTAAAACATCAAACTTCCATGAATCCATCAACATTGATGACCTTGTGGCTCATGTTCCTAAAGCTCAAGTTCAGAAATTAGACATGGAGTTGGCTAATTGCCAACAACTTGTAAGCTCATAAGACATAGCTGAGGAGGACATCCTTGTTTTTGAGAGTTTATGAAGTCTTTTGCTCAAAGGTCAAGAAGGATTGGAAGTCTTGTGTGGCCTTATGCATATAGTGCATAACAATTTTCTATCTACATCTAGTTGTGCTGAAATCATAACCAATGTCACTTCTTCTAATCAAATAGGGACTCAAGTGTCGACACCCATACCTAAACTCCCTATTCCTACTTATGCTTCTACTATTCTCACCACTGTTACACAGCCGAGTAATAATGCTACCACATGTGTTGGGTTATCCACTAGGAATCGTGTTCACCATTATAGTATCATTCCATATAACTACATAAATCCCACACCGAATGTCACTCCACCTACATCTAAACCTCCTATCACATTCCAAAATGCTACTCATACACCATCACATAGCCCTTCTAATTCATTCCAATCTCTACCTAATCTAGCTTCTAATCCTATCATAAACAAATTGTTGAAAAATATGACCTCCATCCAACAACAATTGGCTAACATGAGTAATAGTCCACCTAAGCCTAGTATGAAAACACATTATATCTATAGCCGTTTGTCTTATTCCATCCTAAGAACTCCTATGCCTGAGAAGTTTGAGACTCCTCACTTTGAGAAATATAATGGGAAGGGAGATCCTAACAACCATGTGGTTGCTTTTACTGTTATTTGTAGTGATTTCTTCTTTGAGGATGCCATTTTGGCAAAACTCTTTTCTAGGTCACTCAAAGACACAGCCTTGGATTGGTTTTGCTCTCTACCTCCTAATTCTATAACTTATTTCTCATAATTAGTCAATAAGTTCCTCGAGCATTTTCAAGCGAACATTGGACCTCAAGTCTCTTTGACAGACTTGGTTCATTGCAAACAAGAAACGAAAGAGAAAATAATAGATTTTATGAGCCATTATCAAGCCCTCTTCTCACAAATCCAATATTCTATTCTAGATGATGATGTGCAAAGGATCTTTATAGGAAACTTACAACCTCACATTCGTGATAAGATATTGTCGATGCGATATGATTCATTCACTCATCTTTGCACGACTCTTCATGATTATCAACTCTCAGTTAGTCAGTATAAGCATAATCCCTCATTGGCTCTGATTGGTCAATATGAAGCCTCTCATAATTATTATTTCAAAAGACAAACAAAAACTTCATCGAGATAAATGAAGTTTCAGCAAATAACATAAGAAAACATGCAGTGACAGCATCATCTCCTACTTCCACCCCTTACAAGTTAAAACCAAAAACAAGAAACTTCACACTATTATCAGAATCTCTTTATTCTATCACGACACAACTTTTGTAAAACAATCTCATCAAGCTTCCACCCGTTAGACCACTCGATCCAAGTAAGATGCAATCATTGTCCTTTGATGGAAAGGCCTTTTGTCAATTTCACCACTCTGTTGGCCATGACACTAAAATATGTATGTGTCTTAAACATGAATCTCAACACCTCATTGACTCAAATGTCATCCAAGTTGCTGGTGTGAATGACAAAGGGAATAAATTAGTGGCAGCTCCTAATCAAAATCTTCAAATATACTCTGATCCTCTACCTCATCATGAATCTAATGTTGTTGATATTTGCATGGTGGACGCTCGCCCTCATAAAGAGTGAGTGGATTTGGAACCTGCTATGTCTTTCACTCCACATGATGCTACTATCAAAGCTCCTAATGGGCCTCTTTATATTACTATTCAAATAAATGATAAACCTATTCGAGGTGCTGTGATAGATCTTATATGCATGGTGAATGTAATAACTGAATATTTCCTCTACATGCATTGTGTACATTGAGATACATATGATGTATTAGAGATGGCTATTAAAGCACATGATGGGTCTATCCTTCCAATTCTTGGTGCTTTAACTCTTGAAGTTAAGGTTGGGCCAAGAGCTTTGAATGTTCATTTTGTCATCATTCCTACTCCAGAACTATTTCATGTGAAGCTAGGCTACCCATGTCTCTGATGCATTAAGGTAGTCCCCTCTATGGTTCACAAGTGCTTAAAATTTCCATTTGAGGGATGGTCCACCTGCATGTTGTATATCATAGCCAGTACCAACCCGTCGCTCGCAATGGACATTTTTCACTTGACTGCTTCTAGACACAACCAGTTGGAGTTGCTTGACCTAAAGAGGATATATTTTTCTTATCATATCAAAAGTTTAAAGAAAAGAAAATAAAAGAGTTATCATTTAGTAATATTCCTCCTGGTGATGTTCCCGAACCTCCCCAATCTTCTGAGGCTACGGCTATAATTCCTCCTATACCACAGGTAGTAAATGAAGCTAAGCCTAAATTGAAGGTTCTTCCCCATCCTCGAGCATTTGGTAGATATGCCAAGGTTCCCACTCTTCCATCCCTTCAAGGACAATGAGGCAACCTTCATGCACAAAACAAACAGCCCTGCAATCGCAATGTTACTTTTGTACCACATGCCTCTGTGGAGACTAGTTGAAAGCAATTAGTTGTGCGGGTTTTATTTTTTGAGGTTTCTCAACCACCTGAGGATGCTTATGTACTTCCACTTGTTTCACAAGTTGAGAAGGAAGAGCAGCCCACATTGAGGAACCCTTCCCCTATAGTCTCCTAGCCTTCGGTGGTTCCTCTTGTTTCTTCTAATGTTCCTAAAACAAAGGAAGAAAAGGAACCCACATTGGAAGACACTACGGTTCCCCTCACACACATCACGAATAAAGCTAAGATAAATAATATTGCAAGAGAAAGAAAGAAGTGTCGTTGTGTTATGGCTCACCTTGCCGCAGGAGAGGAGAATCTCCCTCCTTACAAGGATTTATCACTGATGGATGCCAAAGAGACAGCTACTACCATTGTGTCTCCTACAGAGAAAGAAGAAGCTTCTCATGATCCTATGTACTATATTCTGATAGCGAGTCTGAAGGTAATATAGGTATGGCTCTTGTTCCTTATAACTCACGTGCTATAGTTCCTCTTGCATCTTTTCCACCTTTCCAAATGGATGATGAGCAAGATTGGGAGGAGGATGATTTTCTTTAGGTTGACTCGCAAGTGATGTACCTTATTTCTATGTTATGAGTTCATGTAATTGTTTTCCCCCATGATGTGTTTCTTGATATTTCATTTGTGTTGTTTTTGTTAAGCTCTCTTTGGATGATCCTTGACACCCTTGTAGGTGCAAGGATACAAAGAGACTAAAATCCGTTGTGACATTCTCTTTATTTGTATCATCATTCTTCTATATGTCATAATTTATATTATTGTTGTGTCTTTTGGGGACGATGCAAGGCATAGAATGTTTCAACATTCTCCCTTGTTGACCCAAGGGATGTTTATTTTTTATTTCAAGTGATACTTCTTCCTTTGTCTTCGTAGTTCTACTAGATGGTGGATGATGACAGTTCCATATATATATAGTCTTGAGAATTCTCCTATTATACAACCATTCCTATACTGATGCCAGTTAAGTAGATCCCTTTGTGTTATTGCTTAGTATAATTTATTACTTCTTTTATTTTTTGATTTATGTGGCACCTTGTTTCTATGCTCGGTGTCATACCATGACTACACAAGCCATTGTGTATCATGCCTGTAGCATCACCTTGGTTTGGCTTTTATGGGGGCAACCCATTTGTGTGATGTAGTTTTTTGGGAACATGTACCTTATGGGCATGTGCTTCCGGAAAGCTCTTGTGCCTGTTTTGTGATTTATTCTACCTTAAAGCAGTTTCTCCCTTATAAGAGTTAGAAATCACTTTAAGGTGGGGGAATTGTGTTATGCTCTCTTTTGGTTGCATATTTACTTGTTGGCAGGGAACTCACCTAGTGATTCGATGATCCTCACTAGCTTGTGATGCTTCCTCTTTGGTCCATGAGCCACCTAGTGCAATGTAGTTGGCTAGCCCATGTGCTTCATATGACTTGCAATGGTCACCTAGTAATTCAGCGGTCCTTACTAGTGTGTGATCCATGATGGCCCTTCTCTCCACATGATCCCTAATGATAGAGAAAGTTAGCGTCAGAGTCATGTTCCTTGTGTGTTTGTTCCTGTGTGTATTCTTATGTTTACTTCTTTTATGCATTATGTTTTAAATTATGTTTTTGCATATCTTCATCATGCTTTCCATGTGTGCCTTATGTGTATCCTTCATGTCAAGCATGTATGCATTATGTTTGGCATGTATTACCTTTGTGTGTTGTGTGTCTTCCACGTGTATTCCTATGAATACTTTTTAGTAGTCCATGTATGTGTGAGTTATGTTACAATGTCCTATGTGTTTGGAAATATCTCTTTGCTTATGTGTTTGCAACCTTAGGATCCTAATTTTGGGGGCTACTTGTAGTCCACAACTTGGCAGAATCCTTTGGGCTTCTATGTTCATGTGTTTTGTCCATCCTTTAGTGTGAGTTCAAACGTAAGTTTGTACCCACACTAAAGTGGGGGCTAAATGTAACATCGTAAAATGTGTACACTAGCATTTTACACTTAGTTTAGCACCTGGTTGGACCTATTTTGTTGTCTTTGTTAATCAGGACCTATTTTAACACATTTTTGAGCTTAAAACGATTAAATCTCTATCCCAATAAATAAACCTGATGGAATCAACTTAGGACTAGACTAAGGCCACTATATTTGGCACTCCCTGGAGTTTGTGGGCTAAAGGTCCAGGGTGCTCAAGTGCCCTGGTCCCAATAGGGACCTTTAGCCCCACTTGTGTAGTGTCGGCTTAAGACACTTCCTTCGTTTGTATTTTTTAACCTAATTGTGTTTTATTTGTTGTAAGTAAGCAGGTTCATGCATATTTAATTGAGTGTTGTAGTTCATTTTACACCTAGAAGATTAATGTCAAGTTTGCTCTCACATTGTGTTCTATACTAAAGTGTTCTTCATGCTTGGAGTGTTATCTATTTGTGGATGCTATTGAAATTTGTTTGTAGACCTTGAAGGAAGTTTCAATCCTTCTTCATCAATCTCCTTTGTTGGTGTAGGATCTTGAGTCACCTTCATCAACTAAGGTTATATCTCTTGTGGTAATCACCATCATTATCATTCATTATCTATCATATTATTACAGATTTGGCCTCTTCCCTCCTAGGGTACGCACTCTTGGATCTAATAATTACTATAGTAGAGGTGAGAACACCAACACAGAGTTTGACTGAGGCAAACCCTTATACACAACACAACCTTTTCCTCTTTCCTTGTGTGCAGGTCAGAGAAATAGGTTTTTGGAGCTGATTTTTGGGAAGAAGGCAAAGAAGACAGGTACAGGTCTGGTGATATATGAGATTCTATTAAACCTTAGAAAAGTCCTAGGGTGACCAAGAGCCCAAGTCCTGGGCATTTCTGCTATAAAATCTAGGTTCTAAATCCTTCTCTAATCTCTATTGTACTATTTGTTTCTTGAGATTCGCTTCCGACAATTAATTATAGTCTAATCTTCATCTTCTAGGGTTTGATCATTTGTCTTAGCTTGCTTGCTTGACCTTGGTTGAACTTGGTTGATCCATCTATATACAACAAAAGGGAAAAACCCCTATAGTTTGGCTCTCCTTCTTAGGTAGAAGCCAAGCTCAATTTGTGTCCTGATGTTTGTAGAAGAGGGTTTTGACCTAGTTTAACTCCTTAGGCTATATCACACTTTTCTACATTACAATTACCAAGGCTATTTGGGGAGCATATTAATTAGTAGGAGAAGCATTCACTTAGTGGATGAATAATAAAATGGAACTAGGATTAACTTCTTTGAGCCTGACCTGGGATTAGTTTGTGAGCATCTTTAGGAAAAATAGTTGCCCAATTGTACTTTGACTAGAAGTTCACTGACTTCTAGAATCTCCACAAAGAGGAAATGATTGTTACAGAATATTGGGAAAAGTTTACTAGGCTATTGAAATATGTGCCTCAATATCAAACAGATGAGAGGTTCAGGATAAGGAAGTTCATTATGGGCTTAAATGCTCAAATTGGGGGAGAAGTGGACGTCCATGGACCCACAACCATGGATCAATTTTTTGAGGACATTAAATAGGAACAAAAACTTAAATCCATTTTAGACTATTGGGAGAAATCCTGAAAGAGGTATAATTGGAACTATTCTTCCCTGACCTTCAAAAAGAAAGGAGGAAACCAAGAAGGAAGGAGAAAGAACCAAGGGAAAAGGTTCAGAGATTTTAAGAATGAACCTAGAGAGGAGAAAAAGGATAATAACACAAAGAAGAATGGTGATAGTTCTAACTACTTCTCAATCAAGAAAGGACCTCCAAGAGGATGCTTTACATGTGGAGGAGATCATTATGCTAGTCAATGCCCTAGTAAAACTCAAGGAAACTGATATCGTGGAAATCCTTTGCCATCTCAGCAAACAAATTCCCAGCAAAGAATTCATTCTGCATTGGGTAACTGCCAAACAGAGTACTAGATTACTCCTATTGAAACTACAGACTGTTGGAATTAGGGTAGACAACTGAGAGGGGGGGTGAATCAATTGTTTCAAAACTTTAACACTTGCTGTAGTTAATTCTTCTCTACCACTTATTTATAGATCATTATTATAACCATGAAAGTATGAATCAATAACACATGAGTAGAAACACAAATAACACACTTGACACCAAGATTTTTAACGTGGAAACCTGGTTAAGGGAAAACCACGATGGAGGTTAGTCCACAAAAAATAATATCCTATTAAAAGTATTACAAATGGGGAAGGCACATGCCTTCGGGCTCACTGCCCAAAGCTCACTGCTCAAAGAGGCTCACTGCCTATATAAATGATTACAAGAAGATTACAGAATGTTTGAACTAATGAATAGCATCTACCAATGTAGAAATTCAGTTCCGGTTAAGCGCAGAATACTGATCTTACACACTTCATCCTTGCTCTGCACTGTTTACTATTCTGCCATGATCTGATCCTTAGATCTCTTCTCCTTCGCACTTCTTTCTTCCTTTTTCACACTTACTCAATCATCTCATCACAATCACACACCAAAGCACTTGAATCCATCGACTATATATATCTGCATCAAGAAATTCAATCAACTGTAGTCAGCTTCAAGAAAACTTAGAACATTATTAAGAACTCTGTTCTTTCAGCTAAATCTATGCACAAATATCAATGTGAACTAAGTACTTGTGTTCCCAGATCATCAATCAAGTTGAACAATACCAATGATTATCACTAATTACTTATCCAACAACTTTTCTGCATCCGGACCAAGATCAAATACTAGGTCGCCCTGTTCTTCTTCTGACAGAGCTGACTAACTGGAACCTGATACTTAGATCCTTATAACTTTTGACTCCTTCATCATCAGAGGCTAAATCTCTAGATTTAGATAGTCTTGACAATCCATATCACTTTTTTAGATCTACAGTATATTGTGAATTACCACCGAAGAGATCCAGACTAAGATACCGGACCCTGTCACATGCTCTATTTCTGATATCCGAACTTAGACAAATCCTCACTCTGACATCCGGTATGAGAAAATCATGTAATGCAGATGTGTAGGATAGACTTAGTTGCCATCAATGATAACACCTGTCATGCGTAAAAGTGTCTCTTGCCAACAATTTCCCCCTTTGGCATTGATGGCAACACTTAGTGAAAAATGACTAAGTGTTGGAATAACTCCCCCTTTCTATGTACACTTGTGCTTTTCACTATTCTCCAAAGCTCCCCCTTTGCTGGATTCCTCATTTTTCACTGCTCTTCACTCCCCCTTTGACATCAATGGCAAAGGGTGGGATCGGTAAACCAAAAATTACACAAAAAATTCTACATACTAGGTTGCATATGTACAAACAATCCTTAAGTCTTATTTACATATACTTGAGTACATCTCCAAAAATGTTCTTCAATTGTGCCATCTTGCTATCCCAGCTCTTCTTCATAGTGTTCAAAATTGAGCTATGGCCAATGAATAGGAATGCTTGTGACTCTGTTGTTCGCAGATCAATTGGGTCACTTGACTGAGCTGCAGCTTGGGCTTTGGTCAGAGCATTAAACATTGCTTCCATCTTGGGAGAAATTAGTCCCCAGAGCTCACTCATCCTTGCCTCTATGCTCTCCTTTTCTTTTGTCAATTTGTTTATATCTTCAATTAGGCTGATTGTTTGACACTCTTGGCTCATCACTGACACTGTCAGAGGATCAACATATTGGGATACATTTGACATTTTTTCTTTGGACTCCTTTATTTTTATTTCAATGTCCTCTATAGCTTTAGGACAAGACAAACAAAATTTGTATACATTCCCTCCTTCTGTAAGAGCATTTTGAATACTCTTTACATTGGCAATACCATTCTACCAACTCCAATCAAACCTTTAAGAGCATAAAATCTTTTATCGTTGAACTCCTTTTGGACCTTGATCTCTGTAGACTTCTCTAAAGATTCAAAATGAGAGCTTACCAAGTTTATCAAGTTCTTTAACTATCCGAAGGGGGGTACAGAAGAATCCTTTTGGTATGTTGGCATGATTTTCTCTAAAATCCCTGATACTAGACTAAGTAGCTCACTGTCTTCTACGTGAGACTTCAAAATGTCTTCTCTGGCTTTAGCTTGAGCAATGGAAGCCAGCTTTATCTTTTGTATTGGAGATAATGTGTCAAAATTTATTGGACCTTGGATTATGTCTTGATCTCCTTCAATGTGTTTGTCCCTTTCCAAAATTCCTTTACTACCTCCGCAGTGTCTCTTGCCCAAGATGATGATGTGTCTATCTGATTTTTACCAGTACTGTCAATCAGATTGTCCTTCTTGGGCTCTTCATCAACCTTTGCAATTTCTTCTTCATTTTCATTTCTCTCCTTGGCCTATTCTACTTCTCGGTCCTCTCCTTCTTCTACTTCATGCTCTTTATTCTTCAATGAATCATCTTTAATTTGATCATCTTCTTCAACATTCATCTCTGTATCTTGTTTGCAGGATTGATCCAGAGGAGTTTGAATACCTCCTATATCATCAATTTCATTTGTTATCTTTACATCTTCCTTGTTTATTGCTTCCTCTTCTAGAATAGAGGAGTCATCTAACTCAGTTTGTTGTTCATTGATCTTCAATTCTTCAACATCTAGAATTGAGGAGTCATTCCCATCATCAATCTCTTTTTCAACAATAGGAAGATTATGTCTTTTCAGTACATTCAAAAGAATCTCCTGAGTATCTTTAACTATCTCATCTATTTCACCAAGCATGAGTTTATTCATTCTCTTCTTACTCCTGAAGTCATCCTTCACTTCTTTGAATATCATGTTCATCTGATCTGGAGTAATCTGAGGGCACAAATTTATCAACACATGCTCCCTAATCTCCATGTCTTTACCTTTTGCATTATCTTTTCTTAACTCCAGAATATCTGCAAGACTTTTTGGAATTTTAGAAGTTATTTCAATCAAAGCCTTATTATAGATGTTTAGTCATTGGCCTTAAGTTACCATCCACAATGACTGATTTGATGATGCCATCCACATAGAGAGTAGGATTTTCAACATATGTTTTAGTCTTTTGCCTCTTGCTTTCTCTTTTGCTTTCAGAGGGCTTCTCCTTAGACACCTTGGCTGCTTTTGTACCTGATGCCTTTAACTCTTTGACTTCAACATTAGAGTCAGTTTCTTTTTCATCATTCTTCATGCTTTTATATGTCTGGGAGGCCTTAGTTTTCACCCTTTTCTCTTCTTTTCCAGATGATTTATCTTCTGGTTTCTCAGGGTTGGCAGGTTTTGGGGGAACATGGGCAACAACAGAGCTTCTAGTTTTTCTAGGTTGGTTGGAGGAGACTTCTAGAGCACTTCCTTGTTTTTTATCCTACTTCTCCTTCTCAACTTTTTCTATCCTTTCTCTGCTCTGCCTCACAACTTCCTTAGTTATGCCAATACTTTGAGCATACATCTCTACTTGCTTCTAAGCTTTCCTTTTGATTTCTAGTTTTCTGAGCTCAACATGCAATTTCAAACTTAGCTCCTTATATGTTCCAAATCTTTCAACTGTGGTATCCTTTGACTTGCTCAAAAGATGTTGAGCATACATATCTAATACTTGCTCATCAACTAATTAACCCGTAGGTATAATCCATACCATTCTTGGTTCAAGAGCTTCCATTAGGCACTGATATGTTTCTACCATAAAACATACTGTATCCTTGTATTTTTCAACTATAGAAGAAGAAATTATCTCCCTTGAATGCATCATGCTTTGAAAATTATTGAAAAATGCCTAGAGAGCTATCCTTTGAGCATTGGCATCTCCAATACCGTTCAAGTGCTCTCTTATCTAAATAGCAACAGGTTTGTCACTGGTCCAACACATGCTCTTCTTGCTAGTTAACTCGTTCATGAAATAGAAGAACATACACCAGACCAATGTACCATACTTGAAGGTGTTCTTCTCATCCTTCTTTACCTTATTCAGATTTTCCATCAACTAGTTCTACAACAACTCGCACAAGTCATAGTCGACATTTTCTCTTAACATCTGATAAGCTATATAGATAGCTGTACTGAATACATAATTTTCCCTGCTGGAATGATAAATCTTGTATCCAATCACTATTGAAGCAAACTTAATATTCAGATCAATAATATCATTGATAATCATTGCCCTTTTGTCAAATCTTGAACTGGTAGCATCAGTCACAATTTGATTCTTTATAGCTTTCAACATTGGCAGTCCACCGGATGAGTTTAACCCTGTCATGGACTTGATGGCATCCTTGGTGATTTTGAAAGGTTTCATTATCCACATAAACTCATCATGCATACGGCTTAGGACATACCGGACCCATTCATCTTCAATGAAGCATGGAAACCCTATAACTTGAATGAAATGTTTATCGTGCAATGCCTTATACTCAGGTTTAAGACCGTGAATTTCATCCGTTAGATGATTCTTAAACAAATCTACAAGCTTTGAGTCTCCAAATTCATCTATGTTGGCATGAATGTAGGCCCTAATATCCTCGACATGTAATACACCATACAAAACACTTGAAAATGCACCTAACAGGTCAACTTCTACTAATTTGTGTGGATGCTTCTTAAATTTGGGTTGAGGCCTTTCAGTAATATCAACAACCAATGGTGTAGCCATTGCAAAAGATCACAAGTTTAAAATTTCACAGAAAATACCTTTTTCTTCACGAAGTTAGGGTTAGTAGATGAATTTGCTGGTTGCACCTCAAATCCTTGAAATCTTAGCTCAGGTACTCTTTTTCTTGCTTTCTTCGAATGTAAAGTGATCCAAATACTTCAATGAATGATCTTTTATCCTACGCAAAACCTAATTCTTCATTGTAATAAATGCTCTACCCTAACACATCCGGTTACATTGTTGTGTATATAGTCGATCTTCAATTGCTCCACAATTAGTCACATTAGCTGCTTTTCTTCCAGAATTAGCTTTAATAGATTTGCAATAGCCTTCTTTAACTTCATTCATTGTGCCAGATTTAGGCACTCACTTACTGGCTAGGGGAAGTAGATTTTCAAAGCAACTCCCCCTGAGCTAGAGCTCCTAATTCAATTCCTAAAGGAATTATCAGCACCGAATTCTAGTGCGGATACATTATCAACATTCATTTCACCTTTCTTTACCCATGTTTTGCTCATTTCATTCTGGACCTTATTCATATCAAATTTACCCTTTCCTTTGTCTTGTCTTTGCATGTTTTGGTTTCTGTTTACCAGACCTTTTCTATTATTCCTGCTTCTGTAAAATCTTGCAATATGGCCAGATCTATTACAATTAAAGCACACAACATTTTGCTTATTTACTTGATTCCCTCTTGATCTACACTGATTGGCCATGTGTCCAAATCCATTGCATGTAAAACAGTAGCCATTAAAGGAATTGCCATTTCCTCTATTGTTAGAGTTATTCATTATCATACTTCTACATTCATTGGATCTATGACCATACCTGTTACAATGGAAGCATTGACCAGAGAACGATGAACTACTTTGATTCACTCTACTTTTGCATTGAGTAGCTCTATGACCAAATTTATTGCACTTGAAATAATTTCCATTGAAGGATGGATACCTTTGAGCATTGGGTTGTCTTACCAGAGGTCTTCTAGGATTCCCTCTTTGATTTCTTGCATTAGGATTTGTTTGACCGGATCCAGAGCTTTCACCTTACTCAAATCCCAGACCATGCTTATCATCTGCCTTCTTTTGACTGTCACGCAACACCTCAAGTTTAGCTGAGCTTATCTTGAATTTCTCTTTATATTCATTTACAACTTATAGGTCATGTTTGAGAATGACAATTTGCCTTTCAAGTTCTTTTTCATTGTCTCTGCTTTCATGTAGATCAGACTCTAGATGGCCAACAATTCCGTCCAATTTATAGTATTCTTTTGTTCTTTCTTTCAGAGTTTGTTTCAGGTCTTCTTTAGTCTTCTTTCTTTCTTCAATTTCTTTGGTTAACCTCATCACCCTAGATTCCATTTCATGTTTTAGAACAGAAACTTCTTTTGCCATCTTTTCACATTCCTTTGTCTTCTTCTTTAGGGCCTCATCCATGTCATTGTCTACATTCTGATTTCCTAGATGAAGAAGTAGCTCCTTTCTCTTTTCATTAGATTTGTTTAATTTCTCTTTTAAGGTCTCAATGAAGTCTTCAACATCTTTAAGGTTTTCTTGCAGTTCTTTGACGTCTGCTCTGGATTGATCAAAATCTTCTAAAGCAAGTTTAAGTTGTTCCTGAAGATTGTATGAATCCATTTTAATACCTTCCCAGAACTTCCTTAAGCTGTTAAGCTTCTTTCAAGGAACTTAGCTCTGATACCAATTGTTGGAATTAGGGCAGACAACTGAGAGGGGGGGTGAATCAATTGTTTCAAAACTTTAACACTTGTTGTAGTTAATTCTTCTCTACCACTTATTTACAGATCATTATTATAACCATGAAAGTATGAATCAATAACACATGAGAAGAAACACAAATAACACACTTGACACCAAGATTTGTAATGTGGAAACCTGATTAAGGGAAAACCACAGTGGAGGTTAGTCCACAAAAATTAATACCCTATTAAAAGTATTACAAATGGGGAAGGGACATGCCTTCAATCTCACTACCTAGAGCTCACTGCTCAAAGAGGCTCACTTCCTACAAAAATGATTACAAGAAGATTATAGAATGTTTGAACTGATGAATAGCATCTACTAATGCAGAAATTTAGTTTCGGTTAATCGCAGAATACTGATCTTACACACTTCATCCTTGCTCTGCCCTGTTTACTATTCTGCCATGATCCGGTCCTTAGATCTCTTCTCCTTCGCACTTCTTTCTGCCTTTTTCACACTTACTCAATCATCTCATCACAATCGTACACCAAAGCACTTGAATCCATCGGCTATATATATCTGCATCAAGAAATTCAATCAACTGTAGTCAGCTTCAAGAAAACTTAGAATATTATTAAGAACTCTATTCTGTCAGCTGAATCTGTGCACAAATATCAACATGGACTAAGTACTTGTGTTCCCAGATCATCAATCAAGTCAGCCAATACCACTGATTATCACTAATTGCTTATCCAACAACTTTTCTGCATTTGGACCAAGATCAAATACTAGGTCACCCTATTCTTCTTCTGACAGAGCTGACTAACTGGAACCTGATACTCAGATCCTTATAACTTTTGACTCCATCATCAGAGGCTAAATCTCTGGAATTAGATAGTCTTGACAATCCATATCACTTCCTCAGATCCATAGTATATTGTGAATTACCACTAGAGAGATCCAGACTAAGATACCAGACCCTGTCACATGCTCTGTTTCTGATATCTAGACTTAGACAAATCCTCACTCTGACATCTGGTATGAGCAAATCATGTAATGCGGATGTGTATGATAGACTTAGTTGCCATCAATGACAACACTTGTCATGTGTAGCAATGTCTCTTGCCAACACAGACATTATTTGGAACCCTAGTCTCTATTCTTATAGATATAGGGACAACTGAGAATTTTTAAACCCTATAATACTTAATAAGATCCCTAGAAAAGTTGGTTTCATGGAAAATTCTTAGACAATAGAGTATGCAAATCAGTCAAGAGGTTGGGTAGAGCAATGTCTATTTGAAGCCAAATTAAATATATCCACCTTTTCCACAAAGCTCAACCTATATGTAGCACCTCTAGGGTCTTATGATGTCATCTTAGAGATGAATTGGTTATGGAAACATAGATCAAAAGGTTGATTGTTTCTCTAAGACAGTAGAATGTCTGGATGACATTAGAAATGTCATCCTAATTCAAGGGATCTAGCATGAAATGATAATCATGCAAATTTTTGCTATGCAATTGAAGCGAGCGAGGAGGAAGGGCTTCTAGATATTTGTAGTTAAGATGGAGGAGTTAAATGGGGATGGAGAGGTGGGGGAAAAGTTTAAGGAATCCTCAGTAGAAACATACCCTTTTCTCCATGACTTTTGAGATGTGTTTCCTAAAGACCTTCTAGGTCTGCCCCCAAAGAGGGCTTTTGATTTTTCTATTGACATTATTCCTAGTTCTGAATCGATGTCGAAAGCACCTTATCGGATGACTACCATAGAATTGATGGAGTTGAAATCTCAGCTACAGGAGCTTTTGGTTAAAGGGTTGATTAGACCCAATGTTTCTCCATGGTGATCCCTAGTAATTTTTGTTAAGAAGAAAGATGTCACCCTATGCCTGTGTATAGATTATCATATGGTCAACAAAGTAATGATAAAGAATAAGTACCCTTTGCCTCGTATAGATGATCTTTTTTATCAAATCTGGGGAGCAACTATGTTTTCTAAGATAGACTTGCGATCAGGTTATCATCAGTTGAGACTGAAGGATGAAGACAAATAAAACTGCCTTTAGAACAAGGTATGGGCATTATGAGTTTACAGTCTTACCCTTTGGGTTGACCAATGCCCTAGCAACTTTCATGAATTTAATGAATAATGTCTTTAGAGATTGTTTAAACAAATTTGTTTTGGTGTTTTTAGAAGATATTCTTATCTATTCCTATAATGAGGAAGAACATTTACAACACTTACGGATAGTTCTACAATGGCTTAGAGAGCACAAACTTAATGGGGATCTATCCAAATGCACTTTCTTCTAGAAAGAAGTGCAGTATTTGGGTCATATCATTTCTACTAAGGAAATTACAGTAGACCCCTCAAAGATAAAGGCTATTCTTGAATGGCCTGCACCTAAAAATGTGCATGAAGCGTGTAGCTTCATGGGATTGGCAGGATATTATAGGAAGTTCTTATTGAACTTTTCCAAAATTTCTCATCCCATCACTTCCTTGCAAAGGAAGGGAAAAATATTTGAATGGATAGACAAGTGTGAAGAGACCTTCAATATCCTCAAGGAGAAATTGACTTTGGCACCAATTCTTTGAGTGCCAGACCCAGAGGGTCATTTTGTGGTTGTGACCAACACCTCAGGAGAAGGGTTGGGTGGAGTGTTAATGCAAGAAGGCCAAGTTGTGGCCTATGAATCAAAGAAGTTACGATCCTATGAGCATAATTATGCTCCCCATGATCTAGAATTAGCAGCAATTGTACATGCTCTACATGTATGGAGGCATTACTTGTTGGGCAAATGATTTGAATTAAAATCTGACAATCAAGGTTTGAAATACATCTTCATGTGTAATTGAACCTTAATACCCAACAAAGAAGATGGTTAGAACTTATCTCTGACTCTGATTTTGAAATTAGTTATATAAAGGGGAAAGAAAATCAAGTGGTTGATGCCTTAAGCCAGATAAGGCATATTGCAGCAATAGTGTTAGTACATTCTAATTTTCAAGCTCAAGTACTAAAGAATTTAGCTAGATATGAATATTATGAGTAGATTCTAAAATATCTATTAAAAATCCTCAAGATGTGAGGTATGAATGGTTTTATTTTGAACTTGATGGGTTGTTAAGGTATAATGACCAAATATATGTTCCAAATCAGAGAGATTTGAGAAATACTGTGGAAAGAAGTGTATTCTGTGCCATATTCAGGTCACCCTGGAGTGACAAAACTGTTGGCTAATGTAAATCTATTGTATTTTTGGAAGAGAATGGAGAATGATGCCACAAGATTTGTGACAGGATGCCTAGAATGTTAGTGAGTTAAGGCTGAACATCAATATCCGGCAGGACTTTTGTATCCTCATGACCCCTGAATGGAAATGCCATGTAATCAGTATGGATTTTGTCTAGGGACTGCCCATGTTGCATTATAAACATGATGCTATTCTTGTTGTGGTAGATAAACTTTCTAAAGTAGCCCATTTCATACTAGGAAACCTTATAGATGGAGCACCCATAATAGCCAATAAATTCATGCAAGAAGTTTTCAGATTGCATGGAGTGCTTGAAAATATAATCTCTGATAGAGATGTGCAGATGACCTCAAAGTTTTGGTAGACCTTGTTCTCAGCACTGGGAACACAATTGAATATAAGCTCAGCTTATCATCTAGAGACACATGGTCAAACTAAGAGAGTTAATCAAATACTAGAAGATTTTTTGCAGATGTATTGCATGGATCAACAATATAAGTGTGAAGAGTACCTTCCACTAGTTGAATTTGCATATAATAATTCTTATCATTTTATAATTAAAATGGCCCCATTTGAAGCATTATATGGCAGAAAGTGTAGAACTCCTATAAGATGGGACAAGATAGAAGATAGGATTTTCCTTGGATCCCAAGAAATGCTATTAGAAATGGAAGAGAAAGTAAAGGTGATTAAGAAAAGATTGGCAGAAGAAAATGATAGGTAGAAAAGCTATGTTGATGCCAAGCATACACCCCAACAATTTTTAGTAGGAGATAAATTTTTTTTGTGAGTCAAACCGCATAAGAGCCCTATCAATTTGTAAAATTTTCCAAACTAGCACCTAGATTTGTAGGACCCTTTGAAGTCCTAGAAGTGATTAATCTGGTTGCTTACAAGATAACTCTACCACCAGCTCTTGCTAAAATGCATGATGTTTTCCATGTGTCATAATTGAAGAAATATATACCAGGATCTAATCATATTATACTTGATTGGAATGCTCTTTAGTATAGGACCTAGGAGTGGTAATGATTGAGCCACTCAAAGTGCTCAAGGTACACAAGCTTCACTTACGTAACATAGAGGTTATGCAATGCAAGGTTCAGTGGGACCAATATTCAGAGGAAAATGCTACTTGGGAGGATTATAATGACTTTTGCCAAAAGTTTCCACATCTTTTTATGCAAGCATAATGTAAAAGAACATTTGTTTTAATTTTGTTTTGATATGGACACAATCATTGGGGATGATGGTTTCTAAGGGGGAATATGTCACACCTCGACCTAAAAAGAAAACATATTTATCATCTTCTTTCAAGTAGACAGATAGCTAATTGGTGAAATTAATGATGACTAAAGTAATGTTGTGCTAGATTAGAAAATGCATATGTTTTATATTATTTTATGTATAATGGATATTGTATGTGGAAATATTGTTATGCACATGGTTTAATGATGTAATGGACTAACTACTCTTGTGCAACTGAGGTGGATGCAGGGACAATGTTTTCCCCTCCCACAAGAGGAGGGAGAGCATCACTAGGGAGAGGGTGGTAGATCGCAAGAAAACAATGATCAATGTGCTATCTAAGAACCACATACACACACAGACACACTTAGTACTTTCTATGTGTCAATATGCCCTTTGTATTTTTATATTATTCTTCTTTAATTGAATTGTTGTCAACTTGGTCATGAGTCTAGTTGTGTAAGTCAACTTGATGGAGAAACATCGTTGATATCTTTCCATCGAATGCATGTTTAAACATTTAAAATGCATTATTGATGTAAGTGTTCAAAAGAACCATGGTTAAACTCTAGTTTGATTTTTAAATCATAGCCAAAATACATTTGACATACTATAATATTATATGGTTTATTGATAGCTATGGATAAATGTTCCTAAGTGGTTTGAGAGTAAATATTTTTGAGTGGAGTCTTTTTCCCATCGTGTCCCCTCCTAGATTCTAGGAGGAGTGGAGAGGATCTACATCTCCATTATGCCAAACTTAAGGCATGAAATGAGGAAGAGGCCATGGGTAGTTCTATAACTAAAAACACTTCATTCTTTAAGCAAGAACATGTAGAGAATGGTGTACGACAAGCAAGGAATAACAAGTAGTTCTTGCAAAGAAAAACAAACTTAAAGTTAGCATGTAAGACTTGGAGGTAGCAGAGTAACATCTACTAGAGGGACAGTGTTAGAACCCTTGAATAAAACACATAAGAATCAAGGTATGAGCATATAGTCATTTCTTTTTGTAGAGAGAGTGAATGAACATATCCTAGTCTCAAGAGAACTTGTATCATGCAAACACTGAAACTTGTATCTAGAGTAAACCAAAACACATTACCAACCATACTCTAAACCAAGGATCAATGTCTCCAATAACATAAAGATAACCATCACCTAACAATAGAACTCAAGATGTCAAAGCACTCTCACTGCATATAAGAATCATAATCCAACAGTTTGTCCATGACACCTAGTCGTTGTAGAAGATCATCCATCAATAGGTGATGAATCCACATCACTACCAAATATCCCACTAAACCATGACATGAGCTACACATGGCATCATGATAACCATCTCCTAATTGAAGATCACCATGGTCCACACACACAATTGCAATACCAATAAATCCAAGGTAGAACCAAGATCTCCAAGCCAAGAAGATAAACCATCATAGTTAAAATATCACACAAAACCATGTAACCAAGCTATCCATGACATCATGATAAACATGCTACAAGTCCCAATAAATGACTATCCAAGCACTCTAATAATCCACACTCTCATCCCAATGCAACATACCAATACACAAATGACCACAGACAAGGCCAGCTAACAAAGTCTACATCAACATTGAATCAATCTCATGGATATAGATAGTCCACATCCAAGTCATCCTACTGCAACCAATGAGTAGCTAATCCACAAAATTGTATAACTCATAGATCCCAAACCAATGCAATATGCAAACTCATCATCACATCAGTAAACTATAAATCAACATATCAAAGAAGATAACCTATAGACCTCAAGACTCAAACACCAAATTAACCTTAGATTTGATTTGCCAACATGCCCACAAACAAGTAACCATAATCAAGGAACCAATCAAGCATCTAGGAGATAAGAACAAACTCCTAAAGTTAAACCACACCACCACCTATAAACATGAATTAATCATCATAACCCATACCTATCAACTACATACATGATCATGTTGTGCCAATGCTTAAATGTACCTACATATCCATGACACCATAATCATCATCATCATTATACCTATACTCAACTCCCACTGAGTCAAGACTCTTAGTCTTATATGTGTAGCAATCATGTCCTCAAACTAGAAGAAAACTTGTGTACATGTCTCCATCAAAGTCTAAACTCTGAAAACACCTATAAACCTATATCAAGAAGTACCAAATCTAAAAGCATGTTGTACCATCTCATCAGTCTCATAAAAACATGTACTCCCACAAGCTTGTGCCCAAAAATTCATCCGAATGTTCACACAATCACACCTAGAGTTTCAAGCACCCACAAGTGCTCAAAAAAATAAAAACTCTCTCTACACACCAAACTAAAATCTACCCAATCCACTATGTAGTACACTACAAATTCTCTCCAACACCTATTCAAAATCTAAAATTTGATTTTGTATGCAAAAATTATGACCATTTAACTATCCCAAAGTAATTCCTAGCTTCAGAAACCAAATTATGATAAAAACAAAATAATATGATGACTAAACCTATACCACTATGTTGTTCTTGGAAATACCTTTCTGACACCTATAATAAGTTGAAAATCTGATATCGTGGGTGAAAGTTATGCCCCCTAGAAGAAAAGGCACTCTGAGGGTTAGAAGAGGCCCTTAGCAGGACTTGTCCGTACAACTACATGAAATGCTAACATCAACATTTATATGGACTATATGATTCTAGAATCATCATGTAGGTGGGCAATTCCTAGGTGGTGTGTTTGTGGAGGTGGTGTGCGGGCTGGTGGTAGACTCCAATAGGCATTAAAATCGAATTTAATTTTTCAATTTTTTCAAACCTTGTTTTCCCAAACCCGAACATGAATATTCAATCTATTTAAATGTTTTTGATGTCCTATAGAGGGTTTCAATTCCCATAGAGGGACAAAGGCTTAAATATAAAATGTCATACTAGATTGTTGGTGGTATGCCAGTCATGTTGTCCACAGCTTGTTTCGGCATACAAGGGTCTGCATACCCTTGTACGATCCACTAATTTTTATTTTTATTTTAATTATTTCTATAGTTTAAAACATAATTTTAAAAATCAATTTTGCAATAATAATTTTTTGTAACTATAGAAAATTTCCAATGCAGGGTTTAATTTTTTAACTTGTAGAATTTGTACAATTAAACAAGGGGAGGGGGTAAATTTTTCACTTCCAGGCCCTGGTGACCCAAATAGGTCAAATTTTATGTCAATATTCATGTCTTGGGCCTCTTGGATCCAATGGTGAGGTTAGTTTTGTCCCATGAGGTCATTTCTACAACCTCCTCTATAAAACCCTCGTATGAAGTACATCTAAGAAACCCTTTTTTCTAAACATTTGTCAAACCCTAGATCTATAATAAACACCACAAATCTACAAACCTCAAATCTACAAAACCATGACTTGCACAAAACCCTAATACCTTGAATGTCTAAAACCTTTCCTGCATTGCTATGAATTCAACTTTGCACCAGATCTACTTGAACAAGGGTTAGACAAAACCAAGGAGCTCACACCTCCCTCAACCATAGATATAGCTTTGATACCACTTGTTATGAAATTATCATGTTGATTAAATCATTTCCTCATAACCTTATGAGAGATAATAATACATACAAACTTACAAAATAGCCATAATGCAAAGATCAAAATACAAGCCACAAGATAACATGAGATCTACCCTAGGAAAACCCTCAAGAGGAAAAACCCAACCTCCAAAAGCATCCATAATCAATATATTATTCATTAATAAAATATTACAATGCACTTACTAAGTTTCATGAATACTTCTAAAACATCAAGCTCCTCCTATGCATCCTCCATGTGTCCAAGCATGTAACCACACATCCCATGCCATGCTTCACATATGCACTCACAAGAGAAACTCAATATAATGACAACCCACTTAACTAGCCAAACCAAACTACTAACCATGTGTTTGTTTTATAGACTCAAGCTCACACAAATACAACTTTGTGGTATTGGGAAAACCATGTGTCTCAAATCCATGAGAGCACAAAACCATTGATCCCATCATTTAATTCTTGATACTAAGTTTTTATTTTATGGTACTAAGTTTTCCAAATATTAATTAATTATTCTATGTCTCCCACACATAAAATAGCTAACCCAATGTTACATACAAATTTACAAGTGGACCTAAATAAATATTTATTGTGGCTAAACACATCTCCTTAATGCACCACAAATAAATATTTATTTTACATAATTAAAATATTTCTTTCTTGTGTAAGGTGTACAACACGCCCTTTTCCTAACACTAATTGTTATTGACATACTCAAAATGTACATCAGCTAGTGTGTTTAGGCTAGGAGTTTTGCGCATAAACATCACTTCCATTAAATCTATGATATGCAAGTATATTAGGATTGCAATAATTTCATTGGGTTTAAAAGGATTTGAAAACAAAGTATACATCTTTTGGAATCTATTGGTGTTCAAACATGCAGCTCCACAAATCCTAAAGACTTGCACCAAAACCTAAGGCCAAGGACATGTCATCAAAGGTAATGAGAATGAATTATGCTCAGACAGTGGCATGAATGGACCAATTGTTTTGAATGGATAAATTCACCTTCAAATTTAGGATCTACAAGGCCAATTGGGGTATTCATTGAGGTCTCAATAATAGGACAATTAAAGATAAATAACAATTCAAACACTAGTCCTTAAGCAACCATACCCAATATGATATGGACCCAACATTTATCACTAAGTTTATGTTAAAATTAGCTAAATATAGACCTACAAGACCTTTAAAAAAAGATGACAAATCCACTCTTGCCCTACACCAATGGATGACAAATACATTGTTTTTTGATAGATGAATCCAATTAACATTGCATACACAATGATGAGAGGGAGAAATACACCAGCATGATCCTCTCATGATACTTCAATTTAGGATTGCATAGAAAATGACAAGGTTTGTAATACTAAATCATGCAGGCATGGTGGAACCTAACCTACTCCTATAGCTAACAAGAGAGATTATATTTAAAACATGTTTGGCCTCTCACCAATTAGACCTTTCCTACTCCATTGGGAAACAATGTCATAGATTGCAAAGAAAAATGCAAAACACTATCAATACATAAATGGAACCAGATGCGCATCATATAGTGCATATATCACACTTCATGCAATATACATACTTCATAATCTAGAACATAACTGCAATAACCCACATGAAGTAGAAGGAAAGAACATCATAAAATATTTTTGATGAATTAAAATGCTCACAAATTTTACTAACCTCTATTATATTCATACCAATAAGTGTGGCAAGAGAGGATGAACAACTAGGTTCGAGCACCCTCTTGAATAATTACAAACTACCATGGAGACATACCATTACATACATTGTGTCATTGGTAACCCTTCCAATGGATTACAAGATGTACTTTCATCCCTTATAGACTAGACTTGCATTGCTTGATGTCATAGAACACTGCTTGAAGAATTTGCAGTCCTAAAATTGGCTCAATGACCAACCATTATTACATCTTTTTTACATGTATGTATAGCATTATGTTTCAATCTTTCTTCTTAGATGTAGATCTAGAGTGGGAAATAAATTTTCAAGTAACACATACTCATTGCATCATCTTCATGTGTGTTTGTAGTTGGAGCCATGCCAAAACAAACTAGCAACCCATGCCTTTGTGTAGAAATTGAATCAATGTGGGGTCCATAGGTGTTATGAGGAATATGGAGGTCATCCCCCATCTTATCATGCCCATAGGAGGTTATTAATGGTATTTCAAGATCATGTAGGGGAGTCATTGGAATAGTTTAAACTTTTTGGAGAAAATGTAGAAATTCGGCCTAAGAAGATGTGAAGTGAAGGGAAGAGAAAGTTGGAATTGAACACAAAAATGGAGATTGGAACTAGATGTGGAAAGAATTGTGAGGGAAATGATGGAAGGAATGGAAGTGGATGCAGAAAAGGGAGATAGGACTGGATATGGAAATTTGGAAGAGATGTGAATGACATCCGAAAGTCTATCGGGCTCCCGCAAAGGAAGAAATGAATGATTTTATCATAGGGAGGAAGATGGGACATGAATGCGGAACTGGATAAGGGAACTAGATGGGAATTGAGGGGAATGACATCCTACAAGTAGGGTAAGTTCCATACAAAAGAAGAGAATGAAGGAAATGATTAACTAGACAAATGCAAAAATTCATCAAGGAACCAGAGGTGCAAAGTGGATGTGAAAAAATGTGCAGAATAGGATGCAAGAACAAGATATAGGATAAGAGGAAAACATGTCCTATTTGGAAGGAAAATTATGATAAACAAAAAGGAAATGAATTGAAGAATGTAGAAAAGGAAAGGGATTTGGAAGTGATGCAGAAAAAATAGAACAAGATAGGATGTTAGAGCCTAAAATATGAAATCTAATCCACAAGGGAATTCTTGTAAAACATATGCAAAGGTGAAAGGAAGAAAAGTGGGAACAATACATGGAACAAGATTTGTGGGAAAGGAAAAGGGAACTAGATCTTAATATTGAGACTTGAAATTTGAAATATGGTAGCCCAACAAGTACCCACAAATGGAAGAAATAAGTAGAAATGAAAAGGTGAAGGGAATAGGAATTTTGTGGAATTTTTACACTGAACAGAAGGTGGATACTAGATGGGATGAAAAGAGGAAATGATATCCGATAAGAGGTTAAGATTCTATAAAAGGAAAAAGTGAAAGAAACAAACGAAGTGAAGGAAGTGATGGAGTTCAAAATGAACTTTTATGCCAGAAAAGGGGCCAAGATGGAATGGGATGTGGAAAGTGGAAGACATCCAATAGGAGACATCTAGTAGCACATATAATATTTATAAAAACTAGAGAACACAATAAAATGACTTATAACTCCCAACCCTTAGAGATTTTTTTATTTTTTGGATACTCCAACATATAATAAGAGCATAGGGGAGGAAATACACAGCTTCAACACAAAAACATTGACCAAGGTATAACCCATTTAAGATCTCTCAGATCAGTGATTAGTAATGTGAAAATATCTCCAAGACAATAATGAGGCACAATACTTAGGATTTTTATAGATTTTTGGGCAAGTGTTAATGTTGGCTCTACTTGGGGATGTGTGCCTATTGTAGGCATAACAAGAATCTAGCTATCTCCAAGAGCAAACCAAAAAAGTAAGAGGGATGAGGAGGGAAGGGAGACCACACAAACTAATATGTACAAGGAAAAAACACAAGTAAGAATATACAAGACAACAACTTACAACTAATGACATGGAAGCACAAATATGAGAAGTATGGTTGTAAACACAAAACCTACAAATGCTTGTAGTGCAAGCCCTACAAAGAAGATCCATGGCACAAGGCCATGGAAAAACTACTACATATCACTTTCCTTTGTCAATGACAAGAATTGAAGAAATAATTGAGCATCCTTAAGATAAAAGTGCATTCACCACCCAACAACATCAAAAGGGGCATCTCGCATGCATGCACATGAAAACTACTAAGTTTAATAGGATTATGTTAAAACTAAAAATGAAGCTCCTCCTCTTTCTAACCAAGGATAGCAACCCAATCTAATTTTGTGGGGAAGAAAAGACTAACACTGCCCATGCCAATTGCATCTATTTGGTTGCTAACATTTGGAAGTTGAGACAAAAACTAAAAGTCTTAAACTCACACACTCTAGAAAAATATACTTGACCCATACTTTGATCAACATAAGGAGAAAGATCTTCCTACACCACAAACTAGAAGGTGGAAAAGTTCGGTATGTCATCAAGTTGAGCTACAACACAATGGTCTTCAACTTTTCATGGGTGTTGTTTCGCAAAATCATCATCTATATGCTGGACCCATATAAATGATTTAAATTCAGCCACATCACCATTATTCACAATAGTAGAAGCTATATCTTCATCACAAAGGAAAGATTTATAATCACTAGTGTTCATATCAGGCTCCTAAATAACACATGATCAACATACATAATTGTCATACATGATGATGCCTTGCTCTATGCTTGGATTAGATACTTGATCCATATCTTCATTATAATCATTAGCATAAGAATCATATTGGGGCACCTTGAGTGATGGATTGAATCCATTTTATTTGCCTCTCTATTTAAAACATGCTCTAGTAATCTATTGTATCAAATTGACTATCGCAATCAAACACAGAACTATTTTCTTCTTTATCATTCTCCTACATGCATCAAGGTGTGTTGCAGAACAAGAAACTTCATCTACAACATGTATAATCGGGTCAACATCAAAGCACACATCATGGTTTCCATACTTGTTGATATTAGGAATTGTTGAATCATCTAACTGATACCAGTCAATATACAAGTCATCAACAAAATATGGAGAATACTAAGAATCATCACTTAAATAATTGGGCACTTCAACCTCCATATGACTACTTGTAGCATCATTGTCATCTTCATAGACTGACCCTATAAGTATGAAAAAGATGCACAGATCTACATGGCGGCCTGAGGATGAGTTATAGTCCTAATCACATACATGTAAAAATGAAATATATATATCTCAATAGTATTACTCTTCGTGACACATCTTTATTTGTTTTTCAGTTTGTTTGTGCCTCCTTAAAACCTCCAATCTAACCTTCCAAGGTCATGCACACTGTCTTACTAGTTACCTAACCCATCTTTGAAAAAACCACTATTTTGCTTGCCATCCCTAACGACATGACTAATCCACTACACAAGAGGGGAAATTCATGTTTCCTAGGGATATTTGCATCATTCCATCCCTTTAGAATCATCTATTTAACCTCCCCATTCCATCCTCAGCTTTAATTTTCATGTCGCATCTTTCCTTTCTGGGTCACCCCTATCACTGTAGGATCTCCCTGGGCAACCTTGCAACTAAAATAGGATCTCTAGGGGTAACTTTCCCTAGTGAAAGGGGTGAACTACCCTGCAGAGACCCTATGGCTAGTTTTGTGATTCCAAAACCATTCTTATACCTCCTAGATCATTCTCCACCGCAAAAACCACTTGTACAAAACCTCCTCTGTGGCTCACCCCTATGACTTCAAGATCTCCCTAGGTGACCTAGAAACTTAAGAAAGATCTCTAGGGGTGACTTGCCCTAGTGAAAGGGGTGACCCTATCATCTTTTAACATGTGTGTTTTCTTCAAGTTCTAGCCCAAATTTGCTCCAAATCGAGTCATGAATGCATGGGACTTCTTCTCTAACTGATTTCCAACTCCCTTTAACTGATTCAACATGTTGGAATTGTTAGGGTTAGGGCAGATCAAAGCAATAAACACTAATAATTATATGCAGATTAAATAACCCAAATATAACAATGAGGAATAACACAAAAGAGATCAACATAGAAATTTAATGTGGTTCACCCAATATGGGCTACATCCATAGAAACTCAGCCATCCAATGATTTTATTATCCAGTGCAAAATAGATTACAATCTCACGAATACTTTGTTGTACCATACATCCTAGCTACTTATAACAAGCTTTTCGGAAGCTTCTAGAATTTAGGTTTTGTAATGTCATTTTTCTTTTGTTAGTTAACAAAAATTAACAACCGACTTCGATCATGCAAAAAGAGGGAAAACAATTTTCTCGGGGGCTGCCGCCCCCAAACCCTTGTTCGGGGCCCAACCTGGCCTTGAACCCCAACGAGGATACATAACTTGTGTACAGTACTTGCATGGTCAGTCACCACATAAAGACAATCTCCCACTTGGAGACTGATCAGGCTCCACACCAAACAGGAATACAATAGACCATTGAGAGGGGGGGTGAATTAGTGGTATAAAGAACAAGTTTTATCAATACTTTGAAATCATGTAAGATCTACTATGTCAGAATACCAAAGAACTTAGGAAACAAAAGAATCACAACAATCACACCATAAAACAAGGATGTATGTGGAAAACCCTAAAAAGGGAAAAACCACTGTGTGAAGAATTGATTGGGTTTATTTAACCATTTCAACCTCACAAAAGAACTTTATTCCAATGTCTCACTGACAAAGAATCTCACTGATTACACTGTTATGAGGAACACAAATTCCATTCTTAAGTAGGAGCACCAACTCCAAGCAAATTAGGAGCACCAACTCCAAACAAAAGAAAAGATAAATGGATAGAGTACTACATTGTTTACAAAGGAATCAAAATACATATATGACTCCTACAACAAAACTTTTTTCACTCATCACAGATGCCAAGATAATACTCTTCATCCTAAGTGTAGACATCAAATAGCCCTTCCCTCTTTTACCATCATAAAGAATGAATGATTCTGCAAGTATTTCATCATCAACTCAACAGCAATATGTTCTCTAATTTATCATGTCACTTCCCTTCCAAAAAAAATTAAGGACTCCAATCCCTTACTATTTTTGAAAAACCTAAAAACATCTCACACAAAAATAGTTAACAAAACTGTGAAAACTACTGTCAATTAGGTAACACGGGTAACTGTCCGTCAAACTACATGCTTCGGGAGATAGTCGTTAAAGAATTGAATGAGCACTATCGATGAAGTGCTTCGTGCCATCGAAAGATTAAATAAACACCATTGATGAAGGTTTTGGCACCCATTTATAAACATTATCTTGGTCCTACCAGTCACCGCTAAATCGCAGGGCTAGTCACTCCACAAAGAAGGGTGACTTAAGTTGTCACTTAAGTCATAGGTGACCGATGACAACAAGTCACCGATGAAATAAAAAAGCACTACCCGTCTGTTAATGTGAACACTTATCCTTTGAATGACTTAGTTCATTTTAGGGTTTAGGTCTTCAAACATTGGCAAACCCTAATCTTCCATCAAGAATCATTGTCTTGAGATATGATCCTTAGCTTTTGAAAGCAACCTTTATTGTAGAGGATAAACTAGATGAAAACTTGAGATTGAAATGATTCCTTTGAGCTTGAAACAAAAAAAAGAACTTTTCTCTTGAAGACAATTAGATCCTTAGGGTTTTAGGACCTCAAACAAAAAAGTCAAACCCTAACTTGCAAGAACCCATACAAATATGTAATTAGCAAACAAACATCTATTTACAAGGAGCAAAGGATAAAACATTAAACTCTTGTTTGCAAAGGTGATATGATTGCAAAACACAAAGCTATCCTGGTTTACACTATCCACCAAATAGTTACCATGATTTCAATGAAACAACATCAGTGATCTTGTGAATAACAATTGGTCAGAGAAACATTGTCAAGACTACTATTGACATCAATGACAAAAATAATGCCAACAAAATCCCCCTTTGGCATTGATGTCAACCAATACAACAAATGATATTATAATGACATTTTGGAAAACTGATTGGTTATGTCATGCTAATGCCATAGCATACCTAACTGCCCTATCATTCTGATTGCCCTGAGCAATATATGCTATTATAGTTGGCTACCTAATATCACTAGCTCCTGTACACTTAACCTTGCAACTAATGTCGTTACAAATGTGATACAACTACAAAAACATCCATGAAGTATGACATTTCCTATATCTCCTCAAGACCCAAAACTGTATGTGCAAAGAGATTTCCTATAGCATGCATTGTTAACAGTGCCAAAATTGTATCACTGTGTGCAAATACTCTAATACAAACAACTGTAATATAGATTAATATAAAAAACATTTTTAACTCTGATACATACAAACAACAAACATTGTGAATGCTCTGATACAAACACTGTAATATTGTCACTTCTCCAAACATTCAGGATATACATTGCACTTATCCAACCAGAGATCACTGCATTGCTCCATCATCCATTGAGAAAACACTACTATACACTATTATACACTGCTACAAATAGAGCTGACTATAATACTCCCCCTTTAACATCAATGACAAAGGATGAAAGGGCTATAACAACCATACTGTCTTGACAGAGAAAGTAGTTTCAGAGAAAAAGAAAGGAATCCATAAGCTCCCCCTGAAACTATGCCAGAAGCTTTGACTAGTGGATAGAAGAAAGAGATTGAATACCTAACCTCTATCTCAAATGCTCAAAAACATCCTTGGCTAAAGGCTTGGTAAAAATGTCTGCCAGTTGGTCTTTAGTAGCAACATAGTCTAGTGCAGCCTTATTTGCTAGTACTTTCTCTATCAAGAAATGATATTTAATAGAAATATGCTTAGTTCTTGAGTGCATAATAGGATTTTTGGATATGTTGGTGGCACTAGTGTTATCACACAAAATGGAGATAGGTTTAGGAACTTCTACCTTGATGTCTTGAAGTGTTTGTACCATCGAAAGAACCTGTGTACAACATGAAGTAGCAGCAATATATTCTGCCTCTGCAATTGACAAAGACATTAACTCTTGCTTCTTTCTATCCCATGACACTAATCTGCCACCTAAGAAAAAGGCTCCACCACTAGTACTCTTCCTGTCATCAATGTACCCTACCCAATCAGCATCAGTATAGGCAAGTAATGTGAAGTCATCAATTCTAGGATACCATAAACCATAGTCTAATGTGCCTTTTAAGTATCTAAAGATTCTTTTCACTGCATTCACATGAGATTCTTTGGGAGATGACTGAAATCTTGCTACCAAACACACTGTCTACATGATGTTAGGCCTAGATGGTGTTAAATATAACAGACTACCTATCATAGACCTGTACATAGTTTGATCTGCATCAGGTGAATCATCAACCTTGCTCAACTTGCAACCGGTTATCATGGGAGTATTGACCGGTTTGCATTCATCCATTTGAAACCTCTTAAGCATCTCCTTTGCATACTTAGTTTGGGAAATTAAGATATCTTTGCCAAGTTGTGAAATTTTCAATCCAAGAAAGAAGGACAATTCTCCAAGCATAGACATTTCAAATTTTGATTTCATGAGGTCAGGAAAAGATTTACACATATCATCATCACTACTACCAAATATGATGTCATCCACATAAACTACAACAACTAGTAAGTCCTCACCTTTTGATTTGAAATATAGATTGCTATCTACTCCACCTCTAGTGAATCCTTTCTCTTGCAAATACTTGTCCAATCGACAGTACCATGCTCTAGGGGTTTGCTTCAAACCATACAAGGCATTTTTTAATCTATAAACATAATGATGTCCTCCTTCACATTGAAAACCTTCAGGTTGCTCCATATAGACTTTTTCTTCCAAGTTCCCATTCAGAAAAGCTGATTTCACATCCATCTGGTACACTTTAAAGTTCTTATAGACAGAGAAGGCTAAAAACATTCTTATGGCCTCAAGTCTAGCCACAGGTGCAAATGTATCTTCAAAGTCAATACCCTCAACCTGAGAGTATCCTTTACAAACAAGTCTTTCTTTGTTTCTAACACCTTACCATTTTTATCTAATTTGTTCCTAAATACCAATTTGGCTCCAATGATATTCTTGTCTTCAGGCCTAGGAACTAGTTCCCAAGTCTTGTTCTTCTTAATTTGACTTAGTTCTTCCTCCATGGCCTTGATCCAACACTTATCTTTGCTAGTCTCATTGTAATTTTTTTTTCTCTATTGTAGATAACAAGCAAACATAAGCTTGGTCATTTGATTTAGCAAGTCTTCTTCTAGTTTGTACTCCTGCATCTTTGTTCCCAATAAACTACTCTTCGGGATGATCTCTTTGTATAGTTCTTGAGGGAGTCTTTACCATAGTTTCAATAGGTTGTTCAGGTGTCAACTCTTCTTTTAGAACTTCTACTTCCTTTTTTGATTTAGATTCCTCTTCAACATCTTCTAACTATTGTTTGTCAAGCTAGCACTGTTCATCAACTTTGACATTAGTACTTTCAACAATTCTTTTTAGCCTCTTATTAAAAAATTTGAATGCTTTGCTATGAGTGGAATATCCAAGGAATATTCCTTCATCACACCTAGACTCAAAGATACCCAAGCCTTCTTCATCCTTCTTAATATAACATTTGCTACCAAATATTTTAAAATATCTAACAGCGGTTGATTGACCATACCATAGTTCATAAGGGGTATACTTGGAATTGACTCTTAATTAAACTCTGTTTAGGGTGTATACAGCTGTATGGATAGCTTCTTTCCAATATATATCTGACAAATTGGCTTCATTAAGCATTGTCCTAGCCATCTCCTTGACTGTCATTTTTTTCTTTCTGCCACACCATTTTGTTGAGGTGTCCTTGAGGCAGAATATTGTCTTTTGATGCCATGCTGCTCACAATAGTCTTCAAACTCCCTTGATGTATATTCTCCACCTTTATCAGACCTCAAGCATTTGATTTTTGGTCTAATTCCTTTTCAACTAGCTTTCTAAGAACTTTGAATCTTTCAAATGCCTTTGATTTGTGTTTTAGAAATGTTACCCAAGTCTCATCCTTGAGTAGTCATCAATGAATAACATGAAATATCTTTCTCCACTTAAAGCTTTTGTCATTGTAGGACCACACAAGTCTATATGTACTAACTACAATGGTCTTGTAGATGAATTCTCTTTTGTTTTGAAACTAATTTTGGTTTGTTTTCCATGTTGACATTCTTTACAAGTGTTGTTGACAGGTTTGGTGATGTGAGGCATGTCTCTAACATTCTGATTTTTAGTAACTTTGACTAGATTATCAAAGTTTAGGTGCCCAAATCTTCTATGACATAACCAACTCTCCTCCACCTATCTCATAAGGAAAATTATTTCATGTCCATCTCTATTTTTAGTCCCTTTCAGACTGTATATATTACCTTTTGTTCTCATACCTTCTACCACTATTTTTCCTAATTTTTTCCTTATTTCATAGCCTTGAGCATTAAAGAAAATGTTGTAACCACTGTCACAAATATGACTAACACTTAATAGGTTGTCTTTCAGACTTTCTACATAGTAGACATCATGTAAAGGTGTTGTATCATCTAAAAATAGAGTTCCCTTGCCTTTGATTCGAATTGAAAAATTGTTTCCAAATTTAACAGAGCCTCCAGTATAATCTTCAAGTTTGGTAAATTTGCTCTTATCACCAGTCATGTGATTTGAGCATCCACTATCTATGACCCATAGATCTTTCTTTTTAGCATGCATGGCAGTTTGTACCAACATTAATTTTTCAACTTTCATGTCTTTTTCTTTTTGCTTCCATACTATTTTTTATTTGTTCTTCTTCTTATCAAGATTTGTAAGGTTCATATTCTACATGGGATGAACATCACCCTTCTTTTCTTGTTCATTAAGATTAGGTCTACAATAATTGACTATATGACCAAAATTATTATAGTTATAGCATCTCAGATTGTTCAAGATATCAAAAGGATTTCTTCTAGCAAAGTTAGATTTTTTTCTAAGAACAACCCTACAATCACTAGCTTTATGGCCATATTGATTGCAATAAAAACAATAACCATAGAAATATGAATTAAACCTGAATGGAATGTTTCTTCTTGCACTAGGTGGTCTTTTGATTTTCCTATCTTTGACTTTTATAAAGTCATCTGCATCAGCATTCTTGGTTGGATTGTTGTCATCATCTTTTGAAAGAGTTTGATAGTTTTGTTCAACTTCTTTCACTTGAACATCACAAGTTTTTGATCTTTGGCCTATCTCATATCCCAGACTAGTCCTATCTTTATTACTCTTTTGCTTACTCAAAAAGTCTTCCAATCTGCTAGTACTGTCAAACCTTTCTAACTTATTTATCAAAGAGGCAATTTCTGCCTCCAAACCTTAACAATCTTTTACCTTTACTTCTAACTCTATCTTAATCATTTCTTCAACTCTTTTTCTTTCCTCAAGTTGTGTTTTCAAACTTGTAATCAATTGATCTGATTATTTAATCTTGATGATCAGCTTTTCACTATCCTTCAAGGCCTGATCTTTTTGTATAGAGGCCTCCTTTTTCAATCTTTTTATTTCCCTTAGGGCACAAATCAGTTCACCATCAAGGTCAACTTCATCAACATCAATTTCCCCTTCATTATCAGATTCATTAACATGTTTAACTCTTTGATCTTCATTTGGACTTTCAGTAGCCATAAATAAGGTCTCTCCTTCTTCATCAATGGTTTCTTTAGAATTGCTATCAGACACATTAGCATCTCTAATAAAAAGGTTTTTCTTCTTTTTATAAGAACTCTTTCTTCTAAAATTGTACTGTTTATTTTTGCATTGCTTTCCACCATCCTCTTAATCACTTTTAGGTTCTCCATAAGGACACTTAACAGAAAAATGTCCTATTTTTCCACAGTTGAAGCACTTAAAAGGAAGTTTTCCTTTGTACTTCCCTGATCCCTTCTTCAACTTTCTAACAAAGATAGATTCTTTGACATCCATATCCTCTGAATTAGAATCTACCTCCTTGCCCTTCACATATTTGAAGGCAACTTCTCTACTTGTAGATTCTTCATTACATGTCCTCATTTCATAGGTTGTGAGAGTGCCATGTAATTCATCCAAGGAAAGCTTATCTAAGTCTCTTGCTTCTTCAATTGCAGAAACCTTAGAGTCGTATCTAGAGGGTAGGGATCTTAGTACCTTTTTGACCACAACTAATTCTTTCATCTTCTCACCAAGACTGTGAATTGCATTAACTATCTCATCAACTCTAAGAAGATAATCTACTATCTTCTCTTCATCACTCATCTTTAACCCTTCAACTTTTGCTTTGAATGTCTGCAACTTGGCTTGTTTAACTTTGTCATCACCTTGATAAATATTAATTAGTTTCTTCCAAACATCTTGTGCAGTTTCACAATGCATGACCTTCACAAAAACATCATTAGATAGAACACAAAGAATAGCATTCTTTACCTTGGCATTACATTCATAGGCCTTTTTCTCATCTACAGTAGTAGGTGGTTGAGAAGGTACAATATGCCCTCTCTCTATGGACATCCACACATCAAATCCCAAAGAGGATATATAGGTTTTCATCCTAATAGACTAAAAGGAAAAATTAGTGCCATCAAAGAGGGGTGCTCTAGTAGTAGAAGAACCTTTTAGTCATAGTATTCCACTACCAAGATTAACCTAAGCTTATTAAACTTCTGTAAGGAACCTGCAGCTCTGATACCAATTGTTGGAATACAATAGACCACTGAGAGGGGGGTGAATCAGTGGTATAAAGAACTAGTTTTATCAATACTTTAAATTCATGTAAGATCTACTATGTCAGAATATCAAAGCACTTAGAAAACAAAAGAATCACAACAATCACACCATAACACAAGGATGCATGTGGAAAACCCTAAAAAGGGAAAAACTACTGTGTGAAGAGTTGATTGGGTTTATTGAACCAATTCAACCTCACAAAAGAACTTTATTCCAATGTCTCACTGACAAGGAATCTCACTGATTACACTATTATGAGGAACACAAATTCCTTTCTTAAGTAGGAGCACCAACTCTAAACACAAGAAAAGATAAATGGAAAGAGTACTACTCTGTTTACAAAGGCATTAAAGTACATCTATGACTCCTGCAACAAAACTTTTCTCACTCATCACTCTACCAAGATAATACTCTTCATCCGAAGTGCAAACATCAAATAGCCCTTCCCTCTTTTACCATCATAAAGAATGAATGATTCTACAAGTATTTCATCATCAACTCAACAAAAATATGTTCTCTAATTTATCATGTCACTTCCCTTCCAAAAAACTTGAAGACTCCAATCCCTTACCATTTTTGAAAAACCTAAAAACATCTCACACAAAAATAGTTAAAAAAACTGTGAAAACTACTGTCAATTAGGTAACACGGGTAACTGCCCGTCAAACTACATACTCTGGGAGATAACCATTAAAGATTTGAATGAGCACTATTGATGAAGTTCTTCATGCCATCGAAGGATTAAATAAACACCATTGATGAAGGTTTTGGCACCTGTTTATAAACACCGTTTTGGTCCTACCGGTCACTGCTAGATTGCGGGGCTAGTCACTCCATGAAGAAGGGTGACTTAAGTTGTCACTTAAGTCATAGGCGATTGGTGACAACAAGTCATTGATGAAATAAAACAAAAAGCACTACCCGTCTTTTAATGTGAACACTTATCTTTTGAATGACTTAGTTCATTTTAGGTTTTCCAAGTCTTCAAACATTGGCAAACCCTAATCTACCATCAAGAATCATTATCTTGAGATTTGATCCTCAGCTTCTGAAAGCAACCTCTATTGTAGAGGATAAACTAGATGAAAACATGAGTTTGAAATATTCCTTTGAGATTGAAACAAAAAAAAAGAAATTTTCTCTTGAAGACAATTAGATCCTTTGGGTTTTAGGACCTCAAACAAAAAAGTCAAACCCTAACTTGCAAGAACCCATACAAATGTGTAATCAATAAACAAACATCTATTTACAAGGAGCAGAGGATGAAACATTAAACTCCTATTTGCAAAGGTGATATGATTGCAAAGCACAAAGCTATCCTATTTTACTCTATCCACCAAATAGTTATTACCATGATTTCAATGACACATCATCAGTGATCTTGTGAATAACAATTGGTTAGAGAAACATTGTCAAGACTACTATTGACATCAATGACAAAATAATACCAACACAACACTCCCAATCAGACTAATCCCATCTCCCAATGAATCTTAGTGATCTTGTAATCATTCAAGTGTTAACTTCATTTATTCTCCTATGATCTCCTTTGCAACCAGTGTTCACTCTCGATCAAGGTTAGATCACTCCCCAATCACCACCACCTTTGGTGTTGATTCTCAACCTATAAATACCCCTCACCTCTTCATTATTCTTCAAGTTTGGGAAAGCTCTTCTCATATTCACAAGTTTTTTCAAGCTTCTTAGTAGGCCTTTGAGCCTCTTAGTTTCTTTCTTTAGTTTTTGTTTTTGTAAAGCTTCAAAGATTTCCCTTAGGAGGAAAATTCAATATTGTTTCTTTTACTTTTGCTTTGCTTTGATAATTGTCTCCATAGCATATTATGCTTGTGTAGGACCTCGTGAGCCTTTTCATTTTTGCATTTAGCTTCCATAGCTCCAAGCCATGGTGCTTCATTGGCATTCTAATGCCCAATTGTTTTCAAAGCTTCAAAGGTTCCATTTTATTTCATTTTCTCCCATCTTAGTTTATGTCACCAAGAGGAGGAACACACTACTATAGAGGAAGAGAGGGTTTCCACAAGGACTTATGAGGGCTCAAGCTAAGCGCTGTCATCTTATTCATACTAAGTTCTTTATGTTTTAGAATAGTAATTAGCTCACATTCTGGCTCTTGGAAAAGTAATCATTTCTTTGCTCTTTTCTTGATAGATTGTTTCTTTATTTTCATAGATTAACCTTTCTTTTCATTCAAATAGATTATCCTTGTATTTGTTCGTTAGCTTACATTTATTTCTATTTGCAATTTTAATTTGTTAGATTAGATTTAAAAATCATCCCATGAAAACTACAAAAACATAGGATTAGTTAGCATATTGAAAAACACATATAGATTGCATACATATTTCAATTCATAGGCAATTAGATAATATTTTAATTTGGAGAAAAGGACACAAAATTATTTTGCATACATTTAGAGTGCATTCATAAGAAAATTACAAAAAAAGCATTAGGAAAACTTAGAGAGACACAAGAAAAAACCCTTGATCTCGTCATGAGGTAAACATAGCTCAAATCAAACATTCAAACAAGGAGAACCCCTTAGTTCCATCACAAGGTAAACATTTTCAACAATGAACAATGTGAAACACAACACTTCCCCCTATTTCCAAGCATTCAATGTGCCTAGGAATTAGGGAAGATTGGATATAATCCATCCTTGATGAGATTGGGGAGAAATTCTCGCATCCAATTCATCAACAAAACATAGAACAAGGGAAGAACAAGAACATCAATATTGCATTAGAGACTATAAACCTTTGATATAATAGGTCTTACAAGACAAAGAAAGTATACAAGAATGTCTCTGACTTATCAATGAACAAAACAACCTTCATACTAGGCTTAGGAGACTCATGACTCATTACCCTTTGGGTCATAAAATTATTACAACAATAGTAATTGAACATCTCCATAGGAACAATCATCCAAAAACACACAGCACCAAATCCAACCACCATCCACAAAATTCTACTCCCTCAAGAAAGAGAGTAGAACAACCGCCTGGTCCTACCTCCACTCAAATGGCTCTTACCACATAAGCAGGAATGACTAGGATGTTTCCCATAGCAAGGAAGACAATTCATGTGTGTGCTAGAGTGTGAATTGCCCACAAATTGTCTGGGTCACATTCTAAATTATATAGACCCATCAAACAAAAGGGTACTGTACATACATTCTCTTTGTCCGCTGGGCCATCACAGAGTGTAGAATTGCATACCTTAACTTCAATTTGAGAGTCAATTGGAATAACATCATCATCCCCAAAGGATGATTCATCCAACTGAAGGTAAGTGCATATACTATCTTTATCATCTACATTGTTTTCATATGGTGTTGCATCACAAACTTCTATCCTTCAGAATACACTATCATACTAATCATATATTATAATCACTTCACCCTAGCCTACATCATCATCTCCTCCATCACAATCCAAATTGACACATGTACTCACAACATTATTGTTCACAACTAGCTCATTACCAACAACATTAGTATTGAGGGAAGAAACAACAATTTCATATGAAGCCTCACAAACTTTTTCCCACACTAGGATATGGTCTAGAGCCTTAGGTTTGATCTCATAAGGACAAAGGTTATCTCTAGAATGAAATGCATCACAAAACAAATTGATGCACTGGTGTTCACTAGCCTATAGTAGTCTAGTATGCAAGACAAAGCAACCATAAATCTTTGATAGAACATCAAAACCAACTCACTATCCTATCTTTTGATGCTTTCAAGTTCATGGCCAAATGAGAAAGGATAAATACCAAGTGCACACCACTCCTCAAAGACATCAATTAAACTATCCCAAGAAAAAAAATAGCAATCTTGAAAATTGTACAACCATTTCTTTGCATCTTCATGCAGAGATTTAACAAAAACTATCATCCATATAATGATACTTGTTCATAAAATCAACAAATTATTGGACATGTGCCTCCCCTTGAGATAAGTCTAGTCCATAAAACCTAGGAAATTGTAGGTAAATTTCTTTTGTCATACATTTAAAACATTAATTTACCCATGACAAATGTGGTTTCTCATATACATCAACAAGAGGAATGTTGGGAAATCTAATTCTTTGAAACTAGGTGACATGGTTTTTCATAGAAGTTGGGATTTGGACTACAAACTAGACTTAAGCATCCTGATTTGACTTAAAATTTCATTATACTTTGTAAAAATCTCACTAAGATTATGCATAGGTGCTTGCATGTTTTAATATAGGAGAGAATAAGATGCAGAGCTTCAATACCACAAGAATTTATTTACTAAATAATAGAGTCACCACCTCTGTTAGAAGAGGAATACCTTGAATCGAACCTAATCTCCAAGGCAACAAGATGATCTAGATTCAGCTCACCAACAAAGTCTTCACTTTAATTCAAAAACCATGATCTTCTTACGTTGGTAGCCCATCAACTTACATCAAGAATATGATTCATTCCCAATAACGGTGCCATTATGTTGGTGTAGGTTGATGAGGAGTTAGCAACACCTACAAAATTTCTTCACTAAATTACTGTGGCCTTCAATAAAAGAACCAAATTAACATATCCTAACAACATTGCCATTTTATTGGTGCTCAAACATGTAGCTCCACAAATCCTAAAAACTTGCACCAAAACCTAAGGCCAAGGACATGTTGTCAAATGAAATGGGTAGGACTTATGTTTAGATAGTGGCATGAATGAACCAATTGTTATGAGTGGGTAAATTTGCCTTCAACTTTAGGCTCCGAAAGGCCAAGGGGGTATTCTCTATGATCTCAATAATAGGAAAAATAAAGAGAAATAACAATTCAAACGCTAGGCCCTTAAGAAACCATACTCAATATGCTACGAATCCCAAGATTTGTCACTAAATTCATGTCAACATTAGCTACATATAGACCTACAAGACCTCTAACAAATAGATAATAGATCTACTCTTACCCTACACCAAATGATGATAGATACACTATATTTTCCCTAGAAGATGAATCCACTTAACATTACATACACACCAATAAGAGGGAGAAATACACCAACATGATTCTCTAGTGATACTTTAGTTTAGGATTGCATGGAATATGACAAAGTTTGTAATACTAAATCATGTAGGCATGGTGGAACCTAACCTACTCCTACAATTAACAAGAGAGATTATATTTAAAACATGGGATAACTTAAAAGATAAAGCTGAGATAGGACTTGAAATATTAAAATAAATGGAAGAATATGTCAAGTTGATTAGACAATGCTTGAGTGAAGCATTAGATGGGAAGAAAAGTTATGTGGATAAAAAGAAGACTCCTAGAATTTTTAGTGTGGGAGATAGGGTTTTCTTGAGGGTCAAACTACATAAGGGTTATATTTCACTTGGAAAAGAAGAAAAGTTGGCACTGATATTGTAGGACCTTTTAAAGTAGTGGAAGTGATTAATCCAATAGATTATTATTCATTGACTTTTCCTCCAACCCTAAGTTAGATTCATGATGCATTCTATGTGTCCTTGTTGAAAAAGTATGTGCCATGTTTCACCCATGTATCATATTGGCACACTTTGTGAGTTCATTATGTTGGAAATATGTGTTGTCATTGATGTTAACTTGAGGTCATAGAGATTTTGTATAGAAGTTGAAGAGACTGAGAAATGATTAGAGATGGATTAATGTAGTTGATAAAACATTGGAAGATTTGAGAGAGATGGCTTGACTCAGTTAGAGACTTGGGGTCAGCAAGTTTAAGGGAAGTCAGTTCAGAAGACCTAGAAGATGCTAAGATGTCTGGAAGCATGATACTTGACAGTTTGAGGCTTTGTTCATACTTGTGTTGTTGAGAGTTGTCTAAGGTAAAAATTCCATATTTTCCTAAGTCAGTGACCCTGATTTTTGGTCTGCATTCCTCTGCATTGAATGATCTAGTTGTGCAGTTCTAGAGTTAAGTTTGGTAGTTAGGAAAAAAGTTATTTCTAGAATTTCATGTCATAAGCATTTCTACAGCAAGAGTTATATGTGATTATTCTCCGGATTGTAGTATAATTGAGTTAAGCATCTCAAAATGCTCTGCACTTCTCTGGAGTGATAGATATGGTTGTGTAGAATTAGGGAAATATTCAAAGTGGTGTATGGGTTCATCCATGTCTATTTAGATGTTTTGGTAAACCACAATGCAATATCCTAAGTGTTGTGTCACAGTCAGTCTAGGATGCTCTATTTTCATCAAGTCAATATGTTTCTCTTGTTCTGCTAGCACATAATGATCATATACTTCAGAAGAAGGTTGTAAGGATATTTTTGATAAAATATATTATTCACATCTTGGTCTGTATGATGTTTTTGGTTTCTCCCCGGTGGTGTAAAGATGAACAATTGGCAGTGTTGATGTTGATTGGCTTGATAGTCTAGTTACCATCATTTGTGGTTGATATTGATTAGTAATTTTGCTTTGAAGGATGTGTTGTAATGTATTTGGGCCCTTTTATGCCATGTGTTGTGATCCACAACTTATTTTCTCTTCATAATGTATATGTTTGGAGCCGACCTATGTAGTATCATACGTTTCATCTAAAGGTCATCTTGGAGCTGACCTAATTGGTATTTTGAGTTATTGCAGAGGGTATTTATAAAAGAACAAAATCATTTATGAATGCACCAAGGATAGATTGAGGAGTATGTTAAGTATGAAGTGTACGAAGTCAATTTGATGGAGTAATTGTGTGAAAAAGGGACTGCAACATCATCATATGTTAGATGCTTCTTTTATAGCAGGTCATGTTTTCATTGTAATCTTCATGTATCCTACTATCAAACAATGAGTCTCTTTAGCAGGTCCTTGTATCTTTCCCTAAGGTTGTGTGCCTTAGTCTGCAAGTCCATCAGGGAGCAGTGAGCTTCCTTAGGTAGTGAGTCTTAAAACAAAATTTTTATTTTTATAAGCAGCGAGGTTCATATATTGTGAGTTAACTCTTGCCATGGTTTTTCCCTCATTGGGTTTTCCACATAAAAAATCTTGGTGTCCTTGTGTGGTGCATGCTTTCCTTTCTGTTCTTTTTTTAGTTAATGTGATTTGATGTTTCAGTTACAAATGAAATTATTTTAAAGTTTAAGAAAAGATTGATTCACCCCCGTCTCAATCTCTAAGTGTGTTCTGTTGAAATTAGTCCAGACAACTGAGAGGGGAGGTGAATCAGTTGTCCCTAAATCTTTACACCTTTTCTAAACTTTCAAATCTTCTTTCTTAATTTACAACTAGATTAATGATGTAAACAATTAAGCATAAGTCAACATATGAGCAGAAACAACATGAACACACAACACCACAATTTTGACGTGGAAAACCCAGTTAAGGGAAAAACCACGGTGGGGGTTAACCCACAAAAATGCATACCCTATTAAAAGTACTTAATAAAATGGAAGGAACATGCCTTCAGGTGCATTTTCTAGAGCTCACTACTCAAGAAGAGGCTCACTGCCTATAAGAAATTATGATTTACACAGAGATAATGAACTAAGAAATAACATCTACATTCGTGCCTGAATCAGTCCCTTTGAAGGTTCACAAAACTTCTACTCCAATCTTAAAATACTTCTTCACTGACTCTCCACTTTATACTCCCTTCACTCCTCTTCTTCTCTGCTCTACTTTTGATCCTTTCATCAGATTTAATTCATTTTGTACAAGGATGATTTTCCACAACTCTTCAACAAGTATTTATACACTTCATCAACCTCGAAATGATCAACAAGGTCGGCTAAACTTAACATGGATCTTTACACTGTCGGCCAAGCATAACTGGAACATGAAACTTTCTCCACTAACATACCATGCTTCATAAAATGCTCTTTGGATCATCCACAACATGTCAGAAACATCCGATCAACCAAGACTGGGAAGAACATCAACCTCAAAAAAGAAATCTTCAATCAACAAGCTCAAACTTCAATGCGGACCTCCAATATAGTAGCCACACGATATAGAGACCTCCACAAGCACATTGAATTCACTAATAAAATCCACTCTAAACCAAATTACTGGAATCATCTGTATCTTCCTCCGGAACCTCAAGAACACTATCTGTCATGATTGTCAAACTAGAAAGATAGCTTGCAGACCTCCAAACCACGAACCACTGGAGTTGATGCTACACACTGACTTCCCAAACATGCCTTTAGATCTGCAAACCATAATATTTCATTGCGGAGCAATCCAGACCAACTTACTATCACACTGTTTCTTCTTAATATTGCAAAATCTGGTTCTACTTAGATGGCCATAACTTCTTCAAATCTTCATCCGGACTTCTCAAATATTAACTGGAGCATCCTCTGACAATCCTCTACACAACCATATGGTCTACATGCATTGATTGTCATTAATTTTCTCAATATCCTCAACAGTCTGGTCTTCTATATAGACAGCAAAATAGGATACAGTTGACACCAATGGCAACAAGGATATGTTGACATCAATGACAACACCACTTAGACACATATTTGCAACAATCTCCCCCTTTGTCATTGATGGCAACATATGATGTGAAAAACTAAATTTAACCATCAAGACAAGAACTTCTCCTCCTTTCTCTTCTCACTTCTGCAACTACTTTCTTTATTGCTTACCCTTACATCAACAACTAGTTTTTCACATGACTTCTCTCCCCCTTTGACATCAATAGAAAAGGGCACATATTTGCTACCTTTTCTCCCTTTTTACTTTAGACTGATCCCAAAATTTATATACTGACTACTCCCCCTTTGAGTAGTACCTCCTTAACATCAATCCAGATCTAAGATATGTCTAAGAATTCCACCAGACTGATGCATATAAGTGCATCTTAGTTCTGATCAAGTGGGGTAATAACCCCTAACTTCTCTCTAAGATACTCAAAAGTATCCTTGGGAAGAGGCTTAGTGAAGATATCTGCGATCTAATCTTTGGAAGGCACAAACTCCAACTTGAATTCATTCTCATTTACCTTCTCTCTCAAGAAATGAAACTTGATAGATATATGTTGTCTTTGAATGCAATATCAGACTCTTTGAGATGCTTATTGCACTATAATTATCATAGAAAATTGTAACTGGATCCTCAAACACAATTCTGATGTCCTTCAACATTTGCTTCATCCACAGAACCTAAGTACAATTATTTTCTGCTGCTATATACTCTACCTCTGCAGTAGACAGAGATATTGCCTCTTACTTTTTGCTTATCCAAGAGACTAATCTTCTTCCCAAGAAGAATGCACCACCGTTAGTACTTTTCCTATCATCCACATCTCCTGCCCAATCAACATCTGTATATGCATGAAGAGTGAAGTTATCATCCTTTAGATACCACAGTCCATAGTCAATTGACCCCTTGAGATATCTGAATATTCTTTTAACTACCAAAACATGGGATTCTTTTGGATCAGCTTGAAATCTGGCAACAAGTCCAATGGAATTCATGATGTCAGGTCTGGTCTGAGTTAGATAGAGCAATCCTCCAATCACTGATCTATACCTTTTCTGATTTGCCTTGGGAGAGTCATCTTCTTTTCTTAGCTTGCATCTAGATACCATAGGTGTACCTACTAGCTTTGAATCTTCCATTCCAAACTTCTTCAACAATTCTTTCACATACTTGGACTGAGATATGAAGATACCTTTATCTGATTGAACAATTTGCAGACCTAGAAAAAAATTCATCTCACCAAACATTGACATCTCAAACTCACTTTTCATCTGATCAGCAAATGCTTTGCACATGCATTTATTTCCACCAAAAATGATATCATCAACAAAGACCTCAACAATTAGAATGTCCTCATGATTTATCTTGAAGTACAGATTACTATCAGCATTACCTTTGCTAAATCCTAGCTTAAGAAAATGTTTATCCAGTCTGGCATACTAGGCTCTTAGAGCTTGCTTGAGACCATACAAAGCTTTTCTTAGTCTACAAACCATATCTCTCTAATCAGACAACTAAAATCCTTCTGGTTGTTCAATGTAGACTTCTTCCTCCAAATCTCCATTTAGAAATGTTGATTTGACATCCATCTGATAAACTTTAAAATCTTTGAAAGCAACAAAAGCAAGAAATAGTCTGACTGCCTCTATCCTTGCCACTGGAGCAAAAGTTTCTTCAAAATCAATTCCTTCCACTTGAGAATAACCTTTACATACCAACCTTGCTTTGTTTCTTACAACTTCACCATCTTTATTCATTTTATTCCGGAAGACCCATTTGGTTCCAATCACATTTTTGTCCTCAAGTCTAGGAACAAGATCCCAAGTGTGATTCTTTTCAATTTGCATCAATTCTTCTTCCATTGCCTTAACCCAGTTTTCATCATTGCAAGCTTCACTTACAGATTTAGGTTCAATCTTTGAAATCAAACAAATCTCCTCTTGATCTTCAGAAATTCTTCTCCTAGTTCGAACACCTTTATTCTTATCTCCTATAATCTGATCTTCAGGATGATTTAACTTTACATACCTAGGAGTTTTGGAAATTGTTTGAATTTCTGTTTCTTGAACTTGTTCCTCATCATTTGCACTAACCTCTTAAGTTACTGGAGTTACCGGATCAATCTGAGTCTGAGCCTGAACTTGAACTTGCCTTCCTTGACTTTGACTTTCATCTTGATCATCTAAATCATATCCGAAGTACCTGGAATGTCCTTCTTTGCTTTCATCAACTTTAACATTAGCACTTTCAACAATCTTTTTCAACCTCTTGTTGAAGCATCGGTAAGCCTTACTTTGAGTTGAGTATCCTAAAAATATTCCTTCATCACTTCTTGCCTCAAACTTGCCTAAATCCTCATCTCTTTTGATATAGCATTTACTACCAAAGACTCTGAAATATCTCATAGTAGGAGGATGACCAAACCATAGTTTATAAGGAGTCTTACCAAAATTTCCTTTGATCTACACCTGGTTAAGAGTGTAGATAGCAGTACTCTCAGCTTCTCTCCAATAAACTTGAGGAACATTTATTTCCATCATCATGGTCCTGGCAGCTTCTTGAATGGTTCGGTTCTTCCTTTCCACAACTCCATTTTGTTGAGGAGTCCTAGGAGCAGATAACTGTCTTTTGATCCCATGCTTTTCACAAAAAGCATCAAACTCACTGGAAGTAAATTCTCCACCTCTGTCAGATCTCAGACACTTCAATTTCCCACCAATCTCATTTTCAACCATCATCTTGAACACCTTAAACTTATCAAGAGCTTCTAATTTTTCTTTCAAGAAAGTTAGCCACATCATCTGGGAGTAATCATCAATCAACAACATGGAATATCTATCTCCTTGTACACTCATAATTCTAGCAGGACCATAGAGATCAGTATGTATCAATTCCAATCTCCCACTTGAACCTTGTTCTTTACTCTTGAATGAGATTTTGTTTTGTTTACCCAATTGACATTCTCTACATATGCTATCAGGTTTCACAAGTCTTGGAAGATCTCTTACAACTTGAGTGGAACTTATTTTGACAATGTTATCAAAATTCACATGACACATCCTCCCATGCCATAGCCAACTTTGATCTATCTAAGAAATCAAACAACTTTTCCCAAAACTACTTAAGTGAAAGATGTTACCTCTAGTTTAAGTACCAGATGCAATTTCAATTCTGGAGCTTTCCAAGATTCTACATTTTCCATCCTTGAATTGAAGATCATAACCCTTGTCAACCAACTGTCCAACACTAAGAAGATTATGTTTCAGTCCTTCCACATATAGAACATCATTGGTGTTGTTCTTGCCATCAAAATAGATGGATCCTCTGCCACGGATTCTACCAGCTGAGTTATCTCCAAATTTCACAAGTCATTCATAATTTTCAAAACTCATGAACTTACTCTTGTCACTAGTCATATGATGAGAACATCCACTATCAATCACCCATTCATCTTTTTCAATAATCTGAGAAGCTAAGGCACTTTCCACATTTGCACAACTAGCAGATTCAGTAGACACAGGATCTTCTTCTTTGATAGCAATAAACACCCAATCATTTTTAGAGGAACCTCCATGATCAGATTCATCATCTGTGACCCCTTCTTCTCCATTTTCTTGGACATAGTAACACTTCTTCTGACCCTTGTACCTATTAGGGTTTGGTTTTGAAAACCTCTCCAAACATCTTGAGGCAAAATGACCAATCTTATTACAAGAAAAATATTTGAGTGGTAATTTTCCTTCATACTTACCAGATCCTCTTGGTATTCTTCTGGCAATAAGAGCTTCAAGATCTACAGATTCTATTTCAACATATTCAAGATTCTTTCTTGTCTTCACAAATCTGTTTGATCTTGTAGAAGAGCTTTCACCCGGATCATATCTTTGTTTTCCATATACACTGGCTTTGAATGTAGATTCAGACTTAGGAAGAGAATCACCAAATTCACTCAATTCAAAAGATAAAATTTTGCCAACCAGGTGATCTCTTTTAACATCTGTGATAGTCCTAATCTCTTCTATAGCAACAACCTTATGTTTATATAAATTAGGCAAGGATCTGAGCACTTTTGCCACAATCTCTGATTCTTCCAAAGTTCCGCTAGCACACCTGATCCCGTACATAAGTTCATTTATCTTTTGCATGTAGATCGTGATGTTTTCATCTTCACTCATCCTCAGATTTTCAAATTTTCTTCTTAGACTTTGTATTTTGGCACATTTGACAAATTCATCTCCTTCATACAGATTCTCCAACTTCTTCCAGATTTCATGAGTAGTTTTCAAACCAAAGACATTAGTCATTTCTGAATCAGTCAGGGCACTCAACAAGGCTTCTTTAGCTCAAAGGTTATTTTCAGCATATTTGACTTGATCTGGAGTTGAAGGACCTTTCTTTAGAGGTTCATACTTATCATTGGTTATTGACTAATAAGCATCACCCATGCATTGTAAATGGCATTCCATGTGGTTCTTCCAAACAGAGTAATTTGTTCCATCGAATCTTGGACTATCCTTTTTGTAAGTTGACATCCTGGATCTCCTTGAGTGGTTAAGCTTCTTCTAGAGGAACCTCTCTCTAATACCAATTGTTGGAATTAGTCCAGACAACTGAGAGGGGGGGTGAATCAGTTGTCCCTAACTCTTTACACCTTTTCTAAACTTTCAAATCTTCTTTCTTAATTTACAACCAGATTAATGATGTAAACAATTAAGCATAAGTCAAAATATGAGTAGAAACAACATGAACACACAACACCAAAATTTTGATGTGGAAAACCTGGTTAAGGGAAAAACCATGGTGGGGGTTAACCCACAAAAATATGTACCTTGTTAAAAGTACTTAATAAAATAGAAGGCACATGCCTTTGGGCGCACTACCCAGAGCTCACTGCTCAAGAAGAGGCTCACTGCCTATAATAAATTATGATTTGCACAGAGATAATGAACTAAGAAATAGCATCTACATTCATGCCTGAATCAGTCCCTTTGAAGGCTCACAAAACTTCTGCTCCAATCTTCAAATACTTCTTCACTGATTCTCCACTTTATACTCCCTTTGCTCCTCTTCTTCTCTGCTCTACTTTTGATCCTTTCTTCGGATTTAATTCATTTTGTACAAGGATGATTTTCCACAACTCTTCAACAATTATTTATACACTTCATCAACCTCATAATGATCAACAAGGTCATCTAAACTTAACGTAGATCTTTACATTGTTAGCCAAGCATAACTAGAACATGAAACTTTCTCCACTAACATACCATGCTTCATAAAATGCTCTTTGGATCATCAGCAACACGTTAGAAACATCCAGTCGGCCAAGACTAGGAAGAACATCAACCTCAAAGAAGAAATCTTCAATCAACAAGCTCAAACTTCAATGCGGACCTCGAACATAGTAGCCACATGATCCAGAGACCTCCATAAGCACATTGAATTCACCAATAACATCCGCTCTAAACCAAATTACTAGAATCATCTCTATCTTCCTTTAGAACCTCAAGAACACTATCTGTCATGACTGTCAAACTAGAAAGATAGCTTGCAGACCTCCAAACCACGAACCACTGGAGTTGATGCTACACACTGACTTCCCAAACCTGCCTTCAGATCCATAGACCATAATATTTTACTGCGGAGCAATCCAGACCAACTTACTGTCACACTGTTTCTTCTGAATACTACAAAATCCAATTCTACTTAGATGGCCATAACTTCTTCAAATATTCATGTGGACTCCTCAAATCTTAACTAGAGTATCCTCTAACAATCCTCTACACAGCCATATGGTCCGCATGCATTGATTGTCATTAATTTTCTCAATATCCTCAACAGTCTGGTCTTCTATACAAACAACAAAATAGGATACAGTTGACACCAATGACAACAAGGATATGTTGGCATCAATGACAACACCACTTAGACACATATTTGCAACATGTTCAACACATTACCTAGGTATAATGTTTGTATATATGTTGAGTATATTGGAACATCACTAGTTACAATTATACAACTAAGTGGTAGATTAGTGTGAGGATAAATACAATACAAACAATGCTATTAAAGAGGAGGAAATAATGTTTACATCAAGTTTTCCTAAGTGTAAGGTAGAAAAGGACAAATAATGTTTACCAAAAGAAAATAAATAGAACAAGGGTAAAGCTACCAACATTCAAGAAAATAAGGAAATGTATTGTAATATGTGAGGGGTTTTGTTTTTTCCTTCCTACTCTAATGTGTGGTAATTAAGTTAAGTTCACTTTCTATCCTTAGAAAATAAATGTGGAAGTATAATTGAAATAACTTAAATTAATATTATTCTTTTCTTTATAATATAAACCTATTTAATATTTTAATAAAATTAGATTACAAAAAGGAAATGATTAAGAGATAGAAGAAGCTAAGAAAGTGCATCCCTAGTTTCAAAGGTTGATAAAATGGATACCAAACAAGAGCCACACAGACTAGAATAATAGAGAAATGAAATCCAATAGAAATTTGAAATAGGGATGCCACCACAATCATGGTAGAGGATATCTAGTTTTAGTTGTCTCCTTAAGCCATATAGAATCCAAATTTTAGGAACAAAACCTTAAACAAAGAAATATTATGACATACATAGAATAGTAATTTGATCTCAAAGAAAGAAGATTTATAACCAAGAAAATTATGGTTGGGACAAGAGGAAAGGTTGTAACTACCTGGAAATTTGCTTTAGTCAAATCCCTATTTGGTTTATTTTGAAACCATGTGTGCAATCAATAGAATTTTGAAACCGAGCTTAGCCTAAGGTTCTTTGAGCTCGGTAGATAAGAAAATATATTTTCAAAAATTTTGAAAAAACCTATAGGGATTTCTAAAGTTTGTGTTTTATTAGGCAAGGAATAAGCATAAAGATAATGGAATAAATGGATGCCAACCTATAGAGTGTGAGGCTACAAGTTTTATTTTAGAATAGTTATAATGGTGATAGTAACATAGAAAGTTGTAAGAAGAAATATAGAAGCTATAGAAAGGAAATAAATGTATGGGAACTATTACATAAGTAGTAAATAAAATAAAAGTAGGAAGGCAATTATTCTAGAAGCTATACCTCATAGGTTGGTTGAAGCTGCAAGAAGATAGAAAAATATTGCTTCAACTAGTTGAAGAAGACCTTGTTGTAAACAATAACTACAAGAATACCAAAAATCCAAAATTGTTGAAGAAAAATATTGAAATCTATTTCACAAAAGATTGATTATTGCAAGATAATGATCAACAAGAAGAAAAGTGGGATTAATATGAAAATGGATTAATGGAATTAGTAACAACATGAGTTCAACAAGAATTTAAAAAGTAGAAATACAAGGTAAGACTAATTTAAAAATAGTTGTAGGATTCAAATTACCTAAGACGTTATCACAAACACAAAGATATTGCATAATTGTGAGGCATCTTAGTAGAAGTATGCCTAGAAGAACATATGAATCTAAATAGGTGAAGGTTGACTTGGCATTATACATTATTAGGAAAAAAATGCATAACATAAATTTAAAATGTCTAGATATTTTAAAAAGGATATGTGAAGATGTGAGGGTCTTGCCCCCAATCTAGATCTATTTCCTATATGTGTTTCTTATCTACAGTACCAACACATAAGGAAAATAAGTCAAAGTCCTTAAAGGAAGATTACAACATGTAAATAATAAATAACACGTATATTATTTATCATCTATATTCTCAAGATATAAGATTGAGAAAATTGGAAAACAAAATTTGGCACATGATTTGGAAATAGGAACAAGATAGGTAAGAAAATAAGGGGGCAGGCCAAGCTGAATAAGAAAATAAATGATCTTAGGGTACTCTTTTGCTAGGAATCATAAAGATGTTGTAGGGGCCAAAATAAGGATAGATTAATGACCATAAAAATTGGCTCAAAGACTAAATAAATGTAGCTCAAGGGCTAATAGTTGGATGCTATGAAGCATGATAAAAAAATAATATGTAGAGAATATTAAAATGATTGTATTGTAGAATATGTAATCAATTGTAAGTAAAAGAGAAAGAAGTTCTAAATAGATAAGGTAGAGGAGATAAGAATGGATAAAGAAATAATATAGGATAACTAAAAAAGAGGCATGTAAAGAGGAAAGATTCCCCTAGAAGTAATAGGAAAAAAAGATTTTTCCCCTAGAATAAGGGAAAAGAGAAGGGAAGTAAATTGTTAGCAAAATAAATAAACACAATGACAATGAAAATTATGCACTTGCAAGTGTTCCCATAAAATGGTAATAATGCTACAAAAATAGGCAAAATTGAATAAATATTATAACACAAACAAGTCACAAAGGGATCTCTATGCATGATGTCAATATAACAAGGAATAGTATATCATATTAATTGTCATCTTTCCCCATGTATGTTGAATGCACAAGACAACTGAGAGGGGGGTGAATCAATTGTATCAAAAACTTTAAGCCTTCACAAACATAATCACATTTGTGATAGGTGAAAAATGCAATGCAAACATAAGCAAAAGATGGACAAAATCAAGTACAAGTTACCTTCCTTTTGCACCAACAAATTGCCTACACTGATCGAGCTTATTGAAATGCACCCCAATTCAATCGATTGTTCTTTGCTCTGTGATTACGATTGCTCTTTGCTCTATGATTATTGTGGATTTCTCTATTAAGCAGCATAATGTTGTGAAGAGAATGATAGGATCTAGGATTATTTTTGTAGAGTGATGTTGTATGAAGATTGGAGAGGATTAGATGATTGAAGGAGGTTCAATTTATAGACTCTCAGTGATGAAGATCAACTGATGCAGGAGCATCTAGTGGTGTAAAGGCAATCTTGCATCACCCAAAAAAAGACGTGTTTCAAAATTGTTGATGTTCTTTCCATTTCTTTTCAAAATTTGTGGTTCTGGTTCCTTAATCACTTGAATAATGATGTAGAACTTTCAGTTTTTCTAAACTGCTAAAAATAGCAACCTGCTATTTTTAGAAAGTTTGCATTTGGGCATGGAATGAAGTGAAATTTTATAGGAAGTTTCATAACTAAAAAATAATACCTTTGGCAAAGGAATCACGCAAAGATCATTTGTGAGCTGAAAGATATTAAAGTTTCTATTTTCTGAAAAACACCTGAAAATTATTCAAACTCAGGTTTGAGGAACTAAACGGTCCCGTACGGGCCTAAAAATGGCTAGAATTGGTAGAGCAAGTTCTTAGCGTGTAGAGAACTCTGCGAGATTTTCGACGCATAAAATGGTTCGTCAATCAAACACCCGGATCAAAAGTTATGGCTCCTGGAAGTTGACCTATTTTTGGAGGGAGAAGCAAATTTCAAAATTAGGTTGTTGGCCGCCAAAAAGGCTATTAATAACCATTTTTGGGAACCCTGGGAAGTAGTAGAGTTAATGGGGGAAGTGTAGAGTCAAGAATAGGTAGGAAAATAGAAACCCTAGCTGATTTGGGGTTACAGAAGGTAGATGATTCTAGAGTTTGGGGATAGGAAGCTATAATGTGTTGCAGCATGTGGAGCGTTGATTCCTCTTATTGTATTTGAGCTTCTATAATGTAATAAGTTGCCCAAATTAATAAAGAAAGTTCTATTTTCTATGTGCAATTTCTATTGTTGTGTGTTTTATGATTTACCCCCTTCATCAAGTGGTATCAGAGCAAGGGTTCCTAAGTGTGTAGACAGATCGCCGACCGTGAGGCAGTTTGCACCAAGACCTGAGGTTGTAGCTTTGCTACAGAGATCAAGATGCCCCCACGAAGAAATCGTATTGGGAGGAATGCTTTGACGGAAGAGGGTTTTAGATCCTTACAAAGGCAAATTGATGCATTGCAAGAGGAGTTACGAAGAGGGTTTGATCTGAGAACAAGAGAAGAAAGCGAAGATGAAGCTGAAGAAGAGCTATCTGAGGAAGAACAAGAAGCTGCAAGAGATCCTGCAGAAGTTAGGTTGTTAAGGGTCATTTCTAAGATTGGAAAGAGGCCCAGGATCGAAGTTTCTACATATTCTAGAGATTTGAATCCGGAACAGCTTATTGATTGGATCAATGGCATGGAGGAGTATTTGGAGTATGAAGATGTGGAAGACCCAGATCGGGTCAAGTTTGCAAAAACAAAATTGAAGGGCCATGCCAGTATTTGGTGGAAGGAGATCCAGTTAGAGAGGAATAGAAGAGGAAAAGGAAAGATCACCAGATGGGATCGAATGGTGGAGAAACTGAAGAAGCAGTTCATTCCTGTGGACTATGAGATGGAGTTGTTGAAGAAGCTGCAAGGATTGAAGCAAGGCAATAGGTTTGTTAAGGAGTATACAGAGGAGTTTTATAAAATTACTATCAGGATAGGTCATGCAGAGCCCAACACGGAGAAGGTAGCCCATTACATTAATGGGTTGAGGCTGAGCATTCAAGAGGAGCTGAACCTAGTCAGAATAACCACCATAGAAGATGCATACCAATTTTCCCTAAAGGTGGAAGAGAAGCTGGATAAAAGATTTGACAGCAAGCAAAGGGGAAAAGGTCAAGGTGGAAGGACTAGTGGAAGAGCCTATGGGGGGCAAAATGAAGATGCAAAGAAAAGTGAAGAAGCTGACACCAGTCAAATTCAGAGAGGAGATAATGCCTACCGCCCTCGTGACCAGAACAATGGTGAGCAAAGAGGAAGAGGAAGAGGAAGAGGTAGACCTGGGTAAGGACCTGGAAGAGGAGGTTTCATAGGAACTTGTTTCTAATGTGGAGAAGAAGGGCATCGAGAATACGAGTGTCCGCAACATCAAGGAAAGATGAATAGAAGACCTAAAGGTAATGCACGAGTTGCACATGTAGATGAAGATGCGCAGTCTGAGCATTCTGAAGATGCTGAAAGGGGAGAAACCCTAGTGGTTAGAAGAACCTTGTTGAATGAGGAGAAAGAACCAAATCAGAGGAAGAGTTTATTTCACACAAGGTACAAATGTGAAGGTAAGTGTTCTGATATTATTATTGGCAGTGGAAGCACTAATAATCTTGTTTCAAAGGAGATGGTTGACAAGTTGAAGTTGACAAGAATAAAGCATCCACATCCATATCGGATTGCATGGTTGCAGAAGGACCATAGAGCTTTGGTCAATGAGCAGTGTTTAGTGAAATTCAAGATTGGAGACTACCATGATGAGGTGTTGTGTGATATCATACCAATGGATGCATGTCATATGCTATTGGGGAGGCCGTGGCAGTATGATAGGAGCGTTGTCCATGATGGCCGTGCAAACACATATTCCCTAACAAAAGATGGAGTTCATAAATTGAAGCCCTTGAAAGAGGTGGAAGAAAAGGTATGTAGTACTGCGAGAATTTGCTTGGTAGATGGTAGAAAATTTTTGGAGGGTATGAATCATGAGCAACATTGTTTTGCATTGATTCCTAAGATTAGTCAAGAGAAATGTGAAGATGTACCAGTAGAAGTTTCAGATATGTTGGAAGAATTTTAGGACATTATCTCTGATAATGTACCAGAGGGTTTACCACTAGTGAGGAAGATAAGTCATCAAATGGATTTGATACCAGGAGCCAGTTTTCTGAATAAGGCTGCCCATAGAATGACTCCAGCAGAGAGTGAAGAGTTGAACAAACAAGTTCAGGAGTTGTTAAGGAAGGGATTGATAAGAGAGAACCTAAGTCCATGTGTGGTACCTGCAGTACTAGCACCAAAGAAAGATGGAGAGTGGAGAATGTGTACAGACTCTTGAGCCATCAATAAGATCACAATCAAGTATAGATTTCCATTGCCCAGAATGGATGACATAATGGACTATTTGAGTGGAGCCAAGTACTTCACGAAGATTGACCTGAAGAGTGGGTATCACTAGATCCATATCAGAGAAGGAGATGAGTGGAAGACAGCCTTCAAGACAAAGGAAGGTTTGTATGAGTGGTTAATCATGCCATTTGGGCTAACCAATGCACTGAGCACATTCATGTGGCTCATGAATGAGGTATTGAAAGAATTTTTGGGAAGTTTTGTTATTGTTTATTTGGATGATATTTTGATTTTTAGTAAGACTTGGGATGAGCATTTGATGCATATCAGAAGAGTTTTAGAGAAGCTAAGAGAAGAGAAGTTGTTGATTAATTTGAAGAAATACAGTTTTGCAAAGGAGTTAGTATACCTAGGATTTGTTTTCTCAGAGGAAGGTCTTAAGATGGACCCAGAAAAAAGTGAGGGCTATCATTGAATGGCCTACACCAAGGAGTGCAATAAAGGTACACTCTTTTCATGGTTTGACAAGTTTTTACAGAAATTTCATCAAGAATTTTAGTAGCATTTGTGCACCCCTAACTGAGACAATGAGAGGGGATGGAAAAGAGTTTAGATGGACTAAAGGAGAAGACAAGAGCTTTGATACATTAAAGCAGAAAGTCGTAGAACAACCTGTTTTGGCACTTCTAGATTTCAATAAGGTATTCCAAGTAGATTGTGATGCTAGTGGTAGTGGTATAGGAGCTGTTTTGAGCCAAGAAGGTAAGCCCATTGCCTATTTTAGTGAGAATCTTAATGATGCCAAGAAAAAGTATTATGTTTATGATCAGGAATTTTATGCAATAGTTCAAGCTTTGAAGAAATGGAGACATTATTTGTTGCCAAAAGAGTTTGTTTTATATACTGATCATCAGGCTTTGCAATATCTTAATAGTCAAGGAAAGTTGAACCAAAGGCATTTAAAATGGGTTGAGTTTTTGTAGAGCTATACTTTTGTTTTGAAGAATAGGAGTGGGAAGTCCAATAGAGTTGCAGACGCCTTGAGCAGAAGGTAAAATTTGTTCACAAAAATGAAGAGAGAGGTTGTTGGGTTCGATGAGCTCAAAAGTTTGTATCCTGAAGATCCAAATTTTGTAGAGGCCTGGAAAGTTTGTTTGGAACCTGTTACTTTGGACAGGACAAAATGGTTGGATTTCATAATCCAAGATGGCATGTTCTTTAGAGGAAGCCAGTTGTGCATTCTGAGGAGTTCCATGAGAGAGAACCTGATTAAGGAAAAGCATAGTGGAGGATTGGATGGACACTTTGGTCGAGATAAGACCATTGCTATTGTTGGTGAAAATTATTATTGGCTACAGTTGCAGCAGGATGTGAGGAAATTTGTGCAGAGTTACAGAGTATATCAGATGGCAAAAGGAGCAAGTCAGAATACAGGTCTATATCAGCCACTACCTGTACCAGAGAAGCCATGGGATGATATTAGTATAGATTTTGTTCTTGGTTTACCAAGGACACAGAGAGGACATGATTCCATTTTTGTGGTGAATAGATTCTCGAAGATGGCACATTTCATTCCTTGCAAGAAGACTAATGATGCTGTCCATATTGTTGAATTATTTTTCAGAGAGGTGGTAAGATTACATGGTCTACCAAAGAGCATAGTTTCAGATTGAGATACCAAGTTTGTTGGTTATTTCTAGAGGACATTGTGGAAGAAGTTGAAGACAGATTTGAAGTTTAGTTTTGCACACCATCCACAGACTGATGGACAGACGGAAGTGGTTTATAGGAGTTTGGGTAACCTGCTACGATGCTTAGTAGGAGATAAGTCCAAGGGATGGGATTTGATTTTACCACAGGCAGAATTTGCTTACAACAATTCTATTAATAGGAGTACTGGTAAATCACCTTTCCAGATTGTATATGGCAATAGTCCAAGAAATGCTTCAGAGTTAAGGAATCTGGACAAAGGAGAAAATATAAGTGCCAAGGTTGAAGACTTTGTAGAACACATGAAGAATTTGCATGAAGAGGTAAAAAAATACATTAATAAGATGAATATTTAGTACAAGGCTAAGGCAGATCAGAAGAGGAGATATAAGGAATTCCAGGTAGGAGATGAAGTCATGGTTCACTTGAGAAAAGAAAGGTTCCCGATTGGAACATACAATAAGCTAAAAATGAAGAAATTTGGACCAGGCAAAATTTTGAAGAAACATGATTTGAGAAATGCATATGAGGTGGAGCTACCAAGTGAGATCAACATTTCCCCTGTTTTCAACATTGCTGATTTATTAGAATATCATGAAGGTGGAACAGAGGATGGACCAACAGAAGAATAGTGGAGTATTCTGGTATCTACTTCAACAAAGGAGATAGAAGAGATCTTGGATAGCTGTGTGGGAAGAAGTACTCGGAACAGGCAATATGAAAAATATCTGGTGAAATGGAAAGGAAGGCCTGTTGAAGATTCTTCTTGGTTGTCTAAGGCAGAGGTTGATTGTTTGGGTTTTCCTCACACAAACACCTGAGACATGACAGGGTCACTTCTCAAATTACCCTGGGTGTCTGACGCAGGAGCATCCAGTGGTGTAAGGGCAATCTTGCATCACCCAAAAAAAGATGTGTTTCAAAATTGTTGATGTTCTTTCCATTTCTTTTCAAAATTTGTGGTTTTGGTTCCATAACCGCTTGAATAATGATGTAGAACTTTCAGTTTTTCCGAACTACTAAAAATAACAACCTGCTATTTTTAGAAAGTTCACATTTGGACACGGAATGAAATGAAATTTTACAAGAAGTTTCATAACTGAAAAATAAGACATTTGGCGAAGGAATCACGCAAAGATCATTTGCGAGCTGAAAGATATTAAAGTTTCCATTTCCTAAAAACACCTGAAAATTATTCAAACTTAGGTTTGAGGCACTAAATGGCCCCGTATGGGCCCGAAAATTGTTGGAACCGATAGAGCGAGTTCTTAGCGCGTAGAGCATTCCGCGAGCTTTCTGACACATAAAACAGTTTGTCAATTGGACACCCAGATCAAAAGTTATGGCTCCCGGAAGTTGACCTATTTTTGGAGGGAGAAGCAAATTTCGAAATTAGGTTGTTGGCCACCAAAAAGGCTATTAATAACCATTTTTGGGAACCCTGGGTAGTAGTAGAGTTAAGGGGGGAAGTGTAGAGTCAAGAATAGGCATGGAAATAGAAACCCTAGCTAATTTGGGGTTACAGAAGGCAGATGATTCTAGAGTCTGGGAATAGGAAGCTATAATGTGTTGCAGCCTGTGGAGGGTTGATTCCTCTGATTGTATTTGAGCTTCTGTAATGTAATAAGTTGTCCAAGTTAATAAAGAAAGTTCTATTTTCTGTGTGCAATTTCTATTGTTGTGTGTTTTACGATTTACCCCCTTCATCATCAACAGTTGTGGATGATCTAAGAGATCAATGGCTAAGAATGGTTGAGAGGATATGCACAAATGAGAGAGGGACAAGTGTCCTTGCCCTCTCATGCAGATGGGGAGTTAATAGAATTGATTTGAGAGTTGACTAAGTTGATTGCACAGTGAACTCAATTGATTGAGTAATCAACTGAATTGATTGACTAGTTAACTAGATTGACTAACCTGTTAACATATTTGATTGATTAGTTAACTAGATTGACTAACCTATTAACTGATTTGATTGATTTAGTTAACTAATTTGATTGATTAGTTATCTAAATTGATTGAGAGTGAAATATGGATGAGAGGGAATAATAGGGAATTAAATAAATTAATTATTTAATTTCATGCACATGTGATAAATGAATTAAATATTAAATTTAATTCATTTTGGAGGAAAAAGACTAATTAAATAAATAATTTGAATTTATTTATTTAAATTGGAGGGAAATTGATTTAATTAAATAATCAAAATTATTTAATCAAATATGGAGGATAAATTGATTTAATTAAATAATCAGAATTATTTAATCAAATATGGAGGATAAATTGATTTAATTAAATAATTGGAATTATTTAATTAATATGGAGGATAAAAAATGATTTAATTAAATAATTAGAATTATTTAATTAATATGGTAGATAAATTGATATAATTAAATAATCAGGATTATTTAATAATCATGGAGGATAAATTGATGGTAAAATATGACAGATGAAAGCCTGATCTAGGAATGGGTCAATTTTAGGTGTCTACATTTTGCCCCTCTTTGAGATGGTGTTGCAAAGTAACATCATTTCAAAGAAGCTTAAAACATAGTGCTATGTTGGATAGAAGAAGATTTTGGTTTAGAAGAACAATATGATTGGATTAGAAATGATGATGCCCCAGTCGGGTAGAAGTACTTAGTAGATTAATTAATAGGTTGAATGATGCACCCTTGAGAGGACAGACGAATTGGAAGAATACAGGTGTGCTCTTGAAATGATGGATGTGAAGAATAGAGGGAGATAGAAAATGGATAACAACATAGAGAAAAATGAAAAAGGATGGATGATAGAATGATAGTTATGCTGACTTGAATAGAGCAATCCTATAGTTTGATATAGCACTAGACATTATGCACCAAGGTATAAGGACTAGGGTGACGATGTGTCTTATGCACCCAGCGTAATACAACCTTGTCGAGACATATGAGGAAGGATATTTAGAGAATTAAATTCCTAATGCACAGAAGGTATGATATGACCTTAGATGCAAAGGATAATGCAAAAAGTTATTTCAACATACACAAGATATGAATATTAGCTAGAAAGATAAGGACTCGATACAAATATAAGATAAAAAAGATGACACACACAAGAAAGCAAGCAAGCATGCACAAATGATACAAAAACAAACAAGATATAACCTCTGTCAAGCTGTAAACTGATGATCGATTGGTGGATTGATTGATTTAATGATAGTGTTGTCATTGTGGGGAACAATATATCCCTAGATCAACACAAGGATGTGGGAATGATATATCCCATTGATTATTGATTGATGATGATGATGATGATAGTGTTGTCATTGTGGGGAACGATATATCCCTAGGTCAACACAAGGATGTGGGAACGATATATCCCATTGATGATTGATTGATTGATTTGGTTTACGACAAGATTAGGATCAAGACCAAAGGATGTGATTGGATAATTTGGCTAGATTGATTGACTAGATTGGTATGAATTAAGGATGACTTGCATTTGGTTTATTGCTTGAATTTTTTAAATATTTTGAGTTTTTTTATATTTTTGAGATTTTTTGATTGTTTTTGGGATATTTTTGGGATTTTTTGATTATTTTTGGATATTTTTGTGATTTTTTTATTGTTTTTGGGTATTTTGTGATTTTTTTTATTGTTGTTTAGATATTTTTGTGATTTTTGATTTTTTTTGGATATTTTTAGATTTTTTTTATTGTTTTTGGATTTTTTATTATTTTTGGATATTTTTGAGATTGTTTTATTGTTTTTGGATTTTTTGTTTTATGAGATGGCATTGTATTGTAGTTTGGATAGCCTTTGTTGCTAGATACTATTGACAAGGGAAAACCAAGTCTAGATGCCAAGAGGAATATGGGATGAGATAAGTCAACACAAGGATGAGTGATAACAAATGGGATGGATAAAAGGGTAGGTGATAGTGTGTGGACTGGAAAGCTCATGAAAGAGGGATAGATAAAAGGATAGGTAATAGTGGATGGAATGTATGTATGTTGCATAAGTGAGCTAGGATGTGATCTCCAAAGACTATGTTGCATAAGAGTAACATGCCCCATTCTAGGTAGTATGTGTAGGATTTTACATGACAAAATGCAGGACAAGAGGGTAACTGGATTGGTTGAAAAGGATGAGGTATATCAAGTGATTTTCTAAAGCATTTTTCAACATTTTGCCCCTATGTCTTTATCAAGATCAAAAGGAGGAAGGAATGATGGATGGATAGATGGGATAGGTATGCGGGTATAATGGCTAAGGATGGTAAGATAGGATATGATAGGATGAGGTAGATAGGCAAGAAATGATAGGTTGGAAATGATAGGTTAGATGAGACAACATGCCCCCAAGTGTAAGACACATAGATAATCAACCTACACATGACACCTATTTACCAGGTTTTTATCATGGTACTTATCCAAGGCACCTGTTTACCAAGTTTTCACCATTGGACGAAGGGATTTCTTTTAAATATTTTGATTTTTTTTCTCTTTTTTTTCATTTTTTCATTGGAATACTTGGATGGAATAGGTGGATATGGATAAGAAGGACTCAAGCATCTAGTTCCATGAAAGGTGATAGTTCCATTTAAAAATGGATGACGCACATGGACCATTTCAACGTCATTATGCTCATAGATGTTGGTGAGGGATAATGAGAGGGAGATGGGGTAGGTGGATAATGGATTATGATGTGGATTATGTATGGAAGGAATATGCAACCATGGATGGGAGATAGTGGATTATGATGTGGATTATGGATGGAAGGATAATGGATTATGATGTGGATATGGAAAAGCATGGACCATAGGGATATGATGGGTGAAATATGTAGGATAATGGATTAAAGATGGGGAGATGGAGGTATGTGGAAATGTTGTGGAATGGAAAGGAACCAAGACCAATGGTTGCACACACTGTGATAAACATTGAAGCTTTTGATTAGAAGGAGGTGTAGGAAGTAATGGGGTTGTTTGCATAGGGGATGGTTGATGTAGGATTTTAGGTACCCACACAGACTTAAGATTTTTATGATTTTTGCATTGGGATTTATGGGATGGAGGAATTTGGGATTTTTGGATGAAGTGAGATTGTTGAGATTTTTGGGATGAAGGAACTTGAGATATTTGGATGAAATGGGTTATTTTGGATATTTGAGATGTGGATGCTTCATTTGACTTGATTTATTTTTGCTTAGGGACTCAAACCATTTTATTTTTGGACTTTTTTTGTGAAAGTAAGGGCTTGGGTAGCCTTTTGGATAGATTTAACTTGGACTCTTTTCCTTGATGCCCTAAGGCATAAGTATTTTTAGGAGTTTTTGCTTTATGGGTAGAGGCATCCAACACATTATTTGTGATGGACTTGGTGGAAGCTTCATGTTTGGTTGATGTGTGCATTTGTTGATCTTGATTAGGAAGGTGAGGGGATTTATGGATGGAGGGATTAAAAGTGGATTTGTGGATAAATGGATAAGGGGATTGGATGATAGGGATATTAGGTGTTGGAAGTAATGGAGGTAAAGTGGATGGAGTAATACTAGGAGTTAGAAGTAATGGAGGTAAAGTGGATGGAGGAAGGTGTATGGTCGCATGCTTTTGGGATTTATAAGATGATGGGTGAGGAATGACAATTGTAGACAACCTAAAATGACCATGTCATCGCGTCACTTGCATTTCATCAAATCTATCTAATCACCTGCATTTCAACATTAATTAAATAATGTAATTATTTAATTAATTTCATCAAATTATTCTTATTCTCCTAAAATTCAACATTAATTAAATAAATTCTATTTATTTAATTAATTTCATCAAAATCAACTTCATTCTTCCAAAATTAAATAATTTTGATTATTTAATTAAATCATTACCATCTTTCAAAACTCAAATTCACATCAATTGAATAAATTAATTTATCATTTAAATCCTCATATCTATAATTAAATAATTTCTAAATTATTTAATTAAATCAATTATTCTTCCAAATTTAAAATCATTCAAATTTATTTAAATTGAATATCTCTTCTAAAAATAAAATATAATCAAATATTTTATTTATCCTTCATCATGCAAAATAAATTAAATAAATTTATTTGTTTAATTTATTTAAATCTTCAAATCTATTCTATGTCCTCTAATCTTGTACAAACAATTAAATAAATTTATTTATTTAATTTGCTCAAATATCTTCCAATTCTTCTAAAAATAAATCTTGTTCATCATGCACACAAAATTAAATAATTTATTATTTAATTTATCTTAAATCATGCAAAAAGCAAATTATAAGTTGAGTTAATTGACTTAATCAATATTGTTTTTATCACCAAACTCATAAATTAGAAAAAAAAGCATTTCTATTTTTATGAAATCTAAATTTATCTCATGTCTTTTTATGTCAAATCAATCAATTAACTCAAACAAAAATAGATTTTTGTGTGACACATGTCAGGTGCACATTCATCATGAATTCTAGATTTATCTCATCCATTGATTCTATTGAAGTTTCTGGACCATTGATCAATCTTTATTGAAACCTATATAAACCCCCTCATCTCCATAACCAATCCTCTTCGATCATTTAAGCTTTTGTCTCCCTACAACACATTGAGCATACATCGCATCATTGAGAACTTTGAGCACAAACAAAATCTACAACTACTTGTTCCAAACATGGTTTCTCAATTTATGAAGCAATCTACATTTGACAAAGATAATAATACAATCTAGGTGAAAGCTTTCATTGTTTTTGTTATTATTCATTGATTATTTAGTTATTTGCTTAGATCGTTATCTTGATGTTATAGGATTGAGTTGTTGATTATTTCATTGTTTTGATTATCATTCGATCTCAATTTTATTCCTATACACATTCTGGCATGTCTGGTGGGACCCACTAATCACTATTTTCCTTTAGAAAATTTACTTTTTTGAAGTACAGTACGAAAATGCACAGACGAACATAGAACAACACCTTTGTAGCATAGTAAAGTGCCTTTGGTCTGCAACAAAGCACCTTCGAGCGATAGCAAAGCACCGTTGGTGGCACAGTCCAGTGCCTCTGGTCTTCAGTCCAGCGCTTTTGGCACAGTAGTACAACGCCTTTGGATACTTAGGGTTTCTAACTGGTTTTCTGATTTGTAGGGTCTAAACATATCATAATCTTCATCATTTCTTTTTATCAATCATTCTGGAGCATATTATAATCATGACATCATCTTTCAAAGCTCACTTTTTGATGAAACATTGAGTTTTTCTGATTTGGAGCAGTAGCGCGCCTTTGTGTCAAGTATCGCGCTTTTGCAACGCAGTGCAACACCTTTGGTATCACAGTCCAACACTATCGGTCAGAAGCAGCGTGCCTTGGGTAGAACAATATAGTGTCTCTGGTAAGTAGTACAACACCTTTGACTTACAGTAAAGCACTTTTGGTCAATTGATTTATTTTTGCTAACTATTGAGTTTGTGTGGAACTAATCAACTTTTTGCAGCTTCTTATCACTCAAACAGAGCAAATGGGTTTTTTTAATGTGTTCATGCAGGACAAGCTTTGAAGAATTGCCAAATTTATCAAATCTAGGTCTTAGGAAACATATTATTTTCTTAAGGGACAATTGAACCAAATCATCTTTGCAATCTTAGGAACAAATTGCTTTCTTAAGGGACAATTTAACAAAATCATCTTTGCAATTTAAGTCTTAGGAACAAATTGCTTTATTAAGGGACAATTGAATAAAATCATCTTTTTGCAATCTAAGTCTTAGGAACATATTACTTTCTTAAAGGGACAATTGACATGAATGCAAAACACTTCAATTTCTTAAGGGACAATTGACAACTACAATCGTGTGTGTGCCTAATTTAGTTGCACCTTATTTTTCTTATAATGGGATAATTATACCTTTGATTGACGTTCTTGATCCTAACTTTTAGTTATTCCTTTAGAAGGGCCTACTTTTGGATTGCGCTTCATCCAAAAGGGACGATCCTAAGCGAAGTTTTCCTTTGAACTGCTCTATAAAAGGGATAAGGCAAAAGCTAAGTCCTAACCGATGCCAGCCTTACCTGTGGTGCCAAATCAAAAAGAGGTATACTAACACTTTGTGAAAATGATTTTCACATTGTGTGAAGTGTTTGATACTCTTAGTAGGATTGGTCAAAGATTTTAGTAGCCTTTCACATGCTCGTAAGGCATTGGTCCCTCAAAGCAACTAAGAACCAATCTAGATAGTGACCACCCGTTTCACCTCCAAATGTTGTGGTAATCATCAATGCAAGGGGAATCATTACAAGCCATCAAGGTACTCACCATTTCCTCCCTTGAGAAGAGATAATATTCCCTTGGCCATAAAGCTCTCATGACCTACTTGTAGCTTTCCAAGGGGAGGGTGAGATATCCCTACCTATTGTGTCTTGCAAAGACTCAAATTTATGACACCTATATGGAATGACATTTAGTCAATAGAGATTTCAAGTTGTGAGTTGAACTACCACAATGAACCTATGTCTCTAGGGATAAAAAGTGCTTGAATTATTTGCAATTATCTTATACCCGTGGAAACATTGGGCTTTTCTGTGAGCCTTGAACATACACTATTTGTTGTGTCAGTCCTTTTTGGTACTTTGTTTGATGTGTTTTCTCTTGTCAAAGAAAATCCAATCAAAATCTAATCCAAAATTATCAACATTTACCTCATAAACATCACTGATACCATCTCAGTGCTTTTGAAACATAGCCTAGTGCCTTTGGTACTATAGTCTAGTGCCTTTGCAGTACAGTCTAGCGGCTCTGGTCCAGTAAACTATTTTTTCAAACTGTCTTAGAAAAATCACAAGAAAAATCTTAGCAAAATCTCAAACACATTGTCCTAGTGTATCCCATGGTAACCACTAGACTCCATCAATCTATGAAGGCTAAATAAATTGCCCCAAGGAAGCACAAATCACCTCCTCATACACCTCAACCAAGCTAATCCAACATGTCTCAAAAAAGTACTCCAAAAACACCAATGGATAGACCAGCTAATTTTCAAAATAGGCCGCAACATGACCAACCAACCAATCCTCAAGAAGGTACTGTCCCTTTGGTAGATGTAACTCATTATACTATCGGCATGCCTCAAGATTTTGTTTCGCAAGGTTACACCATAGGTCAAGTCCCATCTCAAGAAGAGTGACACTTTGAAAAAGGTCAATCCTCTCAAGAAGATAGACAAGACCTAGATGAAATCATGCAAGATCCTTGAGCCATTGCCACATTTGACAAACTCCTTAGTGAGAACCAAGATCATTTCTTTCATTTACTTGCAGAACAAGGAGCTAAATTACCCCAAAATTTTGATTTATCCAATCTTAAAGAGCCAAATAAAACCCATGACGCTATAAAGGCTATCCAAAACTATGTCAATCATGACCACTCCCATACCTGAACAAAGCTCACAAGGGAGAATGACTGAACCTTTTTCTGCTCAATATGAGAATCCTCTTTATCAGAATATAATAGAAGAAAGACCAATATCACCACTCATGACTCATATGGAGATTTATAATCAACAACAAGAGGCTCTTCATCGTCAAGCTGAATTAGAAAGGCAAGCCTCTCTAGCTAAACAACAACAACAACAACCTCCTAGCATCTCACAAATGACCATATCAAATGCACATGGTACATTAGCTACACCATGACAAGATGGTTTTCCCCCAAATTACAATCTGGGAAACACTTATGTAGCCATGCAACAAGGGTCACAAGTGACACCACTCCAAACATCAAAACCTCTGTATCACTAACCCAAACAATGTCATACAACCAAAACAGTATCAAAACATCAACACAACCTATGTCCCTCCACCACAACGATCATCCACACTAAATATTTTGAACACATATCTTAATCAACCCCAACCATCGCAAAACCCATCTACCTATGTTCCTCTGCCACAACGATCATCCACACTAAATCTTTCCAACACATATCTCAATCAACCCCAACCATCACAAAACCTATCTACCTATGTCCCTCCACCACAAATATCTTCCACGCTCAACCTAACCAACACCTATCTCCATCACCCTCAACATTCTCAAAACCAAACTTCCTATGGCTATGTTCCACCATCACAACCAAACCCTACAAACTTTATCTTTCCTCCTCCACAATACCAATGATAAAACTCTTATCTACAACCATAAAAAAGCCAACATTCTTACCTAGCACCACTTCCACAAAATCCAAACAACCAAACCCAACCTAACCCAAATCCATCCTACAACACATATGACCCAAACCAATCATATGACTCATATAACACCCATTCCTATGGCTTCAACTACAATCTTTCTTATGATCAACAACAACCACCTCTAGTACAATAGGAGATTTTTCCAACACCTCCAACAACTATGGAGCTCAAACTTGCCAAGGTACAACAACAACTAGTTGATCTACCATTTGACCACACTACGAAAACCTTCGCTTTGGAGGAGGTTTGTCCTTATCCATTTGATTAGTCATTGCAAATGATCCCTTTTCCTCCCAACTTCAATATGCCCAAAATTGATAAATACAAGGGATGAGGAGACCCAAAAGATCACCTTAGAGAATTCTATATCACTTTTTTAGAGGTTGCACATAACAATACATATCTCATGTGCCTCTTTCCTCACAGTCTTAGAGGTCAAGCTATATAATGATTCTCACATCTACCTACAGGTATCAAAACTGTTAACGAGCTTGCAGAAAAATTTGCCACCCATTTCTCGCACAACACAGAACATGAAGTCTCTATGACTAACTTATGTAACAACAAATAGAAAAATGGGGAAACTCTTATCTCCTTCCTTCAAAGATGGAGACACATGGCTAGCAAATTCCCATTTCAAATAAAAGAAAAGTAACTTGTTAGCATGTTTGTGCAGAACCTTAACCAATAATTGGTTTTCCATTTGTTTATACTAAGTGCTACAACCTTTTATGAAATTACCTATAAAGGCATCAACATAAAAAAAACCCTCATCGCTAAAGGTGTGGTCAAAATCTTCAAAGAAAATAAGGACAATGCTCCCCAACAACAATCAAATGAAAAGCACAAATTTTGGAACAAAAACAAAAATGTGGTCAATGATGGTGTGGTGGATTCCAAACATGTCCAAACACTACAAACACCCCTCAATCTTTCATCTAAACCAAACCAACATCAACAACAACAAAACCAAAACCAACAACATCATCAACAACGACAGCAAAACCAAAACCAACAACATCAACAAGGGCGGCCTCCCCAAGATTACCCTCCAAGGTGTAAGTTCACTCCCTTGGGAGAGCCTATAGAGTTGGTTCTAAAGAAGCTTGTGCAAAATGGACTCGTCACGCTACCAAATGCTCCCCAATATGGCAAACCTACTTTCAAACCCACATGGTACAAAGACAATGAATATTGTGAATACCATAGGACCAAAGGACACAGAACCATATCATGCATTAAACTCAAGCACATGATCCAAAACCTTATCGATAGAGGTGAAGTCACTTTTGATGCACCTCCGAATCAAAACACAAAAAAAGATCTCAACATGTACAAGGAACCATTCTCTAACCATGGTCAAGGACAAAATCCTGATAAAGGTAAAGGTATTAATAAAGCTTCAACTTCCAATGACTCTATTGTAGGTCATTTTGAAGAAAGTCATGTGTCTACCCTCACTATCAAAGGTAAATCTATGGATTACAGTCACAACTCATTGTGGTTGTGTCACCCTTTGTGGGCCTACACCAAGTCTCCAAACCCAATCTGATTACAATCTTATAGAACATCTAGAGAAAACCCCTGCACAGATTTCTATTTTGGATCTTCTACAGTCATCACCCACACATAAATCTGTGCTAGAAAAAGCCCTACAAGAGTCTTCGGTTCCTAATAACATAGCGCTCACAGATTTCCAAGCTATAATAGGTAACATTGCCTCACTTTACAATGTGGTCTTTTTTGAAAAGGACCTCCCGTCCCATGATCCATGTCACAATGATGCACTTCATATTGAAGTTTTCATCCATAAACTAAAGATCAAATGCATACTTGTAGATGGTGGTGCTGGTCTCAATATCTATTCTCTCAAGTTACTTAAACAGTTGGGATACTCTGAGGATCATGTCAACATTGATCAAAGTATTACAATCAAGGGGTATGATGATGTTGAATGCCATTTAGAAGGTGTTATCCACTTGCCTATACAAGTAGGCCCTATCATACTTGAAACTAGGTGCCAAACCCTCAACATTGAGCTCCCTTATAACATTATCTTAGGACGCCCTTGGATCCATGCCATGAAAGTTATTCCCTCAACATATCGTCAGTCTCTCAAATTCCCATTTAATGGTATGGAGATCACTATCCCAAGAGACCCTATTCCCTTTGAATTTTGTCGCACCTTGCAAGGCAGTTATAAGAATAGAAACCAAGTGCCAAATAATGACAAAGCCCATGACTCCCCATTGTATGTCGACTCTGAAAATCTGAAAAAAGCCTCTAAAGTTGAACCTAATCCTAATCCTATTCCTGAAATCAAAGCTAACATCCATGATATAGGCTTTGGTGAATATGATATCTCTAAATCTTCTTGTGTAGGGTGGATGCCCTTATCCCCTAATTCCTACAACCAACCGCCCATAGCCAAAGCGACTAAGAAAGCAACTATTCCCCCTCCAACATCCCTAACCCAGTTCAATGAGGGAAAATTATTGGTAGAGGAAACTATTGAAGACATCTCATCTTGGCTCTACAAAGAGAAAGAACCAGTCATCATACCAGTTAAACAATATGGCAATGGCCTAAGAATTGTCAAAAACATGGGCTATAAAGGCAAAGGTGGCCTTGGGAAAGATAATCAAGGTGAAATAGAACCCATCATTGTGAAGAAGAAGCTAGAAAAAAAGGGGTTGGGATATGGTAAGAAGATACCACGCGCCTTGGACATCGAGGGTATTCTTGACAAGGTGGCACACACTTCTCTCATAGATTTGACATCTCAAGAGGATATCATCGATGACTCTTACCTCCATATGATTGACCTATTCACTAAATCCTCCATATTCATGCTACCATCCATATCCTTAACATTAAACACTAGCACCTAGATTGTAACACTTATCTACCCTAAACTTATCGATTGGGACCAACAAGGGTCCCCCATTCTAGATGTTTTTCAAAATGATGAAGCTATTGCAGAATTCATGGGACTCTGGGATGGTATCCCTCTTGCAATCACAAAGCTGGTTTTGTAATGGAACTAGATCAGAATGCTTATTTTGGTGAGAATACCAAATCCTCCAGTCGCAAAAATAAAAATAAAGAAAGATCTCTAGGTGAAAACCACACTGTGGCACCTCCTGATCAGAAAAAAGTCAAAATAAAGGATGTATATGAAGGTGAAAAACAAATTGTGGCACCTAAGGATGGAGTATTTGACCTTTCCCTACCATCTAAGTATCAAGAGAAATCAGCTCTCCTAGTGGAAGATTCTATAGAGATAAATCTAGGCACAGAGCAAAACCTAAAACCACATTCCTTGCAGCATCATTATCAGAACAAGAGACAAGAATATCACCAAATTCTTCTTACATCCAACCATCAACTTTGCATGGACCTATGCTGATATGCCAAGGTTAGACCCTTTGCTAGTAGTTCACTATCTCACAGTTGATCCAAAAGCTAAACTAGTCAAGCAAAAACTAAGAAAGATGCATCCACAAATCACTCTCTTAGTGAAAGTTGAAATACAGAAGTTGCTACATGCAAAGTTTATCAAGCCTATTGATTATCCAGAATGGGTCTCAAACATAGTACCTATGGCCAAACCAAATGGGGGAATCCGCATTTGTTCTGACTTTAGAGATCTCAACAAAGCATGTCCCAAAGATGACTTTCCACTGCCAAACATTGATCTCATAGTGGACTTGACTGCTGGTCATGAAATGCTTTCTCTAATGGATGGATTTTCTGGCTACAATCAAATAATGATAGTAGAAGATCGGCATAAAACATCATTTACTTGTCCTTGGGGTACCTATTGTTGGTGTGTCGTGCCATTTGGTCTTAAAAACACAGGAGCAACCTATCAAAAACAATGACAGTTATATTCCACGATCTCTTTCATCACATCATGGAGGACTATGTGGATAATATACTAGCAAAATCTTCTAGGGTAGATCACATACAGGTTCTAGGACAAATCTTTGACAGACTAGAAAAATATCAAGTAAGACTCAATCCAAAGAAGTGTGTCTTCAGGGTAACCTCAAGAAAACTGTTGGGATACATTGTATCTTGCAGAGGCATTGAAGTAGATCCAACAAAAATCAAGGCTATAGTGGGGATGCCTCCACCGAAGAATATGAAAGAATTAAGGAGCCTTCAAGGAAGTTTACAATCCATTAGGCGGTTTATCTCATAGCTAGTAGATAAATGTCAACCATTTCAACACTTGCTCCGAAAGGATGTCTCATTTCGATGGGATGGTAAGTGTCAAACAACATTTGATCAGATCAAGGAATATCTAGCTACACCTCCTATCTTGGTACCACCAGTCACAGATAGACCTTTGATCTTGTACATCTCAACTACAACTGCAGCCCTAGGGGCTCTTCTAGCACAGCATGATGAGTCAGGAAAAGAGGATGCAATCTATTATATCAATCGAACCTTGGTGGGTTATGAACTCAATTATTCACCTATGGAAAGAGCTTGTTTAGTCTTAGTGTTCTCTTCCCAAAAGTTGCAGCATTACATGCTAAACCAACACACAAATCTAATAGCCAAAATAGATCCATTAAAATATCTCCTAGCAAAAGTAGCCGTCACAGGTAGACTAGCTAAATGGGTCATGATCCTTAGTGAGTTTGACATTGAGTATGTGGATCATAAAGTAATCAAGGGGCAAGCCCTAGTAGATCAATTAACAGAAGCACCCATGACAGATGTACATCCTATGGTATCTGACTTTCCAGATGAGAATCTCTTCACTCTTTCTACCTCAATAATGTGGAAATTGTATTTTGATGGTTCCTACACACACCATGGATCAAGGGCTGACATCCTATTTATTAGGCCTCAAAATGACTATATCCCAAAGTCATATCAGCTTGCATTTCCTTGCACTAATAACATATCTGAGTATGAAGCACTCCTTATAGGTCTCAATACAGCAGTCCAATGGGATATCGAAGAACTACATGTTATGGAGACTCACAACTGGTCATTTGACAAGTAACAGATGAGTACCAAACAAAAGATGAAAAGTTGGTCCCTTACAAGCAACTAGTGGATGCCTACAAACCACACTTTTCTAGCATCACTTTTGAGAAAATTCCAAGAGAACATAACAAAGCTGTAGATTCTATGGCTTCTGTGGGGTCACTTATAGATATGCCTGCCAACACACAGAAATGTGAATTCTTGATCGAGCAACTATTGATACCAGTCGTTGATGTTCCAACTACTAAAATCATCTACGAACTTGTTGGTCCCAATTCCCCAGGGTACGAAGATATCTATGAATACCTTAAACATGGTACCTTTCCCTTTGAGCTATCCAAAACCCAACGCAAAACCTTTATCCGGCGATCCTCTCGCTACACCATTTTGGGTGATACACTATATCGTCGGAGTCTCGATGGTATCCTCTTACGATGTCTTAACGCGAAAGAAGTCGATGCTACCTTACGAGACATACATGAAGGTGTCTATGGTGCACATTCTGACGGTCCTAATCTAGATGAGAAGATACTCAGAATAGGTTATTATTGGCCTACCATGGAACAAGATGCTATGTAGTTTGCTAAGAAGTGTCTACAATGCTAGCAGCAAGGAGATTTGATTCACACACCAGCTCATGTATTACAACCTATGACAACTCCATGGCCTTTTTCACAATGGGGTCTCGACATCGTAGGACAAATCCATCCATCCTCATCCAATGGCCATAAATTTATCATTACTTCCACTGAGTACTTCATGAAGTGGGTCAAAGCCATTCCCATGACTTATATCACCGGTAAGCAAATAGCCAAGTTTATCCTTAACTACCTCATTTGTCGGTATAGTATCCCCCAAGCCATTGTCATTGATAATGGGAGACCATTCAAGAATCAAGATGTATGTGCCTTGTGTACACAATACAATATCCAACATCACTTTTCCAATCCCTACTACCCACAGAGTAACGATCAAGCCGAGGCTTCCAACAAAACCATTCTAAAAATCCTCAAGAAAATGGTCAATGAAGCTGGTCGTGATTGGCACCTGCAACTCAATCCCACCCTATGGGCCTACTGCACTAGTATCAGAACACCAACTGGTGCAACACCCTATGCCTTGGTCTATGGCTCTGAAGCCATTCTACCTATAGAGGTCGAGATCCCATCCCTCAGAGCATCCATGCAGCACCTGATAAATGGAGAGGAGTATTGTACTTCTAGATTAGCTGAGATTGAACTACTAGATGAGAGGCACCTTGCCATGCTTAATCATCTCCATGTCTATCAAAACCACCTCTAGTGCAACTATAACAAGAAGATCAAAGAAAGAGCGTTTCAAGTTGGTGATCTTCTCTTAAAAGAAAATTAGAAAAATCAAGCAGATAGAGAAAAGAAGGGCAAGTTCGAGCCTAATTGGTTAGAACCCTTTATTGTCACGACAACATATGGATCAGGAGCTTATACTTTAGCAACACCTGAAGGCATTCCTCTAGATGAACCACTCAACAGTGTTCATCTCAAGAAGTTCTTTGCCTGATCCTCAGAGTATCCATGTAAAAACAAACAAAAAAAAGAAGAAAAAACAAAAACAAAAATAAAAAATAATCTGTCATCTGGTGAAAACTTGGTAAACAGGCGCCTTGGATAAGTACCATAGTGAAAACCTAGAAAATAGGCACTATGTGTAGAGTCAGCATCCATCATCTATCAAGTCCTTTCATTCTATGCCCCTTTCATAATAAACTTCATCCCTCCATCCATAATAAAACCATTGGCCTTTTGCATTTTTATTTCCCTATCTAGAATAGCTTGGAAATTTGTCAATGTCACTCATCTCATGTCCATCAATAGCTTCTCCATGTTAGTTATCACTTATTCTATGTCCAGTTACCCATGTTAGTTGTCACTTATCCTATGCCAGGAGTTATTCTATGTCAAGTTCTCCATGTCAAAGTTATCCTATGTTAGAAGTTAACCATGTCTTCTTGTTGTCCTATGACACAGATCTATGTCTTCCTATCATCCATCATTATCCTATGTTAGTCATCCATAACAATACCTCTACCAGAATGGGGGCAACCTTTTTCTTAACCTAGGTCTAGGAATGGATCCTTGTTCGCGGCTCATCACACCATCAAACAAAAACAAAAACACATCAACCATCTCAAACAAAAACAAAAACAAAAACAAAAACAAAAAACAAAAATACATCAAACCAATCCATAAAACATATCACTTGTCTTATACAGATTGTCACACTCTCGAAACCAAACCAGGCATCTTATACGAGGTTTTTTATTTCTGAAACCAAACACCTTCATCCTATCCTACATAAATCTCGCAGAATTACATATCATCTCATCTCAATCTTAAAGTACCTTGATCCCATGGATATGGGTATGTAGGCAGTCTGGAATATGAAGGAAATATCCAGTACTTAGGTACATAAGATGACATCATTTCACCTATCCAAGCTCAAACACCTTGACCCACTCATCACTCTATCTAGAACTACATATTATCATTTTCATCTTTCATCGTAATGTGCCTTGATCCCATGGATACAGGGTATGTAGGCAGTTTGGAATACGAAGGATGTATCTAGTACTCTGGCACATATGATCCATCATTCTTCATCCATCTCAATCCATAGACATTCCATCTTTCTAGCCTTTCATTTATCAAAATCCATCCACCTCAACTTGATTAACTCAAGCAGCAAAACAAACCAAACTACGCATCCGTTCAAAGCAAAAATCCTTAACAAACCTAAAGCAAAAACACCTACTTGCACAGCCATATGTTGTCCTACATATCGATTGCCAACATCTGCTACATCAAACAATTGTCTTATACAGGATGTTTCATTGTCAAAACCAGACTAGGCATCTTATATGACATGTTGCATTTCTTGAAACCAAACATTATCCTATCAACAGATCAACATCCTTTAATAGATATATCCTTCCTACAATAAAGCTGTTATCTATCCTATCTATCCAATCTATCCTGAGCAACCTCTTTGGCAAGAGAATATGTTGGCTGTATGTTTACTTTGTAAGTCAGTCAATTTTCTTTTTGGTTTATCTTTTTGTGCCTTTCCCATTACCTATTCAAGACTACCTTGATTTATGTATATCTTGGTATGTTGCGATGCAGTACGGATTGGGGGCATAGTCATTGCTTTTGTGTACCGCATTTGAGGAATGATCTTTTATCTTACTTAGCATCATATTTATCTTGTGCATGTGTTACAACCTAGCATCTTACATATTAATATTCTTCTTGCATTTATGTATTGAAGTTTATTTTATGTTCAAGACTATGGCTCAGTCACATATCCAACAAGGTTATACTATGTCTAAGGGATCTAATTTCAAACTGCCTACTTACAGAGTCAACATCCTTGCACTAGGATATCACAGCCTCTTGGTCTTTTATACCTTGGTGGAAAACTATCCATGTGCTATATCAAAATAAGGATTGCTCTTTATAAACATTTGTGAAACTGTTGCAACAAGCTTATCCATTTACCCATCCATTTATCCATGGTATCATATAGATTTTCAAGCAAAGATCGATCAACAGTCTTTTCTATCATGTCCTCTTCTATCTCCACTGTCTTCTAATCTATCATCACCATCTGATGCATATCTACAAAACCACATGTTAGATATCGCATGTCATGTCATCGCATGTCATACATCTCGAAGCATCTACATCACCATGTCATGTCATCATGTCATCATATGTCATACATCTATATAAGCATAATCGTCATCATGTCATATCATCAGGTCATCATATGTCATACATCTATAAGCATAAACATCATATGTCATACATCTATAAGCATATACATCATCACATGAATACATAATCATAAATACATGTCATCACATCCATGTCATAAAGAAATGCATCACAAAAAGCATGAACATCCATGAGCATAAAGATCATCATATGTCATCATATATCATCATCAAAGGTCATCAATATATACATGTCTATCTACATCAAAAGTCCATATGTACATCAATATACATCCAAATATACATCAATAAGTACATAATGGCTATCAAGAGCTTGCAATATACATTAGATGCATGCAGGCATCAATCAATATGTACAAATGTGTCTATGCTACAATTAAATGGTACAAACATATACAAATAAAAATGCTCTCATGTAGGCTAATGGGTGGAGCTCCCCGCCTGCTGCGAACTTTGTCCACCACCTACACTTGGTGATGGTCCCCCTGTTGGTCCTCCTCCATGTGGCTGTAGTGGCGGTCCCCTAACTGATGAAACTAATTTCCCCGTCCTGTGTGACGAGGAGGCCCCTAACCTACTCTGCTTTCGGAAGCTAGGTTGCCGCTAATCTACCAGCACTGCACCAAAATAGAGACCTCTATAATACTCCGCCTCTCTACCCACTATAAACAGCTCTCCCTAAACTTAGGTGAGCTTGCAAAATAATGTCATCTAGTCTACACCCACTACGTGGCATGTAGTATCTCTCTCTCGTCTCACCCTCGCTAGGGTGGCCTTTGTTATCAAACGCAACTGTATTGTTGCGTCTTGCTCTACTATCAATTGGGCAATACACCCATCATTTTCTGGTGGTGGTGGTGGTGGTGGCATTGCCTATGTCGCTGTTAATTCTACCTGTACTGCTGCTGCTACCTGTGCATGTAGCTGGGCTTGAGCCTCGACTTGTCTGGCCTCAGCCTGGGCTGCATCTCTATCTCTCCTCATCTGAACCATCCTCAGCTCCAAGTGAGTCCTCCTTGCTATCTCCTCCTGCAGTAACTGTTGTACCTACTGCAGTGGTGTCTCTGCTAGAAATACAACCTATTGTCCTCTAGCCTCAGCCATCTTGACATCTGCCTGATATCCTCTGACATCACCACCATCTTGTCTCTTTTCTATGGCCTACTATCAGGCCTATCTCTGAGCCCTCGCCTCAGCCCCCGCAGTTGCAACCTCCCGTATTGCTCCAATGACTCCTGGTCTAGTCAATCTCACTGGCCTGTGTGTCTGCCAGTAGGTGTCATAAGCTGGTAGTGTGCCCGGGTTGGCTGCCCCTGTAATCCAATCCCACATAACTAGGGCAAGTCCATATAAATCTGCTAATGCTATATCAAGTGAAATCTTTAGCCCCCAGTCATCCACCTCCCTCTAGGTCCTAGCATATATAACCTTGCCTACTAGCTCCCCCTGCGGCAAACCAAACTGCATCAATACCCTCTCTGGTAATTATCTCTCTATAGTCTCAGTGCGTCTACCAAATAGGTATCTTAGCTATCGGTAGTACACCATCTCCTCGTGGTCACCATCCCTTGACTCACAATCTCTCCACAGGTGTCAAACAAAGATATCCATCTCATCCAGCTGCCTCCACCAGTAGCTCACTGAACCAATCTGCCGGTGTGTAATAACACCCTCATACAAAAATGCATAAGGATCACCATGATCTTGGTGACATTGTGGGATCGGTCTAATCACTGGGATGTGCTCCCAGGCCCATACCTGCAACAATGTAACACCTGCTGACAGGCTGCTCCCAGATCTATAAACATAGTCATGCAAATCATGATATAACTAGCCAAGGACACAAGGTCCCCACACATATTGGATGTTGTGTGTAAACATCCTTGATAGAACTGTGCCCCATCCAACAGATAATCCCCAGGACTCTCGATCAGGACATATGAATCCTCCAATAAGTGAAACAACAATCCATTAAATCCTGTCACAAAGTCCTTCAACTTGAGCCCATTGGATCTCATGATCCTGCACACCCAAATCATTTGTCGCAAACACCTCTCACAGGCCTGCCTCTCCCTACTCGGTGTCATAATCAACTGTCACCCTAAATTGGAATCCGTAGGATGCGCCAAACATCCTCTAGTGTCACTGTAGCCTCCCCTGTCGGAAAGTGGAAGGAGGAGGTCTCATTGTGGTATCTCTTCATAATTGCTGTCAAAAGTGCAAGGTTCGCCTTGATGGGTGTAAGATGCACAATGTGCCACAATCCCATAATCTCTAGAAAGAGCTCCTCCTCCTTGCCAAGTTGTACCACTAGGTCGGCAATTAGATAGTGTCTTTGTTGAGACTACAAGGGTGGTAAGACGATCTGCATCCAAGATGACCACTTGTTAAACATATTGCGAAGTTCAACTTGATCCTAAGTAAAATCATGGCAACATCCCTACGTCAAACCTAGTCAACTCTATTCTAAGCCAAACATTTTTTCCAAAGACTAACCTAACTCAAACTGTATTCCAAGCCAAAAGCATTTTGATTTCATCAAAGGCACTTATCTGTGCTACCACACGTGCTTCACTGCTGAGAAAAATTTCTTAGGAACAAACGACCAAGGGCACTTAGTTTTAACCAGAGGCACTCAATTGATATACCACAGGCACTTTACTACTTTGCAAATACATTGAGTTTTTAATCTAACCTAAACCAATAGTGCTAAACTATTCTACCAGTGGCGCTTAGCTGTGCTACCAAGAGCGTTGCGGCGTTGACCAATAGCGTTGCAGCATAGACACTTTAACCAAAAGCACTAAGTTTTTACCCAAGGCATGACACTGCGTGCCAAAAGCACTTTGTCGCATCGAAAGCACTTCATTAGGTGCCCAAAAGTGTCGAGCCTGAACTCAGCGCCTTTGGCTAAAAAATTCAAACCCTAGAAAAAACCTTAAAAAATTGCAAACAAAAACAAGGTTTTTGATCACTTACTACTCCCGAAGCTCCTGCTAGTCTCCCGTAGGTCCACACGAGCTCCAACCGGTGCTTGTACACATGAATTGGCATCTTTGTAAGCTTTAATCTCAAACCTAAGCAAGGAACTCAACTAAGCAAGGAGGTGAAGGGCTCTAAAATTTGACAACTCTAGGTGTGCAAATGAGGTGTGTTGACCCCTTGGGACCTATTTATAGTGTCCCAACCCTACTTCTTCTCACCCCTAATCCATCTTCTCCTTGTGACTACTATTTTCTTCATCGTGTCAGCCTCCATCTATCCAGCCTCGTTTGTTTCCAACACAATCTTCTAGTCGAGCGTCAACCTAATCCTTCTGTCACTTCGTTGTCTTTCCTCTCGAGGGGGCATCCTATGCCAGCTACACAGGGGACGCTAGCTACACTGGGGCATCAAAATTGTATCATGTCTTCAACAATCAATTTCTTTGAAGCAACGCTATAAATTGCATTGCATCAAAGAGGGGAAAAATGTAGACACCCTAAAATGACCATGTCATCGCGTCACTTGCATTTCATCAAATCTGTCTAATCCCCTGCATTTCAACATTAATTAAATAATGTAATTATTTAATTAATTTCATCAAAATCATCAAATTATTCTTATTCTCCTAAAATTCAACATTAATTGAATAAATTCTATTTATTTAAGTAATTTCATCAAAATTAACTTCATTCTTCCAAAATTAAATAATTTCGATTATTTAATTAAATCATTACCATCTTTCAAAATTCAAATTCACATCAATTGAATAAATTAATTATTTAATTAATTTATCATTTAAATCCTCATATCTATAATCAAATAATTTCTAAATTATTTAATTAAATCAATTATTCTTCCAAATTTAAATAAATCATTCAAATTTATTTAAATTGAATATCTCTTCTAAAAATAAAATATAATCAAATATTTTATTTATCCTTCATCATGCAAAATAAAATAAATTAATTTATTTGTTTAATTTATTTAAATCTTCAAATCTATTCTATGTCCTCTAATCTTGTACAAACAATTAAATAAATTTATTTATTTAATTTGCTCAAGTATCTTCCAATTCTTCTAAAAATAAATCTTGTTCATCATGCACACAAAATTAAATAATTTATTATTTAATTTATCTCAAATCATGGCAAAAGCAAATTATAAGTTGAGTTAATTGACTTAATCAATATTGTTTTTATCACCAACTCATAAATTAGAAAAAAAACATTTCTATTTTTATGAAATCTAAATTTATCTCATGTCTGTCCCATGTCTTTTTATGTCAAATCAATCAATTAACTCAAACAAAAATAGCTTTTTGTGTGACACATGTCAGGTGCACATTCATCGTGAATTCTAGATTTATCTCATCCATTGATTCTATTGAATTTTATGGACCATTGATCAATCTTTATTGAAACCTATATAAACCCCCCTCATCTCCATAACCAATCCTCTTCGATCATTTAAGCTTTTGCCTCCCTATAGCGCATTGAGCACACACATCGCATCGTTGATCACATCAATCCTTTGAGCACAAACACATTCTACATCCACTTGTTGCAAACATGGTTTCACAATTTATGAAGCAATCCACATTTGACCAAGATAACAATACAATCTAGGTGAAAGCTTTCATTGTTTTTGTTACTTTAATTGATTATTTGGTTATTTGCTTAGATTGTTATCTTGATGTTATAGGATTGAGTTATTGATTATTTCATTGTTTTGATTATCATTTGATCTTGATTTTAATCCTATACACAAGAACATATGTTTTGGGGATATGATATGGTTTATGATGGAAACGTGTGGATTTAAGAGGCATGGAAGAAGTGCCGACATCTTGAGATTACTTTTCTTGGGGAATATAATCAGTGCCATATGATTGTGGAGGGACTTGGACATGGATGGGTTCCAGAATACCTTGTTCATGAAGGCCTAAGCCTTTACCTTGATATTCATTTTTTGGAGTATGTGATGGATAATAGTTGTTGCTCTCCTAAGGAGGAACATTCATGAATGAAGGTGGTAAGACCAAGGGTATATGATGGTGGATTTGAAATATGGTCAATAGTGGAGGGCAAAGTATCAATAAGATCATGATCATCATTATGCTCACTAAGAACCATGTTTTTTGTTCGATCATCTATGGGTGCTTGGGAGGCAAGTGTCTCATCAGGGGAAGTGGAAGTTGTTGGATCGTGGATAGAACTAGGTGGAGGATGGATGGTAGTAGTGTGAATATCTTGTTCATGGATAGTTGTGGGATTATGGATATGATCAATTTTCTCTTGGGTAGGCTCATAATCATGGATAATATATTGATCATAGAAAACATAAAGGTTATGGATGCGTTGAACTTCGCTCGCTTGCTCATGGTTAGGAACTTGATCATGGATATTATCTTGATCATAGAAAAGATATAGATTATGGATGGGTTGGATGGAGGTGCTTTGATCTTGATTTAGATAAAGGGTTGATGTTTCCACATGCTCTAGATTATACTCTTGACATAGCTCTTGATTTTCTTGAATGGAAGTGGAAGTGGGAGACTCTTGGGTAGGCTTGATAGGCTTGTGATGGTCAACAACATGAAAGTTCAATGGATCAGGACTTGGACTCATAGTAGGAGACTCTACAATAGGTTTGATGGGTTGTGGATTACATGATGGGGTTGAAGGAATGGACAAGATGTTTGAAGTCTCTTTGATAGGCTCATTCATAAGTGTTTTATGACATGGGGATGGTTGATTCCTTGCTAATAGCCATTGGATCACATCCTTCATGAGTGTATGGGTAGATGGACAATATAATGGATGGATAATAATGATGGATGGTGTTGTAGGCTTAGGATGAGGATTAAGAGGAGGGATAATAGAAGTGGAAGGTGTTGTAGGCTTAGGATTAGATGGAGGGATAGTGAGATTAAACGGATTAGGATTGGAATTGGATGGTTTTCTCGGGGGTAACTCAAGCAATGCTTTTTGGATCAGTTGTTGTAGGGTCATCTCTGAGGGACCCTTTGGTGGAAGATTGGAGGAACATGAGGATGAATGTAATGAAGGGTTTGATGGATTAGACGGTTGATGGACCAATGGACTATGATAGGGAATATATGGTGGTGTTGTGATTGGACTAGTAGGCTCTTGTATGGGTATTTGATTGGATGAGGATGTAGGGTACCCATAGGATGCATATGTTAGAGTGTTGTTCCCATTGTCAAAGGTATTATAAGAGCTTAAGGACATTTGATTTTGGTGCAAAGGGTAACTTAGAATTGCATGGTCTTGTTGTGAAGGAACGTGATGGCCTTGTGAATGAATTTGGTGATGGGTTGAAATGTTAGAATAAGGAGTTGGATGATCTTAGGGTGGATGTTGTTGGGTATCAATGGGATAAGTTGATGTGGAAGTGACATGATATGTGGGTAGGCTAGATTGGTATGGTTATGGGGGTGACACATGGTATGGAGGTGTAATTTGTTGAAGTTGTGGTTGGAATTCTTGTTGTTCATGTGGAATGTGTTGATATGTAGGTGGGTTAGGTTGGAATTGTTGGTATTGTGGTTGGAATTGTTGTTGTTGTGGTTGGAATTATTATTGTTGTGGTTGAAATTGTTGGATTAAATGTTCTTGAGGTGTGGATTGATATAGATAGGGGTTAACTATGGAAGAAGTGGGATAGATTGATGTAGTGGTAACATGCTGTGTGGTTGGATGAGGTTGGGTTAGATGTTCTTGAGGTATGGATTGATATAGATAGGGGTTAACAATGGAAGAAGTGGGATAGGTTGATGTAGGGGTAACATGATGTGTGTTAGGTTGGTATGAAGTTAAGGGGGATGACACATAGGATGGAGATGAAATTTTTTGATCCAGTGTTTGTGTTTGTTGGGTGTTGGACTGGTGGGTGGCTAGGAGTTGTTGGGTTTCGATTAGGAGTTGTTGTAGTAGAGGTGATGGGTTTTGTTGAAGTTATTGCATGATGGATTGTAGTCATTGTAGTTGTTGTTGGTTGAGGGGTTGTGGCATTTGGGGAAGTGTGTGGATGATGTATTGTAGGTGTGGTGCTAGGGACTTGCCTATGTGTGTAAGTCTTCATATTTTAGCTTGTTCCTCAAAATAGGCATCATGATCTACAAGGTGCTCAACATTATTTGAGTTAGAAGGATATCCTCCTAGGATGTGGATTTTGGGTTTTTGATTTGACCTAGGTTTGTTGATGATCAGAACCATTTTGACAAGTGATGGATTAGATGGGGGTTAAGAATGGGTTAGATTGTGGTGAGAATTAGAAGAAGTTGGATGGAATTTGATGATTAGTATGATGATGTGGATATGTAATTTATGTTGAAGGCTTGACTTTGGCAATTTCAAACAAAAATTTCACATGTACATGCATGAATCACACACACAAGACACAATAGTAAGTTTGTATTTTAAGATTGATTGATATGATTATGAAGATACTTGAAGACACATCAACAAGCCTAATATTAATCAAGTTGGTATGGCCAATAAGTCTTAGTCTAGGATACACGAGTGGTCTAGGGATGGCCCCAATATACACAAGGTATGTGGGGCTCAATTTTGTGAAAATGAATGCGAAATAATGTCACATAGGCAGGAAAAGAGGGTAACCCACCCTTCATCTTCACTTCCCTAAGGTATAAAGTTCTTTGGGGCTTAGCTCGAATGACAAGATTTCAACTTCCACAAGGTGTGTCTTTCGATTCACTCCTCACTATTTATACTCTGGCAGAACACAAGAGTTGAGGTCGTCCCTTAGAGTGGTGTGTCTCCAAGCAGGCCTCCTAAGAAAGGGTGACAATAGCAAATCAAGTGGTGTGTTTGATTTCACACACTTGACTTACACTCGCAAATGTTAATTGACCCTTAGAAATGGAAATGTGTGTGTGAAAATGAATGGATTAAGGGATGCTTTTGATTCTCAAGATCACATGAAGTGCATGAGAAGAGCATACACACCTTGAATCACACTCAAATCCACCAAATAGTTCGAGCACAAGTTTGTTGTCTAAACCCAAATCGAAATGTGATAATGAAGACAATGGTTCATTTTAAGCTTGATTTGGATGTGTGATTGAGGACAACTATTCTTTTTAGAGCCCAAATCTAAATGTGAGAGCAAACAAATGTTCTTTTTATGCCCAAATTGAAGTGTGTTTGCAAATAATGATTATGAAGGAATGAAAAGGGATGAAAGATGAATGGAGTGCACTTAAATATTTTTGTCCTTAAACTTGTTTTGACTGATTCCAATGCTGCTACAGCTCCATATGATCACCTGTGAGGCATCTCAGACTCAACGGTGAGGTCAATTTGAGCATAGGAGATCGTTGGTGAAAGTTGATTTCCAGATTTTGTCCAAAAAATACTTGAATCTGCAACAAAAATCTTAACAGACACTCACAAACAAGAGGGGTTAGAGTACCGGGCATGCCAAAATGTGATAGGTGAAAAATGCAATGCAAACATAAACAAAAGATGAAAAAATCAAGTACAAGTTACCTTCCTTTTGCACCAACAAATTACCTACATTGATCGAGCTTATTGAAATGCGCACCAATTCAATTGATTGCTCTTTGCTCTGTGATTACTATTGCTCTTTGCTCTATGATTATTGTGGATTGATCTATTAAGCAACATAACATTGTGATGAGAATGATAGGATATAGGATGATTTATGCAGAGTAATGTTGTATGAATATTGGAGAGGTTTAGATGATTGAATGAGGTTCAATTTATACTCTCAGGGATGAAGATCAACGGTTGTGGATAATCTGAGAGATCAATGGCTAAGAATGGTTGAGAGGATGTGCACGAATGAGAGAGGGACAAGTGTCCTTGTCCTCTCATGCAGATGGGGAGTTAACAAAATTGATTTGGGAGTTGACTGAGTTGATTGCACAGTGAACTCAATTGTTTGACTAGTCAACTGAATTGATTGACTAGTCAACTGAATTGATTGACTAATTAACTAGATTGACAAACCTATTAACTGATTTGATTGATTAGTTAACTAGATTGACTAACCTGTTAACTAATTTGATTGATTTAGTTAACTAATTTGATTGATTAGTTATCTAAATTGACTGAGAGTGAAATATTGATGAGAGGAAATAACAAGGAATTAAATAAATAAATTATTTAATTTCATGCACATGTGATAAATGAATTAAATATTAAATTTAATTCATTTTGGAGGAAAAAGACTAATTAAATAAATAATTTGAATTTATTTATTTAAATTGGAGCGAAATTGATTTAATTAAATAATCAGAATTATTTAATCAAATATGGAGGATAAATTGATTTAATTAAATAATTGGAATTATTTAATTAATATGGAGGATAAATATAATTTAATTAAATAATTGAAATTATTTAATTAATATGGCAGATAAACTGATGTAATTAAATAATCAGGATTATTTAATAATCATGGAGGATAAATTGATGGTAAAGTATGACAGATGAAAGCCTGATCTGGGAATGGGTCAATTTTAGGTGTCTACAACATCCACATCAATTTACTTAAACCCTAATTCTGTTATGAAGATTAAACATGAAAAATAGATAACAAAAACTTAATCACATCAACACCATGCACAAGAGAACACCATATTTTTATGTGGAAAACCCTAAAAGGGAAAAACCACAGTGAGGATTAGCTCACAATATATAGTAGTATCAATACTAAATTACAGAGAGGCTCACTGCCTAAAAGAATGCTCACTACAATAGAATCACTACCAAGAGAGGTGGCTCACTACAAATAGAGGTGACTCACTACCAAAAGAGGTGGCTCACTACCATGAACTAATATTATAGCATCTACCACATCCCTGAGTTCAGTTCCAATGAAGCACAATACATATCACCTTTGCTACCTCAAAACACAAATAATTTCATCTTCACATGCTCACCACAATAAACGAATCCTTTTCACTTATTTATATCAATCATTAACCTTGGAATATACATCAAGGTCGGTAACACATTCTACAACCTTTAGAACAGCCTCCAAAAGTCGGCAAACATACATAATTCAAATTAGGTCTGAACCTAAAAAATATTGCGAAGCAAAGGAATGAAGGTAGAATATTTCATAGCTTAGTTTGGACCCAAATACATCCTCACACACTTCAATACGCTTCCACAATCCACGAAGTACATCTGCAAAGAGTGTAAACAACTAGGTTGGCCAAAAACTGGTGTTAACACTAGGATCTTTAGGCACATGCTTCCAAGAACACAATCATAACTTACAAACCAAGCACAAACCTTCAACACGATCTGGAGACATCCACGAACAACCTTAAGTCACTTGAGAATCAACAAAATCATCTACAACACCTTTCACTTGAAGAAGGTTCACTATCTACTCACAAACAACACTGTCGAACTCTGCTACATAATAACTTACTTTTTGGAGTGTCAAATCACAAATCCTTTAGAATGAAGATAACTAGGGACCTTATAAGCATATGTCTAGAATTGCACCACCTAAAACCATTATGTGGAGAAATGTGGAGCAAAATACTTTCTCCCAGACACCTCTGCACAACCCAGAACTCTGTCAATTACAGTCTTCAAACTGGTGAACATAACTTCTACTATACAACGATCTAGACCATCAAATTACGGATTTAGCATCTTCAAACACTTATCTAAAACATATCCAAATTTCAGACTCTAGTCTTCAACATAGAATAAATGTGGAGCAAAAACTCAGACAGTATCCTGCAAGATAGAATACTCTGCAACACATTGTTTCTTCTAGAGAGCAAATTTTCTCAAAAGTACTTGGAAACTCAACAACAAGAGAAATGTACCAACATCATCAACAATTATATAAGGCACTCAAATCACTTTAACATGACAAATTGATCAATCAACAATCAGCAATATCAGAAGACACAGTTGACACTAATGACAACACAAGCATGTTGACATCAATGATAACATCGATTAGCACATACTTGCAACAATGTATACAAGACAACAAGCACAAAGGAAGGAATAGGAAATAAAGAATTGGATGCAACAAATAGGATGGTAGGCCACAATCCTAGTAAATAGTTGGGTCAACATGAAAATAGTATGAGACACCAAGATATGTTGCTCATCCTTAAGGAACCAAAAAGAGGAAAACCCAAAGGTTGGGATAAAAGTATATAAAATATGACAATATAAAGTAATAATAAATAAATGATAGAGGACCAGGGGTTTCTTGAGAGTTTGTCTATAATCCTCTATGAGCCTCCTACCTAGGATCCTCTCCCTGCTTTGGAATTCTTCTTCTTTCTTCAGCTGTCTTAGTAGATAACGTTTATTTGTAGATACTTTGAGTTGCTTTGTTTTTCTATCTATTTGTTTTTGATCTTTCTTTAGCAGAGACTTTTGTGTATTGTCAAACTTTTGAAAATTTAAAAAGGTCGTTGTTCCATACTTTTCCCCCACCCCCACCCTAGTGTCATCCCCAGGGTGTGTTGATACGGATGCCAGCCAAAGGTGTGTGAAGCAAGCAATAGCATTTAATGCACAGAGATTTTAATACATGGAAAATAATGTGGAAGGTGAGAAAAATATTCAAAGTGATAATAGAAAATCTTACCCAGAAGCCCTAAATTCAGAAAATGTCGAGGCTCCACCAGAAAATGTGGGCTTCTCAATCAAGGTTGCATTTAGAACCAATTGTGGAGTCACTAAGGAAGGGAGTAAGAGATGTGAGAATGGAGAGAAGAAATAAGGCGAGTCCCCTCCCCCACCAAGGAAAGTATCCTTGAGTCCTAATGAGGATATGTTAAAATCTTTAAGAAATGAAGAAAACAGACTAAAAAACATTGCTGTGTTTTTTACATGCATTAATATGGACAAATTGTCTTCGAGAAAATTCTTTGATAATTGGTTAATAGCAGTTTTGGGGAGAAAACTTGGGTTTCATTTTTCTTTTTGTAGAATGATACAAAGTGGAATTTTTGTTATTTTTCTAAAAAATCACAGTATGCAAAAACATGTGGTAGAAAAAGATTTTTGGAACACTGGGCTTGCTCTGTTTAAGGATTTTCCTTGGGCACCAAATACTTCTCATAGAGAAATTCAATTTTGCTCCATTCCTTGATATGTTTTAATCAAGAATGTTCCAGTTGAATTATGGAGTTTCTTGTCACAATTAATTAAATCCTTTGGGAAAATAATCAAGATTGACAAAACATGGGCAACCCTACCACATTTGGATGCTAGAATGGTTTCTGAGTTTAATACTGGTGCTCAAATACCCAAAATCATTGAAATAAACCAGGACAACAAAATAGCTCAATGTGAAATGGTAGGACTGGGGGGATTAAATTCTTGTTTTCTATGTAAGATGGACGACCACTAGAGAAGGGATTGCCTGGTTTTAAATAGAAGTAATAAAAAAAGAAGACTTAATATTTGAAACTAAGGTTAAGGGTGGAAATGAACCTTTCGGGGGTAGTAGTTCTGGCAGATATGGGAGTGACCCTAGGGTTTCCCCCAGATGCATAACATGTCAAATTCCTCTCCTATATTGGGAGAGATTCCTATCAAAAAAGGATATGACCCCATAGTAGAAAATGTTAAGGTTGTAAACATTCCAAATGAAAGTGATATGTCCTTTGAGACCATGGTGAATAGACCTGTAGAAGATTGTGATTCATATAGCACTTAGGATGGTAGCCTAGGTCTCTTTTTAGTTTAGGAAGAAGGTGTTGTCATGATAGATGACATTAATTGTTTTGTTTCCCAAGTTGAGGATTCTCAAACTCTTTATGACAGTAACAAATTAGAGAAGGGGGGAGTGGTTTGCCTATAGGTACTAAAGATCATGTTGCAGTGCCCTCTGCTACCTTTACAGAGAGCTCTATCTCTACTGATGGTTTCATTTATTGTAGGAGGAAAAATACCCAAGAGTTGGCTCTAAACAAGATTAGGGAGATGGCTAATCAAAGAAATAACCTAGACTCTTTAAAGGAAGAATTATTTTAAAAAAGAGCTACAGATCCCCAAGGAGTGGCTTTGGATGTCCATAAGATGAGTGGCATGAAGGCAAAATTGACCTCAAAAGGAAGGAAAATTGATCATGGAAGTGACAAAGAGGGAAAAAAGACTTTGAGGATAAAATAGATGATGAAGGAAAAAAGAGAAAGAACATGAGCATAACAAACAATACTATGAAACCTGGTAAAAAAGGTAAGGATGATTAGATTCCTAAATGTTTTGACAAATTTTATAATGGGGACAAGCCCAGCTCCAACTAAGTATTGCATCTAATGAAAGCACTCCATTGCTTTAGTTGGAATGTAAGGGGTTTGGAATCCCAAGACATAAAATATGTGGTCAGGGATTTCTATAACAAGAATAGGGATATGGACAGTCTATTTATCTAGGAGGTAAAAATAGTTAGCTTCCTATTGGAAAATACTTTGAGGTTTATATGGAGAGAGGCTATTACCTTCTCCACTAAACATGGTAAAGGGAAGGATGGTAGTTCCATCTTACTAAATAGGAAATGGGAAAAGATTCTTAAGGAGTCAGGGCAATCCCCTTGTAATAGATGTATTTGGATTACATTAGATGCTGGGGGCTTTGATATTGGGCTTTGCTCGGTATATGCCCCCAATGAGTACTATAATAGAGTTGAGTTATGGAACTGGATGACCATTAATCTTCCTAAAGTTTTGTGGATTATAAGTGGAGACTTTAACATGATTGAGCAAAAAGAGGACAAGCTGGGAGGTAATCCTATGGAGTGGAGAGGGAATGAAAGGTTTTTCTGGGAGAGATTGAAGAAGTCTCTGAAGATGATGGACCCTTTAGAAGGTGAGAAGAAAGGCAACAGAGGAATTTGGTATACTTGGTGTAATAGTCAGAAATCAAATAGAAGGATTTACAATAGGCTTGATAGGATCTATGTAGAGAAAGATTTATTTTTCTTCCAGGATAAAAAGGGATTGAATAAGGTGTAATTTATTCCAAATGCTCTCTCAGATCACCATCCCATAAGGTTAGTTATTACAGTTAAAAGGCAGGAAGAAATCTTCAAAGTCCTTAAAGGGGGTAGTTTTAAACTTAACTGTGAGCTCTTAAGAGATGAGGATTGTGTTAATGGAATAAAGACTTTGAGAGGTATCTACAAGGCTCTATATGAAAGAAAAGATGCTTCCACTTATTGGTGTAAATTGATAGCCTTGTGTAAGACTACTTTTCAAACTATGGGGAAGAAATATTCTCTGGATAGGAAGAGAGAGGAGCTGCTACTTTAGAAAGAATTCTTAAGAGTTGAAGAAGAGATTCAAGGAAAGCCAAAGGATGAAGAGTTGATAGAAAGAATGGGGGAGGTGAAACATAGTTTGAGAAAACTTTAGGTTAGAAAAGCACAAGGAGCTAAAATCAGAGCTAAACTTCACTGGTTGGAGGATGGGGATAAAGGAACAAAATACTTTTTTAACCTCGTAAAATATAAAAACATAAAAGAAAATATAGGGGTTGTGGTGGAAAATGGTATCTGTCTGAAGGAGAAAGAGGAGATTCTAGAAGCTTTCAAAGGATTCTATGAAACATTGTTCAAGGCTGAGGATGACAAATATGAATGTAAGGAAGCTCAAGAGATTTGTTTCAAAATTTGTAAGGAAAAGGTGAATAAAGAAATGAAGATTAATCTTAATAAAGAGATCTCAAAAGAAGAAATAGAGGCTGCCATTAAATCTATGGATAATGGGAAATCCCCTGGGGCTGATGGCCTCCCTGTAGAATTTTACAAGGCCAATCTAACTTGGGTTGTTGATTATTTATGTGAGCTTTATAAGGAAGCTATTGAGAGAGGAATATTGGGAAAAGAAATAAATAGAGGAATCATTAAGTTTTTACCTAAGGAGGGTGACAGATCAAACATTAGAAATTGGAGACCTATAACTTTACTAAATGTTTCTTATAAAATCATTGATAAAGTGTTGGCATTACAGGTAAGGGGTATTCTACGAAACATAATAAGCAACACTCAAACATGTTTTATTAAAGGCAGATACATCCTTGAAAACTTAATTACCAACTGGGAAGCATTACATTGGTCAAAAGAAACTAAACAAAATGTAGGTATTATTTTTGTAGATTTTGAAAAAGCATATGATAGGGTGGAGTGGTCATTTATCCTCAAAATTCTTAAAGCTATATGGTTTCTTGATCTCTTTTGCAGAATGGTGAAAATCTTGTTTAATGATGCATCAGCCCAGGTAGAGGTTAATGGAGTTTTGTCTTCTCCTTTTGATATGGGAAGGTCAATTAGGCAGGGATGCCCCCTTGCCCCATCCTTATTTGTTATAGCCTTTGAAGCACTCCATTTTCTCCTAAGAACAAAGCTAATTGAAGGGCAACTAGAGGGAATCTCCCTTCCAAATGGTGATAAATTGTTTAATGTTCAGTTTGTAGATGATACAACACTTTTTCCCAGGATCAATAAATTGGAATTTGATAGATTGGAAACAAGATTGGAAATTTTTTGTCTTACTTTAGGTGCTAAAATCATCCTTCTAAGTCTATTTTATTGAGTTGGGATGAATGTGCTCCTGATTGGCTTAATGTGTGCAAATGGAAATGGGGGGGGCCTATGAAACAGGTGAGGTATCTGGGCATCGCTTTTTCCATTTGCCCATCATTGAAAAAGATGTGGGACTGGTTGTTGACAAAAATTGAAAGGAAGTTAAATAGTTGGAATAGGCTGCATCTTTCCTTAGCTGGTAGGACCCAAGTCTGTCAGAAGATTCTCCCAACTTACTCCATTTTCTACTCCTCCATGTGGCTCTTTTCTAATTATCAATTTGAGATTATTCATAAAATAATTAGGTAGTTCTTGTGGTCAGATGGGAAAGATAAAAAACACTTGGTGAGCTGGGATTGGTGGTGTTTAGGGAAAGAGATGGGGGGCTGGGTTTGAAGGATTTGAGGATTCAGAGTGTTGCTTTGGCAACAAAGTGGATAATCAATTCCTTATCAGGGATGGAACTGTGGAAAATTCTGGTGAGAAACAATATTCTTTATGTTGTGTTGGGGAAGAATAAAAGATGGGGGAATTTGCATTTTCATGATACCCTTCTTGGGGATTTCAAAGCCAAGCCTAGGGGATCAGTGGTCTTCTATAGTATTTGGAGGGCTTGGGAGCAAGCTAAAGTTCTGGTGTTGGATAGAGAAGCTGTAAATCTAGAAAAAAGAATCATTTGGGGGCATAGATCCATTTGGTGGAATGTTAAACATAAGGGTAAATTTTTAGCCCTGCTTCAGGGATGCTTAGCCAAGAAGTGTAACTCTAAAGGAATGTCTATTTTTGATGATCTATTTGATGGTGGTTGTCCTAAAAGTTGGACACCTATTAGAAATGATTTTGGTCTAAATGATAGACAGGATAGAACATTTTTCACTCTCTCAAAGGCTCTGATTAGTAAGTTCCCCTTGGATGTTTCTATTAAGGGGGATGACTGTCTTGAGGAACTAAAATGGAGGGATGGGAGTAGTTTTTTGAATGTGAAGCCTAAGTTGATTTATAAAATGCTTTCTAACACACAGGTTGTATTCCATCATATCAATGCATCTTGGGGTGTCTTCTTGGGACAAAATGTCTTGGCTAAAACCTTCAATTTGATTTGGTCAAAGTTATTAGAACCTAAGAAGTCTTGTTTTAGGTGGTTGTTTATGCTCAACAAAATATGTTTTGGCTATGACAATGTGTTGTGTCCTTTATGTAATGTTATATAACGTGGTTTTCATGTTTTCTTTGATTGTGTTTATGCTAGGAGAGTCTGGGCATTGTTTATGGGCAATATTTCTATGTGGAATCCTACTTTAAGTACAAACTGGAAAGAAATTCTTTATGGTTATGTTGTTGGTCTTAACAAAAAAACTAATATGTTCTAGTTTGTTTTTTCTACTTAAGTCCTTTGTTTTATCTAGAAAAAGAGGAATGAGGATAGGTTGCAAGGGAGGGAGAGGGTACTCACAGAGGTTTTATCTAGTCTCATATGATTTAAATTTTTTGAACAGGTTGTGGTTTCTTTGGAGCTATCTCTAGACAAATTCAAAGAGATGATGGAGAAGGGAACTATGATATATAAAGATGACATAAAGGAATCAGACTTCTGTTCGAGGAATGTAAGAAGGTTTGATCAAATGTTTTATAATGAATACATAGATTTTCAAGAGCTATATTGCAGACAGCATTAGTTAGACATGGAAAAGGGAGAACTATACAAACACATGGAATTCACCTGCTAGAACTTTAGTGTAAGCACAAATCTATTGAGAAATTCTCCAAACATTGGAACTGTTCCAGGCTTGGACTCTTATAGAGTAAGTGACAACAAGGATAGTGTATGGGTACAAGAAAGAGATTGGGTAGATAACAGGTGGAGGAATGAACTGAGGAAAACTCAAATAGAGGAGATATACTATGGCACAAACTTGGATGATAGCCAAGGATTTTACTATCAAGATAGAGATATGAGAGATGAGGAAGAGGCAGCTCAATTCAAGGCTACTGTGGGAATCACAAGGGTAGAGGAAGACAATATGAACAAAGATCTACCAACAATAGTAGATGTACCAGAAGAAGATATGGAGCAGTGATCTTGATAGGCTGATCTACAAGATAGTAGATAGATAGCCTTTTTTGATAAAGTGAAACAAGAATGATCTTACCTGAGCAGGATAATGAAAGTTTATATATCCATGTTTAGACTCTAGTACTTAATTATGTTTTGAAATATGCAAAATTGTTTGTATGTATTAGAGTATTATGTGTTTTTGGATTGATTCTAGGTGCAAAAGGAACTTTTGATGTGGTTTTCTTGACCACAATGATGTAATATTAGATTTATATTTTGAATACAGTTAGTGCACGATTCTCAATCCAAAAAAATAAACAAATGATAGAAATGGGAAACATTCATGAATATCTAGGAATAATTTGGGTCAACATGAAAAAGGCATTGGAACCTCAATGCTTTGCATCTTCCTTTAGAAGGAACCAAGATACAAAAAGAAGGTAATAACACAAGGAAGCAAAGAGAAATATAAGGAAGCATAAAACAACATGATGCTCTTCCTACATTCATGTACCTACAAGGGTAACATGAATTGTTTAGGTTGAACTAACAATATAAACATATAAAACAAGAAGCACAAGATAAGATCAGTCCATGATAAAAGTCCATTAGGTATGACCATCCAAAGAGTCATCATTTGTCCACTTAATGGGTTTGAATCTAGACAAGTGTTCAAGAGTGGGGATAAATCTAGACAATTATTCAAGATAACTTATAGAAGCAAGAGTCTCAAAAGTTTAGATGGAATAGTAGAAGTGAAGATGGTGGGGAGGGAAGGAATATTAGCAACAAAATCAAAGAGAGTATCTCTAGGAGAATGGGAGAGACATCATTTAGTTTACTATATATCTTATAATAAATAATTTAGATAATAGTTAGTTTCTTGTTAGTAAATGGGAGTTACTTTCCTGTAGAAGTAGTTAGTTAGTTTTGGTTGTTCACGGGAAATATGTATGGCTCCCGATTCAATCTGAAATCATTAATATACATCATTTCATTACTTACTACAATCATGGTGTAATCTTGTGTATTTGCTCTACCAAATTTAATATGGTATCAGAGGATGAATGATTCTTCCCTATGAAGCAGAAACAAATGAAGGAAAAAAACATTGGGCAACTGTGTACTATCAAGAAGAGGGACCATTGAACATGGATTATATTTGATGTAATCATTGGAAGAAAGATTATTCTTCTTGATTTCAAAATTAATAAGAATTTCCATCTTGTTGAATCCTTTCTAAGCATTACAAGGATCTTTTGGTACTAAATTGGACATGAGAGCATTCCAACAACTGAGAGGAACCTCCTACAACAATATAATGAAAAATGCACGAAATAATAGAAATAGTAGAAACACAGAAGGAATTTATTGATCGCAGGCCACTTCGAGGGGGCAACCTCCTTTGAGCAAGTTCAATACAATAAATTCGTGGATGCCTTCATTGGCCTCAACACGTACTTAGATACTAAGTCTAATCTAAACAACTATTACTTCCCATGAATGTGGGATAATACAATATACTCATGGGACGACTTACAAAGCATATGCATCCAAATGTAATATACTAACAAAGTAAAGAGAAGGGTTAAACACGGGTTCCTAACATCCCCTCCCTCCTAGAAAAGCTTTGTCCTCAAAGTGTAAGATGTGAAAATTGTTGCTGAATCTGAAGGAGTGGTTCCCCTGTAATAATCTCTGGGTGCATTCCATGCCACTAAATTAATACCTCTGTGATGGATTGGGAGTGAAGAGGATAAGTGCCACTGTTGAGGATTACCTCTAGCACCAAAAGGATGGATCCTTCATTATCCAGCTGTGGTAAAATAGTTTGTGCTCTGTCATTGGCGCCAAGAAATTTCTTTAGACAAGAGACATGAAATATTGGATGAACGCAAGAAGAAGGAGCCAGCTTATGATCCCCAATCTGATCCTGGGTGCAGAGAACCGTGTCGACTGCCTGAACTCGTGAACTACTGGGGGGTATGGAAGGAACGCTGGCGGTGCCTGACCATAGACTACTTCATATGGAGTCATGTTAGATGTAGTGTGGTAGGAGGTATTGTACCACCATTTAGTGAGAGGGAGCCACTTTGCCCACTGATGCTTTTGTTCTGAGGTATCACATGCAACCACAATCTATTGAATCGTCCTGTTCATTCCCTTCCAAAAGAAGTGATGCCATGCTAGCTCATAAGTTTTGAGGAACCTAGAGTGCCCTACTGATGGAGAAACATAGAGTTCATAGAAGACAGCCTACAGGACAGATTCCAACCAATTTGGAACAAACATAGAAATAGCTGAAAGAGAAGCTTGGTCATCACATGTCTGAGAAAGAGAATCGGCCACAATATTATCCTTACCCTTCTTGTAAGTGATCTCATAGTCATAACCCATGAGTTTACTGATCCATTTCTGTTGTGTTGGGGAGGAGACCCATTGTTCTAGGAAATATTTTAGGCTCTGGTGAGCAGTCTTGATGCAAAATTGATTCCCTAGTAGGTATGGCTGCCACTTCTGCAAAATAGCCATCATTTGTTGTAGAGATGAAGGAGTAGTGGAGACCACAGATGGTTCCATCTGAATGGAGTAAAGCTAAGCAATGACACCATGTGAATTCTTCTTAAGAAGATTTTCCAGGTGATGTGAACTTATGATGCTAAGAGACCTCGGTTGTAAGCCCTTCAATGTGTGTTTGTGCCCATTGTCTGAAAACTGCATCCAAAGTTTAGCAAAATCCATAAGATGGGTCCAAGTGTGCGTAACCATTGGGCACCCAAAACCACATCACATCTGCCTAAGGGCAAGGCAAACATGTTAGAGCACAGGTTATAATCACCAATAGAGAGATGTACATTGCGACACTTCCCTTTGCAAGGTAATGTGCCCCCATTAGCAATCATGACTACAAAGTTTGAACAAGGATGAACAAAACAATCAACCTGTTTGGCTATTCGAGGGTCAATGAAGTTATGAGTACTACCAGAATCAATGAGTATTGTAAGAGTGAGCTTCTTGAAGTAACCCTTGACCCACATGGTTTGTGGGGTGGTGACTCCTGCTACGACATGGAGAGAGATCTCTGGGTGGTCTTCCTGAGAAGTAGGGTCAATAGGTGACTGCTGAGTTTCAACTTGATCAGCTACTGTATCCTAAGCATCTGCATAAACTTCAGCTTCAGGCGGAGAATCCACATCCAAGAGATAGAGCTTTTGCTCAACACATCTATGTCCCTGAGTGAATTTATCATCACAATTATAACAAAGCCCTTTTTCTCTACGTGCCCGCATCTCTGCTTCAGTCAAATGCTTGATAGGAGTTGTTCTAGGAGCTGGCATTATGTGAGGGCTTTGGGGATCCATATTTCTGAATGGAACAAAATTGGATTTGGAGCATTGTTGAGTTGTAATCTTGTCCTCCGCCAACTTAGCCAACCCTAAGGCTTCCATCATTGTGCCTGGATAGAACATTTTAACCTCAGAGCGAATTGCATCCTTCAAACCACTGACAAAACAACTCCTAAAGAATTCATCAGACAATCCCTCTGTGTGATTGGCCAGTTTTTCAAATTCTATCTGATATTCTCTCACAGTGCCTGTTTGGCACAGTTTTGTGAGTGCTCCTATGAAGTCATCAAAAGTACTAGGGCCAAATCGTTGCAAAATGAGTTTGCAAAAACCTGTCCATTTTGGCTCTTCATGAGCTTTGATGTACCAATGAAACCATTGAAGGGCTTCATGTTCCAAATGAAAGGAGGCAAGTGGGACTTTGTTGACATCAAAAGTATTATGCAAATTGAAATATTGTTCTGCTTAGTATATCCATCTAGTCAGATCATCACCATTGAAGTGAGGAAAATCAAGCTTCAGTCCACAAAAATTGCCAGAAGAAGAAAACCCTATATCTACAGAAGACTCTGGCTGTCGTCTATTGTTCATGGATTAATGTTGAAGATTGAGCCCGAGAATTTTTTCATCCAGATCTTGGAGTTTGGTCTTGATGGTTGCAAGTTCCTCCATGTTTTTTGCTCCTACACAGGTGACAACCATAACCAGGATTTTTTTTTTGGAATGGGTAGAAAAACAAAAATAGAAACTTTTTTAGTAAAGGAAAATTTGGATTTGGGAAAAACTCTGATGGGTAATTGGGGTTTGACTAGGTTTTGGACACTTTATGAGGGACAAGGAAGTAGAAAATGGGGATTTCAGAAGCGGGGTGAAAGAATGGGAAAATTTGTCCAAGAGGGACAAAGGAGCAAAAATAGGAAATGAACATTGTGGCAAAATTTGAAGGAGATTGGGTGAGAATCGAAGAAGTTATGGTAAAACCTAAAAATAGACAAATGTGGGATTTCTAACTTCAATAAGTGGAATTTGGGATAGGGTCCTCAAGGAAGGAAATATGTAAAATGGAATTTCAGGGGTTCCAATGAATTTTCAGAGGAAACGGAACTAAAGCAAGAAAGATATGGCGAAAAAACATAAATTTTTTTACTGCAATGATCTACAACGAGATCTACAACGGCTCTGGATAGATGCAATCTGTGATTTATTAGCTGGCAATAGATATGGACCCCAAGTATGTTCGTCTTCCTAAAGGTTCAAGGGATTCACTTGGCTACTAATGTTGTCTAACGACTTGCGTATTGGGGAAGTACCCCTCACTCCACGGCTTAGGTAAAACTGATAACCACTTTGCCACAAATGATAGCTCTTTGTTTACCTCACAGATGGGAACTAGTCAATCAAGTAGGGACTGTTGCCTTTTTCATTGGCAGGTCCTCTCAATGGGCCAGCTACTTCGGGGTTCTTGTGGTACTCCTCACAATGAGTTTTATGGCTATGCCCAGGCACTTCCCACAGTTAAGCAGATAGGGATTATTCCCAGATCCAAACTTGCAATTGAAATGAACAATATAGATGCAAAGAAAAAAGAACTGCTGCAATAATCATAGCGCCTGGAGGCCACTGCGAAATTTTTTTGGGCAGAAATTCCACCCAGCGAGCCCAAGAAAGTGCTTTGATACCAGATGAGAGGAACCTCCTGCAACAATATAATGAAAAATGCATGAAATAATAGAAATAGCAGAAACACAGAAGGAATTTATTAATCGCAGGCCACTTCGAGGGGGCAACCTCCTTTGAGCAAGCTCAATACAATAAATTTGTGGATGCCTTCATTGGCATCAACACATACTTATATACTAAGTCTAATCTAAACAACTATTACTTCCCATGAATGTGGGATAATACAATATACTCACGGGATGACTTACAAAGCATATGCGTCCAAATGTAATATACTAACAAAGTAAAGAGAAGGGTTAAACACGAGTTCCTAACAGCAACCCTGAAATTGCAGAGAAATTATAATGGTGGCCATGATGGTGCTTGAAGCAGTTCATTTTTTAAATGTGTTTTGATCTATGCATTCAAGACAGAGAATTTGTAGTCCATAAAAGCCTTCTAATGTCACGTTATAAGCCCATTATTGCAAAGAAAAATAAGAAACTTAAGGATATCTGCCAATGTAAGGATATCTTGTTGCTTGTTTATTTTTTGGTGTAAGGATATATTAGGCTAAATTTTGATCTTTTTGTATATTCTGTGGGGAGTCTCCAAGTTTCACATCATCTTTTTGTTGATTCAAGTCTTTTCCAACCATCTTTTTAAGAAGCATTTCTGGTCGCCAATCGCTATTGTTTGATATTTGGTGTGTTTGAAGAAGTGGGCATCATCGTTGGATCCAATCAAGATTACATATGGATCAGTTTTAGATTCACACCAAGTAGTTAAATTTTAACATTCATATGATGTTCTATGGGTGTAATGTGCAAGTTGGCATGCTGCAGATAAGATAAAGTAAATTCTTCTTCCTTAATTTGTTTATGCACAATGTGATTGGGCGATAGTAGTAAGTTTTTTGGATTTGTTTGTCAAGAGTAGTTTTGTGTGCTATGAGAAATCAAAACAAGCAAGGGCATAAGGAAGTGTAAGGGTGTGAACTCTTTAAGTATTTTCTTTTGGATTATTATATCTATTAGAATTAAAAAGAAACAATTTCTTTTTAAAATAGAGTTACTGAATAGCCGAGTTGGTAGAGGCTTAAGAGATTTATCTCACATAGTCAAGAAAGACAAAGAGTTCAACATTTCTTTAGTGATTTTTTCATGCACTAAAAAAAAGTCATAATATTGAAGGTAATTGTTATTTAAAGGCATGGGAAGTACTTTTTAAGTTAAAGAGTTATTTTGACATTGTAAATAAAGTCAAATAAATTGTAAATGGTAATATAAAGAAGATATTTTGTCAAACTTCTATTTGGGTATGGATTGCAAGGGTGCATTATCAATCAAATCCAACACCCCATTTTTTCTTTTGATAATGATCTAACATTACATACATGCATTGTATAATGTTTGTACTCTTAGTGTTATCAATACTACACTTGATAGAGCTTTCAAAGACACTCAGGCTACATTCAACAGATAGAGCATAAAGATGACAAATTGGAGGTTGGAAGAAAATGAAGGTCGGAGGTTTTTCTCATTTTGAGCTAGCTTCTGGCTCAGAGATAATCCACTGTATGAGAAGTACCATCAATTTGTGTCCCTTCATGGAGCAAGGGGGGCTTGGCATTTCTTGGCAGTATGTGTGGATAGTGTAACTTCTAAAATAGGGTGGGATTAGTGTATTCATAGTGGTTTAGTTCCTTTTGTACACCAGAGTAGAGATTTGATTTTCATCATATTGGAGGAGGGATATTGACACACTGGGAGGAGATGTGGACTCTCAGAGGATAGGTGTTCTCTTAGATGCAACACTAAGGAGGGATTTTGACACACTCAAAGGAGATGTGGACTCTCAGAGGAGAGTTGTTCTCTCATTATGCATGGAAAATAGGAATATTTATGTTCTCTCATGTTGTATAGAGGATTTTGCAGGTTTAACAGTCAAGAGATCTGCTGGTGAATCCAATTTGGTATTTCTTAGGTGAACAAGGAGAATTGGTGGATAAATGAGTAAGTCTCAATCCATCAAAGTCTCCAAAAGGGGCACTGTTCTATCCCTTGTTTAGATTGATGTAATAAGGGGGGAATGTTGGGTATATTATATCATTTAGTTTAGTATATAGCTTATAATAAATAATATAGATAATAATTAGTTTCTTGTCAGTAAATGGGAGTTACTTTCCCGTAGAAGTAGTTAGTTAGTTTTGGTTGTTCACGGGGAATATGTATGGCTTTATAAGCCAATGTAATATAATGTGTTTGATATCCCGATTCAATCTAAAATCATTAATATATACCATTTCATTACTTACTACAATCATGGTGTAATCATATGCATGTGCTCTACCAAATGTAATAAATCTAATGCTTGTTGTAAGAAAATTGGCACTTTGCCAATTTTTAGTAGTTTTAGGATAAAAATCCCCCCTCTATTAGAAGGGGAGGCTCCCTTATTGAAAACCAAAACCTTAAAATAAATATTCACAATAATTACGAGAGCTTTATAATTTTTTGTGTTGGTGGATTAGGGCTTGTGATTTGTAAAAATAAATATGGTAAAATCTTGAAAGAAATGAATGCATATTAAATTGAATAAATCTAGAGGTTAAGTTAATAACACAAATAGATTTATGCTCTTTTCAATGACAATTAAATACCCACAAAACTGATAAGAAAAGAAAGAAAGAACATATTTACACCAAGCATAAGGATGATATAAATCTTGAGAACAAATTTGAGACAAAATTTTACAATTTCATTCTTATAATTCTTTCTTATATTAGAGCTCAATGTCTCTTCTCTCTTTTGTACAATTTTTTTTGTAATATATGTCAAAAGTCCTATACAATATACAAATTGCCCCTTATATAGACACAATAACCAACTTTAAAAGTTAGGGCTTTAAATTATATTTTTAAATAAAAAGGCACTTTTATATTTTAAAATGAATTTAAAATATTATAATAAATAAATATATTCAAAAAGTGAATTGTTATCATAATATTAAACTATATATTAAATTTTGACTTGTTTTCGCCTTCTAACATCTTTTTAGGAAGATGGCTTATTTGTTTCATCCTTGTTAGTTTCAATTAACTCTTTCCCTGCCTCTCTAACCCTTTGATGATACTTCTTTAATTTCATAACAACTTCTTGATGGGGTCCATCTAAATATTTCTAGTGAATTGTATAGGCAGAAGAAGTATCAATCTCCACTGAATGTGTCTTATGGTATTTGACTAGTTCTTTCTCAAAATAATTGAACAAGTTATTCAATTTGATAAATATGACAATAGAAGATACATCAAAGCTTGATGCCTCAGATGATTCTCCTTTGATAATCCCTACAAGTTATTCCTTCAAATTGCTAGCTAAATTGATGGTGTTATGTTCACCATAGTAGTCACAAGGATTTTTTAATAAACTCTTGGATGTTTAAATCAAGGATCAATTCCTTGGATTTATTGAATTTCTCCTTTAATCCATTGAGTATTTGCATTCTCCATTTGGTAACTCCATTCCACTCAACTTGTGTACCCAACTCACTCTTGTTGAAAATACCTCCTATTACTGTAATTAAGAAACTAGTCCTTTCCATGAACTCAAAATTTGGAATGTTGCATTCCAAAGATGTTATTTCCTTATCAAATTTAGCTTCCAATTGATTGGAAGAGTCAAGTTCTACTTGAATCTTGTTATGCAACTAGTTTGCGTCATCAATCAAATTAGGTCATTATGTCAGGAGATTTTTTGTCCATGCCTTGGTGGCTCTTATAATGCTTACACTTCTCCTTTAGTTGGTAATGAGTCCTTATCTATGAGTGTGATCAAAGGAAGAACTAGCACTAAAGAAAATTGAACTAATCCCACCAAATATTACACATATGTTGTTAGCTAATCAATTTTTTCTTTTAGTTGTGATTCAATTTATTTTTCTTTATCCATCATGTTGAGTATAGAAGTCATAATGATCTCTATGCTCTCTTTATCTCCTCTCATTGATTTGCTCATATCCACTCTAGAAATTTTGTAATTTGAGACCTCCATGGATTTCTTGTATTTATTGTCAAGCAAGGTAGCTATTTTAGCATACCTCATAGAAATGTAGGATCTTACTTTTGCTTTCTTGGGTTGTACTAGAATAAGGAGGGATTCCATGGATTAAATGTTAGCTATGACAAGCTTTGTTACATGCTTCCTTTTATTTATAATTTCCTTCAACCATGAAGGTTCTTCAAATATAGATGAATCATCCTATGAAACAGTCCCAACTTGGGTTTGTATTGGCGGAGAGGAGTAAGAATGAGACACTTTTTTATGAGGAGGATCTGAAAGGGTGGTAGATGTTGAAATTAATGGAGGTATATCCCTGAGATTTGGAATGAATTTAAAGGGGATGGAGGATTTGTAGGAGATGGAGGAGAAAGAGGAAGAATAACAACTTAGAAAATAGGGGTTGGGATATCATCAGTTCTTTTGTAATTTCCTCCCACCTTGAATGTGAATTTGGTGGATTTACTCATGGTAAGCTTGTCTTTTCTTCCATAAGTTTTAGAGGAGTGCACACTGCTACTACCCTCAAAAATACTTTACACTTGAGGAATATTAGGTGAAGGCACAAGAGATAGAGTGGAACTAGAGTCCTCACATTTGGGAGATTCTTGTGTGTATGAGGAAAATCGATTATGAAAACTACTAACAAATCAAAAACCCATAACATAAAGAGAATTAATCTAAATAAAAGCCATTGCCAATAAATCAAATAAAATAAGAAAGCTTTTACCCAAATTGTGTTGTTCTCTTTGTTTCGAATGTCGATTGCTCAATAATGCTGCGAAACCATGTTTGCAACAAGCAAGTAAAGTACTCAAAGTGCTTAAAGATCAATGTCAAAAGATTGTAAGGTTGCTCAATCGATGCGATGTATGCTCAAAGCGCTGTAAAGGATGCCTAAGAATAAGTGATCGAAGAGGATTTGTGAAGGAGATGAGGGGGGTTTTATATAAGTTTCAAAACATGATCGATCAATGGATGAAATAAATCCATAGAATGAATGGTTGAGATAAATCAAATAACTCATGATGAATGTGCCCCTGACATGTGTCACTCCATAAGGATATTTTTAGTAAAATATGATGAAAACAAGATTGATTGAATAGATAACTCAACTTGTAATTTTGCCTTTTTTAGAGTTTTAAAAATAAGACTGATTGTGCACATGAGTTAACAAGATATTTTAAGAGGAATTGGAAGATAACTGAAATTAAATAAATAAATTTATTTAATTGATTGTGCATGATTGAAGAATAGATAAGATTATAAATAAAATACTTGATTTTATTTATTTTTAGAGGATTGAGACAATTTAAGTAAATTTGCATGATTTATTTAAATTTAGAAGAACAATTGATTTTATTAAATAATGTAGAATTATTTAATTATAGATAAGATAGAATTGTGATGAATTAATTAAATAATTGGATTTATTTAATAAATAGAGACTTGAAATTCGAAAGAGGATTATGATTTAATTAAATAATAAACATTATTTAATTTTGGAAGAATATAGAGGAATTTAGTTTAATTAATTAAATAAAATAGAATTTATTCAATTAATGTTGATTTTTAGAAGGTTTGGAAGAATTTAATGAAATTAATTAAATAATTAGATTATTCAATTAATGGTGAAATGCAGGTGATTGGAAGAATTGATGAAATACAAGTAGTGCGACGACTTGGTCATTTTAGGGTGTCTACATTTTGCCCCTCTTTGATGTAATGTAGTTTACAGCGTTGTGTCAAAGAAAATGATTGTTGAAGACATGATACAATTTTTGATGCCCCAATGTAGGTAGTTGCCCTAGCGTATGCCCCCTCGAGCGGAAAGACGGGGAAGCGACAGAGGAACTGGGTTGACGCTCGACTAGACGATTGTGGTGGAGATAGGTAGCAGAGAGAAAAAATGGGGTGGGAAGAAAAAAATGCGGGAGGGCTACTATAAATAGGTCCCATGGGGACCACATTCCTCATTTACACACTAAGAGCTTGCTAAATTTAGAGTGTAGAGCCTCCAAACTTAGGGTGTGAGAGTAGAGTGGAAGGAGCCTGCAGCAAGGAGAGATGCTGATTCCAATGCACAGACATCGAGCAGAGTTGGTGCAGACATATGGGAGACTAGCAGGAGCTCCGGCAGTGGTAAGTGTCTGAAAACCTCTTTGTAATTTGATGTTTTAGGGCAGGTTTAGGGCTAGGTCTAGGTAGGTCTTTAGGTCAGCCAAAAGCGTTGCAGGGTAGAATGGCGCTTCTGGTAGTTAGGTTAGGCGCGTTTGGAGCATTACAGTGCTTCTGGTAGTCAGTATAGCACTTTTGGTGATGCCGCAGTGCTATTGGTTTTTGGCAGTTGCACCGCAGCGCAGTTGGTAGGGTCCTACAGTGCTCTTGGTAGAGCAGTGCAGTGCGGTTGGCTAGGTAGAGAGGCGCAGTCGGTGGGGGAGGGAGAAAATCAAGTCACCTTAGGTAGTGCAGTGAGGCACGGTTGGAAGCATAGCGAAGCGCACTTGTAAAACAAGTTGCCTTTGGTACAGGATAGTTTAGCGCTTCTACATGAACAGTATGGCGCGTTTGGTAAGACAGGGTAGCGCCCTTGTAGAGAACAAGGTGCTTTTGGATAGGCTAGAAGAGAGAAGTAGTGAGGGTTAACTGAAGAGTTGACCACTTAGGCTAGAGAAGTGCAGAGTCGGGCTCAGGGTTTGCACCATGGGGTAGAAGTCGGTAGGACTATGGAGAAATGGTTAAAAGGTCTGACAAGTGGTTTTGTGGATGTAGAGGATTATGTTGCCGTTGATGTCGAGAGAGTGACACCACCCCATAGCACATGAGGTGGTACAGCTGGCATGGGAGGAGGGCATGTTCCTAGAGCACGTAGGATTATGGCATGTGGTACACCTGACACACATTAGGGTGAATCTTGCCCTAGTGATAGCAGTGGTAGAGAGATTTCACAGTGAGACATGCTCCTTTCACATTCTGATAGGGGAGGCTACAGTGACATTGGAGGATGTGTATCGCATCCTCAGGATTCGGATTGATGGAGAGCGAGTGGATTTTGACCCATGCGGGGTGAGGGGGGCCTAGTTGAGGTGTTCTGCATAGATGACCTGCAGATAGACGATGGCGAGATTCAGCGGGTAGATGTCCTGAGAAGATCCAGGGACACTTCTAGAGTACGACAGGTACTGGTAGACACATAGGCCAGTGAGACTGACTACACTAGGTGTGGCAGGGGCAGTGGGGGAGATACTAGTCCCCGGTGTGGAGGCGAGGATGAGGTGACAGGTCAGAGAGGCCAACAAGCAGATGTGGAGATGGTTGAGGCAAAGGATCCGGTCATAGAGACCGATTTACAGCAGGCCGAGCGGTTGCTACAGGAGGAGATAGCCCAGAGGACATGATTAGAACTCTGGATGGTGTGGGTGAGGAGGGACAGGGATACAGTGAGGGCAGAGGTGAGACAAGCTGAGGCCCTAGCACAGGTGCAGACACAGATAGCCACAGTGGCACAGGCACAGGCACAGGCACAAGCACAAGCATAGGAACTGGTACAGGAACAGGTGCAGGCTGCACCAGCAGTGGATGATAGGCAGCTAGCCCAGGTGACTAGGGAGAGAGATGCAGAGGCACAGCTACGGCTAATAGCAGAGGCCACACTACAGAGAGTGAGGCGGGAGAGGGATGAGGCATGCCGTGCACTGGGTGCCGATTAGAGGACATTATACAGTGAGCTCGTCCGGGTGTAGGGAGAGCTAGTGTTGGCAGGTTGAGAGGCCGAGTATTACAGGGGTCTCTACGCGGGTGCGGTGCCAGTGGCTCAGCAGGCACCTAGCTATAGAGACAGGAGCAGGTCCGGAGCATCTGGGTCTCGTAGGATAGGGCAGTCACTGTCCTCAGTTAGAGGACCAGTTGTGCCACCAGGGGGAGGAGGACCAGCAAGGGGAGGAGGGCCATCAGGGGGACCTGCACCGAGCATAGGTGGAGGACAGGGGCCCCAGCAGGAGGGCAAATCTACCCACTAGAGCATGCATATTTGTACATTGTATCATTTTTGTATCAGTTTTGTATCATGATGGACACTTGTATATTGTATCATTTTGTACCATTTTTTACTGATGCTTGCGTGCATCCTAATGTATATTTTGCGGGCTCTTGATAGCCTTGATGTACTATATTTATGTATATTTGGATGTATACATATGGACTATTGATGTAGACCCATTCATTTTGTACTTGGATGACCTTCATATGATATATATGATGCCATATTACGCTCACTGATGTTCATGCTTTTGTGTATGCACTTCCTAATGACATGTATGTATGATTATGGATTTATGTGATGACATATATTGCTTATATGATGCTTATAGATGTATGACATATGATGACATGATGCTTATAGATGTATGATGATATAGATGCTATGACTTGTGATATCTATCATGTGGGTTTTACAGATATGCACTAGAGAGAAGTAAAGTGGAGAAGGGAGAGAGAGATTGTTGATCGATCATTGCTATGAAAATGATATAAGGGTTGCGTGAATGGATGGGAAAACGATGAGCTTGTTGCATTGGTTTCACAATTGTGTATAAAGAGCTATCCTTATTTTTGATATAGCACGTGGATAGTTCGCCACCAAGGTAAAAATGACCAAGATGCTATAATATCCGAGTGCGTGGACATTGACTCTGCAAGCAAGCGGTTTGAACTTAGATCCCTTAGACATAATATGACCTTGTTGGTACATGTGAATGAGCCATAGTCTTGAACATAAAATAAACTTCAATACATGTTAATGCAAGAAGAATATTAATATGTAAGGTGCTAGGTCGTAACACACACAAGATAAATATGCTAAAGATCATTCCTCAAACACGGCACACAAAAAGCAATGACTATGCCCCCAATCCATACTGCATCGCAACATACCAAGATTATAGATAAATCAAGGTAGCCTTGAATAGGTAATGGATAAAGGAACAAAAGATAAACCAAAAAGCAAATTGACTGACTTACAAAGTAAACATACAGCCAACATATTCTCTTGCCAAAGAGGTTGCTCATGATAGATTGGATAGGAAAGATAAAAGCCTTATTGTAGGAGCAATGTGTCTGTTAAAGGGAGCTATCTACCTAAAAAGACAATGTCATGCTGCTAGAAATGCCACATGTCACAGGAGACGCATGTGTTGGTCTCGACAATGGAACACTCTATAGAAGACGAGCTTGTGGATCTGGTACTTTGGTTAAGCTAGAATTATGTGATGTTGGCAATAGAAATAGTTAGGACAGTAGATGACTCTGGAAGCAAGCTACTTTGCTTCAGGTTTGCTAAGAACTTTTGCTTTAAAAGGATGCACTAGCTCACTGCTTGAGTTAGTCAAGTCGAGGTGAATGGATTTTGAAAAATGGAAGACAAGAAAGGTGACATGCTAATGGATTGGGGTGGGTGAAGAAAAATGAATCGTATGTGCCTGAGTACTGGATACATCCTTCGTATTCTAGACTGCCTACATACCCTGTATCCACGGGATCAAGGCGCATTACGATGAAAGATGAAAATGATAATATGTAGTTCTGGGTAGAGTGATCAATGGGTCAAGGTGAAAGGAGGAGATCTTATGTACCTGAGTACTGGAAACTTTCTTCATATTCCAGACTGCCTACATACCCATATCCATGGGATAAAGGTACCTTAAGATTGAGATGAGATAATATGTAGTTCTGGTTGATGTGATGATGTAAGAAATGTGTTGGAAAGATAACAGCCTTATTGTAGGAGCGATGCATCTGTTAAAGAGTGTTATTTATTGAAAGGAGAAAAGAGTGAAGTGCTTTATGAACCATGAACAAGGAACCACTCCTAGACCTAAGTGAAGGAAAGGAATTGCCCCCATTCTGGTAGAGGAAATCGCATGGACGACCGACGAAGAAGACATAGAAAGTTTGACCTAGGACAAGATAGAGCTAACTGTTGACACAGATCCAGGCATAGGATGATGACGGCAGACATTGACAAATTTCCAAGCTATACTAGATAGGGAGATGGAAATGCAAACAAGGTCAATGGTTTTATTATGGATGGATGAAGTGTGTTGTGAAAAAAAATGGAATGAACAAGACTCGATAGACGATGGATATTGACTCTACACATAGTGCCTGTTTGCCAGGTTTTCACTATGGTACTTATCCAAGGCACCTGTTTGCCAGGTTTTCACCAGAGGACGAATTTTTTTTTCTTTTGGAATACCCTAAGGATCAGGCATGAAACTTCTGGAGATGAACACTATTAAGTGGCTCATCTAGAGGAATGCCGTCAGGTGTAGCTAAAGTATAAGCTCCTGATCCATATGCTGCTGTGAAAATGAAGGGACCTAACCAGTTAGGCTCAAACTTGCCCTTCTTTTCTCGGTCTGCTTGGTTTCTCTGATTCTCTTTGAGTACAAGATCACCAACTTGAAACTGTCTTTCTTTGATCTTTTTATTGTAATTACGCCAGAGGCAGTTTTGATAAACATGGAGTTGATTAAGCGCGGCAAGGTGCCTTTCATCTAGTAGTTCTAGCTCAGCTAATCTGGAAGTGCGATACTCCTCTCCACCGATCAGGTTCTGCATGGATACTTTGAGGGATGGGATCTCAACCTCTATAGGTAGGATGGCTTCAGAGCCATAGACCAAGGCATATGGTGTGGCACCAGTTGGTGTTCTGATACTAGTGCGGTAGGCCCATAGGGCGGGATTAAGTTGCAAGTGCCAATCACGACTAGCTTCATTGACCATTTTCTTAAGGATTTTGAGAATGGTTTTGTTGGAAGCCTTAGCTTGGCCGTTACTCTGCGGATAATAGGGAGTTGAAAAGCGATGTTGGATATTGTATTGTGTGCATAAGGCATGGACATCTTGGTTCTTGAATGGTCTCCCATTATCAGTGACAATGGATTGGGGGATACCATACCGGCAAATGAGGTAGTTTAGGATAAACTTGGCTATTTGCTTACCGGTGATATAGGTCATGGGAATGGCTTCAACCCACTTCGTGAAATACTCAGTGGCAGTAATGATGAACTTATGGCCATTGGATGAGGATGGGTGGATTTGTCCTACGAGGTCGAGACCCCATTGAGAAAAAGGCCAAGGAGTTGTCACAGGTTATAGTTCATGAGTTGGTGCGTGAATTAAATCTCCATGCTGCTGGCATTGTAGACACTTCTTATCAAACTGTGCAGCATCTTGTTCTATTGTAGGCCAATAGTAGCATGTTCTGAGTATCTTCTTAGCGAGATTAGGACCAGTAGAATGTGCACCATAGACACCTTCGTGTATGTCTTGTAAGGTAGCTTCATCTTCTTCCACTTTAAGACATTATAAGAGGATACCATCGAGACTCTGGCGATATAGTGTATCACCCAGAATGGTGTAACGGGAGGATCAATGGATAAAGGTTTTGCGTTGGGTGGATGACAGGTTGGAGGGAAAGGTATTGTGTTTAAGGTATTCATAGATTTCTTCGTACCATGGGAATTGGGACCACTAAGTTCGCAGATGATTTTAGTAACGGGAACATCGACGACTGGTATCAACAATTGCTCGATCAAGAATTTGCATTTCTGTGTATTAGTAGGCATGTCAATCAATGACCCTATAGAAGCCATAGAGTCTGCTGCCCTGTTATGCTCTCTTGGAATTTGCTCAAATGTGATGCTAAAGAAGTGTGGTTTGTAGGCATCCACTAGTTGCTTATAGGGAACCAACTTTTCATCTTTTGTTTGGTACTCATCTGTGACTTGGCGAATGACTAGTTGTGAGTCTCCATATACTTGTAATTATGTGATGTCCCATTGAACTGCTGTATTGAGACCTATGAGGAGTGCTTCATACTTGGTAATGTTGTTGGTGCAAGGGAATGCAAGCCGATATGACTTTGGAATATAGTCATTTTGAGGTGTGATAAACAAGATGCCGGCCCCTGATCCATGTTGTGTGTAGGAACCATCAAAGTACAACTTCCACATTATTGAGTTGGAAAGAGTGAAGAGATTCTCATCTGAAAAGTCTACTACCATAGGGTGTGTATCTGTCATGGGTGCTTCTGCTAGTTGATCTTCTAGGGCTTGTCCTTTGTTTGCTTTACAATCCATATACTCAATGTCAAACTCACTAAGGATCATGACCCATTTAGCTAGTTTGCCTGTAAGAGCTGCTTTTGCTAGTAGATACTTCAATGGATCAATTTTGGCTATAAGATTTGTGTGTTGGTTCAACATGTAATGCTGTAATTTTTGGGAAGCGAACACTACTACTAAACAAGCTCTTTCCATCGGTGAATAATTGAGTTCGTATCCTACCAAGGTTCTATTGATATAATAAATTGCATGCTCTTTTCCTGATTCATCATTTTGTGCTAGAAGGGCCCCTAGGGTTGAAGTTGTAGTTGAGATGTATAATATCAAAGGTTTATCAGCAATTGGTGGAACCAAGACAGGTGGTGTAGCCAAATACTCTTTGAGTTGATCAAATCCTGCTTGACACTTATAATCCCATCGAAATGAGACATCCTTTCGGAGCAAGTGTTGAAATGGTTGACATTTATCTGCTAGCTGTGAGATGAAACGCCTAATGGACTGCAACCTTCCCTGAAGGCTCCTTAATTCTTTGAGGTTCTTTGGTGGAGGCATCTTCACTATAGCTTTTACTTTTTCAGGGTCTACTTCGATGCCTCTACAAGATACAATGTATCCCAACAGCTTCCCTAATGTTACACCAAAGACACACTTCTTTGGATTAAGGCACACTTGGTATTTCTCGAGCCTGTCAAAGATCTGTCCTAGAACTTGTATGTGATCTACCCTAGAAGATTTAGCTAGTATGTCATCCACATAGTCCTCCATGATATGATGAAAGAGGTCATGGAATATCACTGTCATTGCTCTTTGATAAGTTGCCCCTACATTCTTTAGACCAAACGGTATGACACACCAACAATAATTACCCCACGGACAAGTAAAAGTTGTTTTATGTTGATCTTCTTCTACTATCCTTATCTGATTATAGCCGGAGAATCCATCCATGAGAGAAAGCATTTCATGACCTGCTATCAAGTCTACTATGAGGTCAATGTTCGGTAATGGAAAGTCATCTTTGGGACATGCTTTGTTCAGATCTCTAAAGTCATTACACATACGGATGCGCCCATTGGGTTTAGACACAGGTACAATGTTTGAGACCCAATCTGAATAGTCAATAGGTTGTATGAACTTTGCATCTAACAACTTCTGTATTTTCACTTTTACCAAGAGAGCAATCTGTGGGTCATCTTCCTTAGCTTTTGCTTGACTGGTTTAACTTTTGGATCAACTGTGAGATACTAAACAACTAGCTTAGGGTCTAACCCTAGCATATCAGCATAGGTCCATGCAAAGTTGATGGTTCTCTGTAAGAAGAATTTGTTAAGATTCTTGTGCTCTGTTTTTGATAATGATGCTACTAGGAATGTGGTCTTTGGATTTTGCTTTGTGCCAAGGTTTATCTCTGTAGAATCTTCCATTAGGAGAGCTGACTTCTCTTGATACTTAGATGGTAGGGGAAGGTCAAATCCTCCATCCTTAGGTGCCACAGTTGGGTTTTCACCTTTGGATATGTCCTTTGTTTTTACTATTTTGTGATCGGGAGGTGCCACAGTGTGGTTTTCACCTAGAGATCTTTCTTTATTTTTACTTTTGCGACTGGAGGATTTGGCATTCTCACCAAAATAAGCTGTTGGCTCTAGTTCCATTACAAAACTTGCTTTATGATCGCCAAGAGGGATACCATCCCAGAGTCCCATGAACTCAGCCAGAGCTTCGTCATTCTAAAATACATCTATAACGGGGACCCTTGTTGGTCCCAATCGATGAGTTCAGGGTAGACAAGTGTTACATTTTGGATGTTTGTGGTGGAGGTTAAGGATATAGATTATAACATAAAGACGGAGGATTTGGTGAATAGGTTAGTCATATGGAGGGAAGAGTCATCGATGGTATCCTCATTAGACATCGAAACTGCTATAGAAGTTTTAGCCACCTTGACGAGGATACCCTCGATGTCCAAGGCGCGTGGTACCTTCTTACCAAATCCTAAACCCTTCTTGTCTAGTTTCTTTGTCATAATAATGGGTTCCATTATTCCTTGATTCTGTTTCCCAATGCCACCTTTTCCTTTATAGCCCATGTGTTTGACTATCCTTAAGCCATTACCATATTGCTTGACTGGTATTATGACCGGTTCTTTCTCCTTGTAGAGCCAAGAAGAAATGTCCTCAATAGTTTCCTCTTCCAATAATTGTCCCTGTTGGAATTGGGTTAGAAATGCTGGGGGAGGAATAGCTGCTTTTTTAGTTACTTTGGCAATGGGCAGTTGGCTGTATGATTTAGGGGACAAAGGCATCCGCCCTACACAACAAGATTTTGAGATATCATATGTTCCAAAACCTATATCACGAATGTGAACTTTGATTTCAGGAATAGGATTAGGTTCACTTGTAGAGGCTTGTGTCAGAGTTTCAGGATCAACATATATTGGGGATTCAAGGGCTTTGTCATTTTTAGGCACTTGGTTGCAATTCTTATAACTGCCTTGCAAGACACGACAAAATTCAAAAGGATTGGGGTCTCCAGGGATAGTGATCTCTGTACCATTGAATGGGAACTTTAGAGACTGATGGTACGTTGAGGGAATAGCTTTCATTGCATGGATCCATGGTCAGCCTAGGATAATGTTATAAGGCAGCTCAATGTCAAAGACTTGGCACCTGGTTTCAAGCATGACAGGGCCCAGTTGTATAGACAAGTGGATAACACCTTCTGAATGACGTTCAATATCATCATATCCCTTGATTGTAATACTTTGATCAATGTTGACATGATCCTCAAAGTATCCCAATTGCTTAAGTAGCTTTAAAGAACAGATGTTGAGACCAGCACCACCATCTATGACTATACGTTTGATTTTGCGCTTATGGATGAGAACTTCAATATGAAGGGCATCATTGTGACACGGATCATGGGAAGGTAGGTCTTTCTCAGAGAAGACCACATTGTAGGGTGAAGCAATGTTACCTACTATAGCTCAGAAATTTGCGACCGCTATGTTGTTAGGAACCGAAGGTTGTAGAAGGTCTAAGATAGAGATCTGTGCTGGCTTTTTCCCTAGATGTTCGACAAGATTATAATCAGACTGAGTTGGGAGACTGGGTGTAGGACCATGAATGGTGACACGACCACGACGAGTTGTAACAGTGCAATCCATAGAGTTGCCTTTGATTGTGAGGGTAGACACTCGACTCTTTTCAAAATGACCTACAATGGAGTCAAAGGAAGTGGAAGCATGATTGACACCTTTACCTTTATCCTGAGGAGGAGGCAGACCATGGTGAGGGAATGGTTCCTTGTACATGTTGAGGTCTTTGTTTGTGTGTTGAGCTGGTGGTTCATCTTCAAAAGAGATTTGGTTTCCTTCGATGAGATTTTGGATTAGGTGTTTTTGTTTCATGCACGATGTGGTTCTGTGCCCTTTGCTCCTATGGAACTCACAATATTCATTGTCTCTGTAACGTGCAGTTTTGTAAATAGGTTCACCATATGGGGGAGCATTGGGTAAGGTGATGAGCCCTTTGTGTAAAAGCTTCTGTAGGACCGATTCTATGGGCTCTCCCAAGGGAGTGAATTGACGCCGCGGAGGGTAATCTTGTTGAGGTCGCTCTTGTTGTCATTGTTGTTGGTTTTGATAAGGTTGTCTTTGTTGTTGCTGTTGTTGAGGTGGAGCTTGACTTGGTTTGGAAAGTTGAAGTGGTGTTTGCAATGTTTGGACATGTTTAGAATTGACCACCCCATCATTGACCACATTTTTATTTTTGTTCCAAAACTTTGGTTTATCATTTTGTTGTTGAGGAGCATTATCTTTAGTTTCTTTGAAGATTTTGACCACACCCTTAGCAATGGGGGCCTTCTCAATATTGATTCCCTTGTAGGTAATTTCATCGAAGGTTGTAGTACTAAGAATTTGCGAGTGAAAACCCAATTCTTGGTTGAGATTCTGCACAAATATGCTAACAAGCTACTTTTTGGTATCTTAAATGGGAATTTACTAGCCATTTGTCTCCATCTTTGAAGGAAAGAAATGAAATTTTCTCCATTTTTCTATTTGTTGTTGCATAGATCGGTCATGGAAATCTCATGCTCTGTGTTGTAGGAGAAGTGGGTGGCAAATTTCTCTGCAAGTTCATTAAAAGACTTAATACCCATGGGTAAGTGTGAGAACCATTCTATAGCTTGACCTCCAAGACTGCGAGGAAAGAGACGCATAAGATACGTGTCGTTATGTGAGACCTCAAAGCAAGAAAGATAGAATTCCCTGAGATGGTCTTTTGGGTCACCTTTTCCTTTGTATTTATCAAATTTGGGAATAGTGAAATTTTGAGGAAAAGGGATCATGGGTAATGACCGATCAAAAGGATAAGGACACACTTCTTCTAAAGAGAAGGTCTTCTTTGTGTGGCCAAACGTAAGATCAGATAGTTGTTGTTGAACCTCCGCAAGTTTTAGCTCCATCATTGTGGGAGGGGTTAGAAACATCTCCTATTGTCCTAGAAGTGGTTGTTGCTGCCCATATGGAAGATTGTAGTGTAAGCCATGGGCATTGGTGTTATAAGGGTCATATGATTGGTTGGAGTTGTATGTGTTGTATGTTGGGTTTAGATTGGGTTGGAATTGGATGCTTTGAATTGGAGGAGGTGGGGGTGGCGCTAGGTAAGAATGTAGGCTTTGTGATGGTTGAAGAAAAGAGTTTGGTGGGGGAAAGCTAAAGTTTGGGTTAGGTTGCGATTGCGGCATATAGCTTTGGGAAGTTTGGTTTTGGGAGTGTTGAGGGTGGATAGGTAATGTGTTGAAAAAGTTTAGCACTGATGATTGATGTGGTGGGGGGACATAGGTAGAAGTGTTATGTGATGGTTGAGGTTGACTGATGATGAGCATAGAAGAATGTTGTGGTGGGGGGACATAGATAGCTGTGTTGTGCGATGGTTGAGGTTGATTGAGGATGAGCGTAGAAGAATGTTGTGGTTGGGGTTGCATGACCTTGGTTGGTTGAGGGATATGAAGATTTGATGAGGTTGGGGGTGGTGTTTGTTGAGACCCTTGTTGCATGGCGACATAGTTGTTCCCTGGATTGTAATTTGGTGGGAAACCTTGTCATGATGGGGATACCAATATTCCACTTGCGATTGATGTGGACACTTTAGGAGGTTGCTGTATATTTCATCAAGCTATGGTGGCTTGTTTGGCTAGCTCTGCTTGACGTTGGAGAGTCTCTTGTTGGTTTTTGTAGATCTCCATAGGTGTCAAAAGTGGTGATATGGCCCTCTTTCCTATTGGGTTTTGATAAAGGGGATTCTCATATTGTGCAATCATTCTCCCTTGTGAGCTTTGTTCGGGTAAGGGCATGGTCACTGTTGACATGGTTTGGACTGCGTGTATGATGTTTTGGGAGTTGTTTGTGTCCTTGAGATTGGATAAATCAAAATCTTGAGGTAATTTGGCTCCTTGCTCTGCAAGCAAGCGAAAGAAATGATCTTGGTTCTCACTAAGGATTTTGTCAAAGGCGGCCACGGCTCTAGGATCTTGTATGAATTCATCTAGATCTTGTCCATCTTCTTGAGAGGATTGACCTTTTTCGAAGTGTCGCTCTTCTTGAGATGGGACTTGATCTATGGTATAACCGTGTGGAACAAAATCCTGAGGCATGCCGGTGGTATAGTGAGGTGTACTTACCAAAGCGACCCTACCTTCTTGAGATGGGACTTGACCGATAGTATAACCTTGTGGGACAAAATCCGGAGGCATGCCGGTGGCATAGTGAGGTGTACTTACCAAAGGGACCCAACCTTCTTGAGGATTGTTAGGGTGGTCCAGCTGTGGCATGTTTGGAGAGTTGGTAGATTTTTCCACGGGTGTCCTAGGAGTAACCTTAGGAGTAATGTTGGATCGGCCCGATTGAGGTGTGTGAGGAGGCGATTTGCGCTTCCTAGGGACAACTTGCTTGGACTTCATAGTTTGCTGGAGTCTAGTGGTTACCATGGAATACACTAGGACAAACTGCTGGGATTTTGCTTGTGTTTTGGAAAAGGCAAAATTTGATGCAAAATTTACTAGACAAAGGTGCTGTACTGTTTGACCAAAGGCACAGGACTATGCTACCAAATGCGAGCTACTGTAATACCAAAGGTGATGGACTAAGCTACCAAAGGCGAGGTACTGCTATACCAAAGGTGAGCTATTGTGACCAAAAGTGAGCTACTATTATACCAAGGGCGCTGAAGTAGGTTCGCCAGAGGCGAGGTACTGTTATACCAAAGGCGAGCTACTGTAATACCAAAGGCGAGCTGCTGTAATACCAGAGGCGCTAAAGTAGTGTCTGATGTTTTAAAAAGGCAAATTTTGATAGATTTGGTTTTGGTTCTGATTGGATTTGCTTTGGCAAGAGAAAACACAGCAAATAGAGTGGCAAAAAAGGGACTGACACAACAGATAGTGTATGTTCGAAACTCACAAAAAGCCCAATGTTTCCACAGGTATAAGACAATTGCAAATAATATCAAGCACTTTTTATCCCTAGAGACAAGGTTTCATTGCAGTAGATCAGCTCACAACTTAATACTCTGTCGATAAAAATGTCATTCCATAAAGGTGTCAGACATTTTGTATCTTTGCAAGAGACGATAGGTAGGGATATCTCACCCTCCCCTCAAAAAGCTCAAGTAGGTCACAAGAGCCTTATGGCTGAGGGAATACTATCTCTTCTCAAGGGAGCCAATGGTGAGTATCTTAAGGGCTTAAATCGATTCCCCTTGTACTGATGATTACCACAACATTCGGAGGGAGATTGGGTAGTCACTATCTAGAATGGTTCTTAGTAACTTTGAGGGACCAACGCCTTACGATGTGAAAAGCTACTAAAAGCTTTAACCAGTCCTACTAAGAGTATCAAACACTTCGCTTGATGTGAAAATTGTTTCCACAAAGAGCTAGTACACCTCTTTTCAGTTTGGCACCACAAGGTAAGGCTGACGTCAGTTAGGACTTGGATTTCACCTTATCCCTCTTATATAGTGGTTCAAAGGAAAACTTCGCTTAGGGTCATCCCTTTTGGATGAAGCACAATCCAAAAGTAGGCCCTTCTAAAGGAAGTACTGAAATGTAAGAGCAAGCACATCAAACAAAGGTTCAATTGTCCTGTTATAAGAAGAATAAGGTGCAACTAAATTAGGCACACACACGTTTGTAGTTGTCAATTGTCCCTTATGAAATTGAAGTGTTTGGCATTCATGTCCATTGTCCCTTAAAAAATTGAGGTGTTTTTGCATACATGTCCATTGTCCCTTAAGAAAAGCAATATGTTCCTAAGACTTAGACTGCCAAAAGTGATTTATTCAATTGTCCCTAAAGAAGGCAATATGTTTCTAAGACTTAGTGCAATAAATTAAGATTTCTTCAACGCTCGTCCTGTATGAACATGTTAGAAAAACCTATTTGCTATGTGTGAGTGATAAGAAGCTATAACAAGTCAATTAGTTCCACAAAAACTCACAAGTTAGCAACAATAAATAAGATTTGACCAAAAGTGTTGCACTGTGGTACCGAAGGTGACTTACTGTAATACCGAAAGCGCTGCACTATGTTACCGAAAGTGATTTGCTGCAGACCAGAGGTGATCCACTGTTCTACTAGAAGCACAGCTCTGTGTTACCAAAAGCACTGTAATATACTACCAAACACGCTTTACTGTCTTAGATCTAGAAAAAGTTATACTTTATCAAAAAAGCTAGGTCCAGATATGATTTTCATGGTTGATTTGAAGTCCTGAGATGTAATATCTGATAGATCTATATCCTAGAATCAAAAAAATTTGAAGAATGCTGCAAATAGATAGATTAACTTGAAGATTCAAAAATACTCCTAAATACGTCAGCTTAGGAAGTATAAAAGACAATTGAAAGACAAATAAACCAGCTTGTCAGTCAAATTAATGGTAGGTATGTGAGTGAAACCCTACAAAATCACAAAACAAGATCCGAAAAACCTATTTTGCCAAAAGCACTTTACTGTTTTGCCAAAAGCGCTGGACTGTTTTACCAAAAGCACGCTACTGTGCTACAGAGGTGCTGCAGTATCGCCCGAGGGCACTGTACTGTGCCTCTAGAAGCACTTTACTATACTGCCAATAGCATTTTTTTGCGTCTTTCACACTGTTCTATACCGTACTTCAAAAAAAATCAATTTCTCAAAGAAAAAGAGGGATTAGAGGGTCCCACCGGGCGTGCCAAAATGTGTATGAGAAAAATCGATTATGAAAACTACTAACAAATCAAAAACCCATAACATAAAAAGAATTAATATAAATAAAAGCCATTGTCAATAAATCAAATAAAATAAGAAAGATTTTACCCAAATTGTGTTCTCTTTGTTTCGAATGTGGATTGCTCAATAATGTTGCGAAACCATGTTTCCAACAAGCAAGTAAAGTACTCAAAGTGCTCAAAGATCAATGTCAAAAGATCGTAAGGTTGCTCAATCGATGCGATGTATGCTCAAAATGCTGTAAAGGATGCCTAAGAATAAGTGATCGAAGAGGATTTGTGAAGGAGATGAGGGGGGTTTATATAGGTTTCAAAACATGATCAATCAATGGATGAAATAAATCCATAGAATGAATGGTTGAGATAAATCAAATAACTCATAATGAATGTGCACCTGACATGTGTCACTCCATAAGGATATTTTTAGTAAAATATGATGAAAACAAGATTGATTGAATAGATAACTCAACTTGTAATTTTGCCTTTTTTAGAGTTTTAAAAATAAGACTGATTGTGCACATGAGTTAACAAGATATTTTAAGAGGAATTGGAAGATAACTGAAATTAAATAAATAAATTTATTTAATTGATTGTGCATGATTGAAGAATAGATAAGATTATAAATAAAATACTTGATTTTATTTATTTTTAGAGGATTGAGACAATTTAAATAAATTTGCATGATTTATTTAAATTTAGAAGAACAATTGATTTTATTAAATAATGTAGAATTATTTAATTATAGATAAGATAGAATTGTTATGAATTAATTAAATAATTGGATTTATTTAATAAATGGAGACTTGAAATTCGAAAGAGGATAATGATTTAATTAAATAATAAACATTATTTAATTTTGGAAGAATATAGAGGAATTTAATTTAATTAATTAAATAAAATAGAATTTATTCAATTAATGTCAATTTTTAGAAGGTTTGGAAGAATTTAATGAAATTAATTAAATAATTAGATTATTCAATTAATGTTGAAATGCAGGTGATTGAAAGAATTGATGAAATACAAGTAGTGTGATGACTTGGTCATTTTAGGGTGTCTACATCTTACATTGATACTTGCTTCTTAGAAGAATTTCCTTTAGCTCCTATGCATTCTTTTATTCTTTTCTTGAACCAAGACAAACTATGAGAAACAACCTCTTTAGTTCTTTCCTCCAATGAAGTAAACTCTAGTGTTGACTAATTCATCTTTGGAATAGGTTTCAAGAAAATTTGTTGATCATTATACACTAGATCAATTAGGTTAGAAATCATTAGTTTCGTATTTTAGGAATTTATTCAAGCTAAAAATATGAATTTAAAAATATGTCATCCTTGAATAGTCCTTGCAATGTTCAACTTGTTCATCATCACAATCTACCCAATAGCCATATAGAGTTGGTATATGCTTGTAGGAAATTCCCAATGTCATTTCCATGAATCCCCTAGCATCAAAAGTAAGCCTCCTCTCAAAAAAAAAGAATAGTCATTCTTATCCTTAGCATCTACCTACTTTGTAGTGACTAGAGAAGTGAAGATGTAGTCACTAATTAAAATGGGGAAACATATTACTAGATTATGCTTGCTTGAGAAATTGTGGGACTCATACAATTGCCTCCATAAAGACCCATTTATCACTTGCATACTTTGGGATATTGTATATGGCTCTATTGAATATACACACTTGTATCTAGGTAAAAGTTAGGAATTGGATAAACCAATTACCTCATTGTGCAATTTCTCTAGTGTCTTTTGTTGTGAAGTGTTTATCAAGATAATTTATCCTTCTGATAATATAAAAAAGGAAGGCATCATTGACATGCCTTGAATGCTTCATGCTTGCCTATAGTTCTAGCTATGGATAGAACTCATAGACTTTCTATTGGTAGGGACCCGTGACACTAATTTTCTCCAATTCAAGGAAGATTTATCTTTTTGCAATGGAGTAGACAAGATATGAAATCATTTCAAAACATTTAGATTGTCTTTCCTTGAACAATTGATTGTAGAGGTGATTTCTAATCAATGTTACCCAATCAATATACTACTTGTCCTCAATGATGATCAGGATAAACCAATATATCCATGATTGAAATCTCAGGTCACCCAATATTATATTCAACAAGGTGATCATGTCACCGACTTATTCTACAAAATCACTTTTCACTAGGGTCTTAGGTAATCTTTTCATAGTATCCCTCTAAGTCTTTATCCAATGTTTATTGAGTACCCTCAAACATTTTTCAAAATTATCTTCCTTGTTCCATCTTGGAGTGTTCATTGTTAACTCTCTATAATCCTTATTATCTAGGATTTCTAGCATGTTAATATGTTCAACCATCAACAATAGTACTTCCTCATTTGAAGAATTTGATTGTTTTCTTTTATCTAGGTTATAATATTATGCAAATGCTGTCACTATTTTATACATTGCACTAATGTGGGGAAAGTAGTTGCTTGAATAAGCTCACTTTCAAGAAGACACCTAGCAAGTGGATTTTTTCCTACTTCGTTTATTCTTCCAATAAACCTTCATATTTGTATGTCCCAAGTGAGTGTCTGAGATTGGAGAAAGCTCAGAGTCTATCTTATAAATGGGTAGTTATCCCTTGGATTTCATACTTAATCTCTATTATGAATGTGAAATGGACAAGAAATGCACTAAGAGGGAAAAGGGATCTCCAAACTTGCTTATAGGGTGAAATTAATTAAATCTAGGAGATGTGAGGCCTTTTGAGGATGTATGTAGTTAATAATCCCACCAATTTTAAGGGATGTGATCAACTAAAAACTCTAATTTTTCTTATCCCTAGCAAAAATATATAGTCTATAAGTATTTTTGCAAAAATTGCAAACTTTCACAAGGTCCTAATTCCCTACCAAGTAGTGTTCCATAGGATTTCAAAAGTCTTGAGAAACTTTTCATAAATTGCATAGTGGTAAAGAGTGTCCACTTCCATGCCAACACAACATATTAAAGTTTCAGGTCTTTTGTGTAATTACTCAAAACTACAAAGGTGTGATGAAATTTTGCTTCCTCGCCAACACAATGTCTTTAGCGATCCATGGATTGCAAGTAGTTTGGAAATAACTATGAAGTTTCTATTAACCTCTAAATTCTCGCGAACCAATATTTGTTACACATGTAGACCTCCAACATAGTTTGGTAAAAAACTATAATGATACATGAAAATTCTTCTTTCCCTCTCTTAAAGTGTAATCAAACTCTTAAAGTGCATTAACAACTTGAGAGATCCACAATTATAAATGAGACCAAAATCTTTACCAAATAAAATTTCAAGCACAACCTTGACCTTTGAATGATTGAGTATTTTCAAAAAGAAATTGGGTTAGGGTTTTGACAAGCAAAATAAAGGAAAATAAGTTCAAGATCAAGCAAAACATCTATCAAATATAAGGAATAAAAATAATGAGGGAACAACAAGAACTTTACACTCTAAATGGGAGATTATAGGTGAGAGAAAAGCACTAGGAGAGAAACTATTTCTAAAAGCTTGATGAAGTGTGTTGGCCAAATGAACTAGAAAATGGATTAATAAAGTGCAAAAGTATGATTTGGGAAAATATTTTAAGGTTTACACACTTTAAAAATTAATGCAAGTTGTTTATTCATCTTTTTGTAGGGAGCATAGGGTTTTTGAGTAGTTTTGCAAAAGTTTTCAACCTACAAGAAAATTCTAGATCTCCACCACTTTAGTACTTTTCAAGATTTTATGGTTTACGAGAAACTTTACAAAAACTTTTAACGTGCATAAAGTCTCCACTTTTCTACTTTATGACTTTTTATTGGATTGGAAGGGTTCTAGTGTAGTTATGAAAAAGTTACAAACCTATATGAAAGTCTAAATCCTTACTAGCATAGTGCTTGATAAACTTCTAGAAATCATGCATAGTTTTGTAAAAATTGTACACTTGCTTGTAGTTTTCTTCTCTACCCATCTAGTAAATCAAGTTTTTGGAACTTCTATGCAACTTCGCAAAATTTCTCAACTGCATGGAAGTTTCACTTTTTCCTTTTAAACTCATTTAAAACTCTAAATTAGAAAAAATTGCCAATTTGAGATGATCAACTTCACACCTAAATTACCTAGGACCATAAACATTTAGATGCATAAATACTCATCTTTAAGTGCCCAATATTGAGACTCAATTGGAATTTCATATCAAAGGAATTGGACAATTTTTGACAAAACCATTAAAATAACACAATTGGATGACTCAAAATTTGAAAGGACATGGTCAAAATTTAAGTACAACAATATCTCTAACTGTGGACACAAACTACAAGGATGTAGAATGAAATCAAAAATATTAGTTCTAGATTAGTACATTATCTATTACAAAATAGAGTCAAACATTCGGAAAAAAATGGAACTAGAAAAAAATAGAAGACAAACTTCAAACACAACAAAAATGGGATAGGATGAAAAATAACACATAACAAAACTAGAAAGGAACACAATAAAATCCTAAATCACCTATGTACATGGTAGGGGACAACTCACCTTCATTGCTTGTAATGTTTCAAATATTTATTGCTATAGGGAAATGAGAGATGTATGTCATCCTAATGCATTAAATAGTATGTGTTATCACCAAAGAAGTTAGGTCTTAAAATGACCCATCCACAAAGAATCAAACTTACCATGGCTTCCTCTTAGTTCTCTCCTCTTATCCCTTAGGAGTACAAGATCTCTTATCTGAAAGTAACATTGTTTGGCCTTGTGATCAAATAACTCCTTAACCCTTTTTTTATGATGATCAACCACTTCTTCCTTTTCTTCTTCCAAATTTGATAAGTACATGATCATTTTTTCTAGAGGATCCTTGAATTCATTATCTTCTATTTCTCATGCTAATTGAAGTGTAAGAAGTTAATATTTTATGTATATACTATATGTGATGAGGATGGAGGCAGCAACAACAGTTGCAAAAGGAGTGAAAGGAGCAAAGAAGGAGGATAGAGGCAGAAACAAAGAAATTAAGATAAAGGAGATAGCGGCGATCGGTAATTTGTTGTTGGAGGCAGAGTCTAAGATAGAAAAGGAAAAAGTCAATAGGAGTTGGATGTCCATTGGTAATGTCAATTTGCAAATCGTGGAGGATATTCCTATATTGTCGATCCCAGATGAATTCCTGAATTCAAAAGTAAAAAAATTAGGAGGAATGTTGTTATTACCAAATTTATTAGAATTTCACCCTCAATGAAAATAATTAAAGACTAGATAGAACACAAATGGTTAGGAGTCAAGCCTAAATTTAGCTTCTTAGCATTAGGGTTTTTGCAGATTCTAAAAGGAGGTTTGTGGTTCATGGGTAATGCTGGCCTTTATATTAGGGCATGGGAGCCAGGTTTCAATCCACATAAAGAGTTGATCAAGGATGCCCTGATTTGGGTGAAGATGTAAAAATTACCTCAGGAGTTATGGACATATATCTCTAAGCTGATTGGGGACACTTTGGATAAATATGTCTCTTGCTTGGAAGCCTCCCAATAAGGAAGATTGGTCATTTATGCTAGAATCTGTGTTATTATTGATTTGAGCAAACCCATTCACCAAACAATAAGATTATCTTTGGTGATAGGCATTTGGTTCCAGGAGTTGGGATATGAATGCCTTTCGATCAGGTGTTTCAATTGTTGGAAGGTTGGACATATTGCTAGGAATTGCAGAAAAGTGAAGGAAGCTAAACATGAAGGTAAGCCTGAAGATAAGGGTAGGAGTTTTAGGGCCTCTATGAGTGATGAAGGGTTAGGGAATTCTCTTGGGAATTCAAGAGAAAGTATGAATGGGAGAGAGTTAGAGGTTCCTAGAATTGCTACGTTGGAGCAGGAGGAGGCTCCAATGTATATAAATGAAGGAGTGAAAGTGACAGGTGTGGAGGCAAATAAGGGAACAAGTTTAGAGGCCCATGGTTTGGAGGTAGGGGCTCTTTTAGAAAATAGGGAAGGCTTCATAGAAGTCTTGCAAGAATCCAACTGGTTAGCTAAGCATAGAATTATAGAGGACTTTGAGGGTAAGGGTTTTAAGGGTGGTTGTCAGAGGAAGGTGTTTTCTGATGAAGAGGATGAAATAGAGGATAAGGAAATGATTGGAAAATTGTACCCAGGGGCAGTAAGAAAGGAAAAACCAATGTGATCATGGATGCTGGACGCTCCTCTTTGAGAGGCAGGAAAATGGATGTAAGTAAGGCTAAGCATATGGCTATGCTGGAGGTCGGGAAAGGAACTCAGGGCATGTTGAATAAATTTGTCAAGAAGGGAGGTGAACACATCCATGCTCAGCCTAAGAAATGAAGGTGATTAGTTGGAATGTTCAAGGCTTGAATGGCCTAGAGAAGCATCGCTTGGTTAGGTGGTTGATAGAGGTTGAGGCTTCTGATGTTTGTTTGTTTCAAGAAACTAAGTTAGATAAGGAAGAAATATTGAACCTTTTTTGTAGACTTTGGAAAATGGAGAAGGTTTTGTTGTCGAAGAGGTTGGAATGGCAAGAGGATTAGTGATTATTTGGAATAAGTTCAAGTTTTTAGTTGTAGAAATTTTTGCAAAAGATCATGTGCTTTCCATTGATCTTAGGCATTTGCAAGGTAGTAAGAGTTTTTTATTTTCAATGTACATGGCCCCAATCTTGAAAGAGAGAGGGTGAGATGTTGGGACCGAATAAGATCCTTCGGTTCTTCCTTTCTTTTTGGAAATTGGATTGTAGGCGGCAACTTTAATTCCACTCTTGCTCTTGAGATAAGAGAGCAGGTAGAGCTTTAGGCAGTTTGGGTTTGGCTGGGTTTAGGAAGTTTTGTGAGGGGCTTTCCTTGGTCAACATCTAGCCTAAATTTCACTGGTTCACTTGGTCCAATAGAAGGGTTGGGGAGGACAACATTTTATGTAGATTGGATAGATTTCTAGTCAATTTGGACTGGCTCTTTGTTCTGGTCCAGTTTTACTCTGAGGTTTGTGATTTTGGTGGGTCTAATCACTGAATGATTATGCTGCAATGCTCTCTATGCCAAAAACCAAAAGGTATCCCTCTAAAAATAGAGGCATTTTGGTATGAGCATCTGGATTTTAATGAATCTTTGGAGGGTTGGTGGGGCAAGGAGATTAAAAATAATAAAAGGTTTGTGGTCTTCAAAAAACTTCAAGAAGTTTGGAGATAGGCTAAGGAATGGAATAAAAAGGTGATAGGTAACTTGTTTGCCTCCAAAGTAAAAATTGAAGAGGATTTAGCTGTTATTGAGAGAGAGATAGCTTTGAAAGGTGTGTCTCCTTCCTCTAGGGATAAAGATAAAGACAAGGTGGATGAGCTCAACCATTTGCTACATATGGAAGAAATTTTTTGGTTGCAAAAGTCTAGGGTCAAATGGTTGAAAGAAGGAGATAACAATACAAAATTCTTTCATCTTTCCACCAGTATTAGGAGGAATTAGAACAAGATCTTGAAGCTTTTTTTGCCCAGTGGTTTTATTGAGGATGTGGAAGCTATTAGAGAAGAGGGAAGAAGATTTTTCAAAGACCTACTTGGCGAGGCCAGAGAAAGTAATTTGGAGGCCCAGAGTGAATGTTTGGGAAACATCCCCTATTGATTGATGATTTTAAAAATGAAAAGCTTATGGCTCCTTTCACTAAGGATGAGGTCAGGACTGTTGCTTTCTCTTTGGGTGCAATGAAAGCTCCTAGTCCAAACGAGTTTCACGATGGCTTCTTTCAAAAGTTTTGGGATGTGGTTGGGGATGATGTTTGGTAGGGAACTGAAGAATGCAGGGGCAGGAAGGTTATGATGGGTTCTTAGAACTTGACTTTCCTTGCTCTTGTCCCTAAAGTAAAAAATCATAAATACTTTGATGAATTCAGACTGATTACTCTATGTAATGGCATATGTAAGATTGTTACTAAGGTTATGGCGACAAGATTAAAGGCATGTTTGGAAGGAATGATTTTTTAAGAACAAAGTATTTTTTTGAAAGGTAGACAAATCCTTGATGGGGTCATACTTGCACATGAAACCATCCATTCGATCAAAGAAAGAAAGAAATAAGGAATTATCATTAAGCTGGATATGAACAAGTATTATGATAGAGTTTCTTAGGAATTTTTGATCTTGGTCATGAAGAAAATGGGCTTTTGCAGGGACTGGTACAACTGGATTTTTAGTTGTATTTCCTCTGTGCAGTATGTTGTGTTGATCAATGGTAGATCTACTAAATACTTCCCAGCTAAGAGGGGCAATGACAGGGGGACCCTCTATCTCCTTTTCTTTTCCTTATTGTGGCTGAAGCTCTCAGTTATTCCCTGAAAAGGGCTACTTCTGATGGTAGGATCAAAGGACTTCAAGTTTCAAGTGGCAATCCCAATTTGACTCATCTCCAATTTGTTGATGACACCCTAATTTTTGGGGAAGCTACAACTAGATGGGCATGGAGTTTTAAAAATCCTCCAAGCATATGAATTGGTAGCTGGCTAGAAAGTGAACTCAAGTAAGTCATGTATTTTCTTTCTTAAATAATTTTTTCCTAATTCTTTTGAGGTTCAAAGAATTTTGGGATTCGAGGTGGATTCTCTTCCTAGCAGTTACCTGGGCATGCCCTTGGTGAATAAGAGGACTTTGGAGCCAGAATGGAGGAAGGTTGTTTCTAAGGTGCAAGGCAACGTTGTGTCTTGGAAGGGTAAGTGGCTTTTCCTAATAGACATAATTACTTTAGTCAAGGCATCCTTAGAGGCGGTTCCCATCTATATGATGTCTACCTTTTAAATTCCCAGCAAAGTGGCTAAGGCACTAGAAAAAAATTAAAGAATCTTCTTGTGGTGTGGTTTGGTGGAGACCTTTAAATATAGTTTGGTCAAGTGGGAGGAGGTCTGCAAGCTGAAGAGGTTGGGTGGCTTTGGCTTCCAAAATTTAAGGAACATGAACAAATCCCTAGGGGCTAAGCTAGCATGGAGAATATATGAAGATCAAGATAGACTGTGGAGCAAGGTCATTCAAGCCAAATACCTTCAAAATTAGGTTGGCCTCCTCTTTGATTCTAATGTCAATTTACCCAAAGGATTCAATATTTGGAATTTTTTGAGAATTTGTATCGGCCTCCTTTTGCCTGACTTGATATGGAAAGTAGGCAAAGGGCACAAAATGAGATTTTGGAGGGATCCTTGGATTGAGGATAAGCCCTTAAGGGAATCTATCTCTTTTACTTCATTAGCTGCCTTCTTAGAACCCAGAGTTGGAATGTTAGTTTGGGATTATAAGGAAATTAGAGAAGACCATTTGGCATGGAAGGTTTCGGATGGTCTTGATGAAGTGTTGGGTTCAGCATGGAAAGATTTCTTAAAGAAGGTGAACATGGTCCCTTTTTTGGAGGATGAAGATAGACTTATGTGGTTGTACAGTGAAGAAGGTAGAACAACTGTTAGAGAAGTATACTCAAGGTATTTCTTCCCTGGTCAAACTATGAGTTCCTTGGTGTTGTCCAAGATTTTTGTGTAAGCAGGGTTTGCCTAAGGCTTGTGCTTTTCTTCAAGGATTGCCTAGAAAGTTAGGTCCTTGACTTGGGATCAGCTAGTTAAGTTAGGCAAAGTAGGCCCTTCCCAGTGCATATTTTGTAAGAAGTCTTGTGAAGATGGGAATCACATCTTCCTTCTCTGTGATTATGCTCAAGAGTTGTGGGGTAGATTCCTTAATCTTTGGAAGTTGGTTTGGGTCACACCACAGAACATAGGCATGTTTTTGGAAGGATGGTATTTTAATGTTAAAAGCTAGGGGCTTAGGTTCTTCTAGGAAGTGTTTCCGGCTATCTTGATTTGGAGTTTATGGTTGGAGTGAAATAGTAGGATCTTCTTAGAACAAGAAAGGGTTGTGGACAAAATTTGGGACCAGGTAGAGTGCTCTCTCAATGAGATTGGAAAGACAAGGAAGAAAAAGGACTAGAAGGTGTTTGTTGAGGAGGAGGGGATTGCCAATGAAGGGCCTAGATTCTATTGGATGTGCAACTTGGGTAGTTCTATGTAGAAATGTACTAAGGATCAATATGTTAGATGGTTTCCTTTAGATCCAAGATGGATTAACCTAAATTTTGATGGTGCTGCTAGGGGTAATCCCGGAAGAGCTGGAGGTGGTGGCTTCTTCAGGGATGACAAGGGACAACCTTTAGGATACTATGCCCTTGATTTTGGATTTGACTCCAACAATTTGGTAGAGGCCAGAGCGCTGTGGAAAGGACCTCAGTTTGCCATGAGCAATTATTGGGACCGTCTTGGGCTAGAAGGTGACTCAAAAGTAATAATTGGTCTTTTAGATAAGGGATCCTCTAATAACTGCAGGCTGGAGTAGATTATGGTGGAAATCAAAAGGTTGGTTAGAATGTTTGAATGTTTTAAAGCCACACATATCAAGAGGGGTGGGAACCAAGTGGTTGATTGGGTAGCCAATCAAGGTATTGATTTAGATAGGAGTGAGGACTCTAAAGAGGATGGGTTAAAGAATTCTTTTCCTTATGAGGTGATGATAGTGATCTAGAATGATATCAAAGAACACCCTCCTGATTATAGGATAGATCATTAAGCAGGAATTGATTATTATTCACTCCTAAGGAACGATGCATGCGAAAGCGTCTGGGGCCAGGATGACCAATCATTACTTTTGGTGGTGTGTGGTAGTGTTGAAGGTATTTCCTAATTCTATGTGGACTTCTCCTTATCTTTCTAGATTTTCCTTTATTGAGTGATATTTCTATGGCGGAGGCCAAAGGTTCTACTAGTAAGGTTGGGATGGAAGGCAAAGTTGGTCTCCATAGCTGTGGCAAAGGTAAAGGAAAGGTGGTGTCTTCCTTTCCTTTGTGGCGTCAAGTTAAGTGGAAGTCTAAGAGCAACATGGTGGGTGGAAGAATGAAGAGGGTGCACACACCTCAGAAGCGGTTAAATAAGTGGTCTGGGAGGAATCCATGGCAAACTTTGTGAATCTTGTCCATACTAAAGTCAAAAATTATATTTTGCCGGAGTGGCTATGTCGTTTGCTCTCCTTGGCTAAGGAAGTGGATATTCAGGATGGTGGGATAGTTTGGGAGGTGATGGTAACTCTGCTTCTTAATCCTGGTACTTCACATGGGCACTGGAACATCTTTGAGGTGGCTCAATCTTTGACTATGGTGATGATGATGTCTATTGTTGCTACTTTTGTTTTATCTCATGAAGATATGGTGGAGTCTTCCAAGGTGGTAGAGGAGAACCATGAGGTGATCCTCAGCCATGTTCATGACATGTTGTTGGGTGTTGTTGAGACATAGAGAATGGTGGAATGCATTGTTGTCAAGATGGGGCTACTTGTGGAGGAACATGCTCAACCAAACTTCACCTATGCCTGTGATGAGGAGGGAGATTTGGTAGATTTGACTGGGATGGTAGATAAGTGATTTGGTTTTGTTTATCTGTAGATAGGTGTTGGGGAGAGGGTCATGTAATTTGCCCTCTCTCACTATCAATATGTATATGTCTCTATGATGTTAAGACTTGGCTCTGATGGTCTCTTTTTTATCAGACATAAGGACTTTCCCTATTTTTGATGGGTCCCTAGTCCCTAACCAAGGTTTGTACAACAAAAAAAAGTGTAGGAAATTCTAGAGAAAATAGAACTATGATATATATTCCATACAACAAATTGAAAGGGGAAGTGTCAATAGCCCCTTTTGGAGTGATGTGGTCTACCTAGAGTGCATCATATAATTTCTTATGCCAATTTCATTTGTTCTCTTCATCAATCTTGTAGATGATTATGGTAATACTTTTATTACTCCATTTTTCCTAACCATTACATTGAATATAATAATATGAGGAATGTGAAATTGAAATGCCTTAATTGTAAGAAAAATTCATCAACTTAGAAAAGGAAAATTTTGAACCATTATTGATTAATTTTTTTGTGGAACTCTAAATAAAACAAAGATATTTTCCTTTATGAACTTTCATACTGTAGACACCTAAAAATGTCCTAAACTTACGAATGCCATTTTTACACATGATTCATCCCAATTTCACATTCTACTATTAATTAAATAATTTTAATTATTTAATTAATTCATTTCTCCTCTTATGCTTCTAATTAAATAAATTTTATTTATTTAATTACTTAGCTATTTTATTCTAATTTTCCTCTATAATTAATTATTTAATTATTCACTATTTCAATGTCCCCTTTACCCTATTAATTTAAATAAATAAATATTTATTTAAATTATAGGCCTTGCCCTAATTAAATAAGTCCCACTTATTTAATTAAATCTCTTCACATTTTGCCCCTTCTCAAATAAATTAAATAAATGAACCCAATTTATTTAATTTAAAAACACCTTACACCTCACCATTTCTTCAAATTAAAAATTGTCCTTTGTTCTTTAGTGACTAGGAAACCCTAATCAATCTACACCCTTCATTTCATCAAAATTCAAACATGCAATCATAGCCCTCCATTCAAAAGCAATAAAATAGTAAAGAGAAATAATCCATCCAAAAGTCAAAACCACTTTAGTGGCACTTTGGATAAGTACCATGGTGAAAACCTGGAAAACATGCACCATGTGTAATTAATCTTGGCTCCATTGTCTACCATCACTCTACCTTGTCTTCGCTATCCGCAATTAATCCCACATAGTCCACACCATAATTCCCATTATAATCCATAATAAACCACTTTGTCCTTTTCGTGGCCTAGAAACAAGTTGACATTCAGTGTCTTCTCGACTTTCCCAAAACACTTTGTTATCATCACATTCCATCTCATCTTGGTCAGGTCCTATACCTGACTAGGGGCAATTACCGATCCTAAAAATTGGTATTAGAGGACACCTTTCATATTCTCAAAAGTCCAAAAACATCAAATATTTCCAAAAACCCAAAAACATCAAATATTCTCAAAATTCCAAAAACATCAAATATTTCCCAAAAATCCAAAAACATCGAATATCATCAAAAATCACATAACAAACCAAAATCCCATGCAATAAACCATGTCAAAACCACCTAGTCGAACTATGTCACCTTTGAGCTTTCATGTAGGCAAGGCCATCTCTAATGAGCCCCCGAGGCATCCCACCCATAGGTCATAGGTCACACGAAGTCTACCTAGTCGAACTACATTGTCTCTGTGTTTTTACGTAGACAAGGCCATGTCTGATGAGCCCCCGAGACATTAGGTTAGTCCCTTAGGGCCCGTTGAGTCAACTCTCATATAAAGTCATCCTTTGATGAGATGGACACTTTGATTAGACTAAAGCAATTAGTCTTTCATAAGAAAACCAACCCCAAACATCAACAAGACAGCTTATCAAAATAGCCAAGCAATCAATCCTAACCATTCACATAGTGATGATCACACATCACTATTGACAATCTTTATCAACCACCACATATCTTACAATAGAATGAGGCATAGTTGAAACCAAGATTTACGCCTTAAACAATGTGTTTCATCTTTCAAGACATCATCAATCATCACATGCCAATCATCTTGCAACTTGTGGCATTCTTGAAACTAGACCACGTGTCTTATACGAGATGTCACAATCTTATCACTTGCCTTATACAGGTGGTCACATTGCCGAAACCAAACTTAACGTCTTATACAACATGTAGTCAGTTGCATTTGGTCTACAGTTAGTCGCATTTGGTTGTATTGGGTTTTTTACTACTTTTTTGTAGGTTACAGGCTTTAGACGCATTTGATCAATAGCTGACTGCATCTGCACCACAGAAACCTACTTATGAATGATGGCACATCGCATTTGAACAACAGGTAACCGCATTTGGTAAGATTTTCTATGCATTTAAATTGCAACTGATCTCTTTTGGTTATTCCCATCAACATTTGGTTTTATGCTCTGCAAACTTAGGGTTTTCTTGGAAACTGATGTGTATCGGTGCATCTTGTCAAACACACTTGTCAATGAATGGAGAAAACAAACTACTGTCATATCTTCAGTAGGTTCAATCGGTCAAAGACTATTTTTTGCCACTAAATTAGGAACATTTTGATTTGGTGTTTAAAATGAATCCTCCATACTCTGTGTTTGTTTTCTTTTCATTATTTGCTTGTTGATTCTATGTATAACCTGACTTAGCAATGAGAGTATCCTCTCCCCCATCTAACTAACGGATCTAGGTTGCAAGAGAAATTGTTGCTAACTCTAGAGGGCTTGTCTTCCCATTGTGAGAAGGGAATGATCCTAGTAGAAATAGGCTAAAGCCAAGCCCTTCCAAGCCACTATATAAATAATGTGTTTGTGATGAAAGTCACAAATAACGGGTGCAGTTATGTCATACTAACGAATGTCTCCCAAACTACCTTATGGTGCATGAAACCTTATAGAGTGTAACCTTTGCAGGCTGGGAGGCCTCTTAATCAGAGCAAATTGCTGCATGTATGGCCATCTGAACGGAATCCCTTACTAAAAATCTCTATGTAGCAATCAAAAACCCTCTATCTACTAGCGCAGGAGGTCAAAAGATAGACCTCTGGAGCCATCCCACAATCTCACAGCTTATAGTAGAGATGGCAAATTTTTGGAGGTCTTCGAATCTTTAGAAATTCAAAGTCTAGTATGCCCAAGAAATTAGTGCACTATAAGGGGGATCCAATGCTACCAGACTTCTAGGCCATCTGCTATAAGTAGGTGCAGCTAGAGAAATCCAAGTGGGAATCCAATAGATATTGTCCTTGCCTAGCCTAGGTTGTATAGATTTATCATTGTGTCTAGTGTGCATGCATGTACATGTGAGATCTTGTGTTTGATATTTCCCAAGTCACAATATCGATTAAACAATTGCCACATCATACTCAACCTACTTGTCATGACACACATCCTATTTGTCCATCGCATCATCCAGTCATTCTAAGCTAAATCATCCTAGTCATCCAATCAACCGCATCCTAATCAATCCAAGTCATCTAACCTCATCATTACACATCATCCTATTTATAATCCAAATCAGCATCATTTTCCATCATGTCGACATTAGAGGGCCTAGCACAAGACCTCATTGACCTACTTCACCAAGTTTAAACAAGCCAATCACCTCTAATCCAACAAATGATCCAACGTGTCCATAACATGATCCAACAACTACAAACAAGCCAATCCCCGCACATGCAACACCTCTTAGCACAAATCCAATAGGCACATCATCAACCAATGCCACATTAATCCTATGTGTCCTTTATACCATCATATCAACCTCATCTACCTACATGTCATGTCATTCCTTCATCAACCTACCCCACTTCTTCTAATAGAAACCCTTATCCATATCAATCTCCATCTCAACAATCATTAGCCTATGTGATTCCTCCACCAACCCAACATGAACACCTTCAACCACAACAACATCAACAACATCAACCTATCCAACATTTCCAACCCCAACCTACTCAACAATTACAACAACAAATCATCCAACAACAACCAATCACATCACGACACCATCACAACTTCCAACACATTCAACCACAATCCCATGTATCACTTCTATCTTCATGCCATGTCAATGCCATATCTACCCAACAACATCCACCTCAAAGTCATCCAACCGCCTATTCTTACATGCCAACACACCATCAAACCCATTTCTAAGGCCAAAAGGTGTTCTCACAAGAGGTACATGCAAGCCCAAATAGCCCCTTGTACATAAATCAAGTGTCCTTAAGTCCACTTGTGGAGCAAAATCTAATATCCTTTGACAAGGGAGATACCTATGTATCACCTAATCCTACCCCAAGTTGCCCCTTGTACATAACTCAAGAGTCCTTAAGTTCACCTTTGCAGCAAGACTTAATAGCCTTTGAAGAGGGAGATACCAATCTACTCAATGCATCCTATGAGTCACCTTCACCATCCAATCACATGCAAACACATGAGCCTACTGGTCCTATCTTGGCACCACCATGTGATCCTAGTCCTAATCCATCTAGTCCTACTATTCCCCCATTCGATCCAAACCCTAATCCATCCAACCCTAACATTCCTCTATCCAATCCTAGTCCCAATCCAAATCCTAATCCAAAGCCTACAACACTATCCGCCATTATCATCCATCCCTTATATTGTCCATCCACTCATGCACTTGCAAAGGATGTGATCCATTGGCTACTAGCTATGAACAACTTATCCTCATGTCAAACACTTATCTTAGCACCTAGAAATGGGCCTTCAAATGCCATGTCTAGCCCTTCAAGCCCATCATGTGACCCACAAGCCATTGAACCAATTGAAGAGCCTCCTATCATGAGCCTAAGTCAAAGTCCATCATACTCTCTTATGGATGAATATCAAGAACCCATCAAACTCATCCAAGAGCCTCCCACTTTCACTTCCATGAAACCTCAAGAGGTATGTCAAGAACATAATCCTAAGCATGTGGAAACATCGAGTCCTAGTCCTAATCAAGATCAAATCCTTTCCATTCACCCCATCCATAACATTTACCTTTTCCATGATCAAGATGATATCACCTATAAAGAAGCTACCCATAATCACATACCCATCCATGAGAAAGATATCCAAATTGCTCCTATCTATCCTCCATCTAACCCTAATGAGACAACTTCCACTTCTCATAATTAGACATGTGCCTCCCAAAAACATATAAGCAAAGAAGATCAAACAAATACCTTGGATCACAATGAACATAAGCAAGATCCTAATGATCCTTCCACATCCACCATCGACCATATTTCAAAGCCATCACATCCTATTGGTCTTTCCACCCTCATTCATGAATGTTCCTCACTAGGAACACAACAACCTTTGTCCACCACCTCATCTTCTCCATCCAATAAGGAACTCGTGTCTAGTGTCCAGCCTACACCTAGTCCCATAGTCAATCACATGCTTCAAAATATGAACTATCAAGGTAAAGGCTTAGGCCTTCATCAACAAGGTATTTTGGAGCCCATCCATGTCAAAGTCCCTTCTCCACACTCACATGGCCTTGGATATACACCCCAAGGACAATAATCTAAAGATGTTGGTACTTCCTCCATTCCTCCTAAGTCCACCACTTTCTATGTATAGGTATTTAATCAAGATTGAATGATAATCAAAACAATGAAATAATCAACAATTCAATCCTATAACATCAAGTTAATGATCTAAGCAAATAACCAAATAATCAAGAATAATAACAAAAACAATGAAAGCTTTCACCTAGATTGTATTGTTATCTTGGTCGAATGTAGATTACTCTTCAAATTGTGAAACCATGTTTGCAACAAGTGGATGTAGATTGTGTTTGTGCTCAAAGTGCTCAGCAATGCAATGTATGCTCAATGTGCTGTAGGGAGGCAAAAGCTTAAATGATCGAAGAGGATTGGTTATGGAGATGAGGGGGGTTTATATAGGTTTCAATGAAGATCAATCAATGGTCTAGAAAATTCAATAGAATCAACGGGTGAGATAAATCTAAAATTCATGATGAATGTGCACCTGACATGTGTCACACAAATAGCTATTTTTGTTTGAGTTAATTTCTTTTTTTGGAAAGGACATGGAATAGACATGAGATATGATTAGATTTCATAAAACATAGAAATGTTTTTTTCTAGTTTATGAGTTGGTGATAAAAATAATATTGATTAAGTCAACTAACTCACCTTATAATTTGCTTTTTGCATGACTTGAGATAAATATAATAATAAATTATTTAATTTTGTGTGCATGATGAACAAGATTTATTTTTAGAAGATTTTGAAGATATTAAAGCAAATTAAATAAATAAATTTATTTAATTGATTTTGCATGATGGAAGACATAGATTAGATTTGAAGATTTAAATAAATTAAACAAATAAATTGATTTAATTTATTTTGCATGATGAAGGATAAATAAAATATTTGATTATATTTTATTTTTAGAGATTGAAACTCAATTTAAATAAATTTGAATGATTCATTCAAATTATGAAGAATTTTTTATTTAATTAAATAATAAAAATTATTTAATTATAGATAAGAGGATTTAAATGATAAATTAATTAAGATGGTGATTACGATAGAAGTGCTCTGATGGCTTAGGTCTACTAGGGTTTCACCGTGTTGTTTTTGCTAACCTTTGTCTTGCGTCATACTGCACTTACTGCGGGAGTCTTTTGAGTTCATAATGGCCTCGGCTAGCCTCAACCCAGCTATTGTTGGTGGTTTTGGTGTTTCAATGGCCTTTGGCGATAATGGCTCTTGTGAACAAGCATCCCTAGAAATTTGTACTCAAGGTGTTTCACGAGGTATGCATACTGAAAAAATTGCAGATGTTATTTTTCCTATTCAGGATTTTGATAATGCTTGCCATTGGCTTGAGCAACATACTTTAATAGGCTATTTTGTTGGGAGGGTTCCCCCAGAAATCATGCTTAAGAATTGGGTCACCAAGGCATGGACCCCTCATGGGGTCCACCTTTATGGCATCCAAAACCTGACCAAGGGTTTTTTTTGTTTTGGTTTGCTGAGCTCAACCATGTCCAGGCCATTCTTGAGAATGGGCCCTGGTATGTGTGGTCTTTTCTTTTAGTTTTTTAGCCTTGGTCACGTGATTTAATAGTCTCTGATGATAAGATACTTCGTGTCCCAGTGTGGGTTGAATTTCCTAGCCTCCCCTTGCCTTTTTGGCCTTTTCTTCACCTCATTGCCCAATCTTTGTGTAAAGTGGTTTATGTGGAGCCTAACTGCTTCTTTCATGCTTAGCCCCAGCAAAGGGTCTATGTGGAGGTTGACTTATCTCGAGACCTCAAGGAAACTATTAATATATAGATAGGTGGGGTCTCTCACACCCAGCATGTGTTTTACCTTAACCTACCCAACACTTTTTTCCATTGTCAATCATCAGAGCACAAAATCAAGGATTGTCCTTTAAATGCTCCAAGGGATAAATCACCACCTAAGGTGACTGACCCTTTGAAATCCAAGAAAACCTCCAAATCAGAGGACAAATGGACTACAATCTCCCATAAAGGAAAGATTAATAGTAACAAATAGGTCAAACCTATCAGCTATCCATTGGCACCAGCTTCAAATCCTTTTGAGAAGGGGAAGGAGAATTTAGTTTTGACAGTAGCTAAAACTCTGAGTCAGATTTTAGGTGTGCGGCCATTACAGCCAACCCCCGCTATTCCAACTCCTGCCACCAGCCTCTGCCACTCTTGTAGCCCCTTTGGGCGTGCGAAGGAGGGAAATGGTATGCCGAAGAAGAAGCGGAATGGACATGCAGGAGCTCCCAAAGTGTCTGATTCCTTGTAGAATTGTTTCTCCTCTCTTGGGGATGAGGATGATATGCAAGACTTTGACACATGAATTTTCTTTCATGGAATGTTCAAGGTCTCACTAACCTCGCCAGAAAGTATTCCGTCAGGGATACTCATTAGAATTATCCTGGTATTGATGTTTTGTGTCTTCAGGAAGTTAATGTTGGCAAGAGACACTATATGGACTCATGAATGTTGTCATTGATGGCAACAAAGGTTAACCCACACATCCGCAGGACATGATGAGTCTCTACCGAAAGGCAGATTGTAGAGTGTTGTGATCTGATAAGCAAGAACAGAGCATGTGGCAAGGTCTGACAGTCAGGTCTGGATCTCTCAGAGAAAGTATCTTGGTGAAGTGCGGATTTGGGGAAGTCAAGAGGACTACCTTGACTGATAGATTCCAAGGATTTAGCCTCCGGTGATAGATGAAGAAAAATATATGAATACTTGAGTGTCGGGTTCCTGATTGGTAGTGTGGACAGAGGAAGAACTGATTGACAGAACATCACACATTATTCCAGATGTGTTACTAATGATGGTAAAGGTTCTTCAGGCATAAGTTATGATTGGCCGACATGATTGATGACTTCTACAAGTATATCCTTGATCCGCATTACTTGGTAAGCAAGGATTCAGCCGACAGATTAGAGTTTGTGGAAAATATTGACTATTCCAGATGCCAACTAGAAAGGTGATGAAATCACTTGTGCAGATATATATACAAGATGGATTTAGTTGTGAGAGGTGTTGTGGTTTTGGAGATGTGCGAAGAAAAGCAGTAGAGTAGAGTGAAAGGAGTAAGGAAGGTCCAGTATGTGAAAGGAGAGCAACACAAAAGAAGAGGAAAGATGAAGTGCAGCAGATCAGTGTATTGAGCCTAACCGGAACTGAACCCCTACATATGTGGATGCATCTCATCAATTCAAGGATCTTGTTATTCTTCTTACAACTTGTAGATAGTGAGTCTCTTGTAGGCAGTGGGCCTCTTGTGAGCAGTGTGCTCGGGCAGGGAGCCCTAATTGGCAAGTGCCATTTTGTATTTCTATTCTTCTAACAGAGAATACTTTGTTGGGTTAATCACCCCGTGGTTTTCTCCCTTAACAAGGTTTCCACATCAAAAATATTGTGTCATGTGTATTTCCATTTCATGATTATGTTTGCTTGTTTGAATTAATGCTGCATTAATTGTTAAGAAAGTTCAGAAAGCTGAAATAATTAAGATAAATGATTCACCCCCCCCCCCTCTCAGTTATCAACAATTGGTATCAGAGCCAAGTTCCTCTCAATAGAGCCTAACAGCTTGAGGAAGACCTGGGAATTCAAATGGATATGTATGGTATGAGGGAGCAACTTAAGTCTGCCCTAGATGATCTGAGCAATCAAATTCTGAAATCAATGAATTGAAGGAAAGACTCAAACAGGCTGATGATTTCATAAATGAATTAAAAGAGAAACTTAGTCTCTCTATGAAAAAGAGAAAGGAGCTACTTCAGCAACTAGCAAGTCAAGGTGAAGCCAATGATACAAATGGAGATCTGAAGGAGAAAACCAATTTATGTGAAAAGTTATCAAAAGAAATCATTATGGTAAGACATGAAATGGAATCAGGAGTTATGAAGTTTACCCAAGAGGTTGAAGAGAAAAGAAAAACTGAAGATAATCTAAGACAATCTCTCAAGGAGAAATCAAAAGATTGCCACAAGATGGATAGAATTATCAGACATCTTGAATCTGATCTTGAAGATGCTAAAGATAATGAAGAAAAACTTGAGGATCAAATTGTCTCTCTTAAAAGGGATCTTCAAACAGCAAATGAATATAAAGAGAAATTCAAGATAAGCTCTGCTCAACTTGAAGTTCTTCTTGAAAGCCAAAAGAGGGTAGATGACAAGTGTGGTTTGGGGTATGAAAAAGGTGAAAGCTCTGGATCCGGTCAGAAGAATTTTAGATTAGAAAATCCAAGGAATAGGCCTAAAAGACCTCCGGTAAGGTAGCCTAATGCTCAAAGATATTCATCCTTCAATGGATACTACCACAACTGCAATAACTTTGGTCGTAGAGCTAATCAGTGTAGAAAGAGAATGAATTAGACTAATACATCCTTCTCCGGATAGTGTTTCAACTGCAAAAGGTATGGTCACAAATCTCATGAATGCAGAAATATGCAAATGAACAATTCATTCAATGGTAGATGCTTTGCATGCAATAGAGTGGGTCACATGGCTAATCAATGTCGATCAAGAGGATATCAATCAAATAAGCAAAGAAATGTCGTTTGCCAAATTTGCAATAGATCCGATCATATTGCAAAATTCTGTAGAAGCAATAATCAGGACAAAAGAGGTCTGGTACATCATAATTAGAATCAAGATAAGGGAAAACAAAAAGTGAAATGCGGATGAAGTTCAAAGTGAGATGAACAAGATTTGGGTGAAGAAAAGTACAGAGAATGTAGGGGATGGATCCACACTAGACTCTGGTGTTGATATTCCTTCCAAAAATTAAAAAGTGAGCTCTGGCTTAGGGAGAGACACAAAGAAAACCTTGTTCCCCCAGCCAGTCAATTGGTGCCGAAACTGGCACAAGAAGAGTTGCGGATTAAAGGGTTCATAAGAGAAACATCCAAATAAACTATGTTTAAGATTTGGAAGATCCGCAAGATGTTTAAGATCAAGATTGATCCGGTTCTTCAAGTCATTCGAATAAGGCAAACCAGAATGACTTAGGTCGAGCATTTATTGCAACTTGACATTAGCGTTTGCGGAGCAATATAAGGGTTTTCTCATTAAGCATTTTTTCATTCTGCATTCAAGAAGAAACAAAAAGAGAAGCTCTGCAACAAAATTCCTCAAGCTCATCAAAGATCATTTGTAGAAGTCAATTCATCCAGAAATCGATCTGGCTAACTCCATGAAACCGAAAGACGCAAAAGGTATTTTCTATTCTTAAAATATCTCTCTGCAAATCTTTTTCAAAGATGTCTACTCTAAATATTGTGAAGATCATTGATAGGCCTCGCCCCAAATTCAAGAAACGTCCCTACAAATCCTTGGAAGTAGATCCCCCTAGGAGCTTTTTCTAGTATTCCGCATGGTGTCTTGCATACAGAAGATATTAGGGTTTACATTCACGCAAACATTGAAGAATTCAAAGAGTCCAAATTGAGGGATATCTACCACAAATAGTTAATAGATGATTCATTTGAGCTCAAACCCCAATACAAGGCCCTCTGGGAGAAGCACTTTGCACAATGTATACATTTCCCCTGCTTTGCTGAGGACGAATGGGTCCGGTATGTCTTGAGTAGAATACATGACAACTTCATGTGGTTGAATGGACCATTCAAGATCACAAAAGATGCCATTAGGGCAGTTACCGGTTTGCACTCATTCAGTGGTATACCTATTCTCAAATTGATCAAGAATCTGACTGTAAGTGAGGCTACTGGATCTAGGTTTGATAAAAGAGCAATGACAGTAGATGACATCACTGATCCGGATGTCAAGTTTGCATCCATGATCATCGGCTACAAGATATATCATTCTAGCAGGGAGAATTCAGTACCTGGAACTGCTATCTACACTGCCTATGAAATGTTGAGAAAAAATGCAGACTATGACCTGTGTGAGCTCCTTCTAAACCAACTCTTGGAGAACCTACATAAGATAAAGAAGGACAAGAAGAATTCCTTCAAATTTGGTGGTCTAATACTCTGTCTATTCTTCTACTTTATGAATGAGCTACCTAGATCCAGTGGATGGGTATGGCAGAATGACAGACCGGTTGCCATACAAATCAGGGATTATTTGCATGGACTTGGTGATGACAAAGCACAAAACACAGCTCTCTGGGGTTTCTTTAAAAACTTTCAGAACATGATGCAAGCTAGAGAGAGAATTCCCCAATCTCTAGTTGAGAAATATAAAGACACGGTATACTTTATGGTAGAGACTGATCAATGCCTAATGGAGGCAGTGGAACCAAGAACAGTGTGGATCATGCCAATGGGATATGAAGTTGATGAGAACATTGTGGAGTTGCATGTTCAACACATGCTCAGTCAGCCAAAGGATCCTAAGGCAGAAAGGTTTGGAACCTTTAAAGAACTAAGTGTGAAAATCCATGTAGAGCTAAGGCAGCCAGAGATCAAGAGGAAGGTGAGAAAAGTAGTTGAAGAAGTTGCCAAAAGCTTTGGCATCTCAAAAGAGGCACTTGATGCCAACAGGGAAAAGAGGCAAAGGGCTGAGAAAGAGAAGAAAGAGGCAGAAAAGGAAAGTAAGGAAAGTGCTCCGGTAGAACCTTCCATCCGAACCAGATCATCAAAGAAATCTACACCTACCACTGCTAAAAGCTCAAAGGTGTCACAACCGAAAGCAAAATCATCCGATAAAGCAGAGAAGAGAACAAAGAAAAAGGCAACGAGGTCCTATGCAAGCCAAAAGGATGAAGAAGAAATTGAATCAGATGAGGAGATAAAGAAAATGAAGAAGCAGAAGAAGGAAGGATCTGGTGAATCCTCTACCGGTCAAGGTGAAGAAGAAAAGGCAGAGGAATTTGTTGAAAAGCCCACTCTGTCTTTAGATGATGTTATCAAATCAATCACTGTGGATGGAAATCTCCAACCAATGGTTGAATTCTATGATAATTATAATGAAGCTGATCAGAAGAGCTTGCAGGAAGCTGCAATTAAGTATATAAATATATATAATAAGGCTTTTATTGAAATCATATCTCTTATTCCTAAAAGTCTAGAAAAAGAGTTAGAAAGAAGAAAGAATAATGCCATGGAAAAAGACCTTGAGATCCAAGAGCAGATAGCTATTCAGCTATATCCTTCAATCACCCCAAAGCAAATTAGTATGATCTTCAAAGATTGTAAGGATGAATTCTGAAGCAAAGCCAGAATGAACCAGCTCATGCTTGGTGAGACTGACAAGGTAGCTAAGGAAACAGAAGAGATCCTCTGGAATGTCTTTAAAAGATTCAATCTTCCTATCATAGAGGACTTGGGTGCTGATCCCTCGGCCACAAGTGTTGGAGAGGAATCGACTAAGAAAATGGTAGAAGAAGTCATGGACACTGGTGGAGAAAGGATAAGGACTTGGAATCCTCTGTTCTGGAAGAGGAAATTCATAAACAGACAAACATCTCTCCTCCAGTTTCCCCTGCAATCTCCGGATCCAAAGGAGAAGAAAGAATAGAGGATAAAGAAAAAGGAGTGAAGGAAAAAGAGGATGACAGTACCAAAGTTGCAGAAGGAGAAAAGACTTCAACAGAGAAGACCACAACTGCTAGTGGTAAGAATGTAGAAGGAGAGAAAGCTCCAAGAGACAGCTCTAAGAATGCAGAAGAGAAGAAAAATCTATCTCCGGCAAGAGACACTGCAAAAACTGTCCAAGAATTCTTGAACAAAGAGACAATGGAGATTGATGAACCAGAACTTCTACAAGGACCATTTAATTTTGATTCTCTTTCTCTGGTACAAACAATGAAGATAGCTTCATTTGCTAATGCAAAGGCTAAATAAAAACTCCTGAAGTCTCACATGGAAGACTGTGAGTTAATAGAAGTTGCATCCGAAGTATTAGAAAAGATCATGCCATCTTTTCAAAAGGATCCCTCAGCCTCCTCATCCAGTAATCTCAAATCTCTAGTCAATAGTGTTAGCACACATTTTGATTCCCTAGAGAAGTTAGTAGAAGATAAGGTCCGGAAGGAATTTCTTGCAAAAAGATTATCAGAGGTACAAGGGTTGATAATTAATGATAGGAGAAATATGAATATTGGGATAAAGAGCTTAGAAAATGCTCTTAAAAATGGTGGAGAAATGTACAAATTTTGTTTATCATGGTCCAAAGTAACATTGGACATCGAGAAGAAAGTAAAAGAACAGGAGGACAAACTGACAAATCTATCAAAGAATTTTGATCCTCTCTCATCTTCCATAATAAATCAAGAATGTCAGACTATTGCAGTCTTGAATGAAATCAAGAAGCTTGAGAAGGAAAAGAAAAGCAGAATAAGCAAGTTAGGTGAACTCAGAGGAATAATTCTCCCTAAGTTAGAGGCCATGCATGAGGCCATAAAAGAAGCTCAGATCACAGCCCGAACCAGTGATCCGACAGATCTAAAAAGGGCAAATGTGTTTGCATTCCTGCTGAGCAGTCATATATCAATTTTGGATAGAATGAAGCAAAGTTGCGCAGCAGAATTCGTCCAATTGAAGACAACTTTTGCAGAGATTCTTCAATATATGTGAGTATGTTATATGTGGCAAAGTATAGTTAAATTTTTGAAAATTTTGATGCATGGTTCCCACCCTTTGCCATTGATGTCAAAGGGGGAGTGAGGAGCAGTGAAAAATGAGGAATCCAACTAAGGGGGAGCTCCGAAAAATGTATATAAAAATAGAGCATCAGCCAAGGGGGAGCATAGTGTAAACACTTAGTCATTTTTCACTAAGTGTTGCTATCAATGCCAAAGGGGGAGATTGTTGGCAAGAGACACTATATGGACTCATGAATGTTGTCATTGATGGCAACAAAGGTTAACCCACACATCCACAGGACATGATGAGTCTCTACCAGAAGGCAGATTGCAGAGTGTTGTGATCCAGTAAGCAAGAACAGAGCATGTGGCGAGGTCCGACAGTCAGATCCGGATCTCTCAGAGGAAGTATCTTGGTAAAGTACAGATTTGGGGAAGTCAAGAGGACTACCTTAACTGATAGATTCCAAGGATTTAGCCTCCGGTGATAGATGAAGAAAAAGATATGAATACTTGAGTGTCGGGTTCCTAATTGGCAATGTGGACAGAGGAAGAACTGACTGACAGAACATCAGACATTATTCCAGATGTGTTACTGATGATGGTAAAGGATCTTAAGGCATAAGTTATGATTGGCTGACATGATTGATGACTTCTACAAGTATATCCTTGATCCACATTACTTGGTAAGCAAGGATTCAACCGACAGATCAGAGTTTGTGGAAAATATTGACTATTCCAGATGCCGACTAGAAAGGTGATGAAATCACTTGTGCGGATATATATACAAGATGGATTTAGTTGTGAGAGGTGTTGTGGTTTTGGAGATGCGTGAAGAAAAGCAGTAGAGTAGAGTGAAAGGAGTAAGGAAGGTCTGATATGTGAAAGGAGAGCAACATGAAAGAAGAGGAAAGATGAAGTGCAGCAGATCAGTGTATTGAGCCTAATCAGAACTGAACCCCTGCATATGTGGATGCATCTCATTAGTTCAAGGATCTTGTTATTCTTCTTACAACTTGTAGACAGTGAGTCTCTTGTAGGCAGTGGGCCTCTTGTGAGCAGTGGGCCTCTTGTGAGCAGTGGGCCTCTTGTGAGAAGTGTGCTCGGGCAGTGAGCCATAATTGGCAAGTGCCATTTTGTATTTCTATTCTTCTAATAGAGAATACTTTCTTGGGTTAATCACCCCGTGGTTTTCTCCCTTAACAGGGTTTCCACGTCAAAAATATTGTGTCATGTGTATTTCCATTTCATGATTATGTTTGCTTGTTTGAATTAATGCTGCATTAATTATTAAGAAAGTTTAGAAAGCTAAAATAATTAAGATAACTGATTCACCCCCCCTCTCAGTTATCAACAGTTAAGATTTCAGCCTTCATGCTTGCTTCTACATGTCAGGTTATTTGGTCTGGTTGTTTAACTTTTGCCTCCAAACACGAAGTGGGACATGTAGGGGTTGTCACCCTCTTGGCACCATGGTGGCAGTCATGTGTCATAGATCATGGTTCAGATCCCACCATGAGGCTAGTTTGGATTCTCATGATGATCGAAAATCATTCTTTTGGAGTCATTAATGTTTATGCTCTCAATGATGTTGTTGAGAGATCTTCTCTTTGGCAGTGGATTGTGGATTCTCTCCCCCTGACAAATTGGGTTTTGTGTGGAGATTTTAATATGATAGAGGTGGCCTCTGATAAAGAATGTTTATTTCCTTTTTGTTGGACAACTGGTGAGAGGGAGGCCTAGTTTTATATGTGCAATAAATTAGGCCTTTATGATCCTAATATAGCTCACCACCATCAACAGGTTGTTTGGCATATGTGGAGTAACTTTTGATTTGGCTCTGACAAAGTTCTTAAATGCCTTGATCATTCCATGCTAACAGCATAATCTTTTTTCTCTTTTGTGTCTTGTCAGCAACTACCAATTATGCCTCCTCCGGAGGTCACGCTGTCAGACCACTTTCCTATTAAATTCAGCATTAAATGGCAAGTGGGGACTTTTCGGCCTCCCAAAATGCATTTTTTTCTCAATACTTCCTTTCTAAGTCATAAAACCACGCTGGCCCACATTCAGTGGGTTTGGAATCTTGCATGTCATCTAGCTCATCATACTGGTTGGATTGAATGGTGGAATAATGCCAATTGGTGCACGGCTTGGTTTCTCTGCATCTACAACTGCCAATTAGCCACCTTTTGGTGGTGCTCATACGAGGCCACCACCTTGGATCTCCACAATGCAACAAAGGAGCTTGCTGCCTATCCTTTTTCTCAAACCTTACAGGCCAGGGTAGCTCAGCTTCAACATCAAAAGCAGGTAGCTGATAGCTACGCTGCTAGAGGTGCCCAGATCAAAGCCTACCTTCATTGGCTTAAAATTGGAGACTGAGCTTTGAATGAATTTTTCCTGGCTCTGTGTTCTCGTCATTCTTCACCAGGGATCAAGAAAATCTAAGAAGGGCAGACGGTGCTCTCTGAGCTGCCAGATATTCTTCAAGCTTTTGTCCGCCACTATGAAGAAGTTTTTACTGCACAAGAGGATTTTCCTGAGCATGATAGAGCTTTATAGGAATTCCTTCAAGTGGTTCCTTCCAAGCTCTTAGAATCACAGCATGCCTTCTGTGAGCAATTGATCACCATTGAAGACCTTAAGGAAGCTATTTTTTCTATGGCAGATGACAAAGCTCCGAGTTGTGATGGCTTCCCTTCTAAATTTTACAAAGCTTTATGGCACTGTGTGGGTCATGATTTACACAAAGTTTATCTGGAAGCCTTTCATAATCATTCCTTAGGTAATCTAATTAACAAAGGTAACATCAAATTCATACCTAAGGCTGGCGACCCTAAAGATATATGCAATTGGCATCTATCACGCTGGTCAATGTTTCCTACAAGATCATTGCCAAAGCATTATCCTTAAAAAATTTCCATCTGCTTCTACAAATTGTTCACCTAGAACAAATAGGTTTTATTAAATCTATATTCATTCTAGACAATATTATTGTTGTTTGGGAAGGTATGGAATGGGCACGTCGTTCTCAGCAACAAGCCCTTTTTCTCAAAATAGATTTTGCTAAGGCTTACAACTACATTGAGTGGCCTTTTAATCTTTCCATGCTTAAGGCTCTAGGTTTTGGTCTCTGCTTTATTCAATCTATTAAAATGCTTTTTGGAGATGCATCTGCATGCATTACCATTAATGATCGCTAATCTCAAGCTTTTGGCCTTCACCGATCTATCAGGCAAGGTTGCCCACTTGCTCCTTCTTTATATGTTTTGGCTGCTGAAGGTTTTGGCTATTTATTGGCTCATTCCATTTCTCTTGGGAAGGTTATAGGAATTGCTCTTCCTCACTCCTCTGCTCAGCTCGTGAATGGTCATTTTATAGATGACTCATTTCTTACGTTGATTGAAGAAGAACAAAATTTCAAAGAAGCTCTTCGTTGTCTTGACACTTTTTATCTAGCCTCTGGCTCTACAATCTAATGGCATAAAACTCAATGTTACAGGAAATCCATCCTTCCGACTCCTCAGTGGATTCTCCAATATCCTTGGAAGTGGCTCAATCATGGATAAATTTTTCATTTTTTGGGCATTCCTTTTTCCTTCCAAGCCTCCCCTGTGGATCTCCAGAATCTTGTTCTTTCTTGAATTGAGAAAAAACTCTCATTTTGGATCACCAAGCCACTTTCTTTGGTTGGTAAATTTTAGGTTTGCTCCAAAATTATTGTAGCTACTCATGTTTATTATTCTTCTTGTTAGGGCCCATTGAAAGCTTCATACATGAAGTTGGAAAAATTGCTTAGAGATATTTTATGGGCTTCTTCTAAGGATCATAAAGGATTTCACAAAGTTTCCTGGGAATTTTGTTGTCTCCTGAGATATTCTAGAGGGCTTGGGCTCCTCTCCACTCAATGCCAAGGTTTGGCTCTTTGTGCCAAATGGATTATGCAGGTAGTTTCTAGTAATGAGGCTTGGAAAGTGTTGCTTTGACACTATATCTCCTCAGGCTATCCTGTTAACCGCCTAGCTTGGAAGGGCATTGGCTTTCAGACCCTTCTTGTTATGAAAGAAGTTGTTCATATTGAAGGAAATTTTGTTGCCAACAGCATTTGGTGAGCCTGGGAAGCCATTAAGCCTTTGTTCTATTGGAATGGCTCTGGTTTTCATGAAGGCCTTTCATTTAATTGTTATAATCTTTGGTGGTGCCCTCTCATTCAAGTTCAAGGTCAACCCCTTGCTAAGCTTCCTTGGGTTCAAGATTTGCATTTTCACAAGAGGGGAATTCATACTCCCAAAGACTTTTTTTTCTAGAGCCATTATGAATTTACGCTCATGGGAGGACCTACGTGCCCAATTCAATCTTAACAGATTGGATCGTGAAACTTTTGACATTGTGATGTCCACTCTCCTGCTGAATATGATTCATAAGATTGGTATTTTCATTGCTAAGACATGGTGGAAAGATTGGTTATGGTCTCCTGAGACCACTTTTTGCTGCTATAAAGCAAGACTTGGATATTGTTGGTTATCTCCTCATCTGCCAATGGTATCCTCTCTAAATAATTGATGGCATTTACAGTCTTCACCTTCTATTTGGCAACAGTGTTTTCAGACTATTTCCTCTACATCTTTTGAACCCAAGCTGGCTCATTTTGTTTGGTGTGTGATTTTCCAAGGATTGCCCATTGGGGCTTGCCTTTGCCATTTAGGCGTTGCTGATCCTAGATGCCCATTTTGTGGCCAACTAGAGACTTTTATGCATATCTTCTAGTTTTTTTGGTGTGCCTAGACCCTTTGGAACTGGATTCATGACTTCTTTTGGCCATTCCATCCAGAGCCTTTTTCTTGGCATATGATTATGTTGGGAGACTGGCCTCGTCTTCCATCCAAATTTGCTCAATTATGGCATGTTTTCTAGGGGGAGATTTTGTTTTCATTATGGAAGGATAGGAACTCTACTATCTTTGCTCATCATACTATAACTTTTGATGTTTCTATGTTTACTAAAGCTTGTATCTGCAACAATGTGCTTCTTTAGATTCAAGTGCAAGCCAACAAAGTGGATTTGGAGGTCTCTCACCTTCAGGAGCTTCTGGACCACTGGGGCAATGCCCCTTCCACTATGGCCCGGGTCCCTCCTGATGCTTCTACTTATTAGGGCTATTCCCCCTCTTGGGAACAAAGGCGTGGCAAGAGTTCTCTCGACCACCATTCTTAGAACCCCTGCTCCCAATCCCGATGCCACTCTGGCAGTAGTGTTATTCCTAGGCAGCACTCTACCTCTCCCCCATAGAGTGGGGTTTCTCAGTGGTACTCTATCTTCCCTCCACATGGTGGTTCTATGTGGGGATTTGAACAACACACAGGTAGTGCTAGTGGATGGCAGGGGTTTGGTTGGCCGGATTCTTCCAAAGTTTTTCCTACTTTGGCCTTGGCTATCTCCCCAACGCATGATGAAGACAACGACAAAGAAGCAGAAGATGGGTGGTTCATTCTAGAGGACACCCCAGACCATGCTAATATATGGGGCAACTCAGAGGATAAAGATCCTCCTCCTCCATCTACTGGAATTGCTCTTGCCACTTAGTCAATTATTTCTGATGTTTTAAGGACTTCTGTTTATTGTTGGGTGTTGCCCATTTGATGTTAGACTTTGTGGGGTGACCTTGTGTTCCTCAACCTTTTTTTTTGTGAATATGTATTATATTCATCAAAGAAAATTAATTAAATAATTAATTTATTCAATTGATGTGGATTTGAATTTTGAAAGATGACAATGATTTAATTAAATAATTTAATATTATTTAATTTGGGTGGAATAAAGTTGATTTTGATGAAATTAATTAAATAAAGAGGATTTATTTAATTAATATTAAATTTAGGAGATTTGGAAGAAATTGATGATCTTGATGAAATTAATTAAATAATTAGATTATTTAATTAACATTGAAATGTAGGTGATTAGACAGATTTTATGAAATGCAAGTGATGCGAAGATATGGTCATTTTAGGGTGTCTACATTTTGCCCCTCTTTGATGCAATGTAGTTTATAGCGTTGCTTCAAAGAAAATGATTGTTGAATACATCATACAATTTTGATGCTCCTATGTAGCTGGCGTAGGATGCCCCCTCGAGAGGAAAGACAGGGAAGCGACAGAAGGACTGGGTTGACGCTCGACCAGAAGATTGTGTTGGAGAAAGACGAGGTTGGATAGTGTTGGCAAGAGACACTGTGTGGCTACATAAGTGTTGTCATTGATGGCAACAAAGTCTATCCCACACATCCGCAGTACATAGTATGCCTATACCGGAAGTCAGATTGAAGATTATCTTGGTCCGATGAACAAGAACAGAGTATGTAACAAGGTCCGACAATCAGGTCTAGATCTCTCAGATGGTGTAGCTCAGTAAGTTGCGGACTTGGACAAGTTAAGAGGGGTATCATGACTACTATAATCCAAATATTTAGCCTCCGGTGATAAAGAAAGAAAAAGATATGAGGATCTGAGTGTTGGGTTCCAATCAGGCAGAGCAGACAAAGGAAGAACTGACTGGCAGAGTATCAGACTTCAACCCAGACGTGAAAAAGGTCCTGATCAAGAAATTTGTGATATTATACATTATTAGCCAACATGATTAATGACTTCTATTCTTAATCTTTTGATACACATCACAAATCAAGCATGGATTCAGTCGACAGATCAATAACTTGCAAATATCTTGAGTGTTCTTGTTGCCGACTAGAAAGTTGATGAAAATCCTTGATGCGGATATATATACCAGATGGATTCCAGTATGTAACAGTGTGTGTTGAAGATGTGAAGAAATAAGGTGCAAAAAAAGTAGGGACAAGTGTGAGAATAGCAATTCAAGTCTGGTATGTGACTGAATAACAACATTGAACAGAGGAAGAATGAAGTGTGTTAGATCAGTATATTGTGCCTAACCAAAACTAAACTCTTGCATTTGTAGATGCTTCTCATTAGTTCAAACACTTGATTAACTTCTGTAAGTTCTGTAGACAGTGAGTCTCTTGTAACTTGTGAGCAGTGTGCTCGGGTAGTGAGCCCTAATTGGCAAGTGCCATTTTGTACTCCTTTATTCTTTTAACAGAGAATACAATCTTGGGTTAGTCACCCCATGGTTTTTCCCTTAATAGGGTTTCCACGTAAAAATTCTTGTGTTATGTATGTTGATTTTATTTATGTTCTTATGATTACATATGCTTTCATGTTTTGATGTAACACTGAATATTGAGATAACAAAAGAAAAGGAAATTAAGGAAATTTTGAGATAACTGATTCACCCCCCCTCTCATTTATCTGCATTATTTTCAACAATTGGTATCAGATCAAGGTTCCTCTGAACAAAGCCTAACATCTTGAGGAAGACCTAGGAATCTCAATGGATGCATATGGTATGAAGGAACAACTTCAGTCTGCCCTAGATGATCTTGAACAATCCCACTTTGAAGTCAATAATTTGAGAGAAAGACTCAAACAAGCTGATGATTTCATAAATGAGCTAAAATAAAAGCTTAGTATCTCTGTGAAAAAGAGAAAGGAACTACTTCTAAAATTAGCCAATCAGAGAGAAGTCAATGATACTAATGAAGATCTGAATGAGAAAAATAAGCTATGTGAGAAGTTGTCAAAAGAAGTCATTATGGTAAGGCATGAAATGGAATCAGGGGTTATGAGATTCATCCAAGAAATTGAAGAAAAAAGAAAGACTGAAGATAATCTAAAACAATCCCTCAAGGAGAAAATAGAGGACTGCCACAAAATGGACAGAATAATCAGGCATCTTGAATCTGATCTTGAAGAAGCTAGAGACAATGAAGAACAACTTGAGAATCAGATAGACACTCTTAAACAAGATCTTCAAACTGCAAATGAATACAAAGAAAAATTCAAGATAAGCTCAGCCCAACTTGAAGTTCTTCTTGAAAGCTAAAAGAGGGTAGATGATAAGCGTGGCTTGGGATATGAGAAAGGTGAAATCTCTAGATCCGGTCAGAAGAACTTTGGATCAGGAAATCAAAGAAACGGACCTAGAAGACCTCCGGTAAGGCAACCAAACACCCAAAGATATCCAGCCTTCAATGGATACTACTTCAATTGCAACAAGTTCGGTCACAAAGCAATCCAATTCAGAAACAAAATGAATCAATTCAATCCATCCTTCTACGGTCAATGTTTCAATTGCAAAAGGTATGGTCACAAATCTCATGAATGTAGAAATATGCAAATGAACAATTCTTTCAATGGTAAATGATTTGTATGCAATAGAATTGGACATATGGCTATTGAGTGCAGATCAAGAGGATATCATTCAAATAAACAAAGAAATGTTGTGTTTTACAATTGCAATAGATGCGGTCATATTGCCAAATTCTGTAGAAGCAGAAATTAGGATAGAAAAGGTTCGGTGAAACATGATCAGAAACAAGATAAAGGCAAAGGTAGAGTAAATGCATATGAAGTTCAAAAAGAAATGAGCAAGATTTGGGTAAAAAGGAGTACAATGAATATTGGGGATGGATCTGCACTGGAATCTAGTGCTGATATTCCTTCCAGAAACTAAAAGGTAAGCTCTGGCTTAGGGGGAGCTACAGAGAAGATCCTTTTCCCCCAGCCAGCTAGTAAGTGCCTGAATTCAGCACATTGAGTTAGAATAAGAGGTTGCAGTTTAAAGGGTTTGAGGAGATTCACTTGAAAGTCATCCAGTCAAAATTTGGCAAATCCGCATGCAAATTTGAGCAAGTTATGAGGAGATACTGTTTCAGTAGCTATCCGATAAAGCAAAATTTCACAGATAGATCCAGTATGATCCAAAATTGAAATAATTTAATCTGCAGACCTATGAAATGTTTGAAAAGGGTGAAGATATGTTGTCTACCCTCATAGGCAATAATTTTAAGATCCGCACAATGATCCAAGAAGATCTCTCAAATACAGGCTAACTGGCTGACTTAAGTTGTGCATTTATTACAAAAGATAAATTAGGTTTAGCGAAAGGATAAAAGGGTCTTCACTTGTCATTTATCGTACTTTGCATTCAAAACAAAGAAGAGAGAAGATCTCTGAGAAGACATTCTACTGTTCAATCACATTTAAGCTAAAGATCAAATTCTTACAAGAAAATTGCTTCGACATCTGCTTCAAACCCTAAAACGTGAAAAGGTACTTCCCTTCTAAAAACTCTCTCCAGATCTCTTGCAAAATGGCTACTCCAATGGTTGTCAATATTTCTGATAGGCCAAGACCTAAATTCAAGAAACACCCTTACAAATCTCTAGAACTTGATCCCTTGGGTGCGTTTTCTAGCATTTCGCACGGAGTCTTGCATGTAGAAGATCTTAGGGTTTATATCCATGCAAACATTGAAGAATTTGGAGACTCAAAATTGTTGGATATTTATCACAAACAGCTAATAGATGAGAATTTTGAACTGAAACCTGAATTCAAGGCCCTCCGGGACAAACACTTCAGACATTGCATACATTTTCCATGTTTTGCAGAAGATGATTGGGTCCGGTATGTTCTAAGTAGGATGCATGACAATTTTATGTGGCTAATGACCCCATTCAAGATAACTAAAGATGCCATCAGGTAGTGACCAGACTACATTTAGCCGGTGGGTTACCCACACTCAAATCTATGAAGAACCAAATGGTAACTAAAGCCACCGAATCAAAATTTGACAAAAGAGCAATGACCATAGATGACATCATAGATCCGGATGTCAAGTTTGCCTCATTGATAATCGGCTACAAAATCTATCATTCGAGTAGGGAAAATTTTGTGTTTGGAATAGCAATCTATGCTACATATCAGATGTTGAGGGAAGATGCAAATTATGATCTATGTGAGCTTCTTCTAAATCAGCTGTTGGAGAACTTGTAGAAGATTAAAAAGGATAAGAAAAATTCCTTTAAATATGGTAGTCTAATACTATGTCTATTTTTCTATTATATGAATGAGCTACCTAGATCAAATGGTTGGGTTTGGCAAAATGATAAACCTGTTGCAATTCAAATCAGAGATTACATGTATGGACTTGGTGATGCTCAAGCCCAAAACACAGCCCTCTGGGGTTACTTTAAGAATTTCCAAAGCATAATGCAATCTAGAGAAAGAATACCACAAACAATAGTTGACAAATACAAAGATACAGTTTGCTTCATGGTTGACACTGATCACTACCTAATGAAGGCAGTTGAGCCAAGAACTATATGGATAATGCCTATGGGATATGAGGTTGATGAAAAAATCTTGGAGCTACATATTCAAAACCTTTTGAGCTAGCCTAAGGACACTGAAGCAAACAGGTTTGGCACCTTTGAAGAGCTAAGTATAAAAATACATGTTGAGTTAAGACAGCCGGAGATAAAGAGGAAAGTAAGAAAGGAAGTTGAAGAAATTACCAAAAGATTTGGCATATCAAAGGAGGCTATAGATGCTAACAGAGAGAAAATAGAGAGGGCAGAGAAAGAAAGACAAGAAGCAAAGAAAGAAAATACTCTGGTACAAACCTCCTCTCATACTAGATCCTCTAAAAGCTCTGCTCCCGTCGCTTCCAAAAGCTCAAAGTCTACCAAACCGGAAGTCAAGACATCCATAAAAGGAGAAAAGAGGATGAAGACCAAAGCCACAAGGACATATACAAGCCATAAAGATGATGAAGAAACAAAATCTGATGAGGAAATCAAGAAAATGAAGAAGAAGAAAACATCCGGGAAGTTCTCTACTAGCAGAAATGAGGAAGAGAAGGTAGAGGAATTTGTTGAAAAGCCCACTCTTTCCATTGATGACATCATCAAGGCAGTTACTGCGAATGGGAACCTGCAGCTGGTGACTAAGTTCTATGATGCATACAGTGATGCTGACAAGAGAATTCTAGAAGAGGCTACTGTCAGGTACTTGAACATTTACAATAAAGCTTTCATTGAAATCATATCATTGATTCCTACGAGCCTAGAAAAGGTACTTGAGCTGAGAAAAGAGAATGCAAAGGTTAAAGACTTAGAAATTTGGGAGAAAATAATGATACAACTTTACCCTTCTATCACTCCAAAACAAATGGACATGATTTTCAAGGATTGTAAGGATGAGTTTCGGAGTAAGGCGAGAATGAATAAACTCATGCTTGGAGAAATAGACCAAGTAGCAAGTGAAACAAAAGATATCCTCTGGAATGCCTTGAAGAGATTCAATCTTCCTATTGTGGAGGAAACAAATGAAGAACCTTCTACCATGGATGTTGAAGGATTAAATGTAATCAATGAAGAATTTTCTGACAAGGATGTCGAAGGATTAAAGAAAATAGATGAAGAGAAGTCTGAGGACTTAGATTCCTCAATTCTGGTAGAGGAAGTTTACAAAGAAAAAAACACTGGCAATATCACTCCTCCAGATCCCACAGCTACCAAGACAAACATTCCAAACACTAAATCTAAAGGGGAAAGAAAAAGAGAAGAGAAGGAGATGCAAGAAAAAGAGGATAAAGCTAAAGAAAAAGAACATGCAGAAAAGGTTTGTGATGACACATCCAAACTGGGCAGTCCTGATATTTCTAAAGGGAAGAAGTTTGAATCTCCAAGAGACACTGTAGAGACAGTACATAATTTCCTAAACAAAGAGGTGGTGGAGTTAGATGAATCAGAGTTGTTTCAAGGGCCCCTAAATCTAGACACTCTTTCTCTAGTATAGATGATGAAGATAGCATCATTTTCCCAAGCCAAGGCTAAAGAGAAACTTTTGAAATCACATATGGAGGATTGTGAGCTATTGGAGAGTGCATCTGGGATATTGGAAAAGATTATGCCAACCTATCAAAAGGATCCTTCGGCCTCACCATCTGGTAATCTGAAAAACTTAGTCAATTTTGTTGACACTTATTTTGAATCTTTAGAGAAATCAGTAGAAATAAAGGTCTGGAAAGAGTTTCTGGGAAAAAGATTCACTGAGGTGCAAGGACTTATTGCAAATGATAGGAAGACTCTAGATATTGGAATAAAAAGCCTTGAAAATGCTCTCAAAGATGGTGGGGACCTATTCAAATTTTGTCTGACCTAGCCTAGAGTGACAAAAGACATTGAGGAGAAAGTGAAAGAACAAGAAGAAAAACTATCAAGCATAGTTCAAAATTTTGACCCCCTTTCTTCCTCTCTAATGAATCAAGAATGCCAAGCTATTGTTATCATAAATGAAATAAAGAAGCTAGACAAAGAAAAGAAGAACATAATGAACAAAATGGGTGAACTCAGAGGGATAATTATCCCTAAGATAGAGGCAATGCATGAGGCCTTGACAGATGCTCAGACCACAGCCCGGACCAGTGATCCAGCAGATTTAAGAAGGGCAGAAGCATATGCATTTTTATTGAGTGGTCACATCTCCATTTTGGATAGGATGAAGATAAGTTGTGCCATAGAGTTTGTATAGCTGAAGACTACTTTTGCAAACATACTCAAGTATATGTAAGTTTATTTTATGATTTGTATGTACATATGCGGCCATGTATAGAATAATTTTTACAAAATTTTGGTATGTGGATCCCGCCCTTTTCCATTGATGTCAAAGGGGGAGTGAAGAGTAGTGAAAAATGAGGAATCCAACAAAGGGGGAGCTCCAATAAAATAGTGCAAGAGACAGAGCACAAGAAAAGGGGGAGTTACTGCGACACTTAGCCATTTTTCGCTAAGTGTTGCCATCAATGCCAAAGGGGGAGATTGTTTGCAAGAGACATTGTTTGGCTTCATAAGTGTTGTCATTGATGGCAAAAAAGTCTATCCCACACATCCGCGGTACATAGTATGCCTATACTGGAAGTCAGATTAAAGATTATCTTGGTCTGGTGAACAAGAACAGAGTATGTAACAAAATCTGACAATCAGGTCTGGATCTCTCAGTAAGTTGCAGACTTGGACAATTCAACAGGGGTATCATGACTACTGTAATCCAAAGATTTAGCCTCTGGTGATAAAGAAAGAAAAAGATATGAGGATCTAAGTGTTGGATTCCAATCAGGCAGAGCAGATAGAGGAAGAACTGACCGGCAAAGTATCAGACTTCAATCCGGATGTGAAAAAGGTCCTGATCAAGCAATCTGTGATATTATACATTATTGGCCAACATGATTATTGACTTCTATGCTTAATCTTTTGATACGCATCACAAATCAAGGATGGATTCAGCTGACAGATTAATAACTTGCAAATATCTTCAGTGTTCTTGTTGCCGACTAGAAAGTTGATGAAAATCCTTGATGCGGATATATATACCAAATGGATTCCAGCATGTAACAGTGTGTGTTGAAGATGTGAATAAATAAGGTGCGAAAAAAAGCAAGGATAAGTGTGAGAACAACAATTCAAGTATGGTATGTGACTGAATAACAACATTGAACAGAGGAAGAATGAAGTGCGTCAGATCAGTATATTGTGCCTAACCAAAACTGAACTCTTGCATTTGTAGATGCTTCTCATTAGTTCAAACACTTAATTAACTTATGTAAGTTATGTAGACAATGAGTCTCTTGTAGGCAGTGTACCTCTTGTGACTAGTGTGCTCAGGCAGTGAGCCCTAATTGGCAAGTGTCATTTTGTACTCCTTTATTCTTTTAACAAAGAATACAATCTTGGGTTAGTGACCCCGTGGTTTTTCCCATAACAGGGTTTCCATGTAAAAATCCTTGTGTTATGTGTGCTGATTTTATTTTTGTTCTTATGATTACATATGCTTTCATGTTTTGATGTAACACTGAATATTGAGATAACGAAAGAAAAGAAAATTAAGGAAATTTTGCAATAACTGATTCAATCCCCCTCTCAGTTATCTACCTTGTTTTCAACAGATAGACTATTGATCGATCTTTTCTTGAAAACTATATGATGACATGGATATGCGGATGGGTTGATAGATAAGCTTGTTGCAATGATTTCACAAATGTTTATGAAGAGCAATCCTTATTTTTGATATAGCACATGGATAGTTTGCCACCAAGGTATAAATGACCAAGGTGCTGTGATATCTGAGTGCGAGGACGTTGACTCTACAAGCAAGTGGTTTGAACTTAGATCCCTTAGACATAATATAACCTTGTTGGATATGTGAATGAGCCATAGTATTGAACATAAAATAAACTTCAATGCATAAATGTAAGAAGAATATTAATATGTAAGATGCTAGGTTGTAACACACACACAAGATAAATATGCTTCTAAGAAAGATATTAAATATCATTCCTCAAACATGGCACACAAAAGCAGTGACTATGCCCCCAATCCATACTGCATCGCAACATACCAAGATATAGATAAATCAAGGTAGTCTTGAATAGGTAATGGGAAAGGAACAAAAGATAAAACCAAAAAGCAAATTGACTGACTTACAAAGTAAACATACAACCAGCATATTCTCTTACCAAAGAGGTGTTGATAACTGAGAGGGGGGGGTGAATCAGTTATCCTAGTTATTTCCCTTTTTGAACTTTCTTATTAATTAATGCAGCATTGAATCAAACACAAAAACATTACCATGAAATAAGAAACACATGACACAGTATTTTTGACGTGGAAACCCTGTTAAGGGAGAAAACCACGGGGTGATTAACCCAAAAATTATTCTCTGTTAGAAGAATAGGAAATTACAAAAATGGCACTTGCCAATTAGGGCTCACTGCCCGAGCACACTGCTCACAAAGAGGCCCACTGCCTACAAGGAGACACACTGTCTACAAAGTGATAAGAATCACAGTCTTGAACTAATTGGAAACATCTACCTATGCTGGAGTTCAGTTCCGGTTAGGCTCAGTACACTGATCTGCTGCACTTCATCTTTCCTCTGTTCTTTATTCTGTTATCCTTTCACATACCGGATCTTTCTTGCTACTTCTGCTCTGTTCTTACACTTATTCGCATATTCCTTCACACAATCACACACTTCACAACTAAATCCATCCTCTATATATATCCGCACAAGTAATTTCATCACTTTTCTAGTCGGCATCCAGAACAGTCTAGTTTCTTACAAACTCTGTTCTGTCGGCTGAATCCTTGCTCACCAAGCAATGCGGATCAAGCATATACTTGTAGATATCATTAATCATGTCGGCCAAACATGATTCATGCCTTCACAACCTTTATCATCAACAGTAACACATCCAGAAAGTAGTCTGATACTCTGTCAGTCAGTTCTTCCTCTGTTTTCACTGTCTCTCAGGAATCCGGTACTCAACTATTCATATCTTTTTCCTTGTCCATCACCAGAGGCTAAATCCTTGGAATATACCACTCAAGGTAGTCCTCTTGACTTCCCCAAATCCGCACTACACCAAGACACTTCCTCTGAGAGATCCGGACCAATCTATCGGACCTTGCCACATGCTCTGTTCTTGTTCACCGGACCACAACAATCTTTATTCTGACTTCCGGTAGAGACACACCATGACTTGTGGATATGTGGGATGACCTTTGTTGCCATCAATGACAACAACCATGAATCCATATAGTGTCTCTTGCCAACAATCTCCCCCTTTGGCATTGATGGCAACACTTAGTGAAAAATGACTAAGTGTTTACACTATGCTCCCCCTTTGCTGATGCTCTGTCTTTATATACAATTTCCGGAACTCCCCCTTAGTTGGATTCCTCATTTTTCATAGCTCCTCACTCCCCCTTTGACATCAATGGCAAAGGGTAGGGTCCGCACACCAAAATTTTCAAAAAATTTCTATACATAGCCGCATATTTACATACTCACATATACTGAAGAATGTCTGCAAAGGATGTCTTCAATTGGATCAGTTCTGTAGCCCAACTTTGCTTCATTCTATCCAAAATTGAGATGTGACCACTCAACAAAAATGCAAAAGCTTCTGCCCTCTTGAGATCTGTCGGATCATTTGTTTGGGCGGTGGTCTGAGCATCACTGATGGCCTCATGCATAGTTTCTAACTTAGGGATTATAATCCTTCTAAGTTCTCCCATCCGGTTAGTGATATTCTTCCTTTCCTTCTCAAGATTCTTTATTTCATTCAAGACTGCAATAGTCTGACATTCTTGATTTATTATGGAGGAAGAGAGAGGATCAAAACTTTGAGATAAACTTTGTAGCTTGTCATGTTCCTCTTTTATTTTCTTATCAATTGCTGCTGTTGCCTTTGACCAGGATATACAAAATTTGTAAATGTCACCTCCATCCTTAAGAGCATTTTCTAAGCTCTTTATTCCAATACTCATATTTCTCCTATCGTTAGAGATTAATCCTAATACTTCTGAAAATCTTTTATCCAAAAATTCCTTCCGGACCTTTTCTTCAGCAGATTTTTCTAGAGATTCAAAATGTGTACTAACACTGCTGACTAAGGTTTTGAGATTACCGGAAGAGGAGGCTGTGGGATCCTTTTGAAAAGATGGCATGATCTTTTCTAGCACTCTAGATGCTACCTCCATAAGCTCACAGTCTTCCATGTGAGATTTCAGCAGTTTCTCTTTGACTTTCTCATTTGCAAATGAGGCTATTTTCATTGTTTGCACCGGTGACAAAGAGTCAAAATCTAATGGTCCTTTTAGCAGGTCCGGTTCATCAATTTCTATAGTGGCTTTTGTCAGGAATTCTTGAACAGTTTGTGCAGTGTCTCTTGCCGGAGACAGATGTTTCTTCTCTTCTGCAGTTTTGTCCTTTTGAATCTTTTCTCCTTCCTTACTCTTACCACTTTCAGTCGTGGTTTTCTCTGTTGGGGTGCTGTCAATCTCTTTTTCTTTAACTGCTGCTTCTTTCTCCTGTAGTTTCTCTTCTTCTTGGGATCCGGAGACTGTAGGGGAAACCGGAGGAGAGATGTTAGTCTGTTCAGGGCCCACTTCTTCCAGAGCAGATGATTCCAAATCTGCAGCTGTTTCTGCACCTAAGTCCTCTACAACAGGAAGATTGAACCTTTTGAAGGCCTTCCGGAGGATCTCTTCTGTCTCTTTGGCCACTTTGTCAGTCACACCAAGCATGAGTTGATTCATCCTGGCTTTACTTCTGAACTCATCTTTGCAGTCTTTGAAGATTATGTTCATTGTCTTGGGATCAATTTGAGGATATAGCTGAATAGCTATCTGCTCCCGGATCTCAAGATCTTCTGCATGAGCATTATTCTTTCTTATTTCTAATTCCTTTTCTAGGCTTTTAGGAATAAGAGATATGATCTCAATGAAAGCCTTATTGTATATGTTCAGATATTTGACTGTGGCTTCCTGCAGAGTCTTTTGGTCAGCCTCATTGTAGTCATCATAAAATTCAGTCATTGGTTGAAGGTTTCCATCCACCGTAACCGACTTGATTACACTCTCTAGAGACAGAGTGGGCTTTTCAACAGATACCTCTGCCATTTCATCCTTGTCTTGGCCTGTGGAGAGTTTACCGGATCCTTTCTTCTTCTGCTTCTTTATTTTTTTTACTCCCTCATCTGACTCTGTTTCCTCTTCATCCTTTTGGCTTTCATAAGCCCTTGTTGCTTTTGTCTTAGATCTTTTACCAGATGCCTGGACTTCCGGTTTTGAGCTTTTGGTTGTGGGAGGTGCAGATCTTTTTGATGATCTGGTCCGGGTGGAAGTTTCAACCGGAACACTTTCTTTACTTTTCTTTTCTTCCTCAGCCTTCCTCCTCTTTTCCCGGCTGGCATCAAGTGCCTCTTTTGAGATGCCTAGGCCTTGAGCAATATGCTCTACTTCTTTTCTCACCTTTCCCTTTATCTCAGGTTCCCTGAGTTCTACATGGATCTTTACACTCATCTCCTCAAAGGTTCCAAACCTTTCTGCCTTTGGATCTTTGGGCTGACTTAGCATGTGTTGAACATGCAGCTCCACTATTTGTTCATCCACTTCATACCCCATGGGCATGATCCATACAGTTCTTGGTTCTACTGCCTCCATTAGACACTGATCTGTTTCTACCATGAAGCATACTGTGTCTTTGTACTTTTCAACGAGGGATAGGGGTATTCTTTCTCTTGCATGCATCATGCTTTGGAAGTTCTTGAAGTATCCCCATAGAGCTGTGTTTCTTGCTTTAGCATCCCCAAGTCCATGCAAATAGTCTCTGATTTGGATGGCAACCGGTCTGTCATTCTGCCATATCCATCCACTGGATGCGGGAAGCTCGTTCATGTAGTAAAAGAAGAGACAAAGGATCAGATTGCCATACTTGAAGGAGTTTTTCTTGTCCTTCTTAATCTTCTGCAGATTTTCAAAGAGTTGGTTTACAAGAAGCTCACACAAGTCATAGTCTGCATTCTCCTTTAACATTTGATAGGCTGTGTAGATTGCAGTTCCCGGTACTGAATTTTCCCTACTGGAGTGATAGATTTTGTAACCAATTATCATAGATGCAAATTTGACATCCAGTTCAGTGATGTCATCAACTGTCATAGCTCTCTTGTCAAACTTGGATTCGGTTGCATCACTAACTGTCTGATTTTTGACAGATTTGAGAACAGGTAATCCACCGGATGAGTGCAGACCGGTTACAGCCCTAATTGCATCTTTGGTGATCTTGAAGGGCTTGTTCAACCATAGGAAGTTGTCATGTACTCTACTTAGTACATACCGGACCCATTCATCTTCTTCAAAACAGGGGAAATGAATGCATTGTGCAAAGTGTTTGTCCCGGATGGCTTTGTACTGAGGTTTGATCTCAAAGGAGTCATCTATCAATTGTTTGTGATAGATATCCATCAGTTTTGATTCTCCAAAGTCTTCAAGATTCACATGGATGTAAACCCTAATATCTTCTGTGTGCAATACACCATGAGGAACACTAGAGAAGGCTCCTAGTGGATCTACCTCCAAGGATTTGTAAGGATGTTTCTTAAATTCAGGTTGGGGCCTATCTGAGATTTTCACTATATTTGGAGTAGCCATTTCTTCAAAGATTTGCAGTGAGATAATGAAAACGGAGAATACCTTATGCGCCTTCGGTTTGCACGGAGTGGTTGGATTGATTTCTTTATGCAATGACTTCGGCAGGAGATCTTTGGTGTGCTTGATGAATCTTGTTGCAGAGCTCCACTTTTCGCTTCTTCTTGAGTGCAGAATGAGCAAATGCTTTTTGAGAAATCCCTTATATTGCTCCGCAAACCCTAATATCTGATGGCAATAAATGCTCGACCTATATTATTCTGGTTTGCCTTATCCGGATAGCTTGGAGTATCCCGGATCAGTCCTGATCTGTGAACATCATCCGGATCTTTCAATCATGAATAAATCGAGGTGACACATTACAAGAACATCCCAAACACTCTGTCCAATCCGTAGAATAAGACAATGCACTTCCGGATCTCTCTGGATCTTTTTGTAATCCTCTGTCATACCGGAGCATCTCCCGGAACAGGTCTTACTTGATCGATCACAGCTTCTTCATATCTCCATGCGGACCTCTGAAATCTTATCTGGATCATCTCAAGGCTTATATCTTAAAACCCTTTACTCCGCATCTTGTGCCACATCCGGCACCACTTGATTGGCTGGGGGAACAGGATTTTCTTTGAGTCTCCCCCTGAGCCAGAGCTCACTTTTTAATTTTCGGAAGAAATATCAGCACCAGAGTCTAGTGCGGATCCAACCTCTACATTCTCTAAACTTTTCTTCACCCAAATCTTGCTCATCTGATTCCTAACTTCATCCGCATTCATCTTTTGTTTACCCTTGTCTTGATTCTGATTATACATCGGACCTCTTTTGTCCTGATTCTTGCTTCTGCAGACTTTAGCATTATGACCAGACCTATTACAGATTTGGCAAATAACATTTCTTTGCATATTTGACTGATAACCTCTTGATTTGCATTGATTAGCCATATGACCTACTCTATTGCATGTAAAGCATCTACCTTTGAATGAATTGTTTACTTGCATATTTCTGCATTCATGGGATTTGTGTCCATACCTTTTGCAGTTAAAGCACTGTCTGGAGAAGGATGAATTAATCTGATTCATTCTCTTTTTGCACTGATTAGCTTTGTGACCAAAGTGGTTGCAGCTGTGGCAGTATCCATTGAAAGATGGATATCTTTGAGCATTGGGCTGTCTTACCGGAGGTCTTCTAGGCCTATTCCTTGGATTTTCTGATCCAAAATTCTTTTGACCTGATCCGGAGCTTTCTCCTTTCTCATATCCCAAACCATACTTGTCATCTATCCTCTTTTGACTTCCAAGAAGAACTTCAAGTTGAGCAGAACTTATCTTGAATTTCTCTTTATATTCATTTGTTGTTTGAAGGTCTCTTTTGAGAGAGGCAATTTGATCCTCAAGTTTTTCTTCATTATCTTTGGCATCTTCAAGATCAGATTCAAGATGTCTGATAATCTTGTCCATCTGGTGGCATTCTTCTGATTTTTCTTTAAGAGATTGTCTTAGATTGTCTTCAGCTTTTCTTTTTTCTTCAATCTCTTGAGTAAATTTTATAGTTCCTGATTCCATTTCATGTCTTAACATAATGACTTCTTTTGATAACTTTTCACATAACTTGGTTTGCTCAGTCAATTCTTCATTTGTATTGCTTTCTTCACTTTGTCTTGCCAATTGTTGGAGCAGCTCCTTTCTCTTTTTCATAGAGAGACTTAATTTGTCTTTTAATTCTCTCATGAATTCATCAGCCTGTTTGAGTCTTTCCTTTAATTCATTGACTTCAGAATTTGACTGTTCAAGATCCTCAAGGGCAGTCTTGAGTTGCTCCCTTAAACCATATGCATCCATTTGAACTCCCAGATCTTCCTCAAGCTGTTAGGCTCTATTAGGAGGAACTTAGCTCTGATACCAATTGTTGATAACTGAGAGGGGGGGTGAATCAGTTATCCTAATTATTTCCCTTTTTGAACTTTCTTATTAATTAATGCAGCATTGAATCAAACACAAAAACATTACCATGAAATAAGAAACACATGACACAGTATTTTTGACGTGGAAACCCTGTTAAGGGAGAAAACCACGGGGTGATTAACCCAAAAATTATTCTCTGTTAGAAGAATAGGAAATTACAAAAATGGCACTTGCCAATTAGGGCTCACTGCCCGAGCACACTGCTCACAAAGAGGCCCACTGCCTACAAGGAGACACACTGTCTACAAAGTGATAAGAATCACAGTCTTGAACTGATTGGAAACATCTACCTATGCTGGAGTTCAGTTCCGGTTAGGCTCAGTACACTGATCTACTGCACTTCATCTTTCCTCTGTTCTTTATTCTGTTATCCTTTCACATACCGGATCTTTCTTGCTACTTCTGCTCTGTTCTTACACTTATTCGCATATTCCTTCACACAATCACACACTTCACAACTAAATCCATCCTCTATATATATCCGCACAAGTAATTTCATCACTTTTCTAGTCGGCATCCGGAACAGTCTAGTTTCTTACAAACTCTGTTCTGTCGGCTGAATCCTTGCTCACCAAGCAATGCGGATCAAGCATATACTTGTAGATATCATTAATCATGTCGGCCAAACATGATTCATGCCTTCACAACCTTTATCATCAACAGTAACACATCCGGAAAGTAGTCTGATACTCTGTCAGTCAGTTCTTCCTCTGTTTTCACTGTCTCTCAGGAATCCGATACTCAACTATTCATATCTTTTTCCTTGTCCATCACCGGAGGCTAAATCCTTGGAATATACCACTCAAGGTAGTCCTCTTGACTTCCCCAAATCCGCACTGCACCAAGACACTTCCTCTGAGAGATCCGGACCAATCTGTCGGACCTTGCCACATGCTCTGTTCTTGTTCACCGGACCACAACAATCTTTATTCTGACTTCCGGTAGAGACACACCATGACTTGCGGATATGTGGGATGACCTTTGTTGCCATCAATTACAACAACCATGAATCCATATAGTGTCTCTTGCCAACAAGAGGTTTCTCAAGATAGATTGGATAGATAGGATAGATAACAGCCTTATTGTAGGAACAATATATCTATTAAAGGGGGTTGATCTATTGATAGGATAATGTCTAGTTTCAGGAAATGAAGCATGTCATATAAGATGCTTGGTCTAGTTTTGACCATGGAACATCTTGTATAAGACAATTGTTTGATGTAGAAGATGTTGGTAATCGATATGTAGGACAGCATATGGCTCTACAAGTAGGCATTTTTACTTTAGGTTTGTTAAGGACTTTTGCTTTGCAAGGATGCATAGTTTGTAGTTTTTCTGATTGAGTTAGTCAAGTCAAGGTGAATGGATTTTGATAAATGGAAGATTAGAAAGATGGAGTGCCAATGGATTGAGATGGGTGAAGAAGGATGAATCGTATGTGCCTTAGTACTGGATACATCTTTCGTATTCTAGACTGCCTACTTAGGTCTTGTATCCATGGGATCAAGGCATGTAACGATGAATATGGTAATATGTAGTTCTAGATAGAGTGATGAGAAGGTCAAAGTGCTTGAGCTTGGGTAGGTGAAATGATGATATCTCAATGTTCCTGAGTACTGGAAACTTCCTTCATATTCTAGACTGCCTACATACCCATATCCATGGGATCAAGGTACTTTAAGATTGAGATGAGATGATATGTAGTTCTGGGTAGTTTGATGATGTAGGAGTGGATGAAGGTGTTTGGTTTTAGAAATGAAACACCTCGTATAAGACATCTGGCCTGGTTTCAAAAGTGTGACAATCTGTATAAGACAAGTGATATGATTGATGGATTGGTTTAATGTGTTTTTGTTTTTGTTTGAAATGGTTGGTAGTGTTTTTGAAATGCGAACAAGGATCCATTCCTAGACCTAGGTTAAGGAAAGAGTTTCCCCCATTCTGGTAGAGGTGTTGTTATGGAAGACTAACATAGGATAACGATGGATGAGAGGAAGACATAGATCTGTGTCATAGGCTAACGACAAGACATGGTTAAATTCTGACATAGGATAACTTTGACATGGAGAACTTTGACATGGATAACTTCTGACATAGGATAAGTGCCAACTGACATGGATAACTTGACATAGAATAAGTGATAAATGACATGGAGAAGCTGGCGATGGACATGAGATGAGTGACATTGACAAATTTCCAAGCTATTCGAGATAGGGAAATGGAAATACAAAAAGTCAATGGTTTTATTATGGATGGAGGGATGAAGTTTATTATGAAATGGACATGGAATGAAGATTATTATGAAATGGACATGGAATGAACAAAACTCGATAGATGATGGATGTTGACTCTACACATAGCGCTTGTTTGCCAGGTTTTCACTATGGTACTTATCCAAGGCACCTGTTTACCAGGTTTTCACTAGAAGACAGATTATTTTTTGTTTTTGTTTTTGTTTTTGTTTTATTTATTTATTTATTGATTGATTTACATGGATACTCTGAGGATCAAGCAAAGAACTTCTTGAGATGAACACTATTGAGTGGTTCATCTAGAGGAATGCCTTCAGGTGTTGCTAAAGTATAGGTTTCTGATCCATATGATGTTGTGACAATAAAGGATCCTAACTAATTAGGCTCTAACTTGCCCTTCTTTTCTTGATCTACCTGATTTCTCTGCTTTTCTTTTAAGACAAGATCACCAACTTGAAACTGTCTTTCTTTGCTCTTCTTGTTATAGTTGCACCGGAGGTAATTTTGATAGACATGGAGATGATTAAGTGTGGCAAGGCACCTCTCATCTAGTAGTTCAAGCTCAACTAATCTGGAAGTGCAATACTCCTCTCCATCAATCAGGTACTACATGGATACTCTAAGAGATGGGATCTCGACCTCTATTAGTAGAATGGCTTCAGAGCCATAGACCAAGGCATAGGGTGTTGCACCAGTTGGTGTTATGATACTAGTGTGGTAGGCCCATAGGGCGGGATTGGGTTGTAGGTACCAATCACAACCAGCTTCATTGACCATTTTCTTGAGGATTTTGAGAATGGTTTTGTTGGAAGCCTCAGCTTGGACATTACTCTGCGGATAGTAGGGAGTGGAAAAGAAATGTTGGATATTATATTGGGTGCACAAGGCATGAACATCTTGATTCTTGAATGGTCTCCCATTATTAGTGACAATGGCTTAGGGATACCATATCGATAAATGAGGTAGTTAAGGATAAACTTGGCTATTTGCTTGCCAGTGATATAAGTCATGGGAATGGCTTCAACCCACTTCGTGAAGAACTCAGTGGCAGTAATGATAAATTTATGGCCATTGGATGAGGATGGATGAATTTGTCCTACGAGGTCGAGACCCCATTGTGAAAAAGGCTGTGGAGTTGTCACAGGTTGCAGTTCATGAGCTAGTGCATGAATTAAATCTCCATGATGTTGGCATTGTAGACACTTCTTAGCAATTTGCATAGCATCTTGTTCTATTGTAGGCCAGTAATAACATGTTCTGAGTATCTTCTTAGCTAGATTAGGACCAGTAGAATGTGCACAATAGACACCTTCGTGTATGTCTTGTAAGGTTTCATTGGCTTCTTCCACGTTAAGACATCATAAGAGGTTACCATTGAGACTTTAGCGATATAGTGTATCACCCAGAATGGTGTATCAGAAGGATCGACAGATAAAGGTTTTGCGTTGAGTTGTAGATAGCTCAGAGGGAAAGGTACCATGTTTAAGGTAGTCAGATATCTTCATACCATGGGGGATTGGGACCAACAAGTTCGTAGATGATTTCCGTAGTTGGAACATCGATAGCTAGTATCAACAATTGCTCGATCAAGAATTCACATTTCTGTGTGTTTGCAGGCATGTATCTAAGTGACCCCTCAGAAGCCATAAAATCTGCAACTTTGTTATACTCTCTTGGAAATTTGTCAAAAGTGATACTAGAAAAGTGTGGTTTGTAGGCATCCACTAGTTGCTTGTAAGGGACCATCTTTTCATATTTTGTTTGCTACTCATATGTTACTTGTCGAATGACTAGTTGTGAGTCTCCATATACCTATAGTTCTTTGATGTCCCATTGGATTGTTGTATGGAGACCTATGAGGAGTGCTTCATACTTGGCTATGTTGTTAGTGCAAGGAAATGCTAGTCGATATGACTTTGGGATATAGTCATTTTGAAGCGTGATAAATAGGATGCAGGCCCCTGATCCATTCTATGTGTAGGAACCATCAAAATACAACTTCCACATTAATGAGGTAGAAAGAGTGAAGAGGTTCTCATCTAAAAAGTCAGATACCATAGGATGTACATCTATCATGGGTGCATCTACTAGTTTATCTGCTAGGGCTTGCCCCTTGATTGCTTTACAATCCACATACTCAATGTCAAACTCACTAAGGATTATGACCCATTTAGCTAGTCTGCCTGTGAGGACTACTTTTGCTAGGAGATATTTTAATGCATCAATTTTGGTGAATAGATTTGTGCATTAGTTTAGCATGTAATGCCGTAAATTTTGGGAAGCAAACACTAAGGCTAAACAAGCTATTTCCGTAGATGAATAATTGAGTTCATAACCCAAGGTTCAATTGATATAATAGATTGCATGCTCTTTTCCTAACTCATCATGTTGTGCTAGAAGAGCCCCTAGGGTTGCAGTTGTAGTTGAGATGTACAAGATCAAAGGCTTATCAGTGACTAGTGGTACCAAGACTGGAGATGTAGCTAGATGTTCTTTGAGCTGATCAAATTCTGCTTGACACTTATCATCCCATCAAAATGAGACATCCTTTCAAAGCAAGTGTTGAAATGGTTGACATTTATTTGCTAGCTGTGAGATAAACCGCCTAATGGATTGTAACCTTCCTTGAAGGCTCCTTAATGCTTTCAGATTCTTTGGTGAAGGCATCTTTGCTATAGCCTTGTCTTTTGTTGGATCTACTTTAATGCCTCTGCGAGATACAATGTATCCCAACAATTTTCCTAATGTTACCCCGAAGACACACTTCTTTGGATTGAGTCTTACTTGATATTTTTCGAGTCTGTCAAAGATTTGTCCTAGAAACTATATGTGATCGGTCCTAGAAAATTTTGCTAGTATATCATCCACATAGTCCTTCATGATGTGATGAAAGAGATCAGAGAATATCACTGTCATTGCTCTTTGATAGGTTGCCCCTGCATTTTAAAGACCAAATGGTATGAAGCACCAACAATAGGTACCCTAAGGACAAGTGAAAGTAGTTTTATGTTGATCTTCTTCTGCTATCATTATATGATTATAGCTAGAAAATCCATCCATTAGAGAAAGCATTTCATGACCAATAGTCAGGTCCACTATGAGATCAATGTTCGGTAATGAAAAGTTATCTTTGGGACATTCTTTGTTAAGATCTCTGAAGTCGGAACACATGCGGATGCCCCCATTTGGTTTATCCATAGGTACAATGTTTGAGACCCATTCTAGATAATCAATAGGCTTGATAAATTTTGCATCTAGCAACTTTTGTATTTCAACTTTCACCAAGAGAGCTATTTGTGGGTGCATCTTTCATAGTTTTTGCTTGACTGGTTTAACTTTTGGATCAACTGTGAGATAGTGAACAACTTGTAATGGGTCTAACCCTGGCATATCAGCATAGGTCCATGCAAAGTTGATGGTTTGATGTAAGAAGAAGTTGGTAAGATTCTTGTGTTCTTGTTCTGATAATGATGCTGCAAGGAATGTTGTCTTCGGATTTTGCTTTGTGCCTAGATTTATCTCTGTAGAATCTTCCACTAGGAGAGCTAATTTCTCTTGATACTTAGATGGTAGGGGAAGGTCAAATCCTCCATCCTTAGGTGCCACAGTTGGGTTTTCACCTTTGGATACATCCTTTGTTTTTACTATTTTCTAATCGAGTGGTACCACAACGTGGTTTTCACCTAGAGATCTTTCTTTATTTTTATTATTGCAACTGGAGGATTTGACATTCACACCAAAATAAGCAGTTTGATCTAGTTCCATTACAAAACTAGCTTTGTGAATGCCAAGAGGGATACCATCCCAAACTCCCATGAAATCTGCAATAGCTTCATCATTCTGAAATACATCTAGAATGGGGGACCCTTATTGGTCCCAATCGATAAGTTTAGGGTAGACTAGTGTTATAATCTGGGTGCTGGTGTTTGATGTTAAGGATATGGATGATAGAATGAATATGGAGGATTTAGTGAATAGGTCATTCATATGGAGGTAGGATTCATCGATAATAGCCTCTTTAGACATCAAATCTGTGAGAGAAGTTTGTGCCACCTTGTCGAGAATACCCTCGATGTCCAAGGCGTGTGGTACCTTCTGACCATATCCTAACCCCTTCTTGTCTAGCTTCTTCTTCACAATAATGGGTTCTATTTCACCTTGATTATCTTTCCCAAGGCCACCTTGGCATTTATAGCCCATGTTTTTGACAATTCTTAGGCCATTGCCATATTGCTTAACTAGGATGGTTACTGGTTCTTTCTCTTTGTAGAGCCAAGAAGAGATGTCTTCAATAGGTTCCTCTACCAATAACTTTCCCTCTTTAAACTAGGTTAGGGATGCTGGAGGAGGGATGGCTGCTTTCTTAGTGGCTTTGGCTATGGGCAGTTGGCTGTAGGATTTAGGGGATAAGGACATCCACCCTACACAACAAGATTTAGAGATATCATATTCCCAAAGCCTATATCACGGATGTCAGCTTTGATTTTAGGAATAGGATTATGTTCAACTTCAGAGGCTTTTTTTTAGATTTTCAGAGTTGACATACAATGGGGGAGTCATGGGCTTTGTCATTATTTGGCACCTGGTTGCTATTCTTATAACTGCCTTACAAGGTTCAACAAAATTCAAAGGGATTAGGGTCTCCTGGGATAGTGATCTCTATACAACTAAATGGGAACTTGAGAGACTGATGATACGTAGAGGGAACAGCTTTCATGGCATGGATCCAAGGGTGTCCTAAGATAATGTTATAAGGTAGCTCAATGTTGAAGACTTGGCCCCTAGTTTCAAGCATGACAGGGCCTACTTGTATAGGCAAGTGGATAACACCTTCTGAATGGCACTCAGCATCATCATACCCCTTGATTGTAATGCTTTGATCAATGTTGACATGATCCTCAGAGTATCCCAATTGTTTAAGTAACTTGAGAGAACATATATTGAGACCAGCACCACCATCTATAAGTATGCATTTGATCTTTCGTTTATGGATGAAAACTTCAATGTGAAGTGCATCATTATGACATGGATCATGGGATGGGAGGTCCTTTTTAGAAAAGACCACATTGTAAGGTGAGGAAATGTTACCTATTATAGCTTGGAAATCTGTGACCGCTATGTTATTAGCAACCAAAGACTCTTGTAGGGATTTTTCTAGCACAGCTTTATGTGTAGGTGATGACCAAAGAAAGTCCAAAATAGAGATCTGTGCAGGGGTTTTCCCTAGATGTTCTATAAGATTGTACACAGATTGGGTTGGGAGATTCGGTATAGGCCCATGAAGGGTGACATGAACATGACGAGTTGTGACTGCATAATCTGTAGATTTACCTTTGATAGTGAGGGTAGACACATGACTTTCTTCAAAATGACCTACAATAGAGTCATAGGAAGTAGAAGCATTATTAACGCCTTTACCTTTATCAGGATTTTGTCCTTGACCATGGTTAGGGAATGGCTCCTTGTACATGTTGAGATCTTTGTTTGTGTTTTGATTAGGAGGTGCATCAAAAGTGACTTTGCCTCTGTTGATCTAAGGTTTTGGATCATGTGCTTGAGTTTCATGCATGATATGGTTCGATGTCCCTTTGTCCTATGGTATTCACAATATTTGTTATCTTTATACCATGTAGGTTTGTAAGCAGGTTCTCCATATGGGGGAGTGTCAGATAGCATGAAAAGTTTGTTTTTCACAAATTTCTTTAGAACTAACTCTATAGGTTCTCCCAAGGGAGTGAACTTACGTCTTGGAGGGTAATCTTGTTGGGGCCACTCTTGTTTTCATTGTTGTTGGTTTTGGTTTTGTCATTGTCATTGTTGTTGTTGTTGTTGAGGCAGAGGTTGGTTTTGGTTTGATGAAAGATTAAGGGGTGTTTGCAGTGTTTGGACATGTTTGGAATCTACCACACCATCATTGACCACATTTTTGTTTTTGTTCCAAAATTTGGGCTTTTCATTTGATTGTGGTTGCGGAGGATTGTCCTTATTTTCTTTGAAGATTTTGACCACTCCTTTAGCGATGAGGGCTTTTTCAATGTTGATGCCTTTATAGGTAATCTTGTCAAAGGTGTTAGCACTTAGTATTGCAAATTGAAACCTAATTCTTGGTTGAGGTTCTGCACAAACATGCTTTCAAGCTGCTTTTCAGGTATTTTGAATGGGAATTTGCTAGCCATTTGTCTCCATCTTTAAAGGAAGGAGATGAGAGTTTCCCAATTTTTCTGTTTATTGTTGCATAGGTCAGTCATAGAGACCTCATGTTCTGTGTTGTATGAGAAACGAGTGGCAATTTTTTCTACAAGCTTGTTGAAAGATTTGATACCCGTAGGTAGATGCGAGAACCATTCTATAGCTTGACCTCCAAGACTGCGAGAAAAGAGGCACATGAGATATGTGTCATTATGTGCAACCTCTAAACAAGCGAGATAGAATTCTCTAAGGTGGTCTTTTGGGTCTCCTCTTCCCTTGTATTTATTAAATTTGGGTATATTGAAGTTGGGAGGAAAAGGGATCATGTGTAATAACCGATCAAATGGATAAGGACAAACCTCCTCCAAGGTGAAAGTTTTCTTGGTGTGGCCAAAAGGTAGATCAGCTAGTTGTTGTTGTACTCTGACAAGTTTGAGATCCATGGTTCTTGGAGGTGTTGGAAGAGTCTCCTGGTGTACTAGAGGTGGTTGTTGTTTCCCATATGGAAGATCATAGTGGAAGTCATAGGCATTGGTGTTATAAGGGTCATATGATTGGTTGGGGTCGTATGTGTCGAGTATGTTGGGTTTGGTTGGGTTGGTTTTGGTTGTTTTGATTTTCAGGATGTGGGGGTGGTGCTAGGTAAGAATGTTGGCTTTGTGATTGTTGTAGATAAGAGTTTTGTCATTGGTATTGTGGAGGTGGTGTGAAGAAAGAATTCTGTGGAGGAAAGCTAAAGTTTGTTGGGTTTGGTTGTGATAGTGGAGTATAGCCATAAGAAGTTTGGTTTTGAGAGTGTTGAGTGTTGAGATAGGTGTTGGTCAGATTGAGTATGGAATATCTTTGTGGTGGAGGGACATAGGTAGATAGGTTTTGTGATGGTTGGGGTTGATTGAGATATGTGCTGGAAAGATTTAGTGTGGAAGATCTTTGTGGTGGAGGGACATAGGTTGTGTTTTTTTGTGATGGTTGGGTTTGATTAAGATAAGGATAGGTAAGATTGAGTGTGGAAGAACATTGTGGTGGAGGGACATAGGTTGTGTTGACATTTTGTGATGGTTGGGGTTGATTAATATATGTGTTGGAAAGATTTAGTGCAAAAGAACGATGTGGTGAAGCGACATAGGTTGTGTTGATGTTTTGTGAATGTTGTGGTTGCATGACACTATTTGGTTCAGTGATTAGGAGGTTTGACGATGTTGGGGGTGGTGTTGGTTGAGGCCCTTGTTGCATGGCTACATAAGTGCTTCTCGGGTTGTAATTTGTTGGGAAATTATCTCGTGATGGGGTAGCCAATGTTCCATTTATGTTTAATGTAGGCATTTGGGAGATGATAGGAGATTGTTGTTGTTGTTGTTTAGCTAAAGTGGCTTGCCTTTCTAATTCATCTTGACGATGAAGAACCTCTTGTTGCTAGTTATAAATCTCCATGTGAGTCATGAGTGGTGACATTGGTCTTTCTGTTGTTGGATTTTGATAAAGAGGATTCTCATATTGAGCGGTAAAATGTTTAGTCATTTTCCCTTGTGAGCTTTGTTTGGGTTGGGAGTGGTCACGGTTGACATGGTTTGGATAGCTATTATAGCATCATGGGTTTTGTTTGGCTCTTTAAGATTGGATAGATCAAAATCTTGAGGTAATTTGGCTCCTTGTTCGGCTAATAAGCGGAAGAAATGATCTTGGTTCTCACTAAGGAGTTTGTCAAAAGCAGCTATGGCTCGAGCATCTTGCATAATTTCATCTAGGTCTTATCTATCTTCTTGAGAGGATTGACCTTCTTCAAAGTGTCTCTCTTCTTGAGATGGGACTTGAACCGTGGTGGAACCAGGTGTAGCAAAATCATGAGGCATGCCGGTAGTGAATTGAGTTACATCTACCAAAAGGACATTACCTTCTTAAGGATTGGTTGGTTGGTCATGTTGCGGCCTGTTTTGAAAATTAATTGGTCTATCCATTGGTGTTTTTGGAGTACCCTTTTGAGACATGTTGGATTGGCTTGGTTAAGGTGTATGAGGAGGTGATTTGTGCTTCCTTGGGGCAATTTTTTTAGCCTTCATATATTGTTGCAGTCTAGTGGTTACCATGGAATACACTAGGATAATATGTTTGAGATTTTGCTAAGATTTTGCTAAGACAGTTTGAAAAAATAGTTTACTGGACCAAAGGCGTTAGACTGTGCTGCAAAGGCATGGGACTGTAGTACAAAATGTGTTGGACTGTCATTCGAAAGTGCTTGACTGCTACTCAGAGGTGCGATACTATGTTTGCAAAGGCGTTGGACTATGCTACAAAGGCATTGGGATGTGTTGCAAAGGCATTGAGATGGTATCAATGATGTTTAGAAGGTAAATTTTGATAGTTTTGGATTGGATTTTGATTGGATTTGCTTTGACAATAGAAAACACATCAAACAAAGTACCAAAAGAGGACTCACACAACAGATAGTATATGTTCAAGGCTCACGTAAAAAAATCCCAATGTTTCCATGGGTATAAGACAATTGCAAACAATTCAAGCACTTTTTATCCCTAGAGACATAGGTTCATTGACGTAGTTTAGCTCACAACTTGAAATCTCCATCGACTAAATTTCATTCCATATAGGTGTCATACATTTGAGTCTTTGCAAGAGACGATAGGTAGGGATATCTCACCCTCCCCTCGAAAAGCTACAAGTAGGTCACAAGAGCTTTATGGCTGAGGGAATACTATCTCTTCTCAAGGGAGGCAATGGTGAGTATCTTTGGGGCTTGTACTGATTCCCCTTGCACTGATGATTACCATAACGTTTAGAGGTGAAATGGGTAGTCACTATCTAGATTGCTTCTTAGTTGCTTTGAGGGACCAACGCCTTATGAGCAATGTGACAAGCTACTAAAAGATTTAACCAATCCTACTAAGAGTATCAAACACTTCACACAATGTAAAAATCATTTTCACAAAGTGCTAGTACACCTCTTTTCGATTTGGCACCACAAGGTAAGGCTGACGTCAATTAGGACTTGGCTTTCACCTTATCCCTTTTATAGAGCGGTTCAAAGGAAAACTCTACTTAGGGTCATCCCTTTTGGATGAAGTGCAATCCAAAAGTAGGCCCTTCTAAAGGAATAACTAAAATTTAAGTTCAAGCATGTCAAACAAAGATTCAATTGTCCCGTTATAAGAAAAATAAGGTGCAACTAGATTAGTCACACACACGATTGTAGTTGTCAATTGTCCCTTATTAAATTGCAGTATTTTGCATTCATGTCAATTGTCCCTTAAGAAATTGAAGTGTTTTTTCATGCATGTCCATTGTCCCTTAAGAAAGCAATATGTTCCTAAGACTTAGATTGCAAAAAGATGATTGATCAATTGTCCCTTAAGAAAGCAATTTGTTTCTAAGACTTTAAATTGAAAAGATGATTGTTTAATTGTCCCTTAAGAAAGAAATTTGTTCCTAAGATTGCAAATCAACCCCAACCATCACAAAACATCAACACAACCTATGTCCCTCCACCACAACATTCTTCCACACTTAATCTTACCTATCCCTATCTGAATCAAACCCAACCATCACAAAACAACACAACCTATGTGCCTCCACCACAAAGATCTTCCACACTAAATCTTTCCAGCACATATCTCAATCAACCCCAACCATCACAAAACCTATCTACCTATGTCCCTCCACCACAAAGATCTTCCACACTCAATCTCACCAACACCTATCTCGACCCTCAACACTCTCAAAACCAAACTTCTTATGGCTATACTCCACCATCACAGCCAAACCCAACAAACTTTAGCTTTCCTCCACAGAATTCTTTCTTTACACCACCTCCACAATACCAACAACAAAACTCTTATCTACAACAATCACAAAGCCAACATTCTTACCTAGCACCACCCCTACCTCCCCAAAATCAAAACAACCAAAACCAACCCAATCCAAACCCAACATATGACACATATGACCCCAACCAATCATATGACCCTTATAACACCAATGCTTATGGCTTCCACTATGATCTTCCATATGGGCAACAACAACCACCTCTAGTACACTAGGAGACTCTTCCAACACCTCCAACAACTATGGAGCTAAAACTTGTCAAGGTTCAACAAAAACTAGTTGATCTAACCTTTGGCCACACTAAGAAAACATTTGCCTTGGAGGAGGTTTGTCCTTATCCATTTGATCGGTCCTTGCAAATGATCCATTTTCCTCCCAACTTCAATATGCCCAAATTTGATAAATACAAGGGACGAGGAGACCCAAAAGATCACCTTAGAGAATTCTATATTGCTTGTTTCGAGGTTGCACATAATGATACATATCTCATGCACCTCTTTCCTCGTAGTCTTGGAGGTCAAGCTATAGAATGGTTCTTGCATCTACCTATGGGTATCAAAACTTTTAATGAGCTTGTAGAAAAATTTGCCGCCCATTTCTCATACAACATAGAAAATGAGGTCTCTATGATCAACCTATGCAACAATAAACAAAAAATGGGGAAACTCTCATCTCCTTCCTTCAAAGATGGAGACAAATGGCTAGCAAATTTCCATTTAAAATACCTGAAAAGTAGCTTGTTATCATGTTTGTGTAGAACCTCAACCAAGAATTAGGTTTTCATTTGCAAATACTAAGTACTACAACCTTTGACGAGATTACCTATAAAGGCATCAACATTGAAAAATCCCTCACCGCTAAAGTTTTGGTCAAAATCTTCAAAGAAAATAAGAACAATCCTCCCCAACCACAATCAAATGAAAAGCCCAAATTTTGGAACAAAAATAAAAACATGGTCAATGATGGTGTGGTAGATTCCAAACATGTCCAAACACTAAAAATACCCCTTAATCTTTCATTTAAACAAACCCAACCTCCGCCTCAACAACAGCAACAACAATAAAACCAAAACCAACATCATCAACAAGAGCGGCCTCCCCAAGATTACCCTCCAAGGCGTAAGTTCACTCCCGTGGGAGAACCTATAGAGTCATTTCTAAAGAAACTTGTGCAAAATGGACTCGTCATGCTATCAGACGCTCCCCCATATGGTGAGCCTCCTTTCAAACCCACATGGTACAAAGACAATGAATATTGTGAATACCATAGGACCAAAGGACACATAACCATATCATGCTTGAAACTCAAGCACATGATCCAAAATGTTATTGATAGAGGCAAAGTCACTTTTGATGCACCTCCTAATCAAAACACCAACAAAGATCTCAACATGTGCAAGGAGCCATTCCCTAACCATGGTCAAGGTCAACATCCTGATAAAGGTAAAGCCATTAATAAAGCTTCAACTTCCTATGACTCTAGTGTAGGTCATTTTGAAGAAAGTCGTGTGTCTACCCTTACTATAAAAGGTAAATCTACAGATTGCGCAGTCACAACTTGTTGTGGTCGTGTCACCCTTTGTGGGCCTAAACCAAGTCTCCCAACCCAATCTAATTACAATCTTGTAGAACATTTAGGGAAAACCCCTACAAAGATCTCTATTTTGGACCTTCTATGGTCATCACCTGCGCATAAGGTTGTGCTAGAAAATTGGCTCCTAACAACATAGTGGTCATGGATTTCCAAGCTATAATAGGTAACATTGCCTCACCTTACAATGTGGTCTTTTCTGAAAAAGACCTCCCATCCCATGATCCATGTCACAATGATGCCCTTCACATTGAAGTTTTCATCAATAAACGAAAGATCAAACGCATACTTATAGATGGTGGTGCTGGTCTCAATATATGTTCTCTCAAGTTATTTAAACAATTGGGATACTCTAAGGATCATGTCAAAATTGATCAAAGCATTACAATCAAGGGGTATGATGATGTTGAACACTATTCAGAAAGTGTTATCCACTTGCCCATACAAGTAGGCCCCGTCATGCTTGAAACTAGGTGCCAAGTCCTCGACATTGAGCTACCTTATAACATTATCTTAGGACGCCCATGGATCCATGCCATGAAAGTTGTTCACTCCACATACCATCAGTCTCTCAAGTTCCCATTTAATGGTACGGAGATCACTATCCTAGGAGACCCTAATCCCTTTGAATTCTGTCGCACCTTGCAAGGCAGTTATAAGAATAGCAACCAAGTGCAAAATAATGACAAAGCCCATGAATCCCCATTGGTCGACTCTAAAAATCTGAAAAAAGCCTCTGAAGCTGAACCTAATCCTAATCCTATTCCTGAAATCAAAGCTGACATCCGTGATATAGGCTTTGGTGAATATGATATCTCTAAATCTTGTTGTGTAGGGTGGATGCCCTTATCCCCTAAATCCTACGACCAACCGCCCATATCTAAAGTGATTAAGAAAGCAGCTATTACCCCTCCAGCATCCCTAACTCAATTCAAAGAGGGAAAATTATTAGCAAAGGAAACTATTGAAGACATCTCATCTTGGCTCTATAAAGAGAAAGAACCAATCACCATACCAGTTAAACAATATGGAAATGGCCTAAGAATTGTCAAAAACATTGGCTATAAAGGCAAAGGTGGCCTTGGAAAAATAATCAAGGTGAAATTGAACCCATCATTATGAAGAAGAAGCTAGACAAGAAGGGGTTAGGTTATGGTAAGAAGGTACCACGTGCCTTGGACATTGAGGGTATTCTCAACAAGGTGACACAAACTTCTCTCGTAGATTTGACATTTAAAGAGGATATCATTGATGACTCCTACCTCCATATGACTGACATATTCACTGAATCCTCCATATTCATGCTATCATCCGTATCCTTCACATCGACCACTAACACCCAGATTGTAACACTTGTCTACCCTGAACTTATCGATTGGGACCAAGGGGCCCCCGTTCTAGATGTTTTTCAGAATGACGAAGCTATTGCAAAGTTCATGGGACTCTAGGATAGTATCCCTCTTGGCAATCACAAATCTGGTTTTGTAATGGAACTAGTTCAAACTACTTATTTTGGTGAGAATGCCAAATCCTCCAGTCAAAAAAATATAAATAAAGAAAGATCTCTAGGTGAAAACCACACTATGGCACCTCCCGATTAGAGAATAGTAAAAATAAAGGATGTATCCAAAGGTGAAAACTCAACTATGGCAATTGAGGATGGAGGATTTTACCTTCCCCTACCATCTAAATATCAAGAGAAATCATCTATCCTAGTGGAAGATTCTACAGAGATAAATCTAGGCACAGAGCAAAATCCTAAGACAGCATTCCTTGCAGCATCACTATCAGACAAGAGCACAAGAATCTTACCAACTTCTTCTTATAGCAAACCATAAACTTTGCATGGACCTATGCTTATATGCTAGGGTTGGACCCTTCTCTAGTAGTTCACTATCTCACAGTTGATCCAAAAGCTAAATCGGTCAAGCCAAAACTAAGAAAGATGCACCCACAGATCACTCTCTTGGTGAAAGTTGAAATACAGAAGTTGCTAGATGCAAAGTTTATCAAGACTATTGATTATCCAGAATGGGTCTCAAACATTGTACCTATGGCTAAACCAAATGGGGGCATCCGCATGTGCTCCGACTTCAGAGATCTTAACAAAGCATATCCCAAAGATGACTTTCCATTACCAAACATTGATCTCATAGTGGACCTGACTACTAGTCATGAAATGCTTTCTCTCATGGATGGATTTTTTGTCTATAATCAAATAATGATAGCAGAAGAAGATCAGCATAAAACAACTTTTACTTGTCCTTAGGGTACCTATTGTTGGTGTGTCATGCCATTTGGTCTAAAAAATGTAGGAGCAACCTATCAAAGAGCAATGATAGTGATATTCCATGATCTCTTTCATCACATCATGGAGGACTATGTGGATGATATACTAGAAAAATCTTCTAGGGCAGATCATATACAGGTTTTAGGATAAATCTTTGATAGACTTGAAAAATATCAAGTAAGACTCAATCCAAAGATGTGTATCTTCATGGTAACCTCAGGAAAACAATTAGGATACATAGTATCTCGCAGAGGCATTGAAGTAGATCCAACAAAAGTCAAGGCTATAGTGGAGATGCCTCCACCAATAATTTGAAAGCATTAAGGAGCCTTCAAGGAAGGTTGCAATCCATTAGGCATTTTATCTCACAGCTAGCAGATAAATGTCAACCATTTCAACACTTTCTCTGAAAGGATGTCTCATTTCGATGGGATGATAAGTGTCAAGTAGCATTTGATCAGCTCAAGGAATATCTAGCTACACCTCTAGTCTTGGTACCACCAGTCACTGATAGGCCTTTGATCTTGTACATCTCAACTACAACTACAACCCTAGGGGCTCTTTTAGCACAGCATGACGAATCAAGAAAAGAGCATGCAATCTATTATATCAGTCAAAACTTGGTGGGTTATGAACTCAATTATTCACCTATGGAAAGAGTTTGTTTAGCCTTAGTGTTTGCTTCCCAAAAGTTGCAACATTACATGCTAAATCAACACACAAATCTAATAGCCAAAACTAATCCATTGAAGTATCTCCTAGCAAAAGCAACTCTCATAGGCAGACTAGCTAAATGGGTCATGATCCTTAGTGAGTTTGACATTGAGTATGTGGATCATAAAGCAATCAAGGGGCAAGCTCTAGTAGATCAACTAGCAGAAGCACCCATGACAGATGTACATCCCATGGTATCTGACTTTCCAGATGAGAATCTCTTCACTCTTTCTACCTAAGTAATGTGGAAGTTGTGTTTTGATGGTTCCTACACACAGCATGGATCAGGGGCCGACATCCTATTTATCACGCCTCAAAATGACTATATCCCAAAGTCATATCGACTTGCATTTCCTTGCACTAACAACATAGCTGAGTATGAAGCACTCCTCGTAGGTCTCAATACAGCAGTCCAATGGGATATCAAAGAACTACAGGTATATGGAGACTCACAACTAGTCATTTGACAAGTCACATATGAGTACCAAACAAAAGATGAAAAGCTGGTCCCTTAGAAGCAACTAGTGGATGCCTACAAACCACACTTTTCTAGCATCACCTTTGAGCAAATTCAAAGAGAGCATAACAAAGCTACAGATTCTATGGGTTATGTGGGGTCACTTATAGACATGCCTGCAAACACAGAGAAATGTGAATTCTTGATTGAGCAATTGTTGATACCAGTCATCGTTGTTCCAACTACTGAAATCATCTACAAACTTGTTGGTCCCAATTCCCTATGGTATGAAGATATCTATGACTACCTTAAATATGGTACCTTTTCCTCTGAGCTATCCACAACCCAACACAAAACCCTTATCCGTCAATCCTCCTGTTACACCATTCTGAGTGATACACTATATCGTCAGAGTCTCGATGGTATCCTCTTACAATGTCTTAACACAAAACAATCCAAAGCTACCTTACGATACATACATGAAGGTGTCTGTGGTGCACATTCTACCAATCCTAATCTAGCTAGGAAGATACTCAGAACGGGTTATTACTGGCCTATAATAGAACAAGATGCTTTGCAGTTTGCTAAGAAGTGTCTACAATGCCAACAGCACAGAGATTTGATTCACGCACTAGCTCATGAACTATAACCTATGACAACTCCATGACCTTTTCACAATGGGGGTCTCAACCTTGTAGGACAAATTCATCCATCCTCATCCAATAGCCATAAATTTATCATTACCACCACTAAGTGTTGGCAACATAGTCAAGAGACACTGCTGATATGATGTTGTCATTGATGGCAACAACCTAACATGTTTAGAGACAACTCTTGAGATAGAGATGTATATAGTGTTTTGGTTTGGTAAGATTAACTTAGCCAAATAGACTAAGTATTGACAACACATTGAGACAGTGACAGTAGTTCAATTGGTACTCCTCGATAGTTGAAGATCAAGGTATGCGGTTTTGGTATGTTGTAATCAACCCCTTGGAGATGTCATGTTCCAGTGTTCAAGTTCTAACTCCCTCTGGAAGTCATATGGTGAAATACCTAAGTCCAAGTGAACAGAGTTGAGCCATAAACAGTAAAGAACGCCTGAATATTTTGGTCTGCATTCCTCTGGTATTGATTGTTTCGATGTGCGGTTTGGAGGTGTTGTAAATGTTGGTGTGAACATGGTTATTACCTATCTAGTTTAACCTTTGTTGTGTGGATAATTCATATTATTTAACTATTTATTAGTTAAATAATACTCACACACATGTTCACATGTTAAGTTGACTTAGTGAGTCTACTAGATATTTCTAGTTGATTCTAGTTGTGTCTATTTGTTACTAGGTGTTAATAGTTGTCTTATCCTACACATGTCATCTAGTTGGAATCCACTCCTCTAGTTGTCTCATGTGATAGGAATGTGACATTTGTTACATGACTACAACATCTTGTGTTTCACCTTGGTCTATATAACCAAGGCCTCTCATTGTATCAAATCTTGTATCAAGTCATTATCTTGTGTATAGAATATTATTCTATCATGTTGATCTTCTTTGATTCTTGTGATTAGCTCTTAGACATCTTGATCCTGGGATAGCTACCTCCATAGCTAATCCTAATAGTAAACACATATGAGAAGTATCTAATTCTAGACTTTCAGATTATGAAGTTCACCAAAAGATCATCTACAAGCTTCCAAGTATCGACATTCAGTTTGATAGTGTTTCACAAAGACAGAGTCATCAATTTAGAGATCCACTTCTTGTCACATAAGAATATTATGATCTATGGTTACAGAGGTGTGATTGGTGATGTCTAATTATGAATGTTTGATATGAATTTTAGAGTCCAGTCTGGTCTGCATTACAAGTTGTGTTATGACAGTCAACAAGGTTAAGAGTATACTCAAGAATGAAACTGACACTCAGTTGGATCATTGTGTGATAAAGATATACTACTTGAATCATTATTCTGTGGTTCTAAAATAGGTCCACACCTATATGAAGATTCTTGAAGGTTCCGCATAACTTTGTGTAAAGGATTCAAGCCGACAAAGTATAGCTTTCTATGTACACATTTCATCACTGGCAAGCCAACCTGGTTTTGAGTTAAATCTTGTTACGAATATATATACTCGATAGATTTTGGCATTGGATGTGGAATATATGTGAATATAGTGTGAATTCAAAGTATGTGCAATCTAAGACAGTCTTGTGACCATAAAGGAATAGTAAGGGTAGAAAAATAGAGTATATGTGAACCAAAGCAGAAAAGCAGGGTAGACATTATGAAGACATTTGAGTCTGTATACTAAGCCATAATTGGAACTGCACTTCAGCATTCTGTAGATGCACTTGTAGCAGTCTTCTCCTGGTAGTGAGCCATTCCTTCTATCTTCTTATCTCTGTCTTCAGGTAGTGAGCCTTTTGTAAGCAGTGAGCTCAAGGCAGTGAGCCTCTTGTAATTCAGTATTACTATCACTAATAAATTTTTGTCCCCCACCATAGTTTTTCCCTTTTTAGGTTTTCCACATAAAAATACTAGTGTTCATGTGTTATGACTTTGTGGTTTCTCTTCTTATGCTTACTTTACTTTCATGTTATTGAAATTGGTAAATGGATTAATGAATGTGTGATAGAAAAGTTTTACAGAATATTGATTCACCCCCCCCTCTCAGTATTATTTGTATTCAAAAATTGGTATCAGAGCAAGGTTCCTTGGAAGAAGCCTAATAGCTTGAGGAAGATCTGGGAAGTCTTACTCATGGAAGCACAAAGGTTTCTCACTTATTCTGAAGCAGATCCTCTTGGAAACATTAAGATTAGTAATCAAGTATATATTGATAATGAACAATTTGAAGTAGCTCTAGAAGATCTTAACAACTCCAAAGTTGATATCAAGGGTTTAGAAGAGAGTATCAAATAAGTTGATGTTTGCATTCTAAAATTGAAAGAATAGATCTATAAATCTCAGGAAAGAAGGAAGGAATTATTGTTGATAACTGAGAGGGGGGTGAATCAGTTATCTTAATTATTTCAGCTTTCTAAACTTTCTTGTTAATTAATGCAGCGTCATTTCAAATAAGCAAACATAACCATGAACTAGAAATACACATGACACAATATTTTTGACGTGCAAACCCTGTTAAAGGAGAAAACCACGGGGTGATTAACCCAAGATTGTATCCTCTATTAGAAGAATAGAAATACAAAATGGCACTTGCCAATTAGGGCTCACTGCCCGAGCACACTGCTCACTAGAGGCTCACTGCCTATAAGAGACTCAATGTCTACAAGTTGTAAGAGGAATAATAAGATCCTTGAACTAAAGAGAAGCATCCACATATGCTGAGGTTCAGTTCTGGTTAGGCTCAATACACTGATCTACTGCACTTCATCCTTCCTCTTCTTTTATGCTGTTGTCCTTTCACATATTGGATCTTTCTTACAACTTTCACTCTGCTCTTCTACTTTTCTTTGTACATCGCATTTCACAACACACACCTACCTCATCGAAATCCATCTGGTATATATATCCACACAAAGGATTTCATCCTCTTTCTAGTCGGCATCCGGAATAGTCAATATTTCCCAAACTTTAGTTTGTCGGCTGAATCCTTGCTTTCCAAGTGATGTGGATCAGAAAGAAACTTATAGAAGTTGTCTAACAAGTTAGCCAATCATGAATGATACCTTAGGAATCTTTATCACCATCAACATCTCATCCAGAATAACTTCTGATGCTCTGCCAGTCAGTTCTTCCTCTGTCTGTTCTACCAAACCGGACCTCAGTACTTAGAAGCTTATATCTCTTCACTCTTTCAACATCGGAGGCTCAAACCCTGGAATCTATCAGTCAAGGAATACCTCTTGACTTCCCCAAGTCTGCACTTTACAAGCATATTTCTTTTAATAGATCTAGACCTGACTGTCAGACCTTCTGCATGCTCTGTTCTTGCTTACCGGACCTGAAAGCTCTTCAATCTGACTTCCGATAGAGACACACCATATCCTACGGATGTGTGGGATGATCTTTTTTGCCATCAATGACAACACCAATGAAGCTACATAGTGTCTCTTGCCAACAATCTCCCCCTTTGGCATTGATGGCAACACTTAGTGAAAACTGACTAAGTGTCATACTGTACTCCCCCTTGGCTGATGCTCTGTGTTTTTTCGAAGCTCCTCCTTAGCTAGATCCCACATTTTTCACTGCTCCTCACTCCCCCTTTGACATCAATGGAAAAGGGTAGGGTCCGCATACCAAAATTTCCAAAAAGAAATTTAGCTATACTTAGCCGCATAAGTATATATACATACTATACTTACATATATTGTAGTATGTCTGCAAAAGATGTCTTCAATTAGACAAATTCTGTTGCCCAACTATGCTTCATCCTGTCCAAAATTAGATGTGACCACTCAACAGGAATGCAAATGCGTCTGCCCTTTTTAGATCTGTTAGATCACTAGTCCGGGCTATGATCTGAGCTTCTTTTATGACCTCATGCATGGCCTCTAACTTAGGGATAATTATCCCTCTAAGTTCGCCCAACCTGCTTATTCTATTTTTCTTTTCCTTCTCAAGCTTCTTGATTTCATTCAAGACTGCAATAGTCTAACATTCTTGATTTATTATGGAAGAGGAGAGAGGATCAAAATTCTTAGAGAGTTTTGTCAGTTTGTCCTCTTGTTCTTTCACTTTCTTCTCAATATCCAATGTTACTTTGGACCATGATAAACAAAATTTGTATATTTCCCCGCCATCTTTAAGAGCATTTTCTAAGCTCTTTATCCCAATATTCATATTCCTCCTATCATTAGTTATTAACCCTTGTACCTCTGATAATCTTTTTGCCAAAAATTCCTTCCGAACCTTATCTTCTGCTGACTTCTCTAAGGAATCAAAATGTGTGCTAACACTATTGACTAGAGATTTGAGATTACCGGATGAGGAGGCTGAGGGATCCTTCTGAAAAGATGGCATGATCTTTTCTAATACTCCGAATGCAACTTCTATTAGCTCACAGTCTTCCATGTGAGACTTCAGGAGTTTTTCTTTAGCCTTTGCATTAGCAAATGAAGCTATCTTCATTGTTTGTACCGGGAAAGAGAATCAAAATCAAATGGCCCTTGTAGAAGTTCCAGTTCATCAATCTCCATTGTCTCTTTGTTTAAGAATTCTTTGACGGTTTCTGCAATGTCTCTTGCCGGAGACAGATTCTTTTTCTCTTCTGCAGTCTTAGAGCTGTCTCTTGGAGTTTTCTCTCTTTCTACATTCTTACCACTAACAGTTGTGGTCTTCTCTGATGAAGTCTTCTTTCCTTCTACAACCTTAGTACTGTCATCTTCTTTTTCTTTCACTCCTTTTTCTTTATCCTATATTCTTTCTTCTGCTTTGGATCCGGAGTTAGCAAGGGAAACTAGAGGAGTGATGTTTGTTTGTTCATGGGCCACCTCTTTCGGAGTAGAGGATTCCAATTCCTTATCTTTTTCTTCATCGGTGTCCATTACTTCTTCTGTCATTGCCTCAGTAGATTCTTTTTCAACACTTGTAGCCAAGGGATCAACACCCAAGTCCTCTATAATAGGAATGTTGAATCTTGAGTATGCATTCCATAGGATTTCTTCTGTTTCTTTTGCCACTTTAACAGTTTCTCCAAGCATGAGCTGATTCATTCTAGTCTTACTCCGGAACTCATCCTTGCAATCTTTGAAAATCATATCCATTTGTTTTGGAGTAATTGAAGGGTAGAGCTGAATAGTTATATGTTCTCTAATTTCTAAGTCCTTAGCCTTAGCATTTTCTTTTCTCATTTCAAGTTCCTTTTCCAAACTTTTAGGAATTAGAGAAATTATTTCAATCAAGGCTTTATTGTATATGTTCAAGTACTTAACTGTGGCTTCCTCCAAGATTTTTCTATCTGCATCATTATATGCATCATAGAATTTTGTTATTGGTTGTAGGTTCCCATCCATAGTAACAGCTTTGATTACATCATCTGGAGATAGAGTGGGTCTTTCAACAAACTCTTCTACCTCTGCCTCCTTATCTTCACTGGATACTTTCTTCTTCTTCTTCATCTTCTACATCTCTTCATCAGATTCTATCTCTTCTTCATCTTTCTTACTGATATAAGACCTTGTGGCCTTTGTCTTAGTTCTTTTGTCTACTTTATCAGATGATTTTGCTTCTGGTTTTGATGTCTTTGAGCTCTTGTCAGTGGTAGGAGCAAACCTCTTAGAGGATCTTGTCAGGGTGGGGGCTTCTACCGAACCACTTTCCTTTTCAGCACCTTCCTTTTCTTTCTCTGCTCTTTCCCTCTTCTCCCTATTAGCATCAAGTGCTTCTTTTGATATGCCAAAACTTTTGGCAACATTTTCTACTTCTTTTCTCACTTTTCTCTTTATCTCCGGTTGTCTTAACTCCACATGGATTTTCACACTTAATTCTTCAAAGGTTCCAAACCTTTCTGCTTTGGGATCCTTGGGCTGACTTAGCATGTGCAGAACATGCAGCTCCACAATTTTTTCATCTGCTTCATACCCCATAGGCATGATCCACACTGTTCTTGGTTCCACCGCCTCCATTAGGCACTGATCAGTTTCTACCATAAAGCATATTGTATCTTTATATTTTTCAACTACAGATTGGGGGATTCTCTCTCTTGCTTGCATCATGCTCTGAAAATTCTTGAAATAGCCCCAGAGAGCTGTATTCTGTGCCTTGGCATCACCAAGCCTATGTATATAATCTCTGATCTGAATGGCTACTGGTCTATCATTCTGCCATACCCACCCACTGGATCCGGGAAGCTCATTCATGTAATAAAAGAATAGACAGAGTATCAAACCACCGTATTTGAAAGAGTTCTTCTTGTCCTTCTTTATCTTTTGTAGATTCTCCAAGAGTTGGTTCAGAAGGAGCTCACAAAGATCATAGTCTGCATTCTTCCTCAACATTTCATAAGCAGTATATATAGCAGTTCTGGAAATTAAATTCTCCCTACTGGAGTGATATATCTTATATCCAATTATCATTGATGCAAACTTGATATCCGGATCTATGATATCCTCAATAGTCATAGCTCTTTTATCAAACTTCGATCAGGTAGCCTCACTGACAATTTGGTTTTTGACATATTTGAGTGTAGGCATTTCACTGGTTGAGTGTAATCCTATTACTGCCCTAATGGCATCCTTAGTGATCTTGAACAGCCTATTCAACCACATGAAGTTGTCATGCATTCTGCTTAAGATATACCAGACCCATTCATCTTCCAGAAAATAGGGGAAATGAATGCACTGTGCAAAGTGTTTGTCCCGGATAGCTTTATACTAAGTTTTGACTTCAAATGAGTTATCTATCAAATGCTTGTGATAGATATCAACCAGCTTAGATTCCCCAAATTCTTCAATATTCGCATGAATATATGCCCTAACATCTTCTACATGCAGAACTCCATGCGAAATACTTGAAAAGGCACCTAGGGGATCAACTTCTAGGGATTTATATGGATGTTTCTTGAATTTAGGGTGTGGCCTCTCAGTGATCTTTACAACATTCGGTGTATCCATCTTCAAAAAGATTTACAGAGAAATATTCAATAACGGAAAGTACCTTTTGCGCGTCTAGGATTCGTGAGGAGATTCGGATTGATTCGCTAGATGAATTGACTTCTGCAAATGACCTTTAATGGGCTTCAGGAGATTTGTTGCAGAGCTCTTTTTTGCTTCTTATCAAATGCAGAATGAACAAGTGTTAGATAGGAAATCCCCTATATTATTCTGCAAACCCTAATACCAAGTTGCAATAAATGCTCAACTTAAGTCATTCCAGTTTTTCTTGTTTTCCTTATCCGAATGATTTGATGAACTGGATCAATCTTGTTCTAAACATCTTGCGGATCTTCCATATTTTAACCACAATTTATTTAGATGTTTTTCTTACGAACCCTTTGATCCACAACTCTCTTTATGCTAGTTCCAGCACCAATTAACTGGTTGGGGGAAAAAGTGTTTCCTAGTATCTCCCCCTGAGCCAAAGCTCACTTATTAATTTCTGGAAGGAATATCAGCACCAGATTCTGGTGCGGATCCATCCCCTACATTTTCTATACTTCTCTTCACCCAAATCTTGTTCATCTCACTCTTAACTTCATCCGCATTCACTTTTCCTTTTCCCTTGTCTTGATTTTGATTATGATGTATCGGACCTCTTTTGTCCTGATTCTTGTTTCTACAGAATTTGGCCAAATGACCAGATCTATTGCAATTGTGGCAAACAACATTTCTTGGCATATTTGATTGATGTCCTCTTGATCTACATTGATTAGCCATATGACCCATTCTATTGCATGCAAAGCATCTACCATTGAATGAATTGTTCATTTGCATATTTCTGCATTCATAAGATTTGTGACCATACCTTTTGCAGTTAAAGCACTGTCCGGAGAAGGATGTGTTAGTCTGATTCATTCTCCTTCTACATTGATTAGCTTTGTGACCAAAGTTATTGCAGTTGTGGCAGTATCCATTGAAGGATGGATATCTTTGAGAATTAGGTTGCCTTACCGAAGGTCTTCTAGGCCTATTCCTTGAATTTTCTGATCCAAACTTCTTCTAACCAGATCCGGAGCTTTCTTCTTTCTCATATCCCAAACCACACTTGTCATCTACCCTCTTTTGGCTTTCAAGAAGAACTTCAAGTTGAGCAGAACTTATCTTGAATTTCTCTTTATATTCATTTGTTGTTTGAAGATCCCTTTTAAGAGAGACAATTTGATCCTCAAGTTTTTCTTCATTATCTTTAGCATCTTCAAGATCAGATTCAAGATGTCTGATTATTCTATCCATCTTGTGGCAGTCTTCTGATTTCTCCTTGAGAGATTGTCTTAGATCATCTTCAGTTTTTCTTTTCTCTTCAGTTTCTTGGGTAAACTTCATAACTCCTTATTCCATTTCATGTCTTACCATAATGATCTCTTTTGATAACTTTTCACATAACTTGGTTTTCTCCTTCAGATCTCCATTTGTATCATTTGCTTCACCTTGACTTGCCAATTGCTGAAGTAATTCCTTTCTCTTTTTCATAGAGAGACTTAGTTTCCCTTTTAGTTCATTTATGAAATCATCAACCTGCTTGAGTCTTTCCTTCAATTCATTAACTTCAAAATTAGATTGCTCAAGATCATCTAGGGCAGACTGAAGTTGCTCCCTCATACCATACACATCCATCTTAATTCCCAGATCTTCCTCAAGTTGTTAGGCTCTGTTTGGAGGAACTTAGCTCTGATACCAATTGTTGATAACTGAGAGGGGGGTGAATTAGTTATCTTAATTATTTCATCTTTCTGAACTTTCTTGTTAATTAATGCAACATCAATTCAAATAAGCAAACATAACCATGAAATGGAAATACACATGACATAATATTTTTGACGTGGAAACCCTGTTAAGGGAGAAAACCACGGGGTGATTAACCCAAGATTGTATTCTCTATTAGAAGAATACAAATACAAAATGGCACTTGCCAATTAGGGCTCACTGCCTGAGCACACTGCTCACTAGAGGCTCACTGCCTACAAGAGACTCACTATCTACAAGTTGTAAGAGGAATAATAAGATCCTTGAACTAAAGAGAAGCATCCACATATGCTAAGGTTCAATTCTGGTTAGGCTCAATACATTGATCTGTTACACTTCATCCTTCCTCTTCTTTTATGCTGCTATCCTTTCACATACCGGATCTTTCTTATAGCTTTCACTCTGCTCTTCTACTTTTCTTCGCACATCACATTTCACAACACACACCTACCTCATTGAAATCCATCTCATATATATATCTGCACAAAGGATTTCATCCTCTTTCTAGTCGGCATCCGGAATAGTCAATATTTCCCAAACTTTAGTCTGTTCGCTAAATCCTTGCTTTCCAAGTGATGCGGATCAGAAAGAAACTTATAGAAGTTGTCTAACAAGTCGGCCAATCATGAATGATACCTTAGGAATCTTTATCACCATCAACATCTCATCCGGAATAACTTCTGATGCTCTACCAGTCAGTTCTTCCTCTATCTGTTCTACCAAACCAGACCTCAGTACTTAGAAGCTTATATCTCTTCACTCTTTCAACACCGGAGGATCAAACCCTAGAATCTATCAGTCAAGGAATACCTCTTGACTTCCCCAAGTCTGCACTTTACAAGGATACTTCTTTTAATAGATCCAGACCTGACTGTCGGACCTTCTGCATGCTCTGTTCTTACTTACCAGACCTGAAAGCTCAATCTGACTTCCGGTAGAGACACACCATATCCTGTAGATGTGTGGGATGATCTTTGTTGCCATTAATGACAACACCAATGAAGCTACACAGTGTCTCTTGCCAACAATTATGTGGGCAACTAAAACAAGCAAATGAATCTACAGAGAGTCTTCTCAGGGTGATTGGGGAAAAAACCAAGAATGAAGAATATCTTAATCAAGTTGTGAAGGACAAGTCAAAGGAATGTGAAAAACTAGGGAAAGAAGTTCTGCTCTTAAAATTTGATCTAGAAGCAGCAAATAGCTACAAAGAAAAATTCAAAATAAGCTCAGCAAAACTTGATAATTTGCTAGCTAGTCAAAAGTATCCAGATGATAAACAAGGCTTGGGATTTGAAAAGGGAGAAAGTTCAAATTTAGGACAAGACAAATCTAAAGAAGGAAGAGGCATAGACCATCTGGTAAGGAATCAAAGAAGAAGACCTAAAGGACCTCCGGTCAGGCAACCAAATGCTTAAAAGTACCCATCTTTCAATGGTTATTGTTTTAAATGCAATAAGTATGGTCAGAGGGCTATTCATTGTAGAAGCAAAATGAATCAAAATGTTCCATCTTTCTCCACTCAATGTTTCAACTGCAAGAAAATAGGTCATAAAGTAATTAAGTGTAGAAGTGTGTCAAGAAGGTATCCAAACAATTCAAGGATTAGTCAATCTTTCAATGGACAGTGTTTTGCATGTACTAGATTTGGGCATATGGCCAATTAGTGCAGATCAAGGCCAATTCCAAATTACAAAAGGAATCAAGGTCAGAAAAATGTTGTTTGCTTAAATTGCAACAAGTCTGGACACTTTTCCAGATTCTACAGAAGCAGAAATGTAACAACAAACCATCCTGCAGAGAAAGGGAAAATAGGGCAGAAAGATGTCAAGAGCAAGAACAAGGTTGATCCGGTAGATACTAAGAATGAGCTGAGCAATATCTGGATTAGGAAAGATGCTAATGAAGTCAAGAATGGATCCACACCAGTCTCTGGTGTAGATAATTCCTTTGAAAAGTAAATTGAGAGCTATGGCTCAGGGTGTTAAAAATCTAAATCCCCCAGCCACAAAGTTGGTGCTAGAACCTAGCACGGAGATATGTGGTAGAATCCAACATGATAGATCCTTTGAAAGAAATTCCAGAAGAAAAAGTTCTAATGTAGAGTATTGTGGAGCAATCCTAATCGACTGTATTCTACAGTAAAGAGTTTGACAACTTTTTGAACAAACATTTATGACGACTTAGGTTTTCACAACAAAGGTTAAAAAGGAGCTCATTTGACATACAATTCACTTTGCATTCAAGCCATCAAGTGTCTAAGAGAAACTGAAGGTGAATTCCAACTGATTTCAATGATCTCTAAAGATTCAAAGTGATATAGATTGATTCAATTAAAACCTAGCTCAACAAAAAAAGAGGTATTTCCAGTTGAAACCCTATTGTGAATTTGTTTAAATCTTTTCAAAAATGGCAACCCCACAAATTGTTGATATCACCGAGCGAGATCGGCCAAAATTCAAGAAACACCCCTGCAAATCAACAGAAGTTGATCCAATGGGTGCATTTTCAGGTATACCACACAGTGTGATGCACACAGAGGATGTTAAGGCTTACATTCATGTTTCCCTAGAAGAACATGGTGACAGGTCAATCATAGATTTATACGTAAATCATCTAAGTGGTGACCAATTTGAGTTGAAGCAAGAATATAAGGCGTTGGAAGTGAAGAAATTCATTCAGTACAAAGATTTCCTTACATTTGCGGAAGATGAATGGGTTCGATATGTGTTGAGTGGGATCCATGATGAATTCATATGGCTTGAAAATCTCTTCAAGATCACCAAGGATGCGATTAGGGTTGTGACAGGATTAAACTCTACCGGTAATGTGCCCCTGTTAAAAGCTGTGAATAATAACACTGTGATAGAAGCAACTAGAGCCCAATTTGCCAAAAGGGCATTAACAGTAAATGATATTACAGATCATGCAATAAGATTTGCATCAATGGTGATAGGATATAAGGTCTATTTATCCAACCGGGAGAACTTTGTCTCTAGTACAGCTATCTACACCGCCTATCAAATGATTAAGGAGAATGAAGACTATGACCTCTATGAATTATTATGACAATAGCTAATGGAAAGTCTAAAGAAGACAAAGGAAAGCAAATACCCCTTCAAATTTGGTAAGTTGATCATCTGCCTATTCTTCTACTTCATGCAAGAATTACTCGGAATGAAAAACTTGTTCTAGATAAACAATCAACCAGTGGTAGTACAAATTAGGGATCATTTAAGTAGTATAGGAAGCCATGAGGATCAAACTACATCCCTGTGGGGCTATTTCAAGAATTTTCAAACAATTATGCAGTCTAGGGAAAGGATTCCTAAGGGAAGTGTTGACAAATACAAAAATGACATTTGCTTTATTGTAACTAAAGGCCAATGCATGATGGAGGTCATTGAGCCTAGGACAGTTTGGATCATGCCCATGGGATATGAAGTGGATGGTCAAGTATTGGATAACTATGCCAAACACATGCTAAGAAAACCTAGGGACTCTAAAGAAGAGAGATTTGGAACCTATGAGGAGTTGTCAACAAAAGTCTTTGTTGAGAAGAGAATGCCAGAAATATCAAAGAAAGCCAAGAAGATGGCAAAAGATTATGCCCTGAAAAAGGGTTTTTCCAAAGAACAAATTAGAAAAACAAGGGCAAGGGCAGAAGTAGAAAGGACAGCTAAAGAGAAACAAGATGAACCAATGGAGGCTCCAAAAGAGCCTGATATGAAATTAAAAGAGCCTACAGTTACTAAGAAGAGAACAAGAGCTTCTACTTCACAAACTGCATCTGGTACTGTACCTGAATCTTCTGGTCCCTCACCTTCTGCAAGTGTGGAAGCCCCTACAACAAGCCACAAAAGAATGAAGAAAAAAGCAAAAAGAATGCATGTAAGTATAGGAGTTGATGAGGAGGAAACAGAGTCTGATGAAGAGATTAAAAAGATGAAGGTTAGAATAGTAGAAGCCTCCAGTACTAGTCAAGGCAAGACATATGGTAAAGGGAAAGGAAGAAAGAAGGAGAAAAGGTAGAGCATGTGAAAGCACAGGCTACAATAACCCTAGAGGATGTATTAAAGGCCATTATAGTTGATGGAAATCTAAAAACTATTGCCCAATTGTATGATGACTATGATGATGTAGACAAAAGTATCATCGAGACTGTTGTTGTCAAATACCTAGACATATACAACAAAGCTCTTATTGAGATAACTTTTGATCTTCCAGATAACTTGGCTAGTATAATGTCTACAAGAAAAGAAGTTTCTATGGCCAAGGACATTGAGCTTAGAGAGCATACACTAATAAATCTATGTCCTAAAATCACCTTTGAAGAAAAAGCAAAAATATCCAAAGTGCTTCATAAATAATTTAGAACAAAGAGGAGAATGAACACTCTAACAGTAGATGACATTGAGAAAGTAGTCAAAGAGACCAAGGAGATCACCTTAAGAGTGTTAAAGGGATTTCATCTCCCAACCATATATGATAATATAGAAACAAGTGTTGGAGATGACACATCTATTCTGAAAGTCAACATGGATCAAGGCTTGGAGCAAACTGATACAAATCCTCCGGTAGAAGACAGAGTAACAGAAGAGCAAAAGGAAGAATCTGATCAAACCCCTACTGCTAATGATCAAGACACCGCTAAAAAGGATCAAACTGAAACAAGTCTTCCTCCAGGACAATAGACTGATGATCTAGAAAACAAGGAGGAAATTGATGAGCATATCAAAGTTGATCAAGCTGAGGAGAGCCTTGCACCGGAGAAAAATATTGGTCAACAAGAGAATATGAACATGGAACCTCTGGAACAAAATCATAAAGAAGAAGTGTCTGAAGAAGTGACAAGAGACACTACTTTTGCCCCAGTTGATCCTACCAAAGAACTTTTGGAGAGACAACAAGATTTGGATGAGTCTGAGCTCCTATAACGACCAATAAATTTGGCCTCAATGTCTCCTATGCAAAAATTCAAACTAGTGTTAATTGTTCAAGCAAAGGCACAGGAAGAGATACTAAGGTCACACATGCAGGATAATGAACTCATTGGTGAATCATCTAGTATCCTAGAGAAGTTAATGCCTTCATACCAAAAGGACACATCTCTGCCACCAATGGATTAGTTCAAAGGCCTAATCAAATCTGTAAATTCTCATTTTGAGTCATTCAAAAAGTTTGCAGAAAGAAAAGTTAGAAAAGAATATAATGAGAAAAGGTTAGCTGAATTGAAGACCATGGTGGATAATGATAAAATATTTCTAGACATTAGAATCAAAAACATAGAGAAGGCTATTAAGGAATCACACGATATATACAAATTTTTCTTATCATGGCCAGATGTTACTAAGGAGTTAGAAGAAAAAATCAAGGATCTAGAACTCCAATTATCAAATATTTCTAAGTCATATGATCTGGGAGTTGAATCAATAAATAGTAAAGAGATACAAATTGTAAATATCCACAATGATTTGAGAAATCTAATGAAAAGAGTGAAGAAGTTAAAAATAAGTTGTGTCAGTTGAGAGGGCTGATAAGTCCTAAAATAGATTCAATGACCAATCTTGTAGAAGAAGCTTTCAAGACAAAAGCAATAATTGATACACCCTCAGATTTGCAGAAGGCAGAAAAATAGTCTTTTTGACAAGTGGTCACATTCAAATTTTGGAAGGTGCAAAGAATAGATGGGATGGAGAGTTAGCTCTGATAAATACCATTTATAGTGATATTCTACCTCCTACAACTAACTAATCAAGCTAAAGATTATACATGTACATATGCGGCAAAATATGACAGTTTTGAAGTTTTGACACAATTTTGCTACCTGTGCATACACCTTTGCCATTGATGTCAAAGGGGGAGAATAAAATCTAGTGAAAAATGGTTGAACATATCAAAGGAAGAAGAAAAACAGAGTGTATATAGTAAGGGGGAGTAGACAAACATTTTTCACTAAGTGTTGCCATCAATGCAAAAGGGGGAGATTGTTGGAAACATAGTCAAGAGACATTGCTGATATGATGTTGTCATTGATGGAAACAACCTAACATGTTTAGAGACAACTCCTGAGACAAAGATGTATATAGTTTTTTGGTCTGATAAGATTAACTTAGCCAAATTGACTAAGTATTCACAACACATTGAGATAGTGACAGTAATTTAGTTGGTACTCCTTCGCAGTTGAAGATCAAGGTATGCAGTTCTAGTATGTTGTAATCAACCCCTTGGTGATGTCATGTTCCAGTGTTCAATTTTTAACTCCCTCCAGAAGTCATATGGTGAAATGCCTAAGTCCAGGTGAATAGAGTTGAGCCATAAACAGTGAAGAACACCTGAATATTTCAGTCTGCATTCCTCTGGTATTGATTGTTTCGATGTGTGGTTTGAAGGTGTTGTAAACACATATGATAAGTGTCTAATTCTAGACTTTCAAATTCTAAAGTTCATTAGAAGATCATCTACAAGCTTCCAAGTATCGGCATTCAGTTTGACAATGTTTCACAAAGACAGAGTCATCAGTTCAGAGATCTGCATCTTGTCACATAAGAATATTATGATCTACAATTACAGAGGTGTGATTGGTGATGTCTAATGAATGTTTGATATGAATTTTGGAGTCTAGTATGGTCCGCATTACAAGTTGTGTTATGACAGTCAACAAGGATAAGAGTATACTCAAGAGTGAAGTCGACACTCAGTTGGATCATTGTGCGGTAAAGATATACTACTTGAATCATTATTCTAAGTGGTTCTAAAATAGGTCCACACCTATATGAATATTCTTGAAGGTTTGCATTGGTCCACATATCTTCATGTAAAGGATTCAAGCCGACAGAGTATAGCTTTCTGTGTACACATTTCATCACTGGCAAGCCAACCTGGTTTTGAGTTAAATCTTGTTACAAATATATATACTCGATAGATTTTAGTGTTGGATGTGGAATATAGTGTGAATTTGAAGTATGTGCAATCTAAGACAGTCTTGTGACCAGAAAGGAATAGTAAGGGTAGAAAAATAGAGTATCTGTGAACTAGAACAGAAAATAGGGCAGACATTATGAAGACATTTGAGTCTATATACTAAGCCATAATTGGAACTACACTTTAGCATTCTATAGATGCACTTGTAGCAGTCTTCTCCTAGTAGTGACCCATTCCTTCTATCTTCTCATCTCTTTCTTCAGGCAGTGAGCCTCTTGTGAGCAGTAAGCTCAGGGCAGTGAGCCCTAAGGCAATGAGCCTCTTGTATTTTGGTATTACTATCACTAATAAATTTCTGTGGGTTAACCCCCACTGTGGTTTTTCCCTTTTTAGGTTTTCCACATAAAAATACTAGTGTTCATGTGTTATGACTTTGTGGTTGCTCTTCTTATGCCTACTTTACTTTCATGTTATTGAAATTGGTAAATGGATTAATGAATATGTGATAGAAAAGTTTTACAGAATAATGATTCACCACCCCTCTCAGTATTCTTTGTATTCAACACTGAGTACTTCATGAAGTGGGTTGAAGCTATTCCCATGACTTATATCACCGGCAAGCAAATAACCAAGTTTATCCTTAACTACCTCATTTGTTGGTATGGTATCCCTCAAGCCATTGTCACTGATAGTGAAAGACCATTCGAGAATCAAGATGTTTGTTCCTTGTGCACCCAATACAATATCCAACTTCGCTTTTCCACTCCCTACTATCTACAGAGTAATGGCCAAGCTAAGGCTTCCAACAAAACCATTCTCAAAATCCTTAAGAAAATAGTCAATGATGCTGGTCATGATTGGCACCTGCAACTCAATCCCGCCCTATGGGCCTACCGCACTAGTATCAGAACACCAACTGGTACAACACAGTATGCCTTGGTCTATGGATCTGAAGCCATTCTACCTATAGAGGTTGAGATCCCATCCCTTAGAGTATCCATGCAGCACCTGATTGCTGGAGAGGAGTATCACACTTCTAGATTAGCTGAGCTAGAACTACTAGATGCGAGGTGCCTTGCCGTGCTTAATCATCTTCATGTCTATCAAAACCACCTCTGATACAACTATAACAAGAAGATCAAAGAAAGACAGTTTCAAGTTGGTGATCTTGTCTTAAAAGAAAATTAGAGAAATCAAGCAGATCAAGAAAAGAAGGGCAAGTTTGAGCCTAATTGGTTAGGACCCTTTGTTATCACAGTAGCATATGGATCAGGAGATTATACTTTAGCAACATCTGAAGGCATTCCTCTAGATTAACCACTCAATAGTGTTCATCTCAAGAAGTTCATTGCCTAACCCTTAGAGTATCCATGTCACAAAAAAAAAATTTAAAAAAAAAAACAAAAAAAATAAAAACAAAAAATAATCCATCCTCTGGTGAAAACCTGGTAAACATGCACCTTGGATAAGTACCATAGTGAAAACATGGCAAACAGGTGCTATGTGTAGAGTCAGCATCCATCATCTATTGAGTTTTGTTCATTCCATGTCCATTTCATAATAATCTTCATTCCATGTCCATTTCATAATAAACTTCATCCCTCCATCCATAATAAAACCATTGACCTTTTGCATTTCCATTTCCCTATCTAGAATAGCTTGGAAATTTGTCAATGTCACTCATCTCATGTCCATCGTCAACTTCTCCATGTCAATTATCACTTATTCTATGTCAAGTTATCCATGTCAGTTGGCACTTATCCTATGTCAGAAGTTATACATGTCAAAGTTCTCCATGTCAAAGTTATCCTATGTCAGAAGTTAACCATGTCTTGTTGTTATCCTATGACACAGATCTATGTCTTCCTCTCATCCATCGTTATCCTATGTTAGTCATCCATAACAACACCTCTACTAGAATGGGGGCAACTCTTTCCTTAACCTAGGTCTAGGAATGGATCCTTGTTCACGTTTCAAAAACACTATTTCTCAAACAAAAAAAAAACACATCAAACCAATCCATCAATCATTGTCTTATACAGATCGTCACACTCTCGAAACCAGACCAAATGTCTTATACAAGGTGTTTCATTTTTGAAACCAGACACCTTCATCCAATCCTACATCATCAACTAGCCAGAACTACATATCATCTCATCTCAATATTAAAGTACCTTGATCCCATGGATATGGGTATGTAGGTAGTCTAGAATACAAAGGAAGTTTCCAGTACTCAGGTACATAAGATGACATCATTTCACCTACCCAAACTCAAACACCTTGACCCATTCATCACTCTATCCAGAATTACATATTATCATTTTCATCTTTCATCGTAATGTGCCTTGATCCTGTGGATACAGGGTATGTAGGCAGTCTGGAATACGAAGGACATATCCAGTACTCAGGCACATACAATTCATCAGTCTTCACCTCAATCCATTTGACATTCCATCTTTCTAGCCTTTCATTTATCAGAAAAACATCCATCCATCTCAACTTGACTAACTCAAGCAGCAAAACAAACCAAACTAAGCATCCTTTCAAAGCAAAAGTCCTTAACAAACCCGAAGCAAAAACACCTACTTGCATAGCCATATGCTATCCTATATATTGATTGCCAACATCTGCTACATTCAATCAATTGTCTTATATAGGATGTTCCATGGTTGAAACTAGACCAAGTGTCTTATATGACATGTTGCCTTTCCTGAAACTAGACATTATCCTATCAATAGATCAACACCCTTTAACGGATATATCGTTCCTACAATAAGGCTATTATCTATCCTATCTATCCAATCTATCATGACCAACCTCTTTGGCAAGAGAATATGTTGGTTGTATGTTTACTTTGTAAGTCAGTCAATTTTGCTTTTTGATTTATCTTTTTGTCCCTTTCACAAACCAAGGCACTCATGCCATAACCCAAACTCCTCAAAACTTCAAAAATAAAGGCCCTTGGCCATAAATCCATACCAAAATGAAGAGAGGGAACCGAGGAGGTTCACATCCTCTCTCACCCAATACTAAGGTGGTCTCTCTCACAAGGAGAACTCACCCAACAACCCTTTTAACCCACAACACAAAAATACTAAATCACATAAGCATGAAACACATGCATAAACACATTGCATAAGTAAGAAAAATAAGCAAAAAAAATGGCTTGAAGCCTTGAGAAATACCTCTCAAGCTTCAAGGATGGAGGTTGTTGGTGAAGAGCTTCCACAAGTTCTCCCAAAATCTCCAAGTCCTTCACTCTCCCAACACAAGTCCAAAATTTCCCAAGAGATAATGAAAAAAGAACCCTCATCTCATCCAAATGAGAGAGATAAATAGACAAGGCTCTCAAACCCTAAAGGATGAGAGTGTGACACTTGTCAACCTCTCCTCCATCCACATAACCCTCCTCACAACCCCACAAGAATGTGGAGGTGACACTTGTCACCTCCCCATTCTACAAAGCTACACATTCTCCCACAAGTGATCTCACACATGTGTGAGAGCATAGGGGAATGTGAGCACACAAGGCAAGCTTCCTATGAATGAGGAGGTGACACTTTTCACCTTCTCATTCATCTAAGCTACACTTTTCCCCACAAGTTCTCTCACACATGTGTGAGAGCACAAGGAAGAGGTTCACACATGTGAGAAGCTTCTAAAGCATGAGAAGCAAGGGTAACCTTTCCCAAGTGGGTGAGGTTGGGGTTAAGTGAGATGGTGACCTTCCAACCACACTTCACACTTCCCAAACTCGTCACTTGACCTCAGGGTCAAGTTTGGGTGACCATACAAGGTCCAAATCAAGTTTAAACAAGCTAGGAATGGTCCTAGACCCTAGGGGTATGACCTAGGATCAGTATTTGACCATTAGCAACACTTAGAAACACATAAAATCACTTAAAAAAGGCTTCAAACATTTAGCACTAAAAATTGTGCAAACCCAACATTACACTTTTTACAACACATCAAAAGATAAAACAAAAGGGAAACTATACAAAATGTCATAAATCAATTACAACAAAATCAACATTCTCAAACACATATGACCTTAGTCCTATCTAGGACTAGGTTAGCTGAACAAGGGTGTAACATATGGTTGTTGTTCGACCTCCAATTTTCCATGGGCATGGAAAGTAACCTACACACTTCCACAAACCCATTAATAGCACATGGTCAAATAGCTGAAGCAAATGAATGACATACATAACACACGCATGATCGCAATGTCACATACAACATCAAAATAATCTCATGTTAATATAATGTCTCTCAAATCATCCTCTCACAAGTATAATCAGGGTCACATATGGTAAGAGATAACATCAGTCTCAACATCTATGCACATATCAATAGCATCAAACGACATCATAGCATCTAACATCATATCATAAAATAGAAATCTAACATGCCATCTAACCATCCATAAAGCATAAACCATCTATCTAATCAAGTATAAGATAAGGTAATAAGGTCCAAGTGCGGGATCAATAGTCCCCAATATCCACATGTCCATCATAAATCCATCGAAAGAGTACTATAAGCAAAATAATATAGGTGAGGTAAAAGTAGGCCTCAAACTAACCTTGTCTTTCTCCAACACAATCTTCTAGTCAAGCGTCAACCCAATTCTTTTGTCGCTTGCCTGTCTTTCCTCTTGAGGGGGCATCCTACGCCAGCTACACAGGGGTAGCTAGCTACACTGGGGCATCAAAAATTATATTGTAGTGCCCCTCATTTTGGCTTTTGATAGTTGATAGTATTTTAGTTACATTTAGACATTTTTGAGACATGTGGATGATAGACTTCTTGTTATGTTTAGTTATGCTCATTATGGATTACTAATGTGGTTGTGGACATTGTTATGTTCATTATAGTGACATTGTTGATATTACAGTAAATGATGTGTTTTAACATGATCAGTTGATGGTTAGTTGATTATGCTGAGTAGTGTTATCGTGCTTTATGTATATCTGATTGATAGTTAGAGACGTTTATGTTTATATTCATGCTTTTAGAGAAGGGACGGTGTAGTACTACTCATTACGAGCACCCTACTACGCTGCGACTCCCTGACTCTGTGTGTTTGTTATACATGTATATGCTCATTTGCAACATCTTGTTTTGATGCAGGTTGTAGGTACCGGGCATCAACTCCACCTAACTTAGCAGGTTTGAGCGTGCCCTTACACCAATAGATAATGTGGATGGGAGATAACATGGGGTTCCCTATGTCATTCCTTGTCTTCTGTTGTGGTCGTGGGTCTAGATGTTACTCAGTGGTGCTTACCTCAGGTATTGGTCATCATGTGACATGTAGTTGTTATTGTTTGAGTTTTTGGTTAATAGTCTTTGTGTATTATTGGAAATGCATTAATTGTTATAATAATAATAATTTTAGTTATAATAGTATTTATTTAATTTGTTTATAAAATAATTGTAAACTTGGAGAATATTGAATAAGTATCTTTTAATAAAAAAATTAAATTAATAATTAGTAATAATGAAAAATAATCATGAGTAGTTAATTATATATTAGTTGATTTTATTAGTATATGGTTTTGCTTGAAAGATATTATTATTTAATATTTTAATGTTATGTGAGTTGTCTTACTAAATTCCCTAATTAGAGAATCTCCCGGGAAGAAGAAATTTATGGCTTTTAAATCTTGTAACATAGTGGATTCTCTGTAACGGTTACGGGAGTGGGAAATTAATTGAATTTATCTATTTTCTTGTAAAATGGGAGTTATTTGAGGGGGGAGGATTTCTTAGAGAAGGGAGATAGAAAGATTTGGGGGAAATTTTGCAGAAGAGGAAGGTGAATGGGAGGAGGAATCTGAAGCCTGAGGATAAAATTCTGGGTATGTCCTTGTGATAATTTTGTCTGCAAATGTAAAATTTTCTCTTTGCAATTGTTTGTTGTCCAGAATCCAATTTTTGGCATGCATAAACTGCCCTTGAATCTACTTTTATCATGTTCAAATTCTTCTGTATGTAATCCTTAATCTAGGTTATTTTTTTGAGCTTTCATATCTCACTATGGTTTATCATCTCTGCAATTTGGGTTTAGAAACCAGGGATCCTTTGGTCTGCTTTTAGAAATCATGCATGTATCTTTAATTACTCAGATGATGTATAGCTTCACAATACCTGTGATCTCCCTTCTGCAGTGATAAATTCCACTAGATGTTATCTCTTAGAGGCTGTCTATCAAGCCGTTGGCATGCCCACTCACCTTCTTTTAGCACATCTTGCGATCATTGCTTTCTCTGAGATGACATCTTTTCAAGAAACATATTTCCAAATAGTTCGTGTGCCTGGTCTATCCGTACATTATGCATACATGTCTACTGGAGCATATCCAACTTCAATATTTGTCCAAATTATGCCTTCCTTTACGCCTTAGTTACCATCGGTGTTGCTCCATGATATTTCTTGATTTATAACCTTCTTGCACCATTTAAATACAAACTTCCAATGATATTTGCTTGACATCGGCTCACAATTTGACATGCTCGCCTAAGTTATTTGCTTCAATCTGTTAATCGTTATGTGACGACTTCTTCTAGCATAGCTTCCCTCTCTTAAACCTATTGAGATAATATGAGGCTTTTGTCATCCTACCTTTGATTAGGGTTTGTCAGAAAGACTTGTTCATACTGTAATCTATCTGCATGCTTCCTCAGTTGAAGCCATTCCACTAGACAATCGTTGGTATCAGTTGGTCATCTATTTCAACTAGCGCGCACTGAGTGACCTGCAAACAATGACGTCAATTAAATTATATTTATCTTGAGTCAAGGGTGATTCTTGTTGATCGGCCTCAATGAGGCATTCTAGTTTCAAACAATAAATTGTAATTGCAATCAAATCTACCTCTTCCATATTCCTTGAGCGACTTACCACCACTTAAAAACTTTGCCCTGTATATCATGCATCAAATGATTTGGCTTATCCATCTGTTATGAATTACTTTCTTTTGTTTCTAAATCTTTGAGTGGTGTTGAATTCTTGTGCATGGTCGTTATTCCCATCGTCGTACTCTGCAGTGGCCAATTGAGAACAAATCCAATCAAACTCACCCAAACAATTTCGCATGATTCCTAAACCTCTGTATACAAAGTTTTCTCACTATGCTTATGTTCATTCACACAGATAGTATCTTTGCCTAGGTGAGAGCATCTTTATCAACACTAGATTTAATTCCATTGAAAGGTTTCTTTTAAATTCTCAAATCTGCAATATCCATCATTGCCATCCAAACAAGTACTTCATTTTTAGGAATTGCCAGTAGTAGGTAAGAAACTTAAAACATATTCCTTAGTCTGTAAGTTTTCAAAAGTTGCACTACTTGCTTATTGGATCTAGAATGAATAGATAAGGAAAGAAATAAATATTGTTTTTATGTCATCAAGTGTAGTATAGTAAAATCAACTCTAGGAAGTAGTCATGATATTTGATTTGAGTAAACATGGATAGAAAGTGTTTATTTCATGTTTTAGCCTTCTAATTATAGTTGAGATCATAGCATTTGGTATAGATTTCATTAGTAGTAGATATGTTAGATATGATAATCGGTGAGTTATAGACTTATCATTTTAGTGTTTAGATTAAAATGTAATAATGTATCGGTTAGTATAGATGTGAATTAACTTATAAGTTTATTATCATTATCATTAGAATAAAAGAGTTCAATCTTGTATCTTAGTTAAGGGTACATCTTTGTGAAAATGTATTAATGTTGATTGAGGTTAGTAGTTTTAAGGTTATTGTCATATTTATATTTAGTAATAAAATTCATGCGAGGTATAGTAATATCTTGTTTGTCATTTGAATTGTTCAAAGAAAGGTACGTAGAAGAATTATAATTTGTATTAGATCGTTAGGTTAGACTTCTTTGCATTTGAGTGGAATATTATTTTTTGAAACATTACTAGTTTGTTATCTTGTTAAATAAATATATTTACTTGATCCCTATAAAATTAGGGTTATATTGGTGAATAGTAGAAGTTTAAATAATGTGTTAAAGTATTATATTAGAGCAATTATTTATCAAATCCTTTCTAGATAGTTAACAGTTTGATAGGGGGTAAATTGATTCTTTTGGTTTAATGTTGTTTTTAATTAGTATTGCTAGATTAACGAATCTGTGTTAATTACATTGTAATTTTGTTTTATCTTGTATGTAATATTCGTCGGTATCCGATGAAGAGTCAGGATAAGGGACTTTGGTCTTCCTCTTTCATGGTTTCTATGGGTTGTGTTACCTATCCAAAGGCTTGTTTACCTTGAACTTTCGATGACTTTGAGTACTTGCATTCTAGAGAGAGAAAACTAGTTTTTGGTTCATTAAATTTAGACTTTTTGCATGCCTCGTGTGACTATTGGCTTGTCATAAGAGTTAGAGGTTTTCCATGTGTGTCCCTGTGTTTAGTACTTGATTGGGTTGGGTCAACTAAGTGCAAGTAGGGGAGTGGCTTTCGATGTGGGGTCGGTGCCCAAAGTGGTTGTCTGGGTAACCCATTGGAGGTGTTTAACAAGTGAAAACATAATAATTAACCTAGGGGGAAAGGGTAGAATTTCACATTAAGCAAGATAAATAGATGTCCTCCCCCACATCTGTAGTGCTAGTTTAGGCTAAGGGTGGGACGAGAGGGATGGTTTCCGCATGTGTGACCTATGGGGCCGGCGCCTAGAGAGAGGTTGTCAAGGTAACCATAGATGGGGGCCGGTGTCTAGACAGAGACAGTCAGGGTAACCCATGTAGAGCCATGCGATGACACTTCTCCCTACTGCACTCCAGCTTGCCCTATTCTCTTCCCTCTGGATGTTGATTGTTGTGTTCAGTGTTGTCCGCATGTGAAACCTGAGGTATTCTTGACTTCAGTTAGCCCATCTGTCTTTGCTTGTGTCAGGGGACCTCACTGTTATCTCCTAGCTCAAGGGGTGGACCTCAGGGTTTCACATGGTTGGGTGGAAGAGCTTAATCCATTGGTTCTCCTTGGCATCATGGTTCATGACTGATGTGTTCCATCCAGTACCAGATCTGCATCTGCACTTGAAGATTTGTAATATGTTTCTAGAATTGTGTAACCATGGCTTATGTTGTAATTTGATGTAACCAGTCTTGAGGCTTTGTAATTATGTGTATGATCTCATTTGTACTTGTACTTATTTTGTAAATGAAAGATGTACTCTTCTCTTGATGTATCAAATTGTTTATGGACATGTGTAATGCATTATGTTGTTAATGATCTATGTTATAACTATTTGATGTAGTTATGTTCCCTAGAGATGTTAGTTGATCTTTTAGTCTAAATGTTATTATTGGTTGTTATTACATCTTGTGATTAAAGCATTTACTTGTTTTAAAGAACAAAAAAAAATTGTTCTTTTACCCTAACTCTCTAGGGTTGCATGACGGGGCATCACATTTGGTATCAGAGCCAAGTTTGAACACTGGGTACTCTGGTTAATATTGAGACCATTATGTGACCTGGTGCTTAAACTCTGTAGATTAAAATTCTTTTCCTTTTTAAGTATTCCTTGTTTTGAAGTTGTCCCTTAGAGGTATGTGTGTAAAGGAAGATGCCTAGAGGTAGGGTCGAGGTCGTGGCAGAGGTAGGGGTCAAGGGAGAGGTGGTGGCGATACACCTCCTCCCATCTCTCCTCATGAGAGTGCCCACGAAGGAGGGGGTCAGAATATGGAAGGTCGAGGTCAGCCTGAGGGAGCTTAGTTACGTCAGTTACTTGAGGAGGCACTTGCCCGTTTAGGTCCTAGACAAGAGGTAGAGCATCCAGGAGGGGGACAGGACGTAGATCAACCAGAGCCTAGGGAGAGAGAGAGATCACCTAGGCGGAGAGAATTGACAGCTGAACAAAAGGCCACCTTAGCCAGTCATATGAGAGATCTTCTGAGGGAATTCCCTCCCACCTTTGATAGATCAGGTAGTGGTTTAAAGGAAGAGACTTGGTTACTTGATATAGGCAAGTGTTTCGCCATGCATCCATATGGTAGCAACACCAAGGCCAGATGTGCTATTTTGCATCTCAGAGGGTTTACTTCTACCTGGTGGCATTTAGAGGAGCAAAAGTTGCATTTGGACATTAGTATTGTTTCTTGGGAGTTGTTCTTAGAGAGATTCAGAGCTCGTTTCCTGTTGGATCATTGGAGGCAATGATGCACAGATGAGTTCCATGACCTGAGGTAGATGGCCATGTTAGTAGAGCAGTATGAGCGTAGATTCTTTGAGCTCAAATAGTATGCGGGCATTGGAGATGATGAGACTATGTTAGTTCAGCATTTTATTAGGGGCCTAAACACCTGAATCAGTGGAGGGGTTCGTGTCTTCAAACCTAAGACTATGGAGGTAGCAGTGGAGAAATCCCAGATAGTAGAGGAGAATCTGGAGATGGCACTTGGAGGGCATATAGGTGTGCATATTGGTAGTGCACCTTCTGTAGGTGTTGGTGGTCAGTATCAGGTAGCCGGCCCTTCAAGAGACCATCATGCACCCGACAAGGGCGAGTAGCAATAGTAGCAACAACAGTGTTCTCAGTCACAACCAAAGAACTCTCAGCCTTAGCAAGGTAATAGATCTCAAAATAGGAAGGACCGGTCTTGGCAGCGTAATAAGCGCAATCGCTTTGATCAACCAGCTCAGAGTGCGCAGTCTACAGTAAGTAGAGATAATTTTAAGCAGTCCAAGGCTTTCTTGGGTGGTGGAGGTTTCGGTAGAGGCACAAGATGTTTCTCTTATGGATAACAAGGCCATATAGCTAGGTAGTGTCTACAAAGGAACGCTATAGGATTTGGTCAGAGACTAGCAGCTTCAAAGCCGACCATAGGCGACACAGGGAGGTCTCATAGAGTGTTCACAGCAACTGAACATTACCAGGCAGAGCATCAGGGGACAGTCTTGGAGGCCGTAGGTAGGGGACAGGAAGCCTTCTTTGGAGATTGTGCGCGTGCTACAGCATCAGGAGTAGACTCTCAGGGGCAAAGATGTGGAGAAGGTCAGGGTCCAGTAGGATCCTAATGATGAGACTTCTGCTACCTAGGAGAATGTACCTAGGATGCAGAAGTTATACCCTTACTTATTTGTAGGCTTCCAGGAGTAAGCCTGATTCTAGGGGGGAGGATGTAGTGCCCCTCACTTTGGCTTTTGACAGTTGATAGTATTTTAGTTACATTTAGACATTTTTGAGACATGTGGATGATAGACTTCTTGTTATGTTTAGTTATGCTCATTATGGATTACTGATATGGTTATGGACATTGTTATGATCATTAGAGTGACATTGTTGATATTGCAGTAAATGATGTGTTTTAACATGATCAGTTGATGGTTAGTTGATTATGCAGAGTAGTGTTGTCATGCTTTATGTATATCTGATTGATAGTTAGAGATGTTTATGTTTATAGTCATGCTTTTAGAGAAGGGATAGTGTAGTACTACTCATTACGAGCACCCTACTACGTTGCGACTCCCTGACTCTGTGTGTTTGTTATACATGTATATGCTCGATTGCAACATCTTATTTTGATGCAGGTTGCAGGTACCGGGCATCGACTCCACCTGACTTAGCAAGCCTGAGCGTGCCCTTACACCAATGGATAATGTGGATGGGAGATAGCATGAGGTTCTCTATGTCAGTCCTTGTCTTTTGTTGTGGTCGCGGGTCTAGATGTTACTCAGTGGTACTTACCTCGAGTATTGGTTGTCATGTAGTATGTAGTTTTTATTGTTTAAGTTTTTGGTTAATAGTCTTTGTGTATTGTTGGAAATGCATTAATTATTATAATAATAATAATTTTAGGTATAATAGTATTTATTTAATATGTTAATAAAAAAATTGTAAACTTGGAGAATATTGAATAAGAATCTTTTAATAAAAAAATTAAATTAATAATTAGTAATAATGAAAAATAATCATGAGTAGTTAATAATATATTAGTTGATTTTATTAGTATATGGTTTTGCTTGAAAGATATTATTATTTAATATTTTATTGTTATGTGAGTTGTCGTACTAAATTCCCTGATTAGAGAATCTCCTAGGAAGAAGAAATTTATGGCTTTTAAATCTTGTAAGATAGTGGATTCTTTGTAACCATTACGGGAGTGGGAAATTAATTGAATTTGTCTATTTTTTTGTAATACGGGAGTTATTTGAGGGGGGAGTATTTCTTAGAGAAGGGACACAGAAAGATTTGGGGGAAATTTTGCAGAAGAGGAAGGTGAACAGGAGGAGGAATCTGAAGCCTGAGGATAAAATTCTGGGTATGTCCTTGTGATAGTTTTGTCTGCAAATGTAAAATTTTCTTTTTGCAATTGTTTGTTGTCCGGAATCCAATTTTTGGCATGCATAAACTGCACTTGAATCTACTTTTATCATCTTCAAATTCTTCTATATGTAATCCTTAATCTGGGTTATTTTTCTGAGCTTTCATATCTCACTATGGTTGATCATCTCTGCATTTGGGTTTAGAAACCGGGGATCCTTTGGTCTACTTTTAGAAATCATGCATGTATCTTTAATTAATCAGATGATGTATAGCTTTGCAATACCTGTGATCTCCCTTCTGCAGTGATAAATTCCACTAGATGTTCTCTTAGAGGCAGTCTATCAAGCCGTTGGCATGCCCACTCGCCTTCTTTTAGCAAATCTTGCGATCATTTCCTTCTCTAAGATGACGTCTTTTCAAGAAACATATTGCCAAACAGTTCGTGTGCCTGGTCTATGCGTACATTATGCATACATGTCTACCGGAGCATATCCAACTTTAATATTTGTCCAAATTATGCCCTCCTTTACACCTTAGTTACCATCAGTGTTGCTCCATGATATTTCTCGATTTATAACCTTCTTGCAGCATTTAAATACAAACTGCCAACGATATTTGCTTGACATCGGCTCACAATTTGACATGCTCGCCTAAGTTATTTGCTTCAATCTATTAATCATTATCCGACGACTTCTTCTAGCATAGCTTCCCTCTCTGAAACCCGTTGAGATAATATGAGGTTTTTGTCATCCTACCTTTGATTAGGGTTTGTCAAAAAGACTTGTTCATATTGTAATCTATTTGCATGCTTACTCAGTTGAAGCCATTCCACTAGACAATCATTGGTATCAGTTGGTCATCTATTTCAACCAGGATGCACTGGGCGACCTGCAAACAATGATGTCAATTAAATTATATTTATCTTGAGTGGAGGGTGATTCTTGTTGATTGGCCTCAATGAGGCATTCTAGTTTCAAACAATAAATTTTAATTGCAATCAAATCTACCTCTTCCATATTCCTTGAGTGACTTACCAGCACTTAAAAACTTTTCCCTATATACCATGCATCAAATGATTTGGCTTATCCATCTGTTATGAATTACTTTCTTTTGTTTTTGAATCTTTGAGTGGCATCAACTTCCTGTGCATGGTCATTTTTCCCATCGTCGTACTCTGCAGTGGCCAATTGAGAACGGATCCAATCAAACTCACCCAAACAATTTCACCTGATTCCTAAACCTCTGTATACAAAGTTTCCTCACTATGCTTCTATTCATTCACACATAGTATCTTTGCCTAGGTGAGAGTGCCTTTATCAACACTAGATTTAATTCCATTAAAAGGTTTCTTTTAAATTCTCAAATCTGCAATATCCATCGTTGCCATCCAAACAAGTAGTTCATTTTTAGGAACTGCCAGTCGTAGGTAAGAAACTTCTTAAAACATATTCCTTAGTCCATAAGTTTTCAAAAGTTGCACTACTTGCTTATTGGATCTAGAACGAATAGATAAGGAAAGAAATAAATATTGTTTTTATGTCATCAAGTGTAATATAGTAAAATCAACTCTAGGAAGTAGTCATGATATTTGATTTGAGTAGACATGGATAGAAAGTGTTTATTTCATGTTTTAGCCTTCTAATTATAGTTGAGATCATAGAATTTGTTGTAGATTTCATTAGTATTAGATATGTTAGATATGATAATTGGTGAGTTATCGACTTATCGTTTTAGTGTTTAGATTAAAATGTACTAATGTTTCGATTAGTATAGATGTGAATTAACTTATAAGTTTATTATCATTAGAATAAAAGAGTTCAATCTTGTATCTTAGTTAAGGGTACATCTTTGTGAAAATGTATTAATGTTGATTGAGGTTAGAAGTTTTAAGGTTCTTGTCGTATTTATATTTAGTAATAAAATTCATGCGAGGTATAGTATTATCTTATTTATCATTTGAATTGTTCGAAGAAAGGTACGTAGAAGAATTATAATTTGTATTAGATCGTTAGGTTAGACTTCTCTGCATTTGAGTGGAATATTATTTTTCAAAACATTACTAGTATGTTATCTTGTTAAATAAATATATTTACTTGATCACTATAAAATTAGGATTATATTGGTGAATAGTAGAAGTTTAAATAATGTGTTAAAGTGTTATATTAGAGCAATTATTTATCAAATCCTTTCTAGATAGTTAACAGTTTGATAGGGGGTAAATTGATTCTTTTGGTTTAATGTTGTTTTTAATTAGTATTGCTAGATTAACGAATCCGTGTTAATTACCTTGTAATTTTGTTTTATCTTGTATGTAATATTTGTCGGTATCCGATGAAGAGTCAGGATAAGGGACTTTGGTCTTCCTCTTTCATGGTTTCTATGGGTTATTTTACCTACCCAGAAGCTTGTTTACCTTGAACTTTCGATGACTTTGAGTACTTGCATTCTAGAGAGAGAAAATTGGTTTTTGGTTCATTAAATTTAGACTTTTTGCATGCCTCGTGTGACTATTGGCTTGTCATAGGAGTTAGAGGTTTGCCATGAGTGTCCCTGTGTTTAGTACTTGATTGGGTTGGGTCAACTGAGTGCAGGTAGGGGAGTGACTTTCGATGTGGGACCGGCGCCCAAAGTGGTTGTCTAGGTAACCCATTGGAGGTGTTTAACAAGTGAAAACATAATAATTAACCTAGGAGGAAAGGGTAGAATTTCACATTAAGAAAGATAAATAGATGTCCTCCCCCACACTTGTAGTGCTAGTTTAGGCTAAGGGTGAGATGAGACGGATGGTTTCCGCATGTGTGACCTATGGGGCTGGCACCTAGAGAGAGGCTGTCAGGGTAACCATAGATGAGGGCCAACATCTAGAGAGAGATAGTCAGGGTAACCCATTTAGAGCCATGTGATGACACTTCTCCCTACTGCACTCCAGCTTGCCCTGTTCTCTTGCCTCTGGATGTTGATTGTTGTGTTCAGTGTTGTCCGCATGTGAAACTTGAGGTATCCTTGTTTTCAGTTAGTCCCTTTGTCTTTGCTTGTGTCAGGGGTCCTCACTGTTATCTCCTAGCTCGGGGGGTGGACCTCAGGGTTTCACATGGTTGGGTGGAAGAGCTTAATCCATTGGTTCTCCTTGGCATCATGGTTCGTGACTGATGCATTCCATCCAGTATCAGATCTGTATCTGCACTTAAAGATTTGTAATATTTTTCCAGAATTGTGTAACCATGGCTTATGTTGTAATTTGATGTAACCAGTCTTGAGGCTTTGTAATTATGTGTATGATCTCATTTGTACTTGTACTTATTTTGTAAATGAAAGATGTACTCTTCACTTGATGTATCAAATTGTTTATGGACATGTGTAATGCATTATGTTGTTAATGATCTATGTCATAAGTATTTGATGCAGTTATGTTCCCTAGAGATGTTAGTTGATCTTTTACTCTAAATGTTGTTATTGGTTGTTATTACATCTTGTGATTAAAGCATTTACTTGTTTTAAAGAACAAAAAAAAAAATTGTTCTTTTAGCCTAACTCTCTAGGGTTGCATGATGGGGCATCACATGTATCATAGCTTCAACAATCATTTTCTTTGAAACAACGCTATAAATTACATTGCATCAAAGAGGGGCAAAATGTAGACACTCTAAAATGACCATGTCATCGCATCACTTGCATTTCATCAAATCTATCTAAACACCTGCATTTCAACATTGATTGAATAAATTCTATTTATTTAATTAATTTTTTCAAAATCAACTTTATTCTTCCAAAATTAAACAATTCTAAATTATTTAATTGAATCATTATCGTCTTCCAAAATTCAAATCCATATCAATTGAATAAATTAATTATTTAATTAATTTATCATTTAAATCCTCTTATCCACAATTAAATAATTCTATATTATTTAATTAAATCAATCATTCTTCCAAATTTAAATAAATCTTATAAATTTATTTAAATTGAATATCTCCTCTAAAAATAAAATATAATCAAATATTTTATTTATCCTTCATCATGCAAAGCAAATTAAATGAATTTATTTGTTTAATTTATTTAAAATCTTTTATCTTCAAATCTATTCTATGTCTTCTATCATGCACAAACAATTAAATAAATTTATTTGTTTAATTTGCTTTTTCCTCTAAAAATAAATTTTACTCATCATGTATACAAAATTAAATAATTTATTATTTAATTTATCTCAAATCATGCAAAAAGCAAATTATAAGTTGAGTTAATTGACTTAATCATTATTATTTTTATCAACTCATAAAATTAGAAAAAGTATTTCTATTTTTATGAAATCTAAAAATATGTCTATTCCATGTCTTTTTATGCCAAATCAAGCAATTAACTCAAATAAAAATAGTTTTTTGTGTGGCACATGTTAGGTGCACATTCATCATGAGTTCTAAATTTATCTCATCCATTGATTCCATTGAATTATCTAGACCGTTGGTCGATCTTCATTGAAACCTATATAAACCCCCCTCATCTCCATAACAAATCATCTTCAATCATTTAAACTTTTGCCTCCCTACAACGCATTGAGCATTCATCACATCGTTGAACACTTTGAGCACAAGCATGATCTACATTCGCTTGTTGCAAACATTGTTTCGCAATTTGAACAGCAATCTACATTCGACCAAGATAACAATACAATCTAGGTGAAAGCTTTCATTATTTTTGTTATTATTCATTGATTATTTGGTTATTTGTTTAGATTGTTATCTTGATGTTATAGGATTGAGTTATTGATTAATTCATTTTTTATTATCATTTAATCGAGATCGAATGATAATTAAAACAATGAAATAATCAACAATTCAATCCTATAACATCAAGATAACGATAGAAGCAAATAACCAAATAATCAATGAATAATAACAAAAATAATGAAAGCTTCCACCTAGATTGTATTATTATTTTGGTCGAATGTAGATTGCTTTTCAAATTGTGAAACCATGTTTGCAACAAGCAGATGTAGATTATGTTTGTGCTCAAAGTGCTCAACAATGCGATGTATGTGCAATGCGTTGTAGGGAGGCAAAAACTTAAATGATCAAAGAGGAATGGTTATGGAGATGAGGGGGGTTTATATAGGTTTCAATGAAGATTGATCAATGGTCCAAAAAAATCAATAGAATCAATGGATGAGATAAATCTAAAATTCATGATGAATGTGCACCTGACATGTGTCAGACAAAAAGCTATTTTTGTTTGAGTTAATTATTTTTTTTGGCAAAGACATGTAATAGACATGAGATATGATTAGATTTCATAAAAATAGAAATGTTTTTTTCTAGTTTATGAGTTGGTGATAAAAACAATATTAATTAAGTCAATTAACTCAACTTATAATTTGCTTTTAGATGCGCTCTGCTAGGGTTTTTGGATTTTCTAGGGTTTTTCTCTTCTGCTTTCTGTTTGCTGCTTGGGGATGGAGGGTGCTGCAGTAAGCAATACCTCTATTCCCCTACCCATTTTAGACACTACTAGGCCTGAAAACTGGAAAGTAGTTCTAACGGGACAGGTGGAATCTCCTAAGAATGGACAGACAATGGTTTGTCACCATAAAGAGATGGCTAAAGGGTCTTCCCTTGTGGTTCCTGACAATCTAGTGGATACGATTGTCGCTTCTATGGATCTTGCCCTAGTCGGCAAGTTTTTCTCTCTTCGTCCCAGCATTGGGATGGTCCGCAAATGGGTCTCCAATCGTTGGCATGTTAAAGGCAGTGTGACTGTCGTGGGTATGGCACAAGGGCTATTCCTCTTTCGCTTTACCAGCAAAGAAGATGTGCTAGCTATCTTATCTGGAGGACCATAGCTTTATGGTAAACATTCTCTTTCTTTGGGCTGTTGCAAACCAAGGTTTGACCCTAGTACTGATCTCAATAAAACTGCCCCAGTTTGGGTACGTCTGCCTGGCTTTCCCTTAGAATACTGGGATGAATCTATTTTTAGTTCTATTGCTGATACTTTTAGTAATTTTGTTACCCTTGATAATTCCACACGCACCAAATCCTGCTTTATTTATGCAAGATTCTGTGTTAATGTGGAAATCAATAAGACTCTACCCATGTTCATTGACATTACCTCAAAATTTGGCGTATGGAGGCAGCCCATTTCATATGAGAATTCCACAATTTACTGTCAGAAATGTAAGAGAAAGGAGCATCTTATCTCGCATTGTAAGTTCAAGAAAGCTAAGGAAAATATTAATAAGGAAATCGCTATGGAGAATACGGAGGCGACCTTGGTTAATGCTGAGCACTCAAAAGAAGATTCTGGTCTTAATATTTCATAGAGTTCTGATCAGGAGAAGGATCAGAACCTTCACTCTCAAGAGAATCCACAACCAACCCTGGAAGAAGGTGAGATTTTGAACCAAGTTAAGAATATTCAATTAGAGGGTGGTAATCTTGAAGAGCCCCAGATTGAATCTGATAAAGTTAAGGAGACCTAGATGGGTTTTGATGGAGTTGAGAAGGGACAGATGGAACATGATCAACTTGAGGAGACTCAGTTGGGATATGATAGAGTTGAGGGGACCCAGATGGGATTTGATAGAGTTGAGGAGACCCAGATGGAATTTGACAGAGTTGAGGAGACCCATATGGGTTTTGACAGATTTGAGGAGACCCAGATAGGAGGTGACAAAGTTAAGGAAACCTAGATGAGATTTGAAAAAGAGGTAGAGTCACAGGTGGGTTTTGACAAAACTAAGGAGACCCAGATGGGTTTTGATAGAGTCATGGAGACTCAGGATGATGAGGTAAAGCTTGTGTCTTTACAGTCTTCAACCCAAAAGAAGTCTCACCCTTCTCCATGGAAACTCACTTTGGGTTTTCTCAAAGGAGGGCTATTTCCTCCTCCAAAGAAGCATTCTAATCAGTCTATAGCTTCTCTAGGAGTAGCTACTGCTTCATTGAGTGACCATGAAGAGTGGACATCTCAAAAGAAAAAAAGTCGTAAACCAAAAAAGTCTACTAATGTTGGTTTAGATCCTTTGAAGGGGAGACCTTCATTGTGAGAAACCAAACAAAGAGAAACAGCTAGGGAGATTGCCAGTGGAAAGCAGAAGACACTAGAGAATCACTCCAAAAAGTTATTTAAATGAAAATTATTTCATGGAATATGAGGGGACTTAATAACCCCTCAAAACAATTTGAGGTCAAAAACTGTATTTTTGATCACAAAGTGGATATTCTTTTACTTCAGGAAGTTAAAATATCTGAAGAAGGTTTCAAACTAATTGTTGATAGGATTTGGCCTAATGCTTCTTTCTGCATTAGTCCTGCTATCGGTGCCTCTGGGGGAATTGTGACTATGTGGAATGCTTCCAGATTTCATGGTAAACTTTATTTCTTCAACAAAAATTGCTTGGTGATTGAATTCTCTTTGCCTTCCTTTCGATGGAGTCCGATCAATGTTTATGCCCCTAATACTAGGGTATTAAGGAAAAATCTTTGGGAGGATTTGGCTAACCAACTCTCTTCTTATCCTGATTTGGTATGGATGCTGGCGGGGGATTTTAATACCCCTCTTTATCCTTCTTAAAAGTCTGGGGGAATCTTGGACTACTCTGATAGTATGTTGGACTTTACTGATTTGATAAATACTTTTGGGCTTATTGATATTGATTTAATGAACCAAAATTTTACTTGGACTAATAAGAGGAAAGGGGACCAAATGATTCAAGTGAATCTTGATCGATTTCTTATTTCCAATAATTGGCCAAACATTGCCTCCCTTAAATTGGCTGCTCTGCCTAGGACTATTTCTGATCACAATCCTCTCATTCTGGAATGGGTTAATCAGAAGAGAAAAGGTCCTTTTCCTTTTAGATTTGAGGCTATGTGGATTAAACATCATGATTTCAGGAATCTTCTTTATAGATGGTGGCAACTTCAGGTTGTGGGCACTCCTATGTTCAGACTTTTTAAAAAGTTGATGCATGTCAAGAGAGAAGTTTATGGTTGGAACAAATATAGTTTTACAAACATTTTTTCTCAGAAAAAGATCTTATCCAATAAGCTGGTAGATATTCAATATAAGATTGCTCAAGGTGATACTTTTGATATTTCTTTCCAATTAGAAAATGACTTAATTAGAGATTGGAAGAATTTAATGAATAGAGAAGAGCTATTCTAGAAGCAAAAATCTAGAGTTCAATGGCTCAAAGAAGGTGACCGTAATACTAATTTCTTTCATGTTTCTGCTTTAAAGCATAGAAAATATAACTCTATTTCTAAAATAAGATTGGACAATGGTAGTATGATTACTAATGATGAGGAGATTGGAGATCATGCTGTCAGCTTTTTTCACAATTTACTGTCTGAACAAGGACCGAGTGCTGATAACTCATAGGTTGTGAATCAGCTTCTAACAATATCCCTTCTCTAATTTCTGAGGAAGATAATGCTGATATCTTAAAGCCTATTTCTGAGGAAGAGGTCTGTATGATGGTCTTTTCTATGGGCCCTTTCAAAGCTCCGGGGCTGAATGGTTTTCCCCCCTTTTTCTTCCAAGAATTTTGGGACATTATTGGACATGATGTTACTGCTACTGTCAAAGATTTTTTAAGAACTGGTAAACTTCTGAAACAACTCAACAATACCTTTATTGCTCTTGTTCCTAAGAAGCCCAACCCGGAGATGTTTGCTGACTTCAGGCCTATTAGTCTCTGTAATACTATTTACAAAATTTGTACCAAGCTTCTGGTAGTCATAATCTAACCTCCTAATAAAATTATATCTCCCTCACAAAAGGGTTTTGTTCTTGGGAGACAGATCTTAGATGATGTGATTACTACTCATGAAACTATTCACTCAATGGAAAAGAGTCGCATCCCAGGTATGGTTTTCAAACTTGATGTTTCTAAAGCTTATGATAGGGTGTCATGGCAATTTTTATTTAAAATCATTCAGAAGCTTGGGTTCAATGATAAAGTTTCTCTTCTCATTAAGGAAGATGTTACTACTGCTAAATACTCAGTCCTTGTTAATGGAGTTCAAGAAGTTTCTTTTCTCCTTCTAGGGGAATAAGACAGGGAGATCCCTTGTCCCCCTATCTTTTTATTATGATAGCTGAAGCTCTTGGTAAATCTGTTCATAGTAAGATCAACTCTAAAGATTTAACTGGGATTAAACCTTCTTCTTCTTTGTCTCCTATGCCTATCCAGTAGTTTGTTGATGATACCATACTTTTTGGCATCTCCTTTGTTTTAGAAGCCTCCAGATGGAAATATTTACTGAATGATTATGCTATGGCTTCTAGTCAGCATATTAATTTTCAAAAAAGTAATGTTTTCTTTTTCAATACCCTAGGGGATCTCTAAAGAAAAATTATTAATATCCTTGGTTGTGTGGCTGCTGACCTTCCTTCAGTCTATCTTGGTCTCCCTTTGACTACTAAGGAAGTTTCTCCAATTTTTGGCATAATATCCTTGAAAGAACTCAAAATAAATTGTTGGGATGGAAAGGAAAACTTTTAAGCAGTGCAGGAAAATTGCAGCTTCTAAGGGCCTCTCTTTAGGGTATTCCTACCTACTTTTTATCCTTATTTAAAATACCTAGATATTTGGTTGATAAATTGGAGCAAATTCAGAGAACTTTCTTGTGGACTGGATGTGAAGTAAAAAAGAGAATTTCCTTGGTTAAATGGGATAAAGTCTTCCTTCCTAAGACTCATGGTGGCCTTAACATTAGAACCATTCAAAATATGAATAAGGCTCTACTGTCAAAGATTGTTTGGAACTTCTTAAACAAAGATATTGACTGGGGACATATTATAAAGGCTAAATACTTAAGGGACACTAACAGATATTATTTCCTTAATCAGGAGGGCCTTGTTGATAACTGAGAGGGGGGGTGAATCAGTTATCCTACTATTTTCTTCTTTCTTAACTTAATAATCAATGCAGCATTAATCCAAATAAGCAAACTTAACTATGAAATGGAAATACACATGACACAATATTTTTGATGTGGAAACCTTGTTAAGGGAGAAAACCACGGGGTGATTAACCCAAGATTATATTCTCTATTAGAAGAATGGAAGTACAAAATGGCACTAGCCAATTAGGGCTCACTGCCCGAGCACACTGCTCACAAGAAGGCACACTGCCTACAAGAGACACACTGTCTACAAAAAGAGTGTTATACAATACTTGAACTGATTGATAGCATCCACATATGCTAGAGTTCAGTTCCGGTTAGGCTCAGTACACTGATCTGCTGCACTTCATCTTTCCTCTTCTCTTATGCTGCTTTCCTTTCACATACCGGACCTTCCTTACTGCTTCTGCTCTGCTCTGCTTTTATTCGCACATCAATAACAACCATAACATCTCTCACAACTAAATCCATCTTGTATATATATCCACACAAGTGATTTCATCACCTTTCTAGTCGGCACCCGGAATAGTCAATCTTTTCACAAACTCTGATCTGTCGGCTGAATCCTTGCATATCAAGTAATGTGGATCAAGCATATACTTGTAGAAATCATTAATCATGTCGGCCAAACATAATTCATGCCTTGATAATCTTTACCAACATCAGAAACACATCCGGAATAATGTCTGATGTTCTGTCAGTCAGTTCTTCCTCTGTCATACTACCAATCAGGAACCCGATACTCAAGTATTCATATCTTTTTCCTCATTTGTCACCGAAGGCTAAATCCTTGGAATCTATCACTTAAGGTAGTCCTCTTGACTTTCCCAAATCTGCACTTCACCAAGATACTTCCACTGAGAGATCCAGACCTATCTGTCGGACCTTGTCACATGCTTTGTTCTTGTTTACCGGACCACAACATTCTTCACTCTGACTTCCGGTAGAGACACACCATGTCCTACGGATGTGTGGGATGAACTTTGTTGCCATCAATGACAACAATCATGAATCCATATAGTGTCTCTTGCCAACAATCTCCCCCTTTGGCATTGATGGCAACACTTAGTGAAAAATGACTAAGTGTTTACACTATGCTCCCCCTTGGCTGATGCTCTATTTTTATATACATTTTCTGGAACTTCCCCTTAGTTAGATTCCTCATTTTTCACTGCTCCTCACTCCCCCTTTGACATCAATGGCAAAGGGTAGGGTCCGCACACCAAAATTTCCAAAAATAGTCTATACATATTCGCATAGGTATATATACAAGTTGTACTTACATATACTTAAGTATGTCTACAAAAGTATTCTTCAACTGTACAACTTCTGTCGCCTAACTCTGCTTCATCCTATCCAAAATTGAGATATGACCACTCAACAGGAACGCAAGAGCTTCTGCCCTCTTGAGATCTATTGGATCATTGGTCCGGGCGGTAGTCTGAGCATCACTTATGGCCTCATGCATGGCCTCTAACTTAGGGATAATGATCCTTCTAAGTTCACCCATCCGACTAATTATGTTCTTCCTTTCCTTCTCAAAATTCTTTATTGCATTTGTGATTGCAATAGTCTGACACTCTTGATTTACTATGGAGGATGAGAGAGGATCAAAACTTTGAGACAAACTTAGTAGTTTATCCTCTTGCTCTTTTATTTTCTTTTCAATCTCCACTGTTGCTTTGGACTAGGAGATACAAAATTTGTATACTTCTCCGCCATCTTTAAGAGCATTTTCTAAGCTCTTTATCCCAATATTCATATTTCTTCTATCATTAATGATCAACCCTTGTACCTCTGAGAATCTCTTATCCAAAACTCCTTCTAGACCTTTTCTTTAGCTAACTTCTCTAGAGAATCAAAATGTGTGCTAACACTATTGACTAGAGTTTTGAGATTACCGGATAAGGAGGCTATGGGATCCTTCTGAAACGATGGCATAATCTTTTCTAGCACTCCAGAAGCAGCTTCTATCAACTCACAGTCTTCCATGTGAGACTTAAGGAGTTTTTCTTTAGCCTTTGCATTAGCAAATGAGGTTATCTTCATTGTTTGTACTGGAGAAAGTGAATCAAAATTAAATGGTCCTTGTAGAAGCTCTGGTTCATCAATCTCCATTGTTTCTTTGTTCAAGAATTCTTGGATAGTTTTTGCAGTGTCTCTTGCTGGAGACAGATGTTTCTTCTCTTCTGCATTCTTAGGACTGTCCCTTGGAGCTTTCTCTCCTTCTACATTCTTACCACTAGCAGTTGTGGTTTTCTCTGTTGGAGTCTTCTCTCCCTCTGTAACCTTGGTACTGTCAACTTCTTTTTCCTTCACTCCTGCTTCTTTCTCCTGTATTTTGTCTTCTCCTTTAGATCCGGAAGCTATAGGGGAAATCGGAGGAGAGATATTTGTTTGTTCATGAGCCACTTCTTCTGGAATAGAGGATTCTGAGCCCTTGTCTTTACCAGAGTCCTCTGTGATGGGAATGTTGAACTTTTTAAGAGTATTTCGGAGGATCTCTTCAGTCTCTTTTGCCACTTTGTCAGTTTCACCAAGCACGAGCTGATTCATCCTGGCTTTGCTCTAGAACTCATCCTTGTACACTTTAAAGATCATATTCATTTGCTACAGAGTGATTGAAGGGAAGAGTTGAATGGCGACCTATTCCCGGATCTCGAGATCTTTTGCTTGAGCATTGTTCTTCCTCATTTCAAGCCTTTTCTCTAAGCTTTTGGGAATTAGAGAGATAATTTCAATAAAAGCTTTGTTGTAAGTGTTCAAAAATTAAATTGTGGCTTCCACCAGAATCTTTTTATCTGCTTCATTATATTCATCATAAAATTTTGTTAAGGGTTGCAGGTTCCCATCCACAGTGACTGCTTTCACTACAACATCCAAGGATAGAGTGGGTTTTTTAGCAAATTCCTCTTCCTTCTCTTCTTCTCCTTGACCGGTAGAGTGTTCACTGGATAATTTCTTCTTCTTCTTCAATTTCCTTATGTCCTCATCTGATTCGGTTTCTTCATCATCCTTTAGGCTAACATAGGACCTTGTTGCCTTTTTCTTTGTTCTCTTTTCTCCTTTTCCGGATGATTGTGCTTCCAGTTTAGATGCCCTTGAGCTTTTGGCAGTGGCAGGTGCAGATCTCTTTGATAATCTAGTCCGGGTGGAGGTTTCTACTGGAGCACTTTCCTTGCTTTCCTTTTCTGCCTCTTTCTTTTCTTCCTCAGCCCTTTGCCTCTTTTCCCTGTTGGCATCAAATGCCTCCTTTGAGATGCCAAGGCCTTGGAAAACATTCTCTACTTCTTTTCTCACCTTCCTTTTGATCTCTGGTTCTCTGAATTCTACATGAATCTTTATACTCAGCTCCTCAAAGGTTCCAAACCTTTCTGCCTTTGGATCCTTTGGCTGACTTAGCATGTGTTGAACATGCAACTCTACAATTTGTTTGTTCATCAACTTCATACCCCATGGGCATGATCCATACAGTTCTTGGTTCTACTGCCTCCATTAGGCACTGATCAGTCTCTACCATAAAACAAACTGTCTTTGTATTTTTCAACAAGAGACTGGGGAATCCTTTCTCTTGCTTGCATCATGTTCTGAAAATTCTTGAAGTATCCCCATAGAGCTATATTTTGTGCTTTGTTATCACCAAGTCCATGCAAATAATCTCTGATTTGGATAGTCACTGGTCTATCATTCTCCCACACCCAGCCACTAGATCCGGGAAGCTCATTCATAAAGTAGAAGAATAAGCACAATATTAATCCACCATACTTGAACGAATTCTTTTTATCTTTCTTTATTTTCTGCAAATTCTCCAAGAGTTGGTTCAAGAGAAGCTGACAAAGATCATAGTCTGCATCCTTTCTTAGCATTTCATAAGCGGTGTAGATGGCAGTTTCAGGTACTAAATTTTCCCTGCTAGAATGATATATTTTATATCCAATGATCATGGAGGCATACTTGACATCCGGATCAGAGATGTCATCTACTGTCATTGCTCTTTTGTCAAACTTGGATCTGGTAGCCTCACTCACAATTTGACTCTTCACAGATTTAAGAACAGGAATCCCACCAGATGAGTGTAATCCAGTAACTGCCCTGATGGCATCTTTTGTGATTTTGAATGGTCCATTTAACCACATAAAGTTGTCATGTATTCTGCTCAAAATATACCTGACCCATTCATCCTCAGTAAAACAGGAGAAATGTATGTATTGTGCAAAGTGCTTATTCCAGAGGCCCTTGTATTGGGGTTTGAGCTCAAATGAATCATCTAACAGTTGTTTGTGATAGATATCTCTTAGTTTGAATTCCCCAAACTCTTCAACATTTGCGTGTATGTAAACCCTAAATCTTCGGTGTGCAAAACGCCATGCAGAACACTAGAAAATGCTCCTAGGGGATCTACCTCCAAGGATTTGTATGGATGTTTCTTAAATGTGGGGTGAGGTCTATCAAAAATCTTTACTATATTCAGAGTAGCCATCATCAAAGAATCTTACTGAAAGATATCAAGAACGAAGAATACCTTTTACGCAGTTTAGGGCACACGATGAAATCTGGATTGAGCTGTATGAAGAATTGTCTTGATCTTTGGGAGAAGTAGTTGCAGAGCTCCTTTTCTCTCTTCTTCTTGAATGCAGAATGAACAAGTGATTAATGAGAAAACCCTTATATTGCTTCGCAAACCCTATTGTCAGGTTGCAATAAATGCCCGACCTAAGTTATTCCAGTTGGCCTTATTCGGATGACTTGAAGAACCGGATCAGTCCTAATCTTTAAACAACATGCGGATCTTCCAAATCTTAACCATAGTTTGTTTGGATGTTTCCCTTATGAACCCTTCAATCTGCAACTCTTCTTGTGCTAGTTCCAGTACCAGTTGATTGGTTGAGGGAACAAGGTTTTCTTTGTGTCTCCCCCTGAGCCAGAGCTCACTTTTTAATTTCTGGAAGGAATATCAGCACCAGAGTTTGGTGCGGATCCAACCTCTACATTCTCTGTACTTTTCTTTCCCAAATCTTGTTCATCTCACTTTTAACTTCATCCGCATTCACTTTTTGTTTCCCCTTATCTTGATTCTGATTATGATATACCAGACCTCTTTTGTCCTGATTCTTGCTTCTACAGAATTTTGCAATATGACCGGATCTATTGCAAATTTGGCAAACAACATTTTTTTGCATATTTGATTGATATCCTCTTGATCTGCATTGATTAGCCATATGACCTATTCTATTACATGCAAAGCATCTACCATTGAATGATTTGTTCATTTGCATATTTCTGCATTCATGAGATTTGTGATCATACCTTTTGCAGTTAAAACACTGTCCGGAGAAAGATGAATTAGTCTGATTCATTCTCTTCCTGCACTAATTAGCTTTGTGACCAAAGTGATTGCAGTTGTGGCAGTATCCATTGAAGGATGGATATCTTTGAGCATTAGGCTATCTTACCGGAGGTCTTCTAGGCCTGTTCCTTGGATTTTCTGATCCAAAATTCTTCTGACCAGATCCAGAGCTTTCTCCTTTCTCATATCCCAAACCACACTTGTCATCTACTTTCTTTTGACTTCCAAGAAGAACTTCAAGTTGAGCAGAACTTATCTTGAATTTCTCTTTATACTCATTTGCTATTTGAAGATCCCTTTTGAGAGAGACAATTTGATCCTCAAGTTTTTCTTCATTATCTTTAGCATCTTCAAGATCAGATTCAAGATGTCTAATAATTCTATCCATCTGGTGGCAATCTTCTGATTTCTCCTTGAGTGATTGTCTTAGATTATCTTCAGTTTTTCTTTTCTCTTCAACTTCTTGGGTAAACTTCATGACTCCTGATTCCATTTCATGTCTTACCATAATGATTTCTTTTGATAACTTTTCACACAACTCAGTTTTTTCCTTCAGCTCTTCATTTGCATTATTTGCTTCACCTTGTCTTGCCAATTGCTGAAGTAGCTCCTTTCTCTTTTTCATAGAGAGACTTAATTTGTCTTTTAGTTCTCTCATGAAATCATCAGCCTGTTTGAGTCTTTCCTTTAATTCATTGACTTCAGAGTTTGACTATTCAAGATCATAAAGGGCAGTCTTGAGTTGCTCCCTTAAACCATATGCATCCATTTGAATTCCCAGATCTTTCTCAAGTTGTTAGGCTCTGTTAGGAGAAACTTAGTTCTGATACCAATTGTTGATAACTGAGAGGGGGTGAATCAGTTATCCTACTATTTTCTTCTTTCTTAACTTACTTAATAGTCAATGCAGCATTAATCCAAATAAGCAAACTTAACTATGAAATGGAAATACACATGACACAATATTTTTGACGTGGAAACCCTGTTAAGGGAGAAAACCACGGGGTGATTAACCCAAGATTGTATTCTCTGTTAGAAGAATGGAAGTACAAAATGGCACTAGCCAATTAGGGCTCACTACCCGAGCACACTGCTCACAAGAAGGCACACTGCCTACAAGAGACACACTATCTACAAAAAGAGTGTTATACAATACTTGAACTGATTGATAGCATCCACATATGCTAGAGTTCAGTTTCGGTTAGGCTCAGTACACTGATCTGCTGCACTTCATCTTTCCTCTTCTCTTATGCTGCTTTCCTTTCACATACCGGACCTTCCTTACTGCTTTTGCTCTGCTCTACTTTTATTCGCACATCGATAACAACCATAACATCTCTCACAACTAAATCCATCTTGTATATATATCCGCACAAGTGATTTCATCACCTTTCTAGTCAGCACCCGGAATAGTCAATCTTTTCACAAACTCTGATCTGTCGGTTGAATCCTTGCATATCAAGTAATGCGGATCAAGCATATACTTGTAGAAATCATTAATCATGTCAGCCAAACATAATTCATGCCTTGATAATCTTTACCAACATCAGAAACACATCCAGAATAATGTCTGATGTTCTATCAGTCAGTTCTTCCTCTGTCATACTACCAATCAGGAACCCAATACTCAAGTATTCATATCTTTTTCCTCATTTGTCACCGGAGGCTAAATCCTTGGAATCTATCACTTAAGGTAGTCCTCTTGACTTTCCCAAATCCGCACTTCACCAAGATACTTCCACTGAGAGATCCGGACCTATCTGTTGGACCTTGTCACATGCTCTGTTCTTGTTTACTGGACCACAACATTCTTCACTCTGACTTCCGGTAGAGACACACCATGTCCTGCGGATGTGTGGGATGAAGTTTGTTGCCATCAATGACAAGAATCATGAATCCATATAGTGTCTCTTGCCAACATGCCTTCCTCAAGGATCTGTTATTTGGAATAAAATTATAAAAGCCAAAAGTCTTGTCAACAAGGGTATCAAATGGAAACTTGGTGATGGATCGCTTATAAATTTTTGGGAAGATCCTTGGTTGGGTGATGGTCCTCTTTCTAAACAGATGGGCAATGAAGCTTTTCGTGTTCTTGCTAAATAATTTTTTTGCAACAAAGTTAGTCATTACATTCATCAAGATCATGGTGTTAGAAGTTGGAAAAATCTGCTGGAGTGTTGTACCAATAATCATAATCTCCTTCACAGGGCTAATAAAATACAGCAAATTCTTCTTAATACCAGGATTCCTCTTTTCTCTAGAAATGATCAACTTTTTTGGTCTGCTGAAAAACAAGGGTTTTTTTCAATTAAATCTACTTACCATTTGCTGATTGAGGAGGAACTTAAGGATGATGTCTGGAGGAAGGTTTGGAATTGTAAACTCCTTCCAAAGGTTAACTTTTTCTGGTGGATTGTTGTTCATAATAAAATATTGACTCAGGACAATCTTCAATGAAGGGGTATGCAACTGGTTAATAGATGTGTTTTGTGCTTGAAAGAAGAAGAATTTGTCTCTCATCTTATCCTGCATTGTGAATTTGCAACTGAGATATGGAGTAAAGTCTTTTTGAATTTTGGCTTACAATGGGTCTACAATAAGGAGATAAAAGATCTCATTCTTAATTAGATCCCTCCTCTATCTCATCCTTGGTTACTTGAATTATGGACTCAAACTCTTCCTTTTGTTGCTTGGTTCCTTTGGAAAGAAAGAAATAATAGAATTTTTAGAGAAATTGTTAGAAATTCTTCACAGGTTTTCTATTCTTTTTCTAAGGCTCTCCTCGAAAATGTTTCTAATTCCAACATCAAAATTGCTGATAAACCTCTTACTCAGCATGAAGTCCTTGTGGCTTCCAACTGGGGGATTGTGAATCAAATTCCATCTTTTGATGATTCTAAACGCATTAAAAGATTAAACACTATTTGGACTCCCCCTGACCCAGGTTGGTTCAAATTAAATTTTGATGGAGTTGCTAAGTCAAATGGCAAGGCTAGTGGTGGAGGAGTTATAAGGAATGACAGAGGAGCTCTTATTGCTGCTTATGCTAGAGGAATTGGTAACCAAACCAATAACTTTGTTGAAGCCTCTACTCTGTTATGGGGTCTTAAGTTGGCTATATCTCTTGGTATCCACAAGCTTCATGTTCAGGGTAATTCCAAAATTTTTATTGAGGCTGTTTCTAAAGCTTCGGAGTGTGGATGGAAAATTAAGGATATAGTGCTTGATATTCAAACCCTTTCATAGGCTATTCCTGTCATTTCCTTCTCTCACATTTATAGAGAGGGAAACAATGTTGTTGATGGCCTGGCAAATTGTGGTCAGCAATTTCAAAACTGGTGATGTTGGTGCCAACTCCATAATATCCCACGTCAGATTGGGGATATCATTCAAAAAGAACAAGTTACTATATGATGATTACTCATCATTTCACCTGGCTTATCTACATGGCCAGTTCTTTAATTCGGGGCATGCTGATTAGACAATCTAGTAATGATGAGAGTGAGCTTAGATAGCTTTGCATGCGTGTGAAAGATAGACGATTAATATGGAAAGATTATGTAAGGACCTCGGGTTATCATCATAATGATTGCCCTAATTATACTCATTACACTGTGATCAAAGTCTCTCGATTTTCTCACAGCATTGATAGAAGTTTTCTGGAAAACAACTCCGCCTATTCCTTTTCCAGACTCATTCAGTTTCACTGGTTTTTCATCATGGGTGGCGACAGGATTCGCATTGAACCCAACAACTGCGGAGAATTTGAAGAGAATGCTTTGGTCTGGCATTACTGTAAAGAAGGAGGAGTCACCCCTTTCCTTGAATGTTTGAATGGACATGATGAAAACCTGTCTATTCAATTTGCTCAGTCTTGGGATAATCATAAGGTGCAAAATGGGAATGTCAATTTCGTGGTTTCTAAGAATGAAATTGCTATGGCTATGGGACTTTCTCCTAAGGGTACGAAGATGCAAAAAAAGTCTAGGGTTTCGGATGCTCAGAATCAGAAACTGTTTCTTGGTGAAGGTGAGGAGTTAGTGCCTTACCAGGGTGGTTTTGAGAGAGCCCGTCTTCCTGAACCATGGGCTGACATGTGCTACAAGGTGATGAAGTATTTCACCCTTGAGGGCTGTTTTACCAGGTTTTATCACTATCATCTCCCTTTATTAAATCATTTTAGAAGGAATGCCACTATTAGCTTCCCTTTCTACTTGCTTTCTTCTCTTGAGCACTATGTGCAACATGTTAAGAAGACTCTGCTAAAGAAGCCTGATGAGAAGTCTATTCCCTTATATCAAGGGCTCATTCATAGATTATACCAGTTTCACTTAGCTCTGTCTCCTCCTTCTCTTCAGCCCTCTAGTTAGGATACCCCTACTGCCTCTATGAAAACTGGTCTTGCTACTCCTAAACAGCTTCATGTAGGTGATCCTTGTTCTAGTACTTCCAAGTCTATGGCTAAGAGTGTTCAAAACTCTCCTTCCAAATTCAAATTGAAAGTTAAAAGACGTCTCTCAGATGTTGACACGGAGTCTAACCCTTTGAAAGAAGATATTGGGGATTGTGGGACCTAGAATGAGCAGAATCAGGATAGGGAGGGACCCTCACGAAATTTAAAAAAAGTTAAACTGGAGGGTAAATATGTTGTTGTTAGGCGGTCTAGTCATATTGCTGGCAAACGGGCTCCCAAGTTGAAGCTGATTGACTATCTTGAAAGCAATTATGAAGCCTCTACCCATGAGGAGGAAGATCCCAAGAGTGATGTTCAGGAGATTGATATTGAAGATTCTGGTGGTGAAGAAGAAATTGATGGGCAAGACATTCTTTTGGAGGCCTTTGATACTGAAGATAATATTGGGGTTCATAATTCTGTCCCCACTGGTGACTGTGTGGATGTGGGAGATATTACTACTCAAGTGAAGGTGACTGATACTATTGATAACACTGGGAAAGATGCCCACTCTATTCCCATTGTTGTTCCTATTGATCTTGATATGTTTCAAGAGGATGGTAATAATGCTCAAGAGGGTAGGGAGGAAGACAATATTGAGGAAGTTAATGATGCTAATGATCTGTCTCAGTTGAAGGAGCGGGTGGAGTTCCTGGAAAAAAGGGTCTTTTCTCTTGGCAATTTCATTACTAGCATGTTATGCAAGACTGCTATGGCCAATCTCTCTCTGCTGCGGGAACATGAGGTTCTCATTCATGGTGCTGATAATGACAGGGTCAAAGAATTTGACAAAATGCTAGAATTTCTTTCTAAGGGAGAGGAGGACATCCCTTCCTAGTCTTTCTATGCTTTCTATTAGCTGGCTTTTTACTGTTAGTATCTTTTGGATGTATATTGGTTGTATGTAAGTTGTCGGTGGTGGTTCTAGCTCTTTTTGTTTTCTGAGCCTTTTTTGCCCTTTTTGGGTTCTGCTTTGTAAGGGATTGGCCCCTGGTTTGCCGCCTTATATTATCAAAAACTTATAATTTACTTTTTGCATGATTTGAGATAAATTCAATAATAAATTATTTAATTTTGTGTGCATGATGAACAAGATTTATTTTTAGAAGATTTTGAAGATATTGAAGAAAATTATATAAATAAATTTATTTAATTGATTGTGCATGATGGAAGACATAGATTAGATTTGAAGATTTAAATAAATTAAACAAATAAATTTATTTAATTTATTTTGCATGATGAAGGATAAATAAAATATTTTATTATATTTTATTTTTAGAGATTGAAATTCAATTTAAATAAATATGAATGATTCATTTAAATTAGGAATAATTTTTTATTTAATTAAATAATGAAAATTATTTAATTATAGATAAGAGGATTTAAATGATAAATTAATTAATAATTAATTTATTCAATTGATGTGGATTTGAATTTTGAAAGACGACAATGACTTAATTAAATAATTTAAGATTATTTAATTTGGATGGAATAAAGTTGATTTTGATGAAATTAATTAAATAAAGAGGATTTATTTAATTAATGTTGAATTTAGGAGATTTGGAAGAAATTGATGATCTTGAAGAAATTAATTAAATAATTAGATTATTTAATTAACGTTGAAATGCAGGTGATTAGACAGATTTGATGAAATGCAAGTGACGTGAAAACATGGTCATTTTAGGGTGTCTACACTTTCCATTGCCAATCCTATCATACACCCAAAATATATGTTTCCATTCCACCTCCATCCTCTTACAAATGTCAAAAGCATGTGACCATTCACCTTCCACCATCCACTTTGCCTTCGTTACTCCCAACTCCTAATATCCCTCCATCGAATCTACCTCCACTACTTCCAACACCTTATCCATCCATCCATAAATCCTATAAAAATCCCAATCATGGCCAACAAATGCACACATTGTCTAAACATGAAGCTTCCTCTCCTTCCACTCACTCCATGGGATTCCAAAGCAAAAATTTGGATGCCTCCACTTATAAAGCAGAAAAACCTAAAGATCCTCATGCCTTAGGACACAAAAGCAAAGAATCAAAGAAAAACCCATCCCCAAAACTGTATACACCCACACACTTCAAAGCAAAAATGAAGAAGGTGTGGGTCCCCAAGCAACAAGTAATTACCTCAAAAGCTGCACCAAAGCTGCATATATCCAAACCCATACCTCCACAAGAAAAGATGGTATGGGTCCCTAAGCAACAATCCATCAAGTCAAATGAAGAATCCACCTATCAAAAATCCCAACCATCCACTTTCTCCTCTTCCATCAATTCCATTCAAAAATATCCAATTTCTCCATCCCACATGAAAAGCAAAAATCATAAAAATACTAAGTCTATGTGGGTTCCTAAAACACTTTGTCACCCATCCCCTAATCAAACATCATCATTGCTTCTTACACCACTTTCCCATCGAAAGCTTCAAAGTTTATCACTGTGTGTGCAGCCATTGGTCATGGTTCCATTCCATTCTGCTACATTCTCACATACCTCCATCTCTCCATCCTTCAACTATTATCCTACATATCTCCCCCCATCATATCCCTATGGTCCATGCCTTTGCATAAGCCTGTCACCCATCCTCTTGCATAAGTCCTCTATAATCCACATCATAATCCACTATCCCTCCATCCATAATCCATATCATAATCCACCATCTACCCCATCACACTTTCATGCAATCTCCCTTACCGACATCTATGAGCGCACTCGACATGGTCCATGCGACGACATCCACCTAGCGAGACTATCACCTTTCATGGAACTAGACGCTTGAGTCCCTCCTATCCATATCCCCCCTATCCTATTCAAAAAAAAGGAAAAAAAGTAAAGAGAAATCCCTTCATCTAACGATGAAAACCTGGCAAAAAGGTGCCTTGGTTAAGTACCATGATGAAAACCTGGCAAATAGGCATCATGTGTAAATTGATCTTCTATGTCAACTATACTTGGGGGCACGTTGTCTCATCCTCCTATCATTTTCCCACTTATCATTTTCCATCCTATCTTACCATGTCCTTATCCATCCACATACACACACCTATCCCATTGCATCCATTCATCCTCCCTTCCTCCTTTTGATCTAGATAAAGATTGGGGGCAAAATGTTGAAACATGCTTTAGTTATCTCTTGATGTACTCCATCCTTTCCAAACCAATCCATTCTATCATCCTATCATCATCCTATTGTCATAAGCCTAATCCTATCATAAGCCCTATCGTCATAAGCTTTGTCATGAAAAATCCTAAGTATTACACCTAGAATGGGGCATCTTATTCCTATGCGACATAGTCTTTGAGATCACATCCTCTCTGTCTTACGCAAACATCCATTCCCTATCTCACATCCTTCTATCCATTAATCCAATTCCACTTACATCCTTGCACCTAGACTTGGTACTCCCTTGTCATTGGTATCTAGCATAAAGGCTATCAAAATTGTAAATCCATTGACATCCTAAAACATAGCAAAAATCCCAAAAAATAAAAATATTTCTAAAAACCCAAACAAATCAAAATATTTCCAAAAATCCAAAAAAAAAAATCATAAAAAGTCATGAAAAAATCCAAAAAAAATCATAAAATGTCCTAAAAAATACAAAGCAAAATCATAAAAAGTCTTAAAAAATCCAAAAAAACCATAAAATGTCCTAAAAAATACCAAAAAATTATAAAAAGTCTTGAAAAAATCCAAAAAATCATAAAAAGTCCTGAAAAAATACAAAAAAATAAAAACTCCAATCAAAAAATCCAAGCAAATAAAATCAATCATCCTCAAACAATCCATCATATCCAATCATTAAATCAAATCAAAGCTCATCAAACCAAATAAATCCATCAAAATCAAATCAATCACACCAATCTAATTCAATCAATCAAACCACTCAAATCACTTCACATCAATTCATTGAAACAAATCCAATCACATCATCAAATCAATCCAATTACATCAACAAATCAAAACCAATCAATCCAAATCGAATCAATTACATCTAAGCAATAAAAATCAATCCATTAATCCAATCATCACTACATCAAATCACATCAATCCACTCGATCAATCCATCCCCCTTCACAATCATCATCACCAAATAAATCAGAACTACATCTCATCTCTATCGTTAAGTGCCTTGATCCCATAGATACGGGTATGTAGGTTGTCTGGAGTACGAAGGAAGTGCCCAAATTCAGGCACAAGGTGATATTCCTCTTTCTTCCACCTCTCATCTTCTTCTATCATCTATCTCCATCAATTCATCAATCTTTCAAAATTAATTCTTTCAATCAATCATTCCAATCAATTCGTCAATCACTTCTTCTAATCAATTCTTCATTCATTCATCTCAATCAATTTCATTCAAACCCAATCTTTAATCACTTCTTCTTTATTCAATCATCCAAGTAATAAATCTAAATGCAATTCATCCTTTATGCATGTCAATCAAGTCAATCAAGCTTGTCAAATTATCCAATAACATCCTTGGTCTTGATCCTATCCTTGTTGTAAACCCAACCAATTAATCAACTAATCAATCATCATCATTCTTGTGTTGATCTATGGATACATCGTTCCCCATAATGACAACACTATTATCATCATCATCAATCCATCAATCAATCAATCATTGGTTTACAGCTTGACAGGGGCAATACCTTGTTTGTTTTTGAATTATTTGTGCATGCTTGCTTGTGTGCTTGTGTGTGTTATCTTTTTCTCTTGCATTTGCATCTGTATCCTCCTAGCTAATATTCATATCTTGTATCTAGACAAGGTTGTATTATGCTGGGGCACGAGACACATCGTCACCTTGGTCCTTATACCCTGGTGCATAACATCTCATGCTATATCAAACATCATGGTTGCTCACTTTCATTGCAGTATAACGTATCATTAATCTCTTTCCTCCATTTCCTCATTTTTCTTCCTTGACCAATCCATTTCATTTCAAGAGCCTGCCCGTGTTTGTCCAACCCACCTATCCTCTTGAGGGGGCATCATCCTCCTATCTTTCTATCATCCTATCTTTTTCCTCTATACATACCTTAACTTCTTTGAAATGATGTTACTCGACACAAAATCTCATCATCTCGAACATCATCTCAAAGAGGGGCAAAATATAGACACCCAAAAATGTCCATCTCTTGCAACACCTTATGTTTTTCCCTAGGTACCCATGTCGCCACCATAACCCCTTCGCCATCCTAACATTTCCTCGAATAAATTAAATAAATATAACATATATTTAATTTAATCCCATCCCTCACATTATTAAATAAATAAATTTTATTTATTTATTTAATCCCCCTTTCCCCTTGAATTAAATAAAATAAATCTTTTATTTTATTCATCACTTTATAAATAAATAATTTTAAGCTCACATGCCTCATAATTAAATATTTTTTTAAATTATTTAATTATGACTTCACTTACCTTCCATTTCCATCTCTTGAGATGACTCAAATCATCTCTTGAGTTAACTCTTCCACCTTCTAATTTCCTCCCAAGTTGCACAACCAACTTTCTAATTCCATCTCCTCTCACAAAATGGAAACCTTCCTCAACCCACATCACTCAACTCGAGAGGATCTTCCATTTAGAAATGGAAGTTTTATCCCTCCATTCTCTCACATTTGTCTATAAATTAACCCATTTCCACACCATTTGCATGGATGAACTTTCAAGCACCGTTACTCTACCGAAATTCCTCTAGCCCTGTCATCCATCAATCTTTCATCCATCATCTACCTATCTTTCATCCATCAAATCTTCATCCTATCATCATTACGCTACAAATCTAAGCAACCAACATCAAATCATTCAAGCAATCAATCATGCATGCATCAACATTTGAGGTATTCGAAAGGTTTTGGGTAAAAAGGTAATTGCATGTTGTTGTTTTATCTTTCAATTTATCCAAATTTTTTAGTTACACTTCCTATCCTGAAACCAGGCATCATTCAACCTGTCATAACCAATCAAATAAACACATACACACTCAGCAAATGATCTGCATGGTTGTTGACTTTTGGTCTCATCTATCTTATTTATTTTTACAATCTCGTTCTTATACTTCTTAAGGCAGTCCCTAAGTGATGAAGAGAAGCGAGGATAAAGCGAGACTTTTTTCTTTGATTTTTGTTTGCAGTATGTCTTGGCAAAATGACTAGGGCAACTAGGTTTCTTGCGTGTGATTGAGATTCAATTGGGTGTGAATCAAAGACATCCTATGCGTTGGAAAGAATAAATGCTTCCTTGCATAAGGACTTGCATACCTCAAGGTCATCTCATCACATGTTCTGACAAGATACCACGGTTGCTTAGTTTGAGTGAGGCATTCCTTGTCTATCTTGTGCCTATTTCACAAGGGACCACACTTTACGCCTTGGCCTTTGATATGCCGTGGTGTTTGTTGTCCTTTGACATAATAAGCTCTATGATGATAAGCAGCAACTGCAAGCAAGAAGCTCCAAAAAATATATATATCAAAGGCAAAATCTGGATCCATTCTTCTAGCCAATCTTTATCCTTCACGCATTCCTCATCTCCATTTCTTCTGATCACCATTCATCCTACTGTGACACACCAAAAAATTGTATTAGATATCATAAGCCTACACACATGCATACATTAGTACATCATATAAATTCCATCATAAGCATAGTACCACAACCATTACAAAAATAATCATTGTGTTAGATCATTAACACTGCATTATAACATATAGAATCATCATTTGCATACAATCTACATCTATCATAAAACATCTAACACATACATATATGCATCCATGTAGTACACATATAAGCATCACATAGAAATAAAGTACCATCGCATAAACATATAGTATAATATCAACATGTACATCCATGAGTCACATCATAAACATCATCACATAAAATGCATGATAAATAGGAGTGCATCATCTCATCAAGAATCATAAATCATAAAGCATGAACATGGAACCATAACATAAAAGAGCATATCACATACATCCATCACATCATATGCATATAGAAACAAGAGATCATCGTCAAGGTAATCTATCTCATATATATATATATATATATATCATCAAAAAAGTGTCACAATACAAATTTGAATCCATGTCAAAAGTGGAGCTCACGGGCTCAATCAAAAACTAGAGCTCGCAGGCTTGATCAAACGTACATCATGTCTATCAAAATGGCCTAGTGAGTGCTATCATGGCCTCCAAATGGTGTCGGCCCTATAGGAGGACCCTTGTGCTCTGACTCAGCCCTGGAACCAAATGGCCTATCATATGGTGAAGCCCTCCACTACGAGTGAGAAACCGCCACACTGCTATGAGACTGCCGAGAGTGAGACCTACTCACGCTCCTACTCTGAAAACTAGGTGCCCTTTGATCAGCTGGCACCACATCCTCATATAAGGACCTGTAATATCATGTCTCTAATCTAGCACGATATAGAGCCTGTGCTAGATTTGCAGTAGGCCCACTGACTATGGCCATGAAGTCTATAATCTACTTCTTTACCCTCTGATCTCTAATAATGGCCATGTCCCTCTCTCCTGTCTGTTGTGCCAACTGACCCTCCAACTCATGAATGTGCAATCACATCCACTACATCTTAGCTACTTGTTCTCCCTGATCCCCCTCCTCCTTGTCATCCATATCTGCAATCGACACATCCTGAAGTGCCTCCTCTCTAATGCGCTCCTCCTCCGCATCAGCCTCCTCCTCATCCTCTCCCATCTCATCTCCATTGACGTCCTCCCCACCGACATCCTCCATGGCCACATCCTCCTCCCTCTCCTCTCTCTCCTCCATCTATATCTCCCCCACTACTATTGCAACCTAACCAATGGTCCCTTCTCCCTCCTCTTGAATCAAAGCAAGTCGAGGACCTTTACCCTGTCCATCCCATCCTCTCCCTCTTTCTCCTCTCCCTCGGTCTCCTTGACCCCTGTCTCCTCTACCTCCACCAGCTCCATCATCACCACCTCCTCCATCATCACCCCCTCTTCCACCACCACCTTGGCCTCTACCTCTCCTTCAACCTCGTCCCTTGAATCTGCCTCTTGGCCCCCTCCCCAACCTCTCCACTGGAGCTAGCTCATCAAGATGTAAGTATGGAACTGGCCTATGAGTGGTCAACCAAGTATCATACTCAGGGGTGGTACCTGCATCTACCACATTGTCTCCTCCCTACTGAATAGGTTGCATGCCCACAATCTCATCAATCATTGTTTGGACCGCAATCATCAGCCCCCAATCTGAAATCTCCCAATAGCTTGGGCAAACTCTACAATCCTTTTCAGCTCACCCTGTCTCTCACCAAACTGCCTCAGAACACTCTTTGGCAAGTGGCGCTCTATAATGTGTTGACTCTGCACTATCCGCCCTATCAAATATTGTGTGTCTGCAAAATGGTAAGTGCTCCTTATCATCTATCCATCTAGGGCAGGATCTGTAAGGCCTCCAAACAAATAAACCTAGGTGATTTATGTCGTGCCTCTAATACCTGACATCCCCCATCCGCACCTAGGTAACTACTCTGATATAACAAAAAACATAGGGGAGCTCCTCTAGAATCTCATGCTCCATCAGTGGTCTAAACACTAGGATATGCTCCCAAGCCCAGATCATTAGCAAAGTGACACCACAGCTAATGGACTACTCGCTGCGATACACAACTCCATGCAATTGAAGGTAAAGCATCACAAGAAGGCATGGTCCCCAAGCAAATACAGTAGCATCAATCATCATGCTCTTGAGCACCTCACCTCATCCAACTAGGAAAACATGCCCATGCTAATCTGGAATTGCAATGCCACCAATACAAATGCATAATACTACAATCAGCCGATCGTATCGATCCGTCAAAGTATCCAACAGATCTCATGGTCCTCAACTCCTAGGATGGCATCATCATCAGTCTTAAACAACCACCAGAGTGCAGACAATCATTGATCTGAGTTGTAAATGACCCGCTCCCCACGAATTGGCACCCACAAAATCTGCCAGATGTCCTCTAAAGTAACAGTGGCCTCCCCTGTGGGAAGGTGGAATGAATTGGTCTTCGAGTGCCACTGCTCGACCAGTGCAATAAGTAAACCTCAGTTAGCCCTAATCATGGGCATGAATGCAACACCATATAACCCTAGGGCATGAAGGGTATCCCGCTCCTCCCAAGACAAATGATCACACAATAGATAGCCAGCAAGATGACTCTCATGTGTGTAAATAGGCGGCAATCTCATCTGTATCCACAAATGTAGTGCACTCTATCAATCTAAAAACCCTATGCAAATCATTCACAAAAAAATAGGGACAAATCAAGGCACAATTTCATTACTAAATGGTTAAACAGGTGCATCTGTCACACTGTAAGGATGATGCATCATGGCTAACATAGATGCGTCACACTGCCTCACGCATGCATCAAACTATCATGTGCAAGCGTTACATCTTGTAGATGCGTGACACCTAATGTACATACATCACACTGTCATGTGCATGCATTGCAAAAAAGTAGATGCGTCGCATAAAAACACGTGTCACAATACCCCGCACATGCATCAATTACGAATGCACATGCAGTGCAAAAAACTGCACCGCATTTATGCCCTATTTTTAGGTCCTAAAATCTAGCAAAAAATGATAAAATTGAAAAGCAGGGATTGGATACATATGGCCATGCTTGTCCTAGGAAGCCAACCATATGTCCTGACCCTCGATCCGTGATGTAGGTGAGCTAGAACAGGTGACATCCTGGAAAGTGCTCTGTAGAAAACTCACAACTAGCTACTCCCACCTCTTTGAATTTTCTAAAAGCCAAGTGCACAAATGAGCTCTATGGGCCCCTCTAAGGGCTATTTATAGAACTTTTTGACCTAGGTGGGCTCCTTTTTGTAAATTTAAACAACCTACCAACCATTCAAACACGTCGAACACCTTTTGAGACTGACTTTTTACTCTTAGATCACTTTTTAACATCCCGTACACCTTTTTAGAAAATTTTCCAAATTTTTTGAAAAAATTTCTCAAGGGGGTATAGAGCCATCCCGCCTCATCTGGGGCACATTGGGGCATGTCTATGGCATATTTCTAAAATTTTCTTTGACACAACGTCAGAATCGACATTGTATCAAAGAGGGGCAAAATGTAGACACCTAAAAATGTCCTAAACCCATGAACGCCATTTTTACACATGATTCATCCCAATTTCACATTCTACTATTAATTAAATAATTTTAATTATTTAATTAATTCTTTTCTCCTCTTATGCTTCTAATTAAATAAATTTTATTTATTTAATTACTTAGCTATTTTCTTTTGATCTTCCTCTATAATTAAATAATTAATTATTTAATTATTTAATTATTCACTATTTCAACATCCCCTTTACCCTATTAATTTAAATAAATAAATATTTATTTAAATTATAGGCCTTGCCCTAATTAAATAAGTCCCACTTATTTAATTAAATCTCTTCACGCATACTACTTTAAATGCAGTATATTTCAATCTAATGGCTTCTACCAACTTGGTGAAGTGAGGATATGTGTATGTCAAGCACTAGAGAGTATAGATTTAAGGTTTCAATAAAATCAAGTCCCCATTATAGAAATGGTTCCTCAATTACTATTGAACTTAATAGCAATGTTACAAGATTTGGTCTTCCAACAAACTGCTAGCATTCCTCACACCTTGACACCCAATTATGTGCATTCTTGAAGAGACTAGGCTAATAGTAATAAGCACATAATATTTTGAAGATAGTGATTAATGGGGAAAATGACCAACAGAAGCTTGATTATGGAATGCTTCCTACAATCTCTTTTGTTGTTCTTTGTTAACACATCTTAAGATTTTTTTCTTGAATCCTTTTTTGAACAATGTGTTCTCTCAAATTGTAACGAACACTTGTTCGTTCCTTAAAAACATACTAACTTTTGAAGGGAAAATACCAATTTTTTTAAATGAAAACATAATTAACTCATAACTAAATTAAGAAGATTCAAATATAATTATCCCATAAATGAATATACCATAAATCATTTACAATAAAATAGTTACAATAAATTAATATATATCATTTATAAAATAAATATTACATGGTAGCATCCACATCTTGATGCTTAATTACAATTTTTACAACTTTCAAAGAATATATATATCATGTCGAATACAGATAATGTCCATGTGTAACCAAGTCTTCTACATTCTTCAACTACAAGAGGGAGAGCATCACCTGAGTGCTTTACCTCCAACCATAGACCATCAGTCCCTTGCACACCTTCCATTAGGAAGTGGCCTTACCCTTCACAAGGGTAGCAAATAAAGGAAGTCTGTAAGTATTGTTGACATGGAAGTGTGCACCCTACTGAGTTGATTTGGCTCACTCAACCACCTCATGTAACATGGGATGACCTCTCTAATTGTGGGCTCAGATGGTAGAGTTCAACCTCTAGAGAGGGTTGGTTCCCTTGATGTTTTCACCTACAACTAAAGTTTTAGACTTGCTAGACTATTTTCTGCAAATGGAAAAAGGATGATAATGTTGTAACTTCAACCTAAAACTAGTAATGATAACGTGCCAAATGATAATGATCACTTTTCCAATGTTTTGATACCTATTTTTCCCTAAAACAGTTGTTTATCTATGCACATCTATGATGCCTATTCACTCGTTTTGATTTAGTTTTCTGGTTTAATCACCTAGCATTGTTGTTAAGAGGAAAATAAGTTGTTTTCACAACTTATAGCAAGTTTTTTGATGTTTTATCAGCTCACAATTTGTATATGAATAAGGTTTTGCAAGTTTAAAGGCAAGATTTGCATGCATACTCCATAAGGTTTCGATTTGAACACAAAATAAAATGTTGAAACAACTTTTTGCACAGTAAACTTTTGCAAGAATAGAAGGTAAATAAACTGATTTTATTTAAAATATGATACCTTTACATAGAAAAGATGGTCTAAAATGATCATTTTTACTTGAAAATTGAGTTACAATGACAATTTTACTTCAACTCTATGACTCAAAATCACTTTACAATGTTGTCTTCAAAGATACAACCTCAATATAGCTCAAAACTATATTACAATGGAGGTTTTTTTTCAAAAACTAGAGAGAAAGCTTGTAAAACTGACCCAAGAACTAACTAAGTCTAGACAAGACAAAGTCTATATATCTTCCTCAACACATAGGAGAGAATATAGGGCTACAATGAATGTCAAAAGCTACAACAAAAGTGCTTGCTCAAACCTCCTAGGCATCCCATGATGAAGTCTTCAATGCCTTGTGTTGAATGAAATGCTACAGCTCATGTATGTGGCTCAGTGGAGGACTTTTCAACTTATTGATGCTTGGAAAATGTCTCCCAACAACTCCTATATTCTTGGGTCAGTCAAGAAGTCCTTAAACAACTCCTAAAATCAATTTCAACTGCCCCTTGAAGCTCTCCAACTACTTCCCATTCACCCTAACTGCTCAATCTTCCTCATCACTTCTTCATTTCCACTTTGCTGATGAATAGGACATGTGACCATGCTATGAAGTTTCCATTAGGACTCTTGGAGGGCATATGGAAAAATTTATGCTATTTTTGGAGTCTTTTAATTGCTCCAAACTACTTCTTAAAGGCTTTAAAACACTTGTCACTTCATTTATGACCCATGTAGGGTCTTCTTCAATGTTAAAACTGCCTCCTTGTACCTTCAAACTCAGTTTGTAGCCTCTACAATTTAGTATTCTTTGTTTTAGAAAATGATCTATCTCAAACATGATGATTTTTCAAGTCATATCTTTGTATCCTTTGCATTCAATCTTCTTTCTATTAGGCTTAAAGACCTCTAGATCTCTATCATTGTTTCCTCATGACTGTTGTCATGCCTTCAATGTTGGGCTGCCATGCTGCTATGACTGTTCCTTAATGTATCCATGTTAAGAGTCTTTCTGACTGTTCTCTGCTCTTTGTGTATAGGACTACTCCAACACTTGCATTATTGTGACAGCCATTTTTACATGACTATTTTGACATGATAGGTTGTCTTCTTTGCTCATCTCTGGTAATCATTCATTAACTGTTACAAGATTGTTCCATAGATTGTTACCTCTTCCTTTGACATTATTGTATTAACTATGAAATTATGACTATTCTTTACAGTATTGACTATTATTAGACATTTTTATGACTATTTTCACCTTGCAACAGTCATTCAACCGGCTGTTCCATATTGCTTTGTATCTTCTTTCATAGGTTTTTGCCCATTGTCATTGCACTTGGTTGACCATACAGTGCCTAGGGATGTAATATGACCCAAAATTTTACAAGGTTTATGGATATAAAGCTCTCAGTCATTTCATTGTATAAGATAGTTTCTTTGATGGAGATAGTGGCATTTGACCTTTTGTTAGCTATAGGAGGTCCTTTTAAAAGTGGGACAACCCTCATTTTCACCAAGACAGAGTATAACAACCTTCAAACCCTTAACACTTTTCCATTACAAAGGAAAAACTGTATATATGTGTTTTGACATTGTTAAAGGATCTCTTCCTCTTGTAGACTATGACACCTCTTTCCTTGTTTGTTCTTAGACCTTTAGAGTGACTGGTTATGTTTAACAATAGGGAGCTTTCTAAAAGTTATACAGGAGTTTCAAGATGATGGCAGCCTTGTGTGGGAACTAGATAGAGTTTTGGGATTCTTTGTGTCCACGCCAATGCTAACCTTCCTATGATTTTTCTACAACCCTAGGAGTGCATAAGACCTTAGGACTTTTAGGAACATAGTCTCCTTTTATCATACAAACCTTATCTTCTTGTGAATCTCCACAACCCTCAAATAACTTGAAATAATTTAAATTGTATACCGGCCAAAATGATATGGGGTAGGGTTAGAAAGCTTACTCAGACCTCTAAAATTTTAGAAACCCTTGAAAACTATGAATAGTCACATGGAAACCCTCATACTCCTCCTCAAGGTTTAACAAACATTTATAACTTCTCAACATATCAGCAAGACAATTTCTTATACCTTGTTTATGTCTGTCATGGTATGTTGTCTCTTGCTCATCTCTGCCCTACTATATACTTGATGTAGGTCTATGTGCTTGGTGTGTAGACCTCTTCATAAGCTTAAATCTTCTAGTCTCGCTATTTGAAACCCATGAGAAATCTATGAAACTCGTTCAACAATGGCAGACTCTGTCCAAGTCCTTAGAACACTGTGACTGAAACTATATCCTCATTGTTATCTTCATACAGTCTATAGAGCTTTCCCAGTTTGTGACTATCTTTTATATGCATGCCTAAACATAACTTACTATCCTTGGCACTGTTAAGAACTCTTAGGGTTTTCTATCTTGTGAATTTCTCCACCAGATACACCAGATATAAACTATGAGTTATCTTGTGTAGGCTGCTTCAAACACCATTGTTGATCCTTTTACATTATTTTCCTAACTTTGAAAAGTATTGCCAAGTCTCTGAGACACTAGAAAAAAAACCTTGAAACTACAACTTCAAAATATAGTAGAGGTTTCTACGTAAAAACTGTGACGCCTCACTTGGACGAGCACTGAAGAACACCTTGCATAGGCTTTTGAATTTGCACCTCTTCTTTCCTTTGGCCATGCAAAGAAAAACTAGGTAAATCTTCATTTCTTCTCTACCAAGCAACTGTTACAATGTAGAAAACCTAAACAAGGGACTCCCAAAACCTAACCCTAACGTATCCTTAACTCAACTCAAACCCTCAGACTAGAACCCTAGTTGAACCCTCCTCACATACCATGACTTCAGCATGGAAAGAAGAAAAAACACTTAAAGAAAAAGGTTTTTTAAATGAAAAGTTTCCCTCCAACATTGGTACGAGGCCTTTTGGATAGTTTAAGATTTTTTAAATAACCTTTAAACATGTTTTTTTTTGGAGAAAACAAGGCTTTTAAGCACTTTCTGACACCAAACAACACCAAATGAAGATATTAAACATATTGTTTAACATTTAAAATGCATTCTAAGACCTTCTATTATAAAAATGGAAAAACCTTTGAGACCTTTAAAACATACAAAAACAAGGCATTTTGATATATCATGTGCACCTTAAAAACACCTTTCAGGCCTTTCCAAAACAAGACATAAACCCCCTGTCAAACTCCATTATTAACCAATACATTGATGCATAAAGGACATGCACACTACTCAACGGACCAACAAATCCTATATCAAGCAACCTACTGGTTATATAATGTGTTAGATTTACATTGTCAAACTAGGGAATCATAATCTTCTTGGATGATGCCTGTACTGTGTGTACAAGTAAGGATTCCTAAGTTTTAGTCTAGAGGTTGTGTAAGGGAACTAAATAAAGAAAACACAATTCCAATTGTAAGGATTGACAATACTCTAAGTAAACATGAATGATAGAAAATAACTAAGTTTATTCAACACAGCAGTAATGAAATGATCCTATGTAACTTCTAGATAAAAAAACAACAGTTGGTTCAGTTGGTGATCACCTTAACTCAATAAGACTTATAACATAGACTACTAGAATCTAACTATTTCTCGTTACTCATTACAACATACATCAATCACACATATATAGACATACAATTATAAACTGAACATATAAACAAAGTGGAGAGACATTGTACCTCAAGTGGGTACTTGAGTAATTGTGATCCCATGAAATCTATCTAAATCTTTACTATATCTTTGTAATCATTGATAGAACTCAAAACATATATTCCTTTATTGAATGCTGAAGTGAAAGATACAACAACGAAATCTGATACTCTATCTTTGTCTTATCTATATGAAGCAAAATCTAATTTCTATATATGAGATTAGCATTGTCTATGTGAATAAAACTACTGAACAATAAATGCTATAACTATCCATTATCCAACAACATAGGAAAAGGACTTTATTAGAAAGCAAACTAGAAATAGGAAACTAAACTGACATGAAGGTGGCATAGATGGTACATTCCTACTATTACTCTATCTCTCTAGTATCCATGAAGAATGATCAAGACTAGAAATAGAACATAGAGCACGATCTAAGTGTTTAGGGTAAAAATGGATTTGTTAATCTTTTGTGGCTTAGATGTTAAAATCCTCCTTTCATCCTAACATTAAAGGATCTAGTGTCAAGTGGCGAGCACTATCATACCCTAGAGTCACTTGCAAATGAGGGGAAGCTTGGATTAGGGAATTAATTATCAATTTTTCCTTCTCCTATGCTCAATTGACCATTAAAACCCTAATTACGCAAATACGACAACAAATTAATGAATTAAAGAAAAAGCTCTTACAAACGGGAGTAAAATGCCAAGTTACAGAATACCTATTTTGGGGGTTTCGAAGCAGAACAATGAGGGACACTGGAGCGGGCGCCCAAGTCCAAGGTACCTGCTTTTTTAGGGAATCTAGACCTCCTTCGGACACTTATCAGCCCTGTAACTTTTGTTTTCTGGAATCAGTCTGTGGAGGACACTGGAGTGAGTGCCCTAGTCCTAGAAGTGCTCCTTTGTCCGTATTTTCTTTAGATCCTGAATCCCTGATGTCTTTCCAGCCTTCCTACAACTCCACTTTTTTTGGATGCGACACCTATAACCTACAATCACAAGACTTGGTTTGGGGGTTGTACTGTTTAAAAGTTTGCCTCAGTCAAACCCCGGAGGACACTTAAGTCTCCGAACACCGTTGTCAAATAAAGAGAGCGTACCCTTGTGAGGCAGAGGCCAAAACCAAAGGAATCAATGATAAAAACACAATGATAAGTCACCTTGTAGTGAAGCTCTCATGGAGGAAGATGCTCTTCATGCCATGAGGAGATTGAAGCTCAAATCTGCAAATATCAATGCACAAAACATACAAATCTGCTCTTGCAACACAATAGAAGCCTTGAATCACCTTGAGAACACTTGAACATCACACTTTCTATCCAATTGCAATCTAGTTTACAAATGAATGCCTAAGCATGCTTTTATATGCAACTACAAGCACTCCCACCAAGATATTTGAAATTCAAACTTATCGTATCGGCAAAGGGACCTAATAACGGTCACTAACCAACACCTGGAAATTGAGGCTGCCCTAAAATAGGGCAGGACTAGGGCGCGGGTGCCCAAGTCCTCCCCTGCTATTTTTGGTAGGGTACAACTCAAGGGGTCCTCCTAGGTCCTATTTTCCATGGGACTTAGGTCTCATTCCATCGGGGTGCTAAAATATGAACTAAAATGTCCTAAATGCACTCTAAAGACCCAAGAGCTAAACCTTATGAGGGAAAAGCCCCCAAGGGGACATTTTCTGACATTACACTAAGATTCCTCCATTGTTTAAGAATGCATCATTTATTAAAGGATAACTGTCACAGAGTCATGGATGACTCATCCCAATCAATTCGGGATCTTCTTCATTTGGTTGCAGGTGCATGTATCATCTACTGTGGATATCAGCATCTCCTTCGGTTGTGGGTTGTCTAGTGATCTTCATGATATGAAGCCATGCTCTTGCTGCATGAGGAGTTAGTACATTACATGGTATCTATGCATCACTATTACTAAAATCAACATAAAGTACTAACATATTTCATGAGCAATCAAACATTCACAAATAATTAATTAACAACATATTATATACACATCTTCATGCTTCAATGTCTTAAGGATAATCATAGACATAATTAGTGTATATAAAAGTTTAGAAATGTCTTAGGAAATAGGTACTTAAAGCAATAAAAACAAGACAAAACATGGCCTCATCACCCCCTCCCTTTTTAGTGACTATTTGAGCCTAATAGGCAAAAAATGTCAACAAGTACATCATGCCATCTAAGAATTAGTGTTGTGTCTAATCACAAACAATCTTCCATATGACTCTAAATTCCTTCTAGATAAGTATGACATAGTTTGATTGTTATGCAAAAGGTATACATTGTGAACTGACAATGCAAGCAATAAACATATCTTCAAATCATTGAGACCAATATTCTTGTCATGACCTTAAGACAAAATGTCTTCATAGAATACAATTCGCATCCAGAGGCCTTCATACTTTTACTTTAAAGAAAGGTTAAAAGAATAGTTAACAATTTCTTTCACCAAGGCAAAATGATCATCGACTACTATTTAATCTTTAAAATACAATCAACTCTACATGATACATCTCCTTATTATAAGTTTAGTATATGGTCGAATATTGACTGTCTTAAACTCACTTATTCTAGGACAAACTTGAGTGTAAACTTCTAACTAGTTTATATTTATATATATATAAACACTCTTTGTATTTCCAGACCTATAAAGGTCATAAATTTCCATATTTAATCTCCCCAAGTTTCAGACCGATAGATGGCCAATAGGATTCAAAAACCTACTTTTTTAGATTCAAAACTAAGAATAATTCGAATACAATGAATATGTAATCAATAGAACAATTTAAAATATATACAATATTGAGAACAATTTAAATTATCCTAAGATATGCAAAATATCGACCCATATATGGTCATATAAACCAAGAATTGAGTTCAAACAAAAATGTGGACCTAACCTAGGTCTAGTTTCATAAAATCTCCAAATATAACACTGCCTAGGCTGATAATGGTCCTTAGGAAATAAAAATGATTGTTACTAATTGTAGACACCTGAATTTGACACATGTCTAGTGACATCACCTCTTGAGACACTTTATGACACATTTTGTCCTAGGACCCTTTCATCACCTAATTAGTTAAATAAATCATATTTATTCAACTAATCCCATTTATACTCCCATTAGCACGACCAATTAATTAAATAAATTATATTTATTTAATTAATTCCCACTTTCCTCCATCCTCCAATTTAAATAACTTAAATATTTATTTAAATTAGCCCTCACCACATAATTTAAATAATTTTATTATTTAAATTATTTAACCTTTTTAATCCCTTCTATCCAAATTAATTAAATACATTAATGTTTTCCACATCACCCCTCTCCAAAAATTAAATAATTTTATTATTTAATTCCCTATTTGTCTATATTCTCGCATGACTAGAAGCTTCTAGAAATCCTTTTTACAAGGAAGCCTCTATAAGATTCTTAATCCTTATCCTTGACTTAATTTCTCTCATTCAACCCTCGTGAGACACTTGTCAAATGACTACAACTCTAAGCCTTCATCCATGTCTCACTTAATCCTAGTCATCCATCACTAATCTAATCCTAGCCATCCATTCCTATCCCTCACCTCCTATAAATCAAGCCTCAACTAAGCCATTTGGGGATCCACACTTGAAGTATTATCATGTTGAAATCATTCTAGATCCTCTTATCTATCATCCTCATACTAGTGTTATGCTGCAGAAATTATGAGCAATCAGCATCTCATTCTATCCATCAAATATCATAGAGAATAAAGCTAGTAGATTAGGGTGCATCTACTCTGTTCTATCAAAGTGTGAGAGTTTGATTTAAGGTGAAGGTTTTTGGTTATTTGCATTATCTTTCATTGTTCCTTGGATCAAATTTTTGCATACACTAATGAACCAGACTCATTAAAGTTGTCATGCCCACATTTCCCATGTGGTCACAACACGCAACACACGTGTCATGTCCACATTTGTCATGTGGTCATGACAAAATATCAAAAACTTTTCTACTCGTCCCTAAAAACCCCCTCACACACATCAGTGTGCTTGATGGCATACACACAAAGGCGCAAACAAGTCAATCAAACGTCGGGGTAATGTGAACACCCTTCGCAACCCCTGCGAGATGAAAGCCTACTAAGGGGGTTGTGCGATGTGGAAAGCATCACTAAGAGGGTAGAATTTTCAAACAGGAATTAACCCTAGTTTTACCCTAGATGAGGTGATGTGATTTCGACAAGTATCGAAATCCAACCTGAGAACTATAACATAATGAGATTAATTAATTTCGTTTAAGTCATAAACAAAATATTTAAAAACAATTAAAGTGATAAATTAAACGCATAAATAAATCACTTAATTACCCCTTTCCTAATCTAGCGTAAATCCGGTAGCATAAAGCCACCTAATTATTAATGGGGAAATAATTTTTAAATAAACAACCTTTATTACAACCTTATCAAAAGGAAATATGAATTAAATCTAATTACACCTATAAAATAATTTATTTTAACATTCACTCAAGGCAATGAAAATAAAGTACATTCACATTAATTAATTAGATCAATTAATTAAAATTTGCATAAGGTTTGCACAAGTACAAAGGTGAAGGGATAAATAAATTAATTTTCAAATAAGACAACAATATATCCCACACCAAAATTCCCACTAAAAAAATCCACTAATTAAGTTAAAAAGACTAGGGTTAAATTTAAACCCACTTACCCAATAAATAAAAAATAATAATTAAATAAGTCAATTAAAGTATTTAAATTAAATAAATTTCCTAACATTATTTCCCAAATCAAAAAGCAATAAAATAAGGCAATAAAAGGATTTAAATTAAACAAGACACGCATTGCGTCAGGTTCCTGCCGTAATGCTATGAATGTTGTTGTGGTTTTTTATTTTAAGTATTGTTAGGTGCTATCGAAACAAGGACTGGAACTTGAAAATTGGGACAAACACCTACAAGCAATTCATCATTGTTCTAGATCATATTTGTTGAATATGTCCATGTATAATTAGATGATATAGCTCACACCTTCTTCATAGATTGAACCAAAATAATGTCAATTTTGGACATATTACTTTGAGTAGAAGTTGTATGGATTTGAATTTATGTAGAGGAAATTCATTATTGCATTGATGCCACTTAAAGGAATTTCTACATAAATGCTTGTAAGACCTAGAATCTGGATGCCATACATATTTAAAGTCAAAATTACAAGTATTGTAATTGTCTTCACAAACATCAGTAGCAACAAGAACAACATGGTTCCATTAATCCACATCACAAGATAACAATCCAATTTCAAATTGTAGCTAATTTTGCCTTATAAAAGACCTACAAATAGTGTGGGCTCACACATAGTCGTGCAACAAGTGTTTAACTAATAACAAATTATCTATTATAAAAGACTTGCAAATAGTGTATGCTCACACACGGTTCTCTAACAAGTGTTTAACTAATAACAAACAAGTAAAACTTACTAGTTTATATTGCAAATTCTTGAGCTTAAAAACCTTGTAGTAGAATTTAATTGCTTAAATGAAAGAGCATGATAGTAAAATTGAACATTTTACTTCTTCTTCTAAGTGTTAGTGTCAAAAAGAGAATAATGGTTTTCATATGCTTTTCAAGTAGTTTCCACTAACTACAATAACAGTTTATTATAGCTAAGAATATTGGCCTTTCTTGAAACAAAATCTTGTATGTTTCCAGTGTAGAAGGGGAGAGAGAATTAAAAATTTGCTATACAATCAAACTACCATGACCTGAAAAGTATATAAATGGAGATTTTGATGCCTATAGATGAAAGAGAGTATGTTAGGCATTTATAATAGTTTAGATGCACATTTGTGACACCCCATATGATAATAAAATTTAAGTGTTTAAGCTAATACATGTCTTTCATTCAACATATAAAGAATCCAGACATGGATACTATTGTTGGCATTGTTATATGATTGGGTTGGGAGAATGTTGGATGGTCAATTTGTCCATTGTAGTTAACTCTAATTGAAATCATAAACATTTTAATTTATATCTCTTAAACCTATGCTTATTATTAAGCATACCTAGATACGATTCTAAGCCACTTTTGATTTAAATTAGATGTTGAGCCTTAAGTTGTCCAAATTGTAGTCTTCTTAGAAAGTTGGTCTTCAAATTATTGTTATGTGAAAGTTGGACCTTAAATTATTTAGGGTGATTGAAAGATTATAGTTTAAATGGTGAAAGATTATAGTTAAAAAAATATTCACACATATCGGTCTTAAGATGTGGTTGGATCAAATTTGAGATGACTTCTAATTTAGAAGTATGTTCTTTCATAGTATTAGAATCTACAAATTTTCAAAAAAAAAATGTCTCACACATATCAGATTTAAGATGTGATTGGATCAAATTTGACCTCTAAATAACTCCTCACAACTTTACCAAAAGACGACTTCTAATTTAAATGTATGCTCTCTCATTATATTAGAATCTAAAATTTTCAAAAAAATAAAAATATCTTTAAAATTATTTAATTCTTTAATTTTTTGTGTCAAATTAATTAAATTTAATTTATTCCATTAAATATGATAATTTGAAAGTAATTTAATCCATTTAATTTACTTATATTATAAATAAGTTACAAAGTATTATTACCTATTAAATAGGTGAACAATATGTTATAATTTATTATTATTATTACTAGTTTATATAGAGAGAATTTTTGTGGATATAATTTATTTGTCAATGTAGTTGGATAAAGGTTGAAGTAGTTAAAAATAATAATTTAAAAAGTAATTCATGTTATGAAAACATAAAAAATGTGTGAAATAAGTGTGGACCAAATTAAAATAGGTGGTTATTATTTCTTGTTTATGAAACAAGAAAGTCTCATTGATTGTGAAGGAAACAAACAAGTTTTTTATATAAATATTTAAGTTAATAAATTGATTAATATAATTAATATAATTATTAGTTTGGATAAGGAGTTTAGACATGTATTAATAAAAATGAGAGAGGGTTTTACATGGTTGATGCTCACTCACCTTGGTTTGGGAATGTTGGTCAACATTAAATTATTTAGGGTAAGCTCACTTTAGGACATGATAATTGATAAGGGGAAGAATATTTTTAAAAGAATGATAGGCAAATATTAGGGAATTATGAGTGATTAATGTAATAAAAAATTTACATGCAATTTAGTTTTTTTTTTAAAGAAAAAGTGGCATAGCCACTAAACTATTATATTAATATATATATATATATATATATATATATATATATATATATATATATATATATTATAAAAACCTGGTTCAGAGGAGCATACCGGCAGGAAAGAACCAGGAAGAAAAGCTTCGGTTGTAGCTCCATAATATCTAGTTACAATACAAAATTTTCCATATGGAAATACAAAAGACAATAGGTCCAACCGAAAAAAGCCCTAAACCAGTCATTAAAAAATTACACAGCTTTAAGGTCCACATTCAATAAGGCTCCAAAGAAACAACCTTTTACAAAATGAGCCAAATATTAATTGAGAACTTTAAACCCCATGAAACCCCGATCACTGATTAAAACAAAAAAGAAGGAACCAATACCCTGTTCAGACAGCTACATTCAAGTCCTCCATGATGAATCCTTGCTGGTCTTGATCATCCAAGGCTGCATTCGGAGGAGGCGGAGGGGGAGCAAAATGTTTGAGAAAGAACAAACCCTGAAAAGAGTCCCTAACTGCAACTTCCAAAACTCACCCAATTTCTTCCCCGTGACACTGCAAACTATTTTGGAAGGAAGTCAAACAATTGTTTTGTAAACCATGAACCATTGAAGAGTAGACATAGTGAATAGAAGGCGACCGATCCAAATCCTTATGGAGGAATAAACCTCCCACAGGAGCTGTCCCAGAGAAGAGATCATAATTAACCATAGCATAATTAAATTTTTCAGTAGTAAAGAAAAAATCCTGCACAAACATTTCACCCAAAGATTTCACTATTTCCTTATTCTACACCAGATCCATAGAATTAGACAGGAAATGGGAAATTGCCTGAGATGGATATATGGGACGAGGAAAACTCAACATTTCTTGCCCACACACAGCAATAATTGGAGATTGCACCTTATCATTGGTGATCTTAAACACCTCTGAGAGAGCTCCTAGAAGAAGTAATCCCTGTGTCGGCTTTTCCCATTTTTGGATTGGGAAATAGAGTCTTTTGTTACGCTGTAGAGAACCCATAGGAAGAGACCTAGAAAGTGGATATATTGAAAGAAAAACCAAGAACAGAAATTAGCCAAATTTGCTGGATGATCAAAATGAATGAGCAAGTGTAATAATAAAGAGAAGTCACGCGGATGAAAGGCCAATCATCATGAAATTTAACCTTGGAAATTTAGCCCAAGGCAGATGGCCATAAGAAGAAATAAATGGAAAAGTACAAAGGCTGCGTGACAAACTGTTTCACACGAATTACCACCTTTGAAGGATTAGCTATGAAAGATATCAAAACTTTAGCCAAGCTTTAGAAAAGAACCCTGCATCATAAGAATGCATTAGGAACAACAATATCTCTAAAAATAGAGATATGATGTCACCATTGACATCAAAGGCAGAAAGCACATTAAATGAGACTTATGCCATCAAAATGATACCACAACCACTCTTCCATGTCATTACCACCAATCAACTAGCCGAAGGAATTTAAATTTTAAAAATTTGGCGCAAGCCCCTCTTTATCCTTGGCTAAAATTTGTCCCACACCTTCAATTAAAATCAAAGAGGTCTCATCCCACTCTACCGAAACTATCTCCTGGGAGAAAGCAAAATTGGCTAGCTTATTTGCCAAAACATTACCTTCTCTATATGTATGGAGAATTTGGAATGAATCAAAATGATCTAAGAAAACCAAAGCTGCCTTTATTAAATAATCAATCTTCCAACTTGGAGAAGATCCTTTTTTGAGAGCTAAAATAATGATCTGAGAGTCCCCCTCGATAACATTATTTCTAATGCCAAGTTTAGCTACAAGCTTAAGACCTGCTAAAAGAGCTAAAGCCTCTGCCTCATTATTAGAATGAAAACCTAAATGAACAGAGATAGCTCTAATCACATCACCTTTCAAATTTCTTAAAACACCACCTGCTCCTGAAAGCCCTAGATTACCTTTACAGGCTCCATCAAAATTTAATTTAATGAGAGAGTCCAAAGGATTTGTCCAATAGATAAGACTTCTGTTAACTTTTCTGCCCTCACCAAAACAAGAAGGGTTTGGAAGTTTCAAATATTTCTAGTTTTTGAGCATACTAGCATCCCAAGAAGAAAACATAAGAGAAAATAAACAAAAAAAAATTATCATGGGTTGTTGAGGAAATAAACAATCTTCTATATAAATATTTAAGCTAACTAATTAAATAAGGTAATTAATATAATTATTAGTTTAAATAAAATAATTGAGCTTAAGACATTTAAAATTTATGAATCTCGAATTAAATAGAGATAACTATACATCTTGAAGTCGAGGAGAGGGAGATAGATTTGACTGTAACAAACGATAGATACTTGGAATCTAAGATTGAATCTAGATGCACAAGGTTGTGATGAATGTTCTTTATGAAAAGTGAAATTATGCAAATAATCAAGGCCACAAAAGTGACTTTGATCTTATTGAGGGTAGCCTTGACCTTTCTATGCAACCTTGGCCTTTCAATGTGGCCTAGACCTTTTTGTGTGGCCCTAACCTCTAAATTTGTAGAACATCAGTACCTACAAAAAAGAGTCCATCTATGTATGTACCTACAAATAAAAGACTTGTCAATCAATTGAACAATTTTGTGATAAGTTGGAACACACGCCAAATCGCGTATGCAATGGATGCATAACTATTTAACTAAGTGCAGTAGAATTGTTATGAATCTATGAGACAATGATTTAAGGAATGTCTAAATAGTAGATTGAGTGCATTGAAAGTTAGTGTATCAATATTGCCAATGCAAGAGTTGATGTAGTAGAGGTGTGATTGCATAAAATAGAGATATAACAAAGGAATTACATGATTTTGTGTATTTCATTGCATGATCATGGTATCTCAATAGATGACTTTGATTGTGATGATAGTGATTATTGAAATGACCTAGGGTGATGTCTTTTTATACAAGTCTTAGGTGCACAATTTTAACTTCTTGGCATGGATGTTGGAGTAATAATAACATTAAGCTAAATCATCATAGGGCTACAATAAATTTGAATTTGTAACTAAGAGGGTCAAGGTCATGAGAGCAACCTTGACTTGAGTAAAAAAGGTACTAATTTGAGAACTAATATTAATCTAAACCAAAGTAAAAATAATATTTCTAAATAATAAATACAACGTGAGGTCAATGAACACACCAAACAAAATCATATGCTAAAACTATAAACTTAGAATGTTGATATAAATATAATAGAAAAAAATTAATTTTTTATTTATAAAGTGTTTTAGAAATAAGATTATATTATACTAATAATTTAGGTGGAGGGGTTGGTAAGATTATGTGACTTGTCATTTTTAAAGAAAGATGAATATAATTGTAGAGACAAAAGAGCATAATTTTTGAATGGTGGACATTATTAATCTTAAAGAAATGAAAGAACACAATTGATATAAAAATGAAGGATTATTAATCCAAAAAAGATGTTTATAATTTAAAGTTAAACATAGATATTATTACCTAAAATAATATACTCTCATTCAAATTAACTTATCAGTTATAAAACCATGGATTCCTAAAGTTGTTTATATTTAGTCAAACTATTAATGAAAACTCTACAACAAAAAGTAAATAATACTATTATATTAGATCAAGGGTTTTGAAATGGAATTGTGATTGTATTTCTTCCTAATATTATTATGTCCTTATCCTTGTCCCATAATTTGAGGACCCATCACCAAATAATAGATTAAAAATTGTCAAAAAGAAGAGTGTGAACAAAGGCATATACAAACGGGATTTAGAATTTGTATTGTATTGGTTATTACTCGTTTTCCTACTGAAGCTCTATGTCCCACAATCTATGTGAACATAATATTTGGTAACAACTACTATTTATTCGCTGCTATTGACGCTAATTCTAATGCAAGGGAAAGCCCAAATAAATTGTTTTTTTTGTATTAGACACGACACCAAGGCGGGGAAAAATAAGTTTTAGACACATAGGTGGAACGTGTCAACAAAAATGCATGCACATAATGCCTAGAATCCTCTACGAATAGATCTCTTAGGACTACATAAAGCATAATGTATTTCTCGCAGTGATGAACTTCAATTTGAATGTGAGAATACGGATTTTGGCAAGGCTTTCCAAGCCCTTTTAACAAGAAAATATTTGTTTCTCAAGAGGTATGCTTAAACCTTTCCTTTGAAGCAAGGAGGGTCAGAGTGCCAGCTTACAGGCTTTGCATCTTATTCTAATTCAGCAGTGTGAGTCTCATTATCCAGATGTTTTGACTCTTAATGGATATTTTCTTAAACTTCTTATGGTTAGGATTTTGTTCTATTCTTGTTCAAATTCCCCCTAGCAATTTTTTTTACTTAATCTCACATTATACCAAATTTTCTTTTGAGTAGGTTACAAATTCTTTTTAGCATCCAAGGTGAAGTATTTGATCCATGAAACTGAATTGTTTCCAAATTTCCAGTACCACAACATTTTGGGTTGCTTTCCCATGGCGTATGTGGTGAACTAGCAGTCAGTCAATAGTAAATCAACTTCATTTCACTAAAATCAGGACAATTTGTATTGAACTAGAAGTTAAGTTAGGATCTGTGCACATAGTTAAATAAACAGATTGAATTCCTAAAAGATAGGGACAGTTAGCACATTGTTAGTAGTTCCTAAAATAAAGGACAGTTAGCACATTGTTAGGAGTTCCTAAAATAAAGGACAGTTAGCACCTAGTTAGAACTTAAAAGTATAGTTAGGATTTGTTGCAGAATGTTAACTAAATAGATTGAGGATAATTGTGATTGCTCAGTCACGGAAGATTACTGCCAGCAAAATTTCTCTTCAATCCCCTACTCTTCTCCATTACAAGGAACTAATATTGCAAAAAAGTAACTAACTGCCTATCTTTTTAGTTCTTAGGCAAGGGCACAAGGCTTATTAGCACTTTTGCTCAAGACGAGAGATTTTCATTCCTTTTCACTTAAAACAAACAACCTATAACAGCTACTAACTGCTCACTCTTTCTTGCTAAAAGTAGAGACTAATTTTACTTGGTACTCATAGCATACATTAGAGGATGGGAATAGAAAATTAATGCAAAGTTTAAATAAGAAATTTTTATTTAAAATAAAGATTGTAGATGCCCTAACCCCTAAAGCTCCTGCTCGTTCAAGGCCCTTTTTCATAGCATACATAATCTTATTATGGGTTTGCACCATTAGAGGATGGGAACAGAAAATTAATGCAAAGTTTAAATAAGATATTTTTTAAAATAAAGATTTTACCTGTCCTAGCAAACGAGCCAGCTGAGGACTCTACCATTCTAAGCCGATCCATTAGCCAAAAAATAGTACTGCCTGTGATCTTCAATCAAAAGAAACCACCCATCTACCCAATTGAATGATTCTGCGAACAAGCTGTTGCCCACCAAAAATTAGTAGTCCCTTTCCACCTATCTGTAAGAACAGTTTCAGATCTTAAAGAGCTTTTTGTGTCCCCAAATCTGACTAATGTTTATTCAACTACCCATTTGATAGTGAGTGCAGAAAAAGCTCCAAATGAGAAAACCCACAAACCTTCGATAGTCTCTGAAGTTTTCGAATTCAGCCAATTTGACAATTTTTATTATCGATTTTACATTGACAGCCAACGTTTTTGTCTCTGTTGTTATTTGCCTAAACTATCTCTAAACCAAAACTCAGAAGAAATCATTTCTATTACTGTGCTTAAAATTAGATGTAAAGTTGATCTATAAAAAATGTATTTTCTTTGAGATGGTGTTGCCTAGATGTTCAAGAATTACTATAATTTTTTTTTGCAGAGTCAGAGATCTTCAAGAATTACTATTAACTTTTTCTTTTTTGCAGAGTCAGAGATATTCAAGAATTACTATAGCATTCTATCAGCCTCCTCACAATTATGATGCTCATGTCTAGTTAATATTAATACTGGTATTGCAACCCTTTAATGGGCGGCGTACAAATGGCGTAGGAAGATATGGACAATATTTTCAATGGCAAAATTTGTTGAAAAATTTAAAACAAAGACTGTTGCAGTTACATGTGTCAGAGAAACAGTCATACAACATTTATGGAATTTATTGCCTTTTCAAATATGTATATTTGTTTTTAATAAAAGTCTTATATTTGCATCTAAAATTTTATAAAATTTTAAATCATTATTTCATTTTCTCCACTGACTGTTCACAACATAGACCAATAAGACCACAAATAAATGATATTTAAGACCACAAATAAATGATATTTTTAAAATTATTAAATAAAAGAAAATATTGATAACAATAGTATTTCCTTAGAAATTTTTAATTCTGTAAGTTGATTGGATGAATAGTTTGAAAATTTGCATGGAACCGATGCATTAGTATCCCTGCCGATAAATTTAAATCCACTTAACTCAATAAATCAAAAAAATAAAAAAAGCAATTAAATAAGGCAAATAATTTATTTAAATTAAATAAATTTCCTAACATTATTTCCAATAAATCAAAAAAATCAAAAAAGCAATTAAATAAGGCAAATAAAGTATTTAAATTAAATAAATTTCCTAACATTATTTCCTAAATAAAAATAAATAAAATAAGACAATAAAAGGATTTAAATTTAAACCCACTTAACCCAATAACAATAAAATAAAATAAGACAATAAAAGGACTTAAATTTAAACCCACTTAAGGACTTAAATTTAAACCCACTTAACCCAATAAATAATGTTAGGAAATTTATTTAATTTAAATACTTTTATTGTCTTATTTAATTTTTATTTATTTATTGGGTAAGTGGGTTTAAATTTAGCCCTGGCTTTTTAACTTAATTAGTGGAAATTTTGGTGTGGAATATATTGTTGTCTTATTTGAAAATTAATTTATTTATCCCTTCACCTTTGTACTTGTGCAAACCTTATGCAAATTTTAATTCATTGATCTAATTAATTAATGTGAATGTACTTTATTTTTATTGCTTAATGTGAATGTACTTTATTTTTATTGCCTTAAGTGAATTTTAAAATAAATTATTTTATAGGTGTAATTAGATTTAATTCATATTTCCTTTTGATAAGGTTGTAATAAAGGTTGTTTATTTTAAAAAAATTTCCCATTAATAATGAGGTGGTGTTATGCTATCGGATTTATCCTAGATTAGGAAAGGGGTAATTAAGTGATTTATTTATGCGTTTAATTTATCACTTTAATTGTTTTTAAACATTTTGTTTATGACTTAGATGAAATTAATTAATCTCATTATGTTATATAGTTTTCAGGTTGGATTTCGATACTTGTCGAAATCACATCACCTCATCTAGGGTAAAACTAGGGTTAATTCATGTTTGGGAATTCTACCCTCTTAGCGATGCTTTCCATGTCGCACAACCCTATTAGTAGGCTTTCATCTCGCAGGGGTTGTGAAGGGTGTTCGCATTACCCTGACGTTGGATTGACTTATTTGAGCCTTTGTGCATATGTCACCGAGCACGTTGATGCGTGCGAGGGGGTTTTTAGGGATGAGTAGAAAAGTTTTTGATATTTTGTGTCATGACCACATGACAAATGTGGACATGACACATGTGTTGCGTCCACATGAGAAATGTGGGCATGACAAAAGTTTAAACTATAATCTACTTTCTACTAAATTCAAACCTAATCAGGTTTTCTCATTCCATGAGAATGTTTCCATTATACAGATCAATAATGGTCTATCATCAACTTGTTTTAATCTCTAAAGTTTATAAATACTTGACATCAAACACAAGTCGGACAAATAAATTACCAAGTAAAATTGGTTAAATTTATACATACAAAACTAATGAAATTAGAGTTAGCTCTTTTCTTAACTCTCATATATATATTCTTTATAAAACAAGAAGACAATAAGTGGATTCTAGGCTCTAAATTGCAAAAGAACAAACTAAGAATATATTGCTTATTCAAATGCTTCGCAAATTGTAAGACATACCCTCCTAAAATTTGCAAAGCCGAAATCCCCTTCCTTTGTTCTCCTCTTTTCCTTCTTCTCTGTCCTCTTTTCTTCCCATTCTATTTATCATGGGCAATGAAAACCCCCTGAACTTCCTCCACATAAGACCTGATATTTTCCCCCAAGTTTTTAATTCCCACTCTCTCCATCATGTTTTAACAAACTAGAGTGAATAACTACTTGTGGCCAGTTCGATGAAGTTTATCTCCATATTAACTCCTCAGTACTACCACATTCAATGCATATTCCCACTAATTTAAAATTCAAAACTTTCAAAAACATGAAACTATATAATTACAATTCAAAACTTTCAAAAACATGAAACTATATATATATATATATATATATATATATATATATATATATATATATATATGACTATTTTTGTATATAAATCTTCCTCATAAAAATATGTAGAGAATTATATAATTCCTATACTAATATAATAATCATGCACACCTCTTGTGAAACATATCTTATCAACTATAAGACAATATCAACAAGGAGAAATGCAAGACAAGGAGTCGACATGGGTATACTAAAGATATCAAGACAACTTGATCGAACAAGAATGACCACAATGATATACAATTGACAATGTTATGATGTAAGATACTTCCATACTTATGACACAAGAAGAATTCCAAAAACACATGCAACTAAACACAACTTGTGTGTGTGTGTGTGGTTCTCAGAGCCATGATGTCTCGCCCATTCACCCTAATCCGCTTCCCTCTCTCCAATGATTCTCCCCCTCCTCATCAGAGAAGGGGAATTAGTTTCCTACATCCACCTCATTTTTCCAATACAATAGTTAGTCCATTAACCAAAATATTCATAACATCATATAAATATTTCAATAAACAATCATCATGAAGACAATCCATTATTCACATTTAGAAATCACATCTATTTCTACATATCAAGAGTAAAGCATGATTATCTCATCATAATTATCCTCAAATCATAGTTTGATAAGGATAAATTATAATGCAAGGTAATAAATCTAACTAAAAATTAGTTTAAAATAATATAAATAAATTTGTCCAAAAACAAGGTGTTATATATATATATATATATGACTATTTTTTATATATAAATCTTCCTCATAAAAATATGTAGAGAATTATATAATTCCTATACTAATATAATAATCATGCACACCTCTTGTGAAACATATCTTATCAACTATAAGACAATATCGACAAGGAGAAATGCAAGACAAGGAGTCGACATGGGTATACTAAAGATATCAAGACAACTTGATAGAACAAGAATGACCACAATGATATACAATTGACAATGTTATGATGTAAGATACTTCCATACTTATGACACAAAAAGAATTCCAAAAACACGTGCAACTAAACACAACTTGTGTGTGTGTGCGGTTCTCAGAGCCATGATGTCTCGCCCATTCACCCTAATCTGCTTCCCTCTCTCCAATGATGCTCTCCCTCCTCATCGGAGAAGGGGAATTAGTTTCCTACATCCACCTCATTTTTCCAATACAATAGTTAGTCCATTAACCAAAATATTCATAACATCATATAAATATTTCAATAAACAATCATCATGAAGATAATCCATTATTCACATTTAGAAATCATATCTATTTCTACATATCAAGAGTAAAGCATGATTATCTCATTATAATTATCCTCAAATCATAGTTTGATAAGGATAAATTATAATGCAAGGTAATATATCTAACTAAAAATTAGTTTAAAATAATATAAATAAATTTGTCCAAAAACAAGATGTTATATATATATATATGACTATTTTTATATATAAATCTTCCTCATAAAAATATGTAGAGAATTATATAATTCCTATACTAATATAATAATCATGCACACCTCTTGTGAAACATATCTTATCAACCATAAGAAAATATAGACAAGGAGAAATGCAAGACAAGGAGTCGACATGGCTATACTAAAGATATCAAGACAACTTGATAGAATAAGAATGACCACAATGATATACAATTGACAATGTTACGATGTAAGATACTTCCATACTTATGACACAAGAAGATTTCCAAAAACACATGCAACTAAACACAACTTGTATGTGTGTGGTTCTCAGAGCCATGATGTCCTGCCCATTCACCCTAGTCTGCTTCCCTCTCTCCAATGATGCTCTCCCTCCTCATTCCAGAGGGGGAATTAGTTTCCTGGATCCACCTCATTTTTCCAACACAATAGTTAGTCCATTAACCAAAATATTCATAACATCATATAAATATTTCAATAAACAATCAACATGAAGATAATCCATTATTCACATTTAGAAATCACATCTATTTCTACATATCAAGAGTAAAGCATGATTATCTCATCATAATTATCCTCAAATCATTTGATAAGGATAAATTATAATGCAAGTAATATATATAACTAAAAATTAGTTTAAAATAATATAAATAAATTTGTCCAAAAACAAGGTGTGACACATGTAATGCCCCTCATTTTTGGCTTGTGACAATTGATAGTTTCTCTATTGCATTTAGACAGTTCTGAGACATTTGGTTGCTAGACTTATGGTTTATGCTTATTATGTTCATGATGGACTATGGTTGACTAATGTGGTTATTGACATGTGTTATGAGTAGTTTGATGACATTATTGATATTACAGTTTATGTTGTATTTTGACACGTATTTTGACACGATTAGTTGATGGTTAATTGATTATGTAGAATAATGTTATGATGCTTTATGTGATTGAATGTTATCTGATTGTTAAATAGAAATGTTTATGTTTATTGTCATGTTTTAGAGAAGGGACGGTGTAGTATTACTCGTTTCAAGCACCCTACTATATTGCGACTCCTTGACTCTGTGTGTTTGTTATATTTGCATATGCTCGTATACAACCTATTGTTTTGATGCAGGTTGGAGGTACCGGGCATCGATTCCACCTGACTTAGCAGGTCTGAGTGTGCCCTTGCACCAATGGATAATGTGGATGGGAGATAGCATGGGGTTTCCCTACGTTAGTTTCTGTTTCAGTTTATGGTCGTGGGTCTTGATGTTTCTTTATGGTCCTTACCCTGAGTTTGGTCGTCATTGGTATGTAATGGTTTTTCAAGTAATGGTTTTTGCTTGAAATTGTTGTATTCAGTCTTTGTAAAATGGTCGAAAAAGAATTTATTATAATAATAATAATAATATTAAAATGTCAGATATAAAAGTATTTTCTTAGTCGTAAATTATTAATGAGAATTGGGAATATTATTTAGGTAATTTTTAATAAAGATTAAATTAATAATTTTAATGATTTTAATAAGATATTGTCCTAAGTTATTAATAATATTATATGGTAGTTTAGAAATATTATTAGTTAATAATTTATTGCTTGTGAGTTGTCGGATGAAAATTCTAACCTGGGAGATCTCTCTCACAAAGAAAAATTAATTGCTTTCAGTTTTTAGAGAGTATGGGGATTCTGTAACAGATTTTGGTAGTGGGGAATTTATGAGATGTGTCTATTTTTGTCTCTCGGGGGGGTTATTTTGAAGGGGGGGTCAGGAATTTGGGGGGGGGGGGAGAAATTGGGACGGAAGCTGAGGAAGTTTGGGAGCTCAAGAATTTTGAAGCTTGAGATTAAATTTTTGAGTATGTCTCTGTAGATTTTTGGATAAACGTTATTTGTGTTTTAATGAATTAACTCCTTTCATTTGTGCTTTTAAATCTGGTAGTCTGGGCTTTATACTGGGTAGAACTACTGATTTATATTTATGCTATGTATTATTGTGGGCATCACCATTCTATTTACTTGACTATGCTTCATCTTCTCCTTAAACCATAATTCCTCTGCCGTTGGCCTATTTGTGCTTTATAATTCCTCATAAATGCTTTAGCTTTCCATTGAGAGACATCCTCTTGTATTTTGCAATTTTCTTTCTCTCCTTAATCTTTTGTTGTGGCTCGTTCTTCTGACCAATATGATTTAAGCTCTTTTAGAGGGATTTCTCATTGTAATGTATTCTCTTGATAATTAGAACCTTATTTCATTCAGTTAGCATCGTTGAAAACTTCAGACCTACGCATCCATATCAAATCTCTTCTAAACTCTTATGCTTGGTTTCTTTCAAAAAAAATTCCTCTACCTGGCGTTGAGACGTCCTGGGCAGACTCAATATCTTTTTTTTTCCTGGAATGGAGGACTAAGCTCGTGCCAATCAGGCCGATCTGCTCCCATTCTGACCCTCAAAACCACGCCTCCCTAGAGCTGAGCCACGTCAATTAAATATGTTTTACTCATCTCTCTTGAGCCATTCTTTTTTGGCTGATATGGCGTCTATTTGCAACATAAATTCATTTCAAATTAAACACTCTAAAGACTGCACCGACGTCATCTCTTTTTTTTGCTAAGACCATTCACCCTGATGCATCTTGCCTTAGTCGTTCCTGGCAAGTCGTCCTCTTTCCAACCATCTGATCAAAAATACATTTATTTTCTTTTCTCTAGCTCAGGTCCACCAGTTACTCTGATGGTTGAAATTCATCAATGAAGCTTATTAAAGCTTATAGGGAGATATCTACTTTGCCATCGTAGGTTTTAGAAACTTTCCTTGTCAAGTTAGTGTAATCTGGATTCTAATTTTTGCAAGTTTCTTCTTCAAACTTTAGTCAAAGATTCCTTAATTCCTTTTAGCAAATCATTTGGCATGCTTACAAACTAAATGTTATACACATTTTCTTCAGCATTCGCTTTGATATAAGGAAATTAAACATTGTCTTATATATTCTTTTTAATAGGATAAACTTGTTAATAAATGTTTTATCCAGTGGTGTATTTCTCTTGCTCTATTAAAATTGAATGAGAAATCTTGTGATATTTTTTTTAGGTGAGGTTTGAGTGAGTTAGGTAGTTAAGGGGAGTAGATTTAAACTATAGTGTTATTTATTAGGTAAACCTTAGTTCAATTTTATAACTTCTTAGTTGAATGAATAAATGGGATTTGGTTTTAAATAAAATTATACCTTAGAGTATTATCGGTACATTCAATAGAGCATAGTTAATTCTTTTAAGCAAAAATGAGATGGTATTATAATTCTAGAATTAAATATTGAGTTAAAAACTTTATAGTGCTTCTATGTTTAAATTGTTCGAAGGTGATGTATTTGAGTTTAACTTAGATATATTATATGGTCTTTTAATTCCATTGTCAGTTAGTATCAACAAGTAGTATTGAAGGAATTGGTTTATTGTATTATCCTTTGGTTCTGAGTCATATTGTTCTAATGGAATGTTATGGTTATTAAATATCAAGTCGTTTAAATCTTCATTTTTTTTCCATATTGGGAAATGGATGTATTATAGTGGTATTGTGTCTCAATTTACCTGACTCCAGAGGTTAGGCTACTTGGGTTCCAGTACAACATTGTGTCATGTCGTTTTAAATGTTTTATTTGATATGAGATTTTGAAGTGGATAAGGGAAGGTTTTGTTGTTTGAGGTTTTGAATTTGAATTTGTCTATGTAATGTATTAGTATGCAAAAAGATAGATGCTTTACAGTCCCTTGTCCATGCATGTCATTTAATTGGTTTCTAGATGTTGGTTAGGGGTTGCTAGTTGCATGTAGGAGAGTGGCTTTCATGGTGGGGCCGGTGCTCAAAGTGGCTTCCTGGATAACCCCATGAAAGTTGTAATCAAGTGATAACTTAATAATTTATCTAGGTGGGATGGGTAGTAATTCACATAACAAGATAAGTATGATGCCTCACCCATGTCTTGAGTGCTCTCACAGGCCAAGGATGGGATGAGAAGGCCTAGTTGGCAAGATCGACCTCCTTGTCTCCATGAGAGGATGTGTCAGTTTCGCATGTGTCACCCTATGGGGCCGGTGCCTAGAGAGAGGCTGCCAGGATAACCATAGATGGGGGGCAGTTTCTAGAGAGAGATAGCTTGGATAGCCCATGCTAGGACCATGCGATGGCATTCTCCCTACTGCAGTCTAGTTACTTCCTTTTTATCTTTTGATGTTGCCTCTGGAGTACTGTATGGTCTTGTGTAGTCTTGATAATTTGTATTATCTGTGTCGAGTTTGTATCTGCCTACTTGTATCCTTTGACTTAGGGGAACCTCATTGTTATCTCCTAGCTTGGGGGGTGGACCTCAAGGTTCCACATGGTTGGGTGGAAGAGCTTAATCCATTGGTTTTCTTGGCCCTTTTGGTTCATGTTTCACAATGGATGTGGTTCCAATTCCAGATCTATGTCTGTCTCATCGGAGTTGTATTATACTTCTTGAATTGTATAATCTTGTTGTATATTATAAACTGATGTAATCAGTCATGAATCTTGTAATCATGTAATCTTGTATTTGAACTTTGTAATTGTTATTATCGGTAAATGAATAATGTAATTCCATTGTATCAAAATGTATATTACTTGTATTGTTATGAAATTATGTTTTTCAGATGTAGTTATGTTCCCTAGAGTTGTTAGTTGATCATCTTGTTTAAATGCCGTGAATAGTGTTAATTTTATGCTAATGCATTTTCTTGCTTCAAAAAAAAAATTATTTATGTAATTTCTTCACATGTTAGACTAACTCTCTAGGTTTGTATGACGGGGCATCACAACACAAATGATATATTTGGCAACTCAAAATTTAATGGCTCTTTATTGTTTGGCATAGAGGTTGGAAAGGAAAACGTCATAGGTTAGAAAATGTGCAATATTAGAATACCATTCATCAATTAAACTAGTGAATAACACTAAAGGAAGTTCCTCATATTTATCTACTTTTGTTGTCTCTTCATATTTAATCTCATTTTCAATACTAAGTTGGCATACACCTCGCCCAAAAATGAGTTTTACTCACTTGATCTCTAGATCATATTCTCGAACTTCTGTAATCCAACTACCTCTTTGAAGCAAGTTCTTGTTGAGTCAAGATTGCCTTGACTACTAAATCTAGAAAAAAAAAATTAGAGTGTGAGTTTAAGATATAAAATCTAAACCTCTTAACTACCTTGACCATTGTGTAGGCATGCTTTTTAATAAGTAGTTAAGTTTATAATTTGCTAGGTTGGTATTTGTTGGGATTTTTTCTTGCCACCCTCAAATCTAAGGGATGACATGGCACCTAAACCCATGGATCAAGTCAATCCAAGTAAAATGACAACCCTATGATTGAACCAAGGACAAGAGAAAGCTGATGAGACAAGATTGGACCCTGTCCTCTGCACTGCAAACTCCACAAGACTCGGGAGGGTAATCCTAATGAGGGTCTTAAAGAATAATAAAAATCTCTTATAGACATTGCTACAAAGACAAAACTAGGTCCAATCAACATAATACATAAGCCTAATTATCTACCACTAACTCAAATTGTGTTGGTTTCATACTAGTTTGTAGCTACAAACCCTAAACATGTGGATAGTTAATATATTCATATATGTATAAGAAAAGGATTTAAAATTAGTAGGTGCAAGCATGATCCTTTATACCTTTACTAGCATTGTGAATAAATAATTTACACACATTGATTTGTCTTCTTATCAAATAGGAAAAGGGGTGGTAAATGAGCAAGAACTTAGGCCTATCATTTGCATAAGACAAGCATAGTCCAATAACTTATACCTTTCTGTAGATGTTCATCATTTGTAAATTTGAGGTGTTGGGTTAGCTGCAACCACTAGAAACCAGTGCCTTGTCATGTAGGAACAAAGTCAATTAAAGACTAGTAACAATAATGGTAGAGTATATCACAATTTAGATGAACCTATGTCACATGGCTCTTCCTTAGAAAACCTAGACTCTCAAATGCCTTCAAATTTTAAACAATGTAACTCATACTTAATAATCCATCTCCAACCTATAAACCCCACATACCAAGTTAGAAATATTTCCTATCACAATTAACTTCTGATGGAAATATTTACTACATTCCTTGAATACAAACTAACTAAACCCCGACACAAGTGTAGAAAATGTGCACCTAGAAAGTGTCAAATTCCTTGAAGCATATTAGAAGAAAAGGAGACAAGTTGTAGAGTAAAACATGACTAAGTCTTATATTGATTTACTAAATAAATAGTATAATGCCAATGCAGAAATCAGACTGAGAATTAAAAAATGTGGTAATTAAGTAGAGTTTTACATCAATTTGGCATATAAAGCTCAGATAATTACAAGCATGAACCTAAGATTGGCCTAAAAATTTTCAACAGCCTCTACCCGATAACCCAACTGCTAACCAGAAAAGACCCAAAAAAATACACTTTATAGAAGAAGAGGAATAAAGATAGAAGTTGCTATTGACACTTGGCACCATCTAGATTGCTCATTTGCAACTACACTTTAGGCATAAAAGAATATGCCAACAGCACCTTTAAGCCCTTTCTTCTATTTTGTTTGTTTATGGAAACTAAAAAAAAATCATTTCCCCAAATTTTCACATTCACATCCAACTTTTTACCTTGCATTAAAAGTGACCTCCAAAGCTCAAATTTCACTCGGTAGGTAAAAAAAAATACCCTCCAACCTCTATCCTTTCACTCGAAAGTAAAAACTCAACATTATTAAGCAATTTAATCCCCCATAACTCCTTTATTTCTCCCTTTAGTCAGTCATACATTTCATCAAACAATTGGTGTACAACCATTTTACTTTCAATTTTTTGTCTGTATTCATTTGCTTTACCTCTGCTCTAGTATTTTTGCAATTTCACACATACATGGAAGTTGAAGTCTCCTCTCAGTGATCACCCAAGCCCTCTGCATTCATTTTATCCACTAGATAAAATCTCTATTTCAATCATCTTGTTTGTTTTCATTTTGCAAGCATCTTCATTTTAGAGGCACTCTCTTTGTTTCAAGATCTCCTCATCTTCTTTCCTCCATTCTTTGTGCAAACACTTATCAGCGTCCAGATTGAAATTATCTTCTTCGTGGCTATGGATAATACCATAAGCAAATGGTTGAATTTATCAATGTTTTAATGCATAATAACATTCTCATCATTTTTCCTATATTGCGGTTATTTATGACCATCTATTGATGCACTTTTGCTCAAATCTCTAAGATGAAAAATTACATTGTAATCCTCCATTGGTGCCAAATGATTTTGTAGACTCTAATAATGAATCTTGGTTGTTATGAACACCTCTATTTTACTACTGGAATTCCCAAATTTTATGAGATTGTTGCATACTTCACTATTTTCCCACAAATGGGGTATGGTAATGATTAGATAATTAGTAGGTTGCAGATAAAGAACACCCCCAAAATTATGTCACCTCCTTCCTATACAAAATCCTTCAAGTTCCATTATATTTTTCTATTACACATTGGTTTCCAGAACAACTCAAACTTGGGTGCTTTACTCCTCTAAATACCTTTGTAGGTTAAGCCATATATGGATGCTGCATATTCCAAGGGATAAGGTGCCTTTCTCTTTCTTTGTCTGTTTCTATGATTTCATGAAGTAGGAACCCCTTCTACATTTGAAATTTACAATGTTATTTGGCATTAAACTTCCAATGTGGCACCCTTTCATGGAGTTTAGTAGATAAAACAAATTGGACATTCACACATTCCTTCTTTGTAGATTTTAATAACAAAGATTAAACAATGGTACACCTCCCTTTATCATTTATTAAACTTTATTAATGCTAAATTCTTTCATTACAAAGTCACACACCAAAAGAGCTTTGCGAAGGAATGGCCTTGGGGATATTCTCTCCTTCCACAACTCCATGAATGGGAAAAAGGAAAGAAAGATTTACCATTCATTAGACATTGGAAACTTTAAATTTTTGCACTTTAACAAAATTTTCCAAACCAAAGGTTCATGCACGATTCATGCCTCCACGCTAGTCAACCATATGTTGACCTCTTCCCCTAGTGCATGGTGGCATGGGAAGGGAAACTCTTTTGATATTTTCTTTTAAAATGGATTTGATAAATGGGTCCCTTCACATTTAACAACTTAGATTTAAATATTGTCGGAAAACAATAATTGGAGCGCCATATTAAATTAAAACAAACAAATCAATTGTTTTTTTTTTCATTTGCAATTTAAATGACAGAAATTTAATGACTTGTTGTGGAGAAGAATGGGATTGCTACCACAAGTTCAAATCACATATAGAGGCCATGAAATTTTATGAAGAGTTATTATAAATGCCAATGATCATTATATGTTCACCTAAATTTAAAAAATTAGCTGCTTTTTATGGGTTCCTTTGTAATGATGACTAGTTTGTGGGGAGTTAATTGAAATTTCACCATGACCACAAATCTTTCTCAATGGTCATGAAACTAAAACTAGATGTTTATTATGAATTATCTAAAATTGGGTAATCACCAGAATTAAGAAATTTTATTGTTTCACCCATGTTGTTCATACATGCTGCCAACTACTAGAACTTTAATTTTAGGCTCAAATCTTATCCGATCACCATGAAACCAGAACTAGGAGTTTATGAATTATCATAACTTTCTACCAGATATATTTCAAATACGAGCTCTAGATTTTAAGATTTTAATGCTAGAAATTTTAGGCCAGCCTACCATTCTAGGAGCTCAAAAGAGAGATTATCCACCAAACTGGAAGTCAATTTCCTTGAAAATGAGGCACAAATTCAAGTGCCAATAGTATTCATGAAAAATATTAGTGATTCAATCCCTTCTTCATTCTATTGCATAAGTATATCTAACATGGTATAGCAAGAGTCATATGATAAAATATTTCTTAAAGTTAGGACACACGAGTACTATGGCATTGGATATAGTCATATTGATTTCATCAAAAGCCTTTTTACCATCTGAGATCCATTTAAAGAAAAACTTGCCACTCATCGTGTCAACAATATTTTAGGTGATCTCGGCAAAGCTAGGAATGAATCATCTCAAGAAATTTAGATTGTCAAAGAATGAGTGTAAATCTAGTTTACTTCTTGGAAAGGCCAATTGTTGGATGTCTTTAACTCACTTAGGATCAATTCTAATTCCTTTGGAAACAATGCATCTCAACAACTTCCCTTTAGTAACAACAAATACTAACTTTTTGGATTAAGTAATATACCATGAGTCTTGCACCTTTCAAGCATTACTTCTAGATTATCAATGTGATCTTCTCATTTTTTTTGAGAAAATTGTGAGATCATCAAGATAAATCACACTTATTTTATTTCTTTTCAGTCACCAAAGGAAAGGTTCATCACCCTCTAAAAAGTTGCACCCATGTTGATTACTCCAATTGGCATTCTATTATAAGAAAATGCACCCCATGGAATTTTGAAGGCAATTTTATGTTGGTTGTAGTGCCCCCTTGTTGTTGGCTTGTCATAATGGTAGTTCTGCATTGCTCTCTGTCAGTCAAGGATAGTTGTTAGTCTTTCATTACATTGATATAGTTCTGAGACATTAGATTGGTAGGTTATGATTTATGTTTATTTTGATCTTGGTGGACTATGTTCGACTGATATTATTAGACATATGTTATGAGTTTATGATGGCATTACTATTACTCCAGTTATGATGTGAATTAATATTATCATGTGACATTTGATTTGTTGGTATTTGAATTCAGATAAAAGTTGTTATGATATTGTTTCAAGAGCAGAGACGATGTAGTACTACTCACTTCGAGCACCCTACTACGCTGTGATTCTCTGACTCTCTATGTGTGTTGACATATATGTATTTGATCGTATACAACCAATTGTTCGGATGCAGGCTGTAGGTACCGAACCTCGACTCCACCTGATATAGCAAGTTTGAGCGGGTTCTTGCACCAATGGGTATCAGTGATGGGAGATAATGCGAGGTCTATTCCACTAGGTCAGTCCTTGTCTTCTGTTGTGGTCTCGAGTCGTGTTGTGATGAGTCATGTTGTGATGCTTGGTCCTTGCCTATTAGGTTTGGCAATCTTGTGTTGAGGAGTATCATCGAGTTGTGTTTAATGATGCTTAATTATGTTCATGTGTGGTTGGAAAATACTTTAATGATTTATTATTAATAATAATGCTTCTATTTTTTTTGTTTATTGGATAATATTTGGCTTAGCCAAGATCTTGGAATGACACCCTTGTAAGATTTTTAAATAGACTAGAATTAATTATCTGTTATCCAAGAGTATGTGTGTCATAAGTTGTGGTTTCAAGTTATTAGTATCCAGCTAATTAAAGAATAGTATTGGTTATGTATTAATGGTTGTCGGTTGTCGGTTGCCAGTTATGATTCTAGATTTGGGAATCTTTATAAAAAGTAAGAATTTAATATTTGTTTGAGTGGTGGGATGCTAGGTAACGGATGCATGTCTGCATTAATTTTGAGTTGAACCATTTTATATGGTGGGATTTTGTTATGGAGAGGGGGTTGGAAGGTGAATTCAGAAATTGGGAAAAAATCCAAGAGTTGGTTGCAGGAATACAGAAGAAATTGGAGGCTTCAGATCAAAATTTGGTTCTGGGTATGTTCTGCATAATTCTTGTTTGAGTTTTATTGTGCTTGGATAAATTAATTCTTCCCCCTTGTGCTTTTGAATCTATTAGTCTGAGGTTCTGGATTGCCTGTTGTTTTCTTCCATCTTGTTTATGTAACTAATCATCCTTGGAAATTTCTTAAATAAAAATTGTGGCATTCTTGGATCCCTGTGTTGATTCAAACCTCATTCAGTTGTGTTGTGTTGTCACCATTATTCTGCAAGCCAAAGAATGATATGAAACCTTATGTCCTTGAGCATTTTGTAAAATGACTCGCATACCTGTCTATGATTCCACTTTTTGAATGCATGTCTTTTCTGCCATTAAAATCTGGCATAAACAAGTATGAATCTCTACTACATCTGAGCATCACATCTATCCTTAATCTTGTGCCTTTTTTCCTGTCATCTAATGACATTTTTCCTCTGCATATATCCTATCGAATTCCCTTATAAACAATTAAATTCCTTCTAATTTTCCTTCCAAATGTTGTCTGGGTTGAATCATTGTTAAATCTGCCTGGGTCGAACCTCTGCAACTTTTACTTTATTCACACCATCTCAGAGAACACAAATTGTATAAACTTTGTGGAAAATTTTTATGTGTCAAGCCATATATATTGTTGTGTGATAAAAATTAGAATGTGGGTCGTTTCTTTTGGGCAGTTGATCTTCATTCTCAAGTTTCTGTCCATTTTAATGGCCGACTGTGCCTTGTATAGGGGCATAGATTGTGGTTGCTGTCAGATGTCTTGCAATTCTCTACTATTTCTAATTATATATTTTCTGAGTATGACAGATCGACTATCTACCATGTGATAACTGAGTGTGTTCATGATCGGTATTCAAGTTATGTGTGGTCGTGTTAGCTGGCCCTATAGCCCAGGTGGGATGGGAGCATGTTAGTATTTTGTTGTAATCGTAGGCAGTGGGACTAGTCGAAACTTAAGCCAATGTGCTAGAATTGGTCGAAATCTTGCAAAAGGTCTAAGTGTTAGTCCATACCCTTAGCTTATTACCAGTTATTGTGGTCATTTTTACTAAGTCAGGGCAGTCGTCTTATGGTTTTCTTTCGCTTTAGATTGTTGTATGGAAGTCGACTTGCCTCAGCAAATTAACGCAATGTTGGAATTAGATTTCTTTGTCATAACCTCTGCCACCTCCCATGTTATGCCGATATCTACAGAAGTTTATTTTGTTTGTTTGTGTTGGTTTAGCTTGGGAATTTTGTGGTATGCATTGTATTATAGTCATTTTCTTATCATGTCACTGTAGGCGTTTAAGGTTTAGTCAATGGTTGTCGGTCATAGCAGAAAGTTGTTTATGTTGGACTGTTGTAGCGACCGGGGTAGGCATGTGGTGTCAGATCACTCTCAAGTCCTTCATCTACACTCTCTGCCGTCCTTTCTTTATGTTAGGTCGATATTATTAGAAGTTTCCTTTCGGCGGACTGTCTTGTTAGAGCTTGAGTTCGTTGTGTGTGACAATATAATTTTATAAGGTCGTTGTTGGTTTAGTAGATGGCAGCGGGTTATTAGTATCCATGGGGATCATTTGCGAATAAGAGAGGTATTTTTTTTACTTATAGTTGTGTTGATAGAAATTTATAAATGATAGTTGGCAATCCCCTCGAATAGGAAATAGATTTGTATTTGTAGTTAGTGAGATGTTTAATATTATTATAGTTGTTTCTTATTTGAAATTGTAGTTTGTGGAATGTTAATGGGGTATGGTGTGGTTAGCATAATTTTTATATGTTTGTAGTTGTTTCACTAGGATTTATAGTTTGGAAATTATGATGGGAAAGATAGGTTATAAAAAAAGTATATATGTGTATTGGTATTTAGTTGAAAATCTTGCTTATAGAAAAGAAAAATATGTAGGTTACAACGTTTGATTGGAATTTCTAAGATATAGATAGAAATTATGCTTTTGGAATTTTGTGTATATAAATAGAGTGGTGGATTTAGAAACTAGGATTTATTAGAAAATTTGAATTAGGAGAATGTAATTGTTTAACGATAGATGGTAACTTATGCTTATAGCTATCTTATTAGATTTTGTGGATGATTATATAAAGGTATATGCTTATCAAGGTTATAGTTGTATTTGTTTTGTTTTATTAAATTGATAATTATTAGAATCTAGAACTAGGTTTTCTTATAATTGTACATTAAATCAATTGGTAAGTATTAGAATATTGTTTTAGTTCAATGATCACCGGAAGTTTTTTTTTATACTTATTGTATTTGTTCATAGTAGAAAGTTTAATTAGTGAAGCTTAGATGGAAAATTCTTGTTTAGCTTTTGTACTATGGTTTGTTAGGAGATGGTAGTCATTAGGAAACTAGCTAGGAGGTTTATTTTGGAATTGTAGGGAAATTATTATTCCGTAAACTAGAATGTTATTTGAAATAAAGTTAAAATCTCATAAGTTGATTTCATGATTGAATTAGGAGTTCTTTGAATTTCTTATGCATGATGGCCCTCCTTGTCGTATCTTTATGCTTGTATTGGATCATTATGTTACTTTGGGGTTGAGTTTATGTCTATGATTTGGTTTATTATGAAGTGTGAATCTTGAGAGATGTCATGGCTACTTGGTAAAGCATTGTCCTTGTCAGATAATGGTCACCTTATCATTGGTCATGTACCTAACTCTAGAGGTGTAGTTCTTGGTTTTGGTTCAAAAATTATGGCATGTCAATGTAATGGGTTCACTGGATTTTCATGTCTTGTAATGAATGGGGAAATGGTCTCTTGGATATAGTACTTGGTTTCTAGATTGTATTGCTTCAATTTTTGAAGGGAATCTAAGGACTTCTTGTTGTGGCCTAGTGAATGGCGTAAGTTATGGGTCAGAACTGATTTGCGACTTTTTACTTGTATGTTGTGGTATGTATGGTTGATCAGAGAACGCTAAGGGAGTGGCTTTCATGGTGAGGCCGGTGCCTAGTGAGAGCCCGCCTGGGTAACCCCATGGAAGTTGTAAGCAAGTGGAAACTTAATAATGTAATTAGGAGGGTTGGGGTGGTAAACACTTAACAAGATAAGTAAGATACCTCACCCATGTCTTGAGTGCTCTCACAGGCTGAGGATGGGATGAGAAGGCTTGGTTGGCAAGGCCAACCTCCTTGTCTCCATGAGAGGACCTGTCATCTCCGCATGTGTCACCCTATGGGGCCGGTGCCTAGAGAGAAGCTACCAGGGTAACCATAGCTGGGGGCCGGCTTCTGGTGATAGATAGCCTGGGTAACCCATGCTAGGACCATGCGATGACACTCTCCTTATGCAGTTCAGTTGTTTCTTCTTGGTTGTGCCTCTGGAGTGATGTCTTGTCTTGCATAGCTTTGTTGGTATGGTCAGTTGTGTCAAGTCTATTGCCGTTTGGTTATTTTTAGATGTTGTTCTTTGGCTTGGTGGAATCCTTGTTGTTATCTCCTAGCTTGGAGGGGTGGACCTCAGGGTTCCACATGGTTGGGTGGTAGAGCTATCCATTGGTCTTCTTGGAGATTCGGTTTGAGTCTTGTGTAGAGGTGTTCCAGTTCTAGATTGCTTTCCACCTTCAGTGTTGTTGTATACTTTTATACGTATTCTTTGTATACCGACGTGATCGGTCTTGTAATCTTGCATTGTAACTTTGTAAAGTTAACTATCTTGCTAATGTAAAAGTTGATCTTATTTGTAGCAGTAGTATAATGTATATCACTTGTGCGGTTTTAACTTTATTTTCACTGATGCAGTTATGTTTCCCTAGAGGAGTTAGAAGTGCACTTTTCCTTATGTTGTGTATTATAATATCTTTGGTTACTGTTATTGCATTTACTTGCTTCAAAAAACAAAATTATTTCTGTAATTTTGTGCTCTCTAGTCTAGCACTCTAGGGTTGCATGACAGGGCATTACATTGGTCTTTAGGAGAAACTTCAAACTAATTATATCCATAAAACACATCTAGCATAAACATCATTTTTGAACCTAACATAGTTTAAAAAATACTCTCCATGATCGGCAAATGTTAGTTATCTTTCAAAGACGTTTCATTTCATTTACAAAATTCAACACAAATGTTAATTTCTCCATTCTTCTTCTACACATGCACTATATTGGCCACCCATGTAGAATTATGAATTGGGTAGATTATTTATGCCTTGCTTATTTTGTTGATTTCATCATAGATTGTGGAAAAAAGTTGAAATGTTTTTTTCTACCTAAAAGAAATTGTTCCCAATTTCAAGGGAATGCAATGTTACATTTCTTTTGGCCTAAAGTATTTTAAATCTACATAACACAAGGTGAAAACATCTTTATACGTAATGAATAAGGCTATCAATATTTCCTTTTATTTGTGAGTACAAACCTCCAAATACACACATATTTTGAATCTTCTTGAGAAATAATGTAGATTATTTCATATTCAATAGACCAATGTACTTCCTCTTGGATTTTCCTTTTGATATACCTATCATGTTTATCAAACAAATCTTCCAAGCAAAGAAGTTCCTCGAGGATTTTAGTGCCTTTTAGCTAAATAAACACCTTCCTTGTTGGGAACTAAATTTTCATCTATATCTTCATTTTAGAGCTAGTGTGTTTGGCAAGGATTCTTTGTATTTTGATTCATTTCTTTCAAAGAAGAGATTCATAAAATAAATCCTTTTAAAGAAAGGTAATAATTTGTTGGTCATTATTAAATATTTGTCATTGTTCAAAGCTATTAGAGACACTAGGACAATAAACTAACTTAATGGTTTAATGATCATTTTATAAGCTTAGGTGATGAATTAATAATGATGGAAAGACAACCAAGCAATCAACCTTAGAGTTGTTTACTCTAGGAATGACTTCAATAGAAAATGCATCAAAACTATCAATACAATCCCAAACTCTATCATATAATGCCTCAACCTACCATTTTTCACTTGAAATTGTTTAAATTAGACCTGTTTGACCATGAGTTCAGCATCATCTGAATTTCTCAACTTCTTGATACCTGACAAGGCATCGTCAAACCTCATACTCTAATTCATTATTATATGTGTCAGCTAGGGTGGTGTCTGATGGCTATTTGGAAAAGAAAGTCAAATATCTCAACTCAATAGTGATTTTTAAGACATAGATTAAAGAAATACTTTTGCAGAAGTGAAAATCTAAATACGAAAGCACTTTAAAATTTATTCTAAGAAAACAATTTGAAATTTAACTAAGAATATTTTCAAAACAAAAGATTGCAACAATAAATCCCAAACTAACTATGTCAGGGTAAAAATCGGGTTTGAAACTAAATCAGCAAGATATCAAACCCTAACTAGCGTAATAAAGAATGAACAAGCATGAAAATCAAATTAACAAATGAATGCAAACCCAAATCCATGCTAAATTTGATTTATCTCCATTGCTCTTCTCAACCTCGCATAAGAATACAAGATTTTGAAGGATGATCAATGGAGGAATGTTGGTTGCTCACCGTTGTAGCAGCATAACAGTACTCAAGAGCTAGATATCTCATGCAAATGGCTTGTGAAAGGGTTGATTTATAGGAAAGGTTGACTAGGGTTTCCATCCTCTACAAGATAAGAGGGAATTTTCAATTTGAGGATATGATGAGGTGTAAAATCAGATAAACTTACCCAATTTATTTGATTTATTAAGATAAGAAAAGGGGCTTTTTCCCTTAAGTGAGGGGTTGTGACATGTGTACAATAAGTCTAATTTAAATAAAAGTTTATTTAAATTAGTTGTGCATGTGGTAAAAGGTGAGGGATTAATTCAAATGTTTTATTTGAATTATTTGAGAGATGTGAAAGGGGGAATTAATTAAATAAATAAGATTTATTTAATTAATTGGTTAGGTGATTAAGTTGGATTATAAGTGGGATTATGCAATGACCTAGGGAAAAATGTTAAAAGGTGTCTCACAAGGTGATGTCGCAAGACATGTACAAATTTAAGTGTCTACTTTTTTTTGCTCTTTGAGATGATGTTGCAACCAAGTGACATCATTTCAGAGAAGCTAAGGAAACATGATGAAGATGAAAGGATAGGATGATGATGCCCCCATGAGAGGATAGGCGGGTTGGACAAACACAGGTAGGCTCTCAAAATGAAAGGGGTTGGTCAAGGAAGAAAGATAAGGGAATGGACAGAAGAAAGGGAAGGATGCGTTATGTTGCAATGAAGGTGAGCAACCATAATGTTTGATATAGCACTAGACGTTATGTACCAAGGTATAAAGACCAAGGTGATTATGTGTCTCATGCCCCAGCGTAATACAACCTTGTCTAGATACAAGATATGAATATTAGCTGGGTCAGATTCGAATTTGCTACAAATGCAAGAAAAAATGATAACACACACAAGCAAGCAAGTATGCATGCACAAATGATACAAAAAAAAACAAGGTATTGCCCCTGTCAAGTTGTAAACCAATGATTGAGTGATTGATGATAATGATGTCTGGTTTCAGGAAATGAAACATGTCGTATAAGACTTCTGGTCTAGTTTTGACAATGCAACATCCTGTATAAGATAATGGATTGGTTGATTGACACTAGTGTTGTTGGCCATGTGAGCAATACCAAGATTTGATTGATGATTGATTGATTTGGTTGATTGGTTGTACAACAAGGCTAGGATCAAGACCATTGATGTAATTGGATAATTTGACTTGATTGGTATGGATTAAGGATTGACTTGCATTTATAGTTATTGCTTGGAATTGACTTGGTTGATTTGATGGATTTGATTTCAGAATGATTGAAATGGTGAGATTGATTTGATTGAAATGATTGGAAGAATTGATTTGAAGAACTTGATTGATTGATTTGAATTGAATTGATGAATTGATTTGATTATAGAAGAATTGATAGATGTGAAGGATTGATGTGATGAATTGAATTGAATTGATTTGATGGTTGGAAGGAGAAATTGAGTTGATTTTATTGCTTGGATTTTTGTTGTGTATTTGATTTTTTTGTATTTTTGGGAATATTTGATTTTTTTGTATTTTTGGGAATATGTGATTTTTTTGGGGATTTTTGAATGTTTTTTGATTTTTTTGTATTTTTGAAATGTTGTGATTTTTTTAGATTTTGGAAGTATTTGATTTTTTAATTTTTTTAAATGTTGTGATTTTTTTGGATTTTTGGAAGTATTTGATTTTTTGGGTTTTTGAAATGTTTTGATTTTTTTGAATTTTTGGGAATATTTGATTTTTTGGGTTTTTGAAAATGTTTTGGGATGTCAATGGATGACAATTTGAATAGCCTTTGTGCTATATACTAATGACAAGGGAGAACCAAGTCTAGTTGTAAGGAAGTAGGTGGGATTGGATGGATAAAAGGATGGGCGATAAGGGATGGAATGGTTGTGTGCATCATGAGGGGGAGGATGTGATCTCCAAAGGCTATGTCGCATAGGAACAACATGCCCCATTCTAAGTAAAATACATAGGATTTTACATGACAAATCTCATGATGATAGGATGATAAGATGGATTGTTTGGATAGGATGAGGTATATCAAGAGATATCCAAAGCATTTGTCAATATGTTTCCCCCATATTCTTATCAAGATCAAAAGGAGGAAGGGTCGATGAATGGACTCAATATGATAGGTATGGGTATGTAATGGGTAAGATAGGATAAGAAATGGTAGAATGGAAAATGATATGTTGGATGAGACAATGTGCCCCAAGTGTGAGTGACATAGAAGATCAACCTACACATGATGCCTGTTTGCCAGGTTTTCATCATGGTACTTATCCAAGGTGCCACCAAGGGTGGTTTTCACCGTTAGATGAAGGGATTTCTCTTTACTTTTTTTGTTACTTTTTAACTTTTTGACTTTTGAATGGGATAGGTGGAATATGGACGAGAGGGACTCAAGTGTCTAGTTCCATGAAAGGCGATAGTGTCCCATTAGAGATGGATGTCACATGGACCATGTCATTATGCTCATCTATGTTGGTAGGGGATTGCATGAAAAGGAGATGGATTAGGTAGATAGTGGATTATGAAAGGAATGATAGTGGATTATGATGTGTATTATGGAGGAAAGGATAGCAGATTATGATGTGGATTATGTAGGATTTATGCAAAAGGATGGATGAAATGCTTATGCAAAAGCATGGACCATAGGAAGGTGATGGGTGAAATATGTAGGATAATAGTTGAATGATGGGGTGATGGATGTATATGGAAATGTTGCGGAGTGGAAGGGGACCATGACGAACGGTTACACACACCGTGATAAACATCAAAGCTTTTGATTTGAATGTGGTGTAGGAAGCAATGGAGATGTTTGCTTAGGAGACAGGTGATGTAGGAGTTTAGGGACCCACATAGACTTAGGATTTTATGACTTTTGCTTTGCTTTTGGGATCAAGGAATTTGATATTTTTGAATGGAATGGGATTTTTTAGATGTGGATGCCTCATTTGACTTGCTTTATTTTTGCTTAGGTACCCATACCATTTTAGTTTTAGACTTTTCTTGTGAAGGTATGGGCTTGGGTAGCCTTTTGGATGTGTTTGGCTTTGACTTTTTGCATTGATGTCCTAAGGCATGAGGATCCTTAGGATTTTGAGATTTATGGGTAGAGGCATCCAATTTTTTATTTTTGAATCCCTTGGGTTTGATGGAAGCTTTTTGTTTAGACAATGTGTGCATTTGTTGATTATGATTAGGATATTTAGGGGATTTATGAATGGAGGATTTATGAATAAATGGATAAGGGTATTGGATGATAGGGACATTAGATGTTGGGAGCAATGGTGGTAAAGTGGATGGAGGGATATTAGGAGTTGGAAGAAGTGGAGGTAGATTGGATGGTGGAAGGTGTATGGTCACATGCTTTTGACATTTGTAGGATGATGGAGGTGGAATGGCAACATATGTTTTGGGAGCATGATAGGGCTTATTATGGAAAGTGGTGGATTTAGGATGCATGGAGGTACTACCAACATCTTTAGATTATTTACCTTGGGGTGTATATCCAAGGCCATATGAGTGTGAAGGGACATTGACATGGATGAGCTCCAGAATACCTTGTTCATGAAGGCCTAGGTCTTTACCTTGGTAGTTCATGTTTTGGAGTATGTGATGGACAATGGGACTAGGTGTGGTTTGGACACTAGATTTGAGTTCAGTATTGGATGGAGAAGGTGAAGTGGTGGACAAAGGTTGTTGTTGTCCAAAGGAGGAACATTCATGGATGAAGGTAGATAGACCAATAGGATATGATGGATTTGAAATGAGGTTGATGGTAGATGTGGAAGGACCATTAGGATCTTGACTAGCATTATGTTCACTTAAGATCTACGCTATTGGTTTGATCATCTATGTGTTCTTGGGAGCCACTTGTCTCTGATGGTGCTAGTTTGTCATTGATGTCAAAGAGGTATTGAGGGTGTTGAGTTAGTGTGCATCTTCATAAGAGGTATATAGGTTGTTCACGATCATGTCTTTCATAGTTGAGAACTTCAATTAGGAGTTGTTCATTTGGATAGGATAAGAGTGTTGATTATGCCTTCAATAAGGATGTTGTTAGTTGAGTTGGCTTGGTTAGTATATACCTTTCATGTGATGTGTCGATCATCAATGGTGTTGTTGTTCTTCAATTGCTTATACTGATGATGGAGTTTATTATCTTGCTAACAGTGCAAAGTCTTCATTCAAGATAAGGACTGATAAGCATCATAAGTAAGAACAATATGTGTAATGCTTATGACAGACACAGGTTGAAGGTATCAGTCATAATTGATTGATAGGTTTGCAGGACTTGATTGATCAATTGATGATTATGGTGTTAAGGAAATGACACAATGCATGTGTTGAATATTGCAGTTGAGAAATGATGTTGATACCATTCATTCAGAGTTACAAAATTTGGTGCTTGATCAAAGCTTGTGTTGATACAAGGATAAGATGTTCATTGGAGTTGAGGTCACTATTGGTGGACGTTTGACAAGTTGATAAATTGTTGAAGAGTTGCTTGAGACTAGCAGAGGATTATAGAGCTCTCACAAAGTCCATAAAGTCTTGCATTAAGGATTTGATTCTAATTTGAAGATCTAAACCCTAAAGGATTTCTAATCTCTAAGGCTAAATCCTAATATGCAATCTATAAATCTTTATTTGTAATAGGTTATTATCACTAAAGTTGACCCAGTAGAAGGTATTTGTGTCATGAGTTTAACTAGCTCATTACCTTTTCTACTAAACACCACCGGTTTAGATAAAGAGATAAATGTGAAAGATCTTTTGAAATATTCAAGTGACCATAGGTTCATAAAGCCACAACGTGATTTGATGAACAAATTCCATTCTTAGAAAAGGCTTAAACATTTTTAAAAAGTATATAGGTTCATCTTATTCACATTGTTATAGGCACCAAAAGTTCCGTTTTAAGATCTTTAGTTAAGTCACCGAATATTTTTTGAAGTGGGAAGTTTATTTCCTTATGCAGCCTGAAAAAGATGATATTTGATTTATTTTTTATCTTAGAAACTTTCCTATTTATCTCCATTTTTGGTGGTCGGTATTATGTCATATTTTTATGACATAAAATTTAGCCTTTTTAAGGAGTTTTTTTGTTTTTTAAAAAAAGGCAGATTTTTGATGTTTTAAAAAGGCAAGATTTTTATTGGAGGAGATTTATAAATATGTTTTTAAGGGAAGTTTTTATGAAAGTGAGGAGAATGACTTGTTAAGAAAATTGCAGATGGATTTTTGAGTATGATATATATAATTTTTTTGAAGATATTTTTTGTGAAGGCAAAGTTCATTATGAAGGAAATTTTTGGGCTTGAATATGAAAGATATGGAAAGAATTTTTTTATGAACAGGAGTTGAATGAATTAAATTCATTTTGAAGGTATATTTTTGAAGAATAGATTTCCGACAAGGAATGAAGAAAAATGAAGACATTTTTTATGGTGGACATTATTTATTTTCTTTTGCAAGAAGATGAATAAATATTTGCAAAGGGAAATTGAATTGCTTTTTATTTATGCTCAAAGAATATGAAGAGTCTTGTTGAAAAGAAAATGAAAGATTTGAAGAAGATGAAAAAGATTTTTGTCAAAGAGAAGATGAAAAGATTGAAAAGTCTTTGAAGTAATTATGCACAGATTAATATGAAGATTTTTATTCTTGCAGGAAAATAGTTTTTGCAGATTGGAGAATACAAAAAGAATATTCAAGATAATGAAAAGTTATACAGAGAAAATATGAAATTGATTTTATTTTATAGAGATGTAATTTGTTGGTTCAGGATTTCTTGCAGGTGGATATGAAGAGGATACAAATAAAAGAGTTTTTATTTTCTCCTACAGGACACTGATTGAAATATGAAAGGTCATAAAAGTTGAATTTGATTTTGCAAAGAAGAGGAACATCAAGAGTCTTTTCATTAACAATAATTTTTTAGGTGCATTGATGCAACTTTATAAAAAGACAAAGATGAAACATACAGAGTATGCAGGGTTGTTGAGTGGATCAGGATACAGGATTGAAATATCTGAGTTTGTCTATGATTTGGGAATGGCCATTTGACAGACACATGAGAGAGAAGAAATGTTTTTTATTGAAATAAAGAAACCCTCTAAATTCGTGTTTTCAGTTTGTTCAGTAATAGGGGTTGGTGCTCCTTGAAGCTGGTGCTTCTAAACATTGTTGCCAGTGAGGCACACAGTATGCCAGTGAGGCTTGTAGGTCAGTAAGACCTTTCAATTGTCAGTGAGACATAATATTCAGCCAGTGAGGCTTTGTAAGAAGTTTTTAAAGTTAAGCCAGTGAGGCACTTCATGAGTGGTTTTTCTACCCCGAGAGGGTTTTCCACTCCAGAAATTTCTGTGTTATAATTTGTCTCTATGTGTGCATATTTGTGTTCTGTTGATAAGTTTTTGGTTCACATATTTCACTATCAGTCTTGTGCATATGAGCTCAACAGATCATTAATGTCTTTCTTTCTACTTGTCTTGTAAAGTTTGCAAAAAGTTAAGAATTTACACAACACTGATTCACCCCCCCTCTCAGTGTTGTCACTGACTCCTATAGTCTCATCATGGGGAGTGGATATTTGTGGATCATGGATAGGCGGAGTGATAAGCTCTTGACCATGGAATGCATAGAGTTGGCTAAGAGGATCATCATGGTCTAAAATGTGTCAAGGTAAAAATTAAGTCTAATACTAAATCAGCAAGATATCAAACCCTAACTAGCACAATAGAGCATGAGCAACCATGAATACCAATATAACAAAGGAATGCAAACCCAAATCCACAGTAAACTCAATTATCTCCATTGCTCTTCTCAACCTCACATAAGAATGCAAGATTTAGAAGGATGGTCAATGGAGAAATGTTGGTTGCTCACCGATGTAGCAGCATAATAGTACTCAAGAGCTAGATATCTCATGCAAATGGCTTGTGAAAGGGTTGCTTATAGGAAAGGCTGACTAGGGTTTCCATCCTCTACAAGATAAGAGGGAATTTTCAATTTGAGGATATGATGAGGTGTAAAATCAAATAAACTTGCCCAATTTATTTGATTTATTGAGATAAGAAAAGGGGTTTTTTCCCTTAAGTGAGGGGTTGTGACATGTGTAGGATAAGTCTAATTTAAATAAAAGTTTATTTAAATTAGTTGTGCACGTGGTAAAAGGTGAGGGAGTAATTCAAATGTTTTATTTGAATTATTTGAGACATGTGAAAGGGGGGAATTAATTAAATAAATAAGATTTATTTAATTAATTGGTTAGGTGATTAAGTTGGATTATAAGTGGGATTATGCAATGACCTAGGGTAAAATGTTACAAGGTGTCTCACAAGGTGATGTCGCAAGACATGTACAAATTTAAGTGTCTACACTAACTATTTGACTACTTTTAAGAAACTAACTAACTTTTCAAAAGAATTGAAATGAACTCTTAAAAATGAAATTGTTTACTCCTTTCCTTTCTAAAACACGGTTTTCATAAACTCACTAAACCATCCATAGTATTTACTGAACAATTTGCAACACTTAATCAACACATAAACTGGAAACAAACACACTAGCTTAACCTACAAGTAAAAACTTAAATCACTTCATTGCATTAACTGGAACAACTATTTCAACATGAACAAAGTAAAACATAAAATGCCACTTCAACAATACAGTAACATCAAAAAACAACAAATACTTAGCTATAAACAACATTCATTTTCCTCGATTGAGTGGCTAGCTCTTCGGAGGTTTAGAACTTAAAACTTAAACTATCATCCACATGCACAAATTTACCATAAATTACGTAGGTAAACACAGAGTTGTCTAAATTGTATTCATGCAATAAAACTTCATCTATCAGCTATGTATGTAAAATAAATAATACAACACTATATATTTTATCCCCTAGATACATGATTCTAAGATCATACCTATAATCTAGCCTTGTGTGGTACATGCATTACTATAGTTTTAAAGTCTTTCAATTGAAAATCATAAATATTATAGAGTTTGGTTTGTAAAAAATAACAAAGAAATTAAAGGAGCTACTGAATTTAACTCCCAACATGAGTCTTCTCATGCAAGACACTTTCAAAACATTTATGGACAATGTTTCCAAATAACTTCCATCGCTGCAAAACAAGAGGAACAGGTACGCTAATTTAGGTGACAGGTGTGCGAAACAGGAAATCCTTTTTTGTTGCCATGACTCTTTCAGAGTTGTTTCTAGAGCATGAAATTTTGGTGCCATGATTATTCTGAAGCAACTTTCTTTTTGGAGTATCCTCTTCCTTCCTTTCTGGAGCATATCCTTCCTTTCTTTCTAGAGTCTATCCTTCTGGATTTGTATGAATCTTGTTTGACAAAAATAGATCTTTCCATACACAAAACATTAGCATTGGAGTTTTTAACGTAGGATAGAAAATAAAACTATGTACATCATTTCTAATTAGGTTAGACAATAATTTATCATAAAAATCAGTCAAATGCTAGCAAGACAGGATTATTACGTCACAAAGGAAGGTGATTTAGTTAAAATATGATGAGGTTGATTTTCACCTCATCACTCTCTTCCACTCCCAAGATTGTCCAAGTCCTCCTACCCTGTGTTTTAAAGATTTTCCTGTTTCTTTATATCTCTTTGCTTCTCTCCTCTTGCTAAATTCTTTAAATTTCTCACTATTATCATATATTAGATGTGTTGTGGCATCTAATTCCCTTGGATCAACAACAAAACCTTTGCCAACTATTACCTTGTTCTTCCATCTCTAAAAATCAAATTCAAATTACTCATTATTCACATGTACTGGAGTGACTGGTTGAAGCAATAATGGTGGCCTAAATCTCATACCAACCTATCCCTCTCTCATTTCATGGATTATCTCTACCATTGCCTTGGCTCATTTGAATGACCACATCAAATTCCCTAGAGAAATAATTTCTCTTCTTTTCAGATGCACAAACAAAGAATTATACTTTCCTTGCATTTTGCAAAAGCATCCTTGGGTAGTTTAGGGATAACACTTTGTAGTGCTTGGTAGCATTATTTTAGCTTGCCTATATATTTTTCTACCAATATAGGATACTTGAATATCCTTTCAAATTCTGTCTTAAATTCATCTAGCTTATGATATTGATGCCTCATTAAAATATCGACAGTCTTTTTTGTCTGGTAATATTATTTGGTTCTCTCTTTCCAAGTAGTGGAGATAAAGGATATTAATTGAACTTCTCCAACAGATTAACAAAAAAAATTGTATGTCTTTCAACTAATAAGTTATAAGTGAAAAATTCACATAACAATTTTTTCTGCTTTGGAGAAGTATTTCATATGCTTTCAAAAATTCCTTATCATCTGGATCATATGGCAAATTACAGTTGATCCTCAACAATTTCCATCTTAGCATCTGCCCATTCAAAAACATGCTATACATGCATGAAGTTTTTCTACATGCAAGAAGGAGTTCTCCAATTTTACAGGCTTCTATTTTTGCTTCATATAATTGGTCATACTTATGTTGCAATATTACCAATTGTTCTTTCAATCTCTTATTTTCAAACCCTGCATGCCTCAAAAAGTGACAGTGAGTTATCCAAGTTTGGAGTAATACAGGAATGTGCACTTGGAACCATTCCATGGAAGTAGGTTCTGTTTGGATCTCTTTATCCTCTGTTGGTGGTTTTGCCCTGCATTCTTAGAGTTCTTCTAGTTCAACAACCTAGCTAATTATGATTGTTAGTGCCACTTGATTTTCTTGATTCTTTTCTAGAAATTTTGCCAAAGTGCTTGTCAGGTTGTTTGTAAGGTTTTCTACTTGCTTATCCTTTTCTAACATAATTTCCTATAGCCCTACATCTTGAGTTGCTTCTTCTGATATTTAGGTGACTTGTTCAACTGACCTTGCAAATATGATATTTCCTCATCCTTTTCTATTAGAAGTGTTTTCAATTTTTCAATTTCTTACTTTTGCTGCAAAATTGTCTACTCTACCCTAGAGAGTTCAATTACTTGTTGCATTTGTTGAATTTCTTCTTGATTTTTACTCTCATCAATTTCTATAGCTATTATTGGAGCTTTCCCCTTTGTTGTGCTTCTTTGGAGAGGAACATCACCTTCATCCATGCTTCTAAGTATAGATTTTCCCAAAATTGTATCATCTTCTTACTCTAGAGGTTTATTGTCAGGAGATTTGTGCAACTCCAAAGGAACATAAGTATCTTTCAGAGGTGGTTTAGTAATAGGAGCTTAGTGCAACTCTGAAGGAATAGAAGTATCTTCAAAATTTTCCCTTATGTTCTTTGGAGGCACTTTCTCTATATCTCCATGGACCAAAATATCTTCTGGAGCTTCCCTTATGTCCTCTAGGGGCACTTGCTCTAACTCTACAGGAGTTTCATGAAATTCCATTGTGACATTTTCAACAAGAGTATCCTCTGAAAATACTTGTTCTATTTCTACAGGGTTCTCTCAAAGTTCCATTATCATATCTTCCAGAGAATATGTTGGTACTTGTGATAGTGTTTCCGCTGGAACTTCCAGAGCTATGGAAGGTTCCATTTGGATATCTATTGAAGGATGTGTACTTTTCTCCTATAAACTTTCCTTCTCTTTTTCTGCGTGGGTAAAAAACAATGGAGGCAGCTTCCATAACTAATCGTTTACTCCTTTGAAGAGGAGGGTACCTTTGTAATTTCTATTTTGACCTTTATTCCTTTGCAATTGGTGGCCTTGTTCTACTTCTTCATTAGAAACAATCAACACTACTTTCTCCAATGAGCCTGGAGTTTTCTCTAAAGTTTTCAAAGTTCTCATTGGCAACATAGGTTATTCAGTTGATGGTTGGGCTAGATGCTTTGGAACTCCCTATTCTACTTTTGGAGTTACTTCCCCTGAAACTAGAGTTGCTAATCCTAAGGCTCCCCAACTTTTTAGGTTTTGTTCCTGCTTTTTGTTTTCAATCTTTTACAGCAATTTTAACCATTTTTTTATCAATTTTGTGATGTTTTAAAATCTAGTGTTTACATATCAGTGTGATCAAGCCGTGGTGTTTTAAATGACCAGTCCCATTTTTATACTTTTCTATCATGATTTTAATGACTAAAAAAGGTAAGTGGGTAGGGTAATTTTTAGCTTAACATTCTTGACCCCATGGTGCAAATGGGTTAGCATTCAGAATGTTGGACCCACAATTGTGGCAAATTGTCTATCACAAGTGATAAACCTCATTACCCAGGATACTACAAGCTTCCAAGGTTCAGAAATAGTTTCTCTTTTAATCTCTTTGTTAAACCCTTCCATTCCTATTATAGTTTAGGGGAGGGGTTCTCCCTCTTGAGCAAACTTATTAATCATTTCTTAATAAGTAAGATGGTTTTCACAAAACAAATCAATGCCTTCATTAGGAATTCTAGATAATTGAGAGAGAACTTTGGTACTAACCTTAATTTTCCTTTTGTAGATCATGGAGTGGCTATCAACAAAATTTTGTATGAATTCTTCCACCAAATTCAATATCCCAGTGGTGCTACATGCCACCAGCCACCACTAGCTGCTCACCACAATCTACAGACACATTGTTGCCAGAAGCAGCTTCCTCCTCTATCTACTACCACTAGTAGCCAAAACCACAAGCTCCACCCATGTTTCCACCACTAGTGGCTAGATCATGCCACCACCACCTAGACTCAGCCCTTGTCTCTATCTTCCAATGGCCAAACACCCACCACAACTGTCGCTCAGCCCAGATTGGGCCACCACCACCACCACTTCACCTGGATCTAGCCGCTGCTGCCTAGCTCTGCTCAACCACCTCCAAGTTGCCAGCTGGTCACCACCAGGTCACCGCTCATCTTGGTAGTGTTGCGCATCGACCACCTCTTTTAGCTTTCTATGCCTTTTTTCAAGCCTACAAGGAGTAGTTTTTTTCCAGGAAGCAGAACTTTGTGCCACAAAATTGGATTTTCAAAAACAAATAGGCGTTGGAAAGGTGGTTTGACGTAATTCATTGTGGTGCAAGTGATTTTTTTTCAAATTTTTCCATTTTTTGTGGGTTTTTTTAGCTTGAAGGTACGGTTTATGTTTTTCTTGCAACTAGCGTAACGTTTGCAAACGACGTCGAAATCTAGTAATGTTTTTTTCAAATTGCTCATAAAATCACAAGGAATCTGATTGTAACCCCTAATTTTTCCCCTAACAAGCTTTTTTTCCTCAAAATTGTAAAAATCAGCATGAGTTATAAACAGTTTATTTAAGCTTGTCGATTGTACAAAATTCATTATTTATTCATTGTACTTTGTTGGGGGGCTACAGTTACACTATTAATACATTTTGGGGGGTGAAAGGCACAATTTTAGTGCCCTTGTGTCTTTACTTCTTGGTGTTTTTTTTCTGCCACACATGGTGGAAAGTGTGTCTATACAACCACTCATTCCACATAATTATCACACATGGAAGTTAAAAATGAAACAATTGTTGCAATCTAGGGACTTTGGAAAATGCTATAAGATAATCCACCTAGTTTCACTAAGGAGTTTGAAACATTTGCTTATAAGAACAAATTAGATGGAGCTATGGGAATCATAGGATTGCATGTATCAGATAACTTGTTGTTTCATATTGTGGAGTGTAAAACACCTAAGCAAGTTTGGGATAAACTTGCAAAATTGTATGGTACCATCAATGAATTCTGAATCTTACAACTAGAGGCAAAATTGACATCACTCTCTCAAGATGGTTTTCCTACTATCAAGGATTTTCTAGAAAAAATCAAGTTGCTCTTGTCACAATTGAAAGAGTGTGGGCATGATAAAACTAATAAGGAATGTATCTTCTTGATTCTGTCAAAGTTGAAGGGTCCATTTCAAGTATTTTCATCTGCCTTCTATTATACTATGGATGCCTTGGGGAAAGACATTAAGATGCCTAGCTTTGAGTTGTTTTGTGAGTGTCTTACTAGGGAGAAAGCCAAGTTACTTCAAATGGATGCACTTCCTAGTTCTAAGAGTCAAGCCTTGATGGCCTCATCCTCCAAAGTTAAAGGGAAGAATAAGAAGAAACCCAAGACAGAATCTCCTTCAGGTATTGAGTCTCCCTTCAAACCAAATCCTAAGAATGATCACAAGTCCACTCCTCACCTGATCCTTCTAATTCTAGTTAGTCTTCCTCCAAGACAAAGAAGAAGAAAGGTGGAACTTGTTCTTTTTGTGGCATAACAAGTCATGATGAGTCTCATTACTTTAAGAGGTTAGAAGCTTTGGAGGAAGCTATGAAGAAACACAAAATTTCTATGCCCAAGCCCTCCTCTAGACATGTTCTTTTGGCACATGGCTTGCTTGCATCTTTAGATAGTTGGATACTTGATTCAGGTGCTTCACATCATATGACCAATTCTCTTGATCTACTTTAGACTCTTTCTAAAACTAGCACTTCTCAGATTGCAGTGGGGAACTCTTCACATATTTCAATCATGGGGATAGGCACCATTTAGTTGCAAGATGGTTGCATTGAGGATGTTCTTTTTGTTCCTAAGATTTCTGCAAACCTTCTCTCCATGTATTAGATTTGTCATTCTAGGGATGGGAAGACAGTTGAGTTTTCTCCGCACAATGTGGTTATTAGACAACTATAGGATCCTAAGACTATTGGTTCTACAGGGAGAGTGGATCATGCATCTAGACTATACAGATTTGATGGATTTGACTCTTCATCAAGATCATCTCTTATAACACATGCCAATGCCTTGAGAAAGCTTTGGCATGAGAGATTTAGACATTTAAATTACAGGTATCTGTTGGAAAATGTGCCTCAAATTACTAGCTTGATATTCTAGTTGTAGCATTGTGTGTTTATTCCTTCATCAGCCTAACTGATCACTTTCGGTGGGACCTTCCACATTGTCTCCTCGATGGATCGATAACCCTTCTTGCTTTGGCATTATGTGTTCTATCGGTAGGAGGTGATCATTTCGGTGGGAGTCTCTTAGCAGTCCCTTCGACAGCCTGATACAAAGCATATCAGAGTGACTTAGTGCCTTTGGCGGGACTCTGTCTTGAGTCTCCTCGACATGGCTGATACTTGCCAGCCTCTAGGTGCCTTGGTGGGACTTGACCGGTACTAAGCGGAGAGCGGGGATTGGATAATGTCGATGGAGGATGTATGACTTGATGACATGGTGGTGGGGACCACATGGAGCGGTATGTTCTTTGTCGAAGTGACATCCTCATATCGGTGGGAGACAATATCTTGTCCCCTCGATATGGAAATACATTGGATGGTGTCGACAGAGGGTGAACAATGTGATATCGGTGTAACAATGTGATTTTGGTGAGAGACTGTTTGTTGTCTCTTCAATGTTCCAATACAAAGTGTTTGGCAACGCTTGGACTCTTGTTGAGGTGACACAAAGACTTCAAAGAGAGACTATCTGGAGTCTCTTCAAAAGTTCTAACAAGGGCAGTGATGGTTACGTTTTGTTTGATGATTTGATGTGTCTTTGACAGTTAAAAATAAATTGTGACTATTTCCTACAGGAACTGTATCGATTGGCTTCTAGCATAGTATGGAATGTAAAATGGTTGGAATAGTCTATAATGCAAATACTGTAAAGAGTTATGCATTGTAACTGAGGATGATGGTAATCAGTAATTGATCGAAGAGGTTGAACAGGGGAATTGTAATGCTGCTGAAGTTGAAGCTGTGAATTAACATTTGGAAGAATAAGTATGTAACTCTATATGTAAACATAATTTACTGTAATACAAAGTGACTTTGCTTGGTGTGTGGGTTTTTCTCTCGTAAAGGGTTTTCCCACGTAAATTTGGTGTTGATTTGTGTATGTCTCTTAATTGGTCTACTCTATTATTCTAATTAATGTGCATCTTTAATGAACTGTAATTGGAAATTGAAAGTACTATCTACATTTCTCTTCTGAAAAATTGGCATTAGGAAGGCATTTCCACACTTTGCTTTCCTTACAAGTGGTATTAGAGCCTAGCCAATTGTGTTATTCTTGTGGGTGAGTTGGGTTTTTTGTGTTGATTTTGTTGAGTGGGAGTTTTGTAGAGAAATCAATTTGAAATTCGATTGCATATTTAAGATGGCAAGCACATCTAGAAGAATAAAGATTGATAAATTCAACGGTGGCAATTTTGAGTTGTGGAAACTTAAAATGGAAGATTTACTCGTGGATAGAGAGTTATGGACTAGGGTGTCCTCTAACAAACCATCAACAACCTCGCAAGATGATTGGGATGCAATGGATCGGAAGGCCAAGAGTCTGATCAGACTGTGCTTGGCTAATTCAATACTCCTGAATGTCCATGAAGAGAAGACTGTGAAAACTCTATGGAAGAAGCTTGGTGACATTTATCAAGGGAAATCTCTAGTAAATAAGTTATTCCTGAGGAAGAAGCTATACTCTTTGAAAATGGAGGAAGAAGCATCTGTTCCAGATCATTTGAATACATTTAACATGATCATTGTGCAATTGACGTATGTTGGTGTGAAAATTGAAGATGAGGATTGTTGCATATATGTTGTGTTTGTTGCCTGACATATGGGATCACCTAGTAATGGCTATTAGGAGTACAACAACCACTTTCAAGATGGAAGATGTGGTTTATTTACCATTGTTAGAGGAAATGCGAAGGAAGTCTTCTGAGATGGCTAAGGAGGCCCTTGTTGTTCGAGGAAAATCGAAGGAGAACGGCAAGAAGAAAGACAAGAAGTCTAGATCCAAGTTAGAGGGGAGATCAAAGTCTCCTAGTAAAAAGTCCAAGGTGAAATGTTGGAACTGTGGGCAAACTAGACATATCTGGAAAGATTACAAAGAGGATAAAAAGAAGAAGAAGAAGAACAATTCTTTTGAAAATGAATATTCTTAGAGTGATGCAGATGCCTTCATTGCAGCCTTGGCAACAAAGGCATCGGATGATATTTGGCTAATTGACTCAGGTACATCCTTCACATGACCTCTCATAGAGATTGGTTTTTAAAGTATGAAGAATACAAAGGTGGAAGGGTGCATCTGGGTGATGATTCTCAACTCGAAATTGTTGGTTGTGGAAGAGTCAGAATTAAGTTTCCTGATGGAAGAATAAAAGGAATCAATGATGTAATGTTTATACCAAGTCTGGCTCAAAATTTGTTTTCTGTAAGTAAGTTGAATGATGTTGGTGTGCAAGTTTCTTTCTCAAATGGTGGTTGTAAAATGCCTAGAGGCTCAATGGTGCTATCCAAGGGTGCACACATAGGCACTCTGTTCAAGCTAGATGCACTTGTTGATCAATGTAACAGTGTCTCTGCAAAGTTGAACAAAGTCACTCATGTAGGGAAGGAGAACGACGTTCCTCTGGGTGCAAATTCCTTGGAGGTGAAACTCCCGGTAGAGAAAGCCATGTTGTGGCATCATAGACTCAGCCACATAGGGGAAAAGGCTTAAAAGCTTTGAAAAATAAAAACCTGGTTGAAGGGCTTGATGATTGTAACCTTGAGTTCAAATTTTGTGAACATTGCAATTATGGAAAGCAACACCATGTTTCTTTTTACTCTAGTCCTCATAAATCTTCTAGCATACTGGATTATGTTCACTTTGATGTATTTGGTCTAGTAAATGTTCCTTCATTATCGAAGTCTAAATATTATGTTTCATTTATAGATGATTATTTGAGAAGAGCATTTGTGTATTTTCTAAAAAGTAAATTAGAAGTGTTCAGTCTGTTTAAGGAGTTTAAAACCTTGGTAGAAAATTAGACTGGTAGAAAAATTAAATGCTTGAGGATGGATAATGGTGGTGATTTTGTTCTATAGATTTTGAAAGGTATTGCAAAGACCATGGGATTAAAAGGCATAAAACTACACCTTACACTCCACAACAGAATGGAGTTATTGAAAGGTTGAATAGGATGCTGATGGAAAGGGTGAGAAGTATGTTAAGCAGTGTTGGTCTAGAGCAGAAGTTCTGGGCTGAGGCCGTGGCTACAGCATGTTACTTAATTAATCGATCTCCCTCTTTGGCACTCGTGGACAAAACACCTTTGGAAACATGGTCTGGTAAGAAGCCCTCTTTAAGACACATTAGAGTCTTTGGCTGTGAGGCATATGCATATTTGTCGAATGAGAAAAGATCTAAATTGGAAAAAAAAGCTATAAAATGTATCTTCATTGGTTATAGCATTGGTGTGAAAGGATACAAGCTTTGGAATCCTGTTACTGAGACGGTATTATACAGCAGAAGTGTAATCTTTCGTGAGTTGAAATATTCTAGAGTGGATCTACAGCCAAAGGTAAAAGAAGTAGAAAAGAAGAATGATGTAGTTGAAATTTCTCTAACTCCAGATAAAGAGGAACTACGAGTTCCAAATGTACCTAATAATGAGGAGAGCTCAAGCAGATCTAAAAGTTATGAACAAGAAGAACCACAACCTCAGCCTCAACCTATGAGGAGGTCTACACGTGAGAAGCAGCAAATTGAAAGGTTTGGATATTCTATTTGGGATTCTAGTTGTGCCTATGCTTTGATTACTAACACTGATGAGCCTAGGATTGTGATAGAGGCAATTAATATGTCTAATTCAGATTCCTAGTTGGAAGCCATGAATGAAGAAATGGCATCATTGGAAAAGAATGAAACCTAGGATTTGGTATCCTTGCCTAAAGGTCAAAAGCCTGTTGGTTGTAAATGGGTATTTAAAAAGAAAATTGGTCTGGATAGCAGTGTTGAAAAATATAAATCTAGGTTGGTCGCGAAAGGCTATTCCCAAGTAGAGGGAATTGATTATGGAGAAGTATTTTCTCCTGTAGCTAAGCTGACATCTATCAGATTTCTATTGTCACTTGTAGCAGCGTATGACTTAGAGATTGAGCAAATGGATGTGAAGACAACATTTCTTCATGGAGATTTGGAAGAAGAAATTTATATGTCCCAGCCTCAGTACTTCATTGAAAAAGGTAAAGAAAATCTAGTTTGCAAATTAAAGAAATCTCTGTATGGTTTAAAACAATTGCCTAGAATGTGGTACCAAAAGTTTGACACGTTTGTGTTGTCAGTGGGATTTGTGAGATCAAAAACAAATCATTGTGTGTATTATAAAACTAAAAATGGTCACTTACTTATTATTGCCCTATATGTGGATGATATGTTGTTCATTGGGAATGGTAAGGGTATGATTTCTGAATTAAAATCTCAGTTGTCAGTACAATTTGAAATGAAAGATTTAGGTGCAACTACGTATTTTTGGGGATGGAAATTAGAAGAGATAGGGCAAATAGAAAACTTTGGCTCAGCCAGAGAAAGTATATTAATATTGTCCTTAAGAGGTTTAATATGATAGATTGCAAGTAGCTAGTTGTTCCAGTGTTGCAGGGAACGAAGCTATATGTTGAAGATTGTCCAAAATATCCTACTAAGATGGAGGACATGACCAGGGTGCCTTATGCGAGTACAATTGGCAGTTTAACGTATGCAATGGTCCATACCAGGCCAAACATTGCCCAAGCAGTGGGAGTACTTAGTTGATTTATGGCTAATCCAGGAAGACCGCATTGGGATGCTGTGAAAAGAGTTTTCAGATATTTAAAGGGTACTACTGAGTATACCTTTTGCTATCATGGTAACTCTATTGGATCTAAAAGTTTAGTTAGCATTCATGGGTATGTGGATTCTGATTGGGCAGGGGACATTGATAACAGAAGATCCACCAGTGGATATGTATTCATGTTTTATGGTGGTGTAGTTAGTTAGATGAGAAAGCAGCAGGATGTAGTTGCTTTATCTACTATTGAGGTAGAGTACATGGCAGCAACTCACACCTGCAAGGAAGCCATTTGGATTAGATGTTTGTGTTCTGATATTGGGTTTAATGCAAGGCAGATGACTATCTGTTGTGACAGTCAGAGTACCATTTGTTTGGTGAAAAATCTCACTTTCCATGCCAGGATGAAACATATCGATGTTTAGTACCATTTTGTTCATGATATGGTGGAGGATGGAAAGGTTAATCTAGAAAAAGTGGATACTCTAGAGAATGTCACTAATGCATTGACTAATCCTGTGAGCACAGATAAGTACAAATGGTGTGCCAGTTTGATGGGCCTTGGGGCCTATGACATTCATTAACTTCGAGCATTGGAGGAAGCCAGTAAGTTCTTCATCAGTGGGAGCATGTTGGAAAATGGACCTCAAATTACTGGCTTGATATTCTAGTTGCAGCATTGTGTGTTTATTCCTTCATCGGCCTAACTGATCACTTTCGGTGGGACCTTCCACATAGTCTTCTCGATAGACCGATAACCCTTCTTGCTTTGGCATTATGTATTCTATCGGCAGGAGGTGATCATTTCGGTGGGAGTCTCTTAGCAGTCCCTTCAATAGCCCAATACAAAGCATATCATAGTGACTTAGTGCCTTTGGTGGGATTCTATCTTGAGTCTCTTTGATATGGCTTATACTTGCTAGCCCGCGAGTGCCTTGGTGGGACCCGGATAGTACTAAGTGGAGGGTGGGGATTGGATGATGTTGATGGAGGATGTATGACTCCGTGACATGGTGGTGACATGGTAGTGGGGACCACATGGAGCAGTATGTTCTTTATCGAAGTGACATCCTCATATCGGTGGGAGACGATATCTTGTCCCTCGATATGGCAATACATTGGATGGTCTCAACAGAGGGTGAATAATGTGATATCGGTGTAACAATGTGATTTCGGCGAGAGATTGTTTATTGTCTCTTCGATGTTCCAATATGAAGTGTTTGGCAAAGCTTGGACTCTTGTCAAGGTGACACAAGGACTTTGAAGAGAGACTGTCTGAAGTCTCTTCAAAAGTTTTGATAAGGGCAGTGACAATTACATTTTGTTCAATTGTTTGATGTGTCTTTGATAGTTAAAAATGAATTGTGACCGTTTCCTATGGGAACTTTATCGATTGGTTTTTGGCATAGTATGGAATATAAAATGGTTGGAATAGTTTGTAATGTGAATACTGTAAAGAGGTATGCATTGTAACTAAGGATGATGGTAATCAGTAATTGATTGAAGAGGTTGAACAAGGGAATTGTAATGCTGCTGAAGTTGAAGCTGTGAATTAACATCTGGAAGCATAAGTTTGTAACTCTATATGTAAACATCATTTATTGTAATACAAGGTGATTTTTCTTGGTGTGTGGGTTTTTCTCTCGTAAAGGTTTTTCCCACGTAAATATGGTGTTGATTTGTATATGTCTCTTAAATGGTCTACTCTGTTATTCTCATTAATATTTATCTTTAATGAACTGTAATTGGAAATTGAAAGTACTATTTGTATTTCTCTTCTAAAAAATTGGTTTTAGGAAGGCGTTTCTGCACCTTGCTTTCCATATAGTATCTTCAGCAGTTGAGCACAAAGAAGTTGGTTGTTGGTCTACCTAAGATTTCTTGTAGAGAGGAAGTTTGTCCAAGTTGTGTCCTTGACAAACATCATCAGGATCCCTTTCCTAAGGGTAAGGCTACTCGAGCTTTGGCACCCTTGGAGTAGGTTCATAGTGATCTCATGTCCTTTCCAACTCCATTTTTAGGGGCCAAGTATGTGCTCACTTTCATTGATAATTTCTTACGATGCACATGGGTGTACTTTATTAAGTACAAGAGTGATGTTTTGGACACATTTAAGACTTAGAAGGCGTTTGTGGAGAAGCAGTCAGGTCTTTCTCTTTGACAGATACACATAGATAATGGGGGGAATATGTGAATCAAGCTTTTCAGGATTTTTGCTATGAGCATGGAATTTAGCATCAATTTTTGATTCCTTACTTTCCTCAGCAGAACAGTGTGGCCGAAAGAAAGAACATGACTTTACAGGAGATGGCAAATTGTATGATTTAGTTTAGGTCTATGGCTCCTACCTTTTGGGATGAAGCAGTCAATTATGCCAACTATATTCAGAATCGTATGCCTCACATGGTAGTGTGGCATATGATTCCCGAGGAGCCTTGGTCACATGTCAAGCCTGATGTATCCTTCTTTAGAGTATTTAGTAGTGAGGCTTGGGCATTCATTTCGGATGGTCAGTGTAAGGCAATGGAGAAGAAGAGACAACCTTTGATTTTTGTTGGCTATTGTGAGGATGTGAAGGCTTACAAGTTGTTTGATCATGTCACTCAAGACGTCTACTTTCACAGAGATGCCCATTTTGATGAGTCCTTCACACAGGTGGATTCCTCCTCTTCTTCTCCCTCACTACATACTCTTCCTTCTTCATCATCACTTAAGGATATTTTTCTTCTTTAGGATGATACTCATGATGGTCTTTCTCCACCACCTCCTCGTGCACCACTTTTGTTTAATGGGCTCACACTACTCTTGAGGAGGTTGGTTCGCTTTTTGGTGATCCTACAGATACTCGCTGCACTCATTCACAAACAACAAGTGTTAGTCTTTTGACTCATGCCATTTTAGTATATCCTCATAAGTTTTCTAATTTTGCAAGTATTCCAAAGTGGGACAGTGTGATGGTTAAGGAGTATTCTTGTTTGATGAAGAATCATACTTGGGATCTTGTTCCTCCTCCTAAGGGAAGAAAATTCATTCAGTGCAAGTGGTTGTACCACACCAAATATGAAGCTGATGGTTCTATTGACAAGTAAAAGGCCATCTTGTTGCTAAGGGGTTTTCTCAGGTTGAGGGTATTGACTACTTCGAGACCTTTGCTCCTGTCGCCAAGATGGATTCCATTCATCCTGTACTTTATCTTGTTGAATCTCAGCGATGGTTAGTGTATCAAATGGATGTGAAGAGTGCCTTCTTACATGGTGATCTTCATGAGGAGATCTACATGGAGCAACCTCCAAGTTTTGTGCAGGACTCTTCCCTTGTTTGCAGGCTTTGTCGTTCATTGTATGGTCTCAAACAAGCCCCTCGGGATTGGTATGAGAAAATGGATAGTTTCTTGCTTGCTTTTGGCTTCACACGCTGCCATTTTGATCCTACAATTTATACTTAGAAGCGTGGAGAAGATTTTTTGATCCTTATGCTTTATGCGAATGATTTGATTCTCACAAGCGGTTCTACCTCCATGATCCAGAGTATCCAACAAGCATTGATGGAGCACTTTGATATGACAGATCTTGGTCTTTTGCACTACTTCCTTGGTCTTCGGGTTTGCCAGAGTTTTGAGGGGATCTTCATTTTTTAGTAGAAGTATGCTCTTGATTTGCTTCAAAGATTTGGCATGGTTCATTGCAAGCTTGCCCCTACACCATTTCAGTTAGGTGTTGTATTGTCTACCAGTTGCACTACTCCCACAATTGATGCTACATTATATTGGCAATTGGTTGGCAGTCTTTTCTACTTGACACACAATCGTCTTGATATTTTGTTTATGATTGGACTTGTCTCTCATTTCTCTTAGGATCCACATGAGAGTCATTGGAAGGCAGCCAAATGTATCTTGAGGTATATTAAGGGCACATCACACTTTGGCATTCATTACACATTAGGAGCTTCTTTAATTGTGGGCTTCACTGACTCATATTGGGCTGGTGATGTTGATGATCAGAAGTCTACTTCTGGATTTGTTTTTTCCCTTGGTTCTAGCCCCATTGCATGGTCTTGCAAGAAGCAGACAACTATTGCATTATCATCAATTGAGGTTGAGTATCATGATCTAGTTTTGGATAGCCAGAAGGTACTTTGGCTTTGACAGTTGATGATTGAGTTTGGTTTTCCTCCTGATCATCCCACTACTCTTTGGTGTGATAATCAAAGTGTCATTCACATTTCTCGCAACCCCATGGAGAATTAGTGTGTTAAGTACATCAAGATCCACATGCACCTCATTAGGCAAGTCATCCAAAATGGTATTTGTCAGCAATGAAAGTGTGAACTACCTAGGATGAGCTAAAACCAAACTAACTATCCAATTCACAAATTCAAATGGCCTCTAGATTAGACTAAATAACAATGCATAATTAAACTAACTTTTCACCCTATCTCTATGCATTATCATTGATATATCCTAATTGATACTATGTTAAGCTAGATAATGTGCTTAATTAGCTAATGTTGAGTGCTTAATTTGACATAATTTCCTTGCATAAAAATTTCTTGTGCAATGGAGGGGAAGGCCTCAATTTATAAATTTTTGGAGGTGAGGATGGAGGGCTAGGATTGATTTGAAGGATCAATGGCTCAAATTGCTTGAGGATCCTCAAGCAAGGAGAATTGGACAAGTGTCATGAGGAGGTTGAATGAGGGAATTGCTCCAAGATTCAAGGGAGGATCAATGGATGAGATTAAAGGGTTGAATGGATTGATGGCTAGGATTGGGTAGGTGTATGACATGTAAGGCCTCATTTATGAAAAGGTAAGGTTTGGATTTTGTGAAGAATTTAAAATTGTGAGGAGAAGACAAGTGGAATTTAAAATTGGGTGAATAGTGATAGAATAGTGCCATGTGGAATTTAAAATTCCATGAATAGTGACACTTGGAGTGGAAGAAAAGGAAATGGGACAAATGTACATTTTTAGAAGATTTGGTCATGCTTCCAAAGTACCATTTGTCATGTACATGCATGTACATCGAATGACAAGTGGACTTCTAGAAACATGGGGAGTTGTAATTGTGAGTTAATTTTAATTAACTCATGTGCACATGATTAGGAGGAAAATAATGATGATTACTAAAAGTAATCAAAAGTCGATAAAATAGGGAATTAAATAAATAGGGATATTTATTTAATTTTTGGGAGTGCATATGAACTATAGTTGTCAAAATATTTAATTTTTGAACTATAATAGATGAAACTTGATTTTTGGTAAAGGGGGAAAGGCAATAAAATTATTAATTAAATAATTACAAATTATTTAATTAATGTGTGCATTGGATGAGATGGTGTAAATTGTCAAGTTTAAAATGTAGAAGACATATGAAGGTGGTTGTGACCATTTTCAAGTGTCTACATTTTGCCCCTCTTTGATATGGCATCATTACTATTGAGGTTGACGGGATATCGAAGAATATTTGAATAATTATCATGCCCCAATCAACTGATGGGATAAGGAAGAATAGTGAGGTGATGCCCCTTCGAGAGATCGGCGAAAAAAATAAGAATATTTCTGGCAATGTCTCGAAAGAGGGAGGAATGGCTAGATGAGAAGAGAAAAGGATAAACAAGGAACTTGGGATGGGGTGGGGGATGAAAAATGGGGACAAGGGGTGAAATTTGGGGTTTAGAGGAAGAAATTAGGGTTTTAGGGGCTACATATAAGAGATGAGGGGCCCATTCTCCTCATTTGTCATCTTATGATTTGAAAATTGTGATTAGAGGAGAGAAAACCTATTAGAGGCAACATTGCACAAATTTCATGAGAGAAGCACTACGTGAAGAGGGTTCAGGAGTTCTTGCGGCCTGCAATAGCTAGAGACCCGGTAGGTGTCTAAATGAACCTTATGATTTTGATTTTGGGTTAGTTAGGGGCATTAAATGCTAGGAGGGAATGGGTATATTCTAGGCACTAGGGTAGGGGAATTAGTGCCTAATGGTGGCCTTTAGTGCCCTGATGATGAGGATTAGCACTCAAACCGGGGTTTAGCACCCAGTTTGGCGATCAACGCCTAGCCGACGTGGATCAGCGCCTAGCTAACACAGATCAGTGCCTAGACAGGCAATGGACAAAAAGTAGATTAGTGCTTAGACCAAGAGGTTTAATACCTAGACTAAAAGGGTAGCACCTAAAATAAAGTTTGTAGCTTGAAGAATCAGCGCTTTGGCTAGCAATTAGTGCCAAGAAGGTCTGATGTAGTGCCTAGAATAGGATGTTTTACCGTTGGGATGGAGAAGTAGTGTCAGGTTTGGCAATTAGCGCCCAAACCTGGGGATTAGCACCGAGCCAAAAGAATCAGCACCTAAAATGGCAAGATTAGTGTCAAAAATGTTTTAGCGCTTAGGGGTAGGGTTTAGCATCTAGACAGAAAATGAGTCTAATGAAGTGTTTCAGTGAATTGTCTAGGATGAGAGGATGTTTTGCAGTCGCATGAGTGACGACCACATACATGAATGATGTGGGATCAGTTGGATGCAATGGATTGGTTCTTTCTATGAATGGTAGGACTGAGATTTATAGTGGAGATGCCAACTATCAAGGTGCATAGAGCTATGATGATGGTGTTAGTAGAGAGATGGCAGACAGAGAGATGTTCTTTCTTGTTGCCCATAGGAGAGATCACTATTACTTTGGAGGATGTATGGAGGATCCTACAGATCCCCATACATGTAGAGTGGGTTGTATATGACCATGGGCGTGGCTCACAATTTTTGGATGAGGTGTTTGCCCCATTTGCGGTTCCTTATGACGTCCAGAGGATGGAGATGATTTATGCTCAGGTGATGGGCAGACTGTACAAGCTTCCCTTGTTTTTAGCAGGGGTGATTGGGAGGACATTAGTTCTGAATAGACTGTCGAGGGGATTCCTAGTGGGCTAGGGGATGGTGTTATTGAGGATGATCTGGGATGGAGTGGTATATGCTTGGGGACCATACGTGTTAGCATACCTCTATCATGATATGGACACGGTAGTATACCGGTAGTCAACCAATTTGGGATGTGGAGTTACACTACTGCAAATCTAAGCATGGGAGTACATCGTGATCACGAGGCCAGCGACCGTGAGGGATAGACTGAGACATCAACCTTTTGTTTATGCATATTGATGAGAGCATAAAGTATCTCATATTTAGTCAAATAAAAGCATATATTTTATCTTCATTAAATCAGTTTTGAAGTAGACTTGAGATGGGTTGGAAGATTTTTAGCTAAATATCAAATAAACTTGTCTAAATAGAACAATCAATGACATGCATGTGTTTATCTTGATATTACATGTTCACCTCTAGAGCAGCAGTTATTTTATCAGTAAAGTGAAGAAAAAGTCCATTTTATGTCAAGTTGCAGTGCCAAGAAGATTTGCTAGAAAGAAGGACGAACTTAAGAGGAAAAAGTCAAAAACCTAGTCTCGTTAAAAAGCAAGATCTCCATCATTTCTCAATTAAATTTAGAATTTCAAAATGATTTGGAAATCTAGAAATGAGGCACACAAAACCTAGAAGGTATTTGAGACAAATCATCAAAACATTTCAACAGTTTGTGACGGAAGTTGACTGTTATAAAATGTCAGAGATGCAGAACAGAAAAAGTCAAGAAAAATAGTTTTAGTAAAACAACGATATCTCTCTCATTTCTTAATGAAATTCAGAAATTCAAAATTATCTGGAAAGATGAAAGTTAGGGGAACAAAACCTAGAAAGCATTTGAGGAGATCTAGAAAAATAAATGAGCAGTTTATGATAGAAGTTGATTGTTCTACAAGCTTCGGAGATGTTCCAGAAATACATTATGAAGTTGCTGCGGATTCTTCCAATCTACCAACACGAACTCTGAGGTTTTTTGAGGGATATATTGACTATAATTACTCCTAAATTAATGGATCCAACTAAAGAGTGATTATTCCATGCAAAGAATACACATTTAGTGTTGCATGTCTTTCTAAAAGATATTGCATGACTTCCTTGTAATCAACAGTTGTATAATCAATTAACTAAATGAATAAGTTTAGTTAAATAGATAAGTAAGTTTAGTTAGCTACATGAATAAGTTCTCTACTCTAGAGAGACTCAATTATAATTTAATAACTATAGTTATATATAGAGAACTATGGCATAGAATAGAAGCAAGAAAGAAGTTGTAAAAGAATTAATTGAATGAAAGAAGAACTTTGTTATTTTACAGCAGCATGTACTCTTGGATCTTGAAGGTTTTTGAATAAAGAAAGTTGTTCTACCTATTTGTTGATTATTGGAATTTATTAGTCTCTCTCTGGAGGAAGTAGCAGGGGCCCACTCCAACCGAAGGACAGAGACTACATTTCTTAGTTTCATTAGTTATTTTGTTGTTTTGCAGTTTCTTTGTTCATAATTATTTTTGTTGTTCCTACTTTCCTTAGATTAGTTCCTTTGATGTTATGAAATTCCTTTATTCCATGATTAGATCAATTGCTCAAGTTATTGCTTTCCTTAGATTAAGTTGTCTTTTTCAGCAGAGTTTAAACCCTAGTTTGTTTCATGCAATTGTTGCCAATTCCCTTTTGTAGAAAAGACTGCCATGCAAGTTATTCCATTTCCCTTTTGCATACAGCCATGGACATCACCTTGGATTGATATTTATTAAAATTAAATGATGAGGACTACAATGACCCTTGTCACATATAGAGAAGGGTTGCAGCATCATCACTTAGGCAATCTCATCTATTGTCGGCGGATGATAGATGTACAGTCAGTCATTTGAAGACCATGGAGAGAGGTTGAGACATGATCCGAGGACTAGGTGTAGTTGCAATATGTGATGCAGCTGCAGTATCTGATGGGTCATACAAATCTCATTATTGATTGATACATGCCAAATCATATAGCTCGATAGTTTGGGCTACCTCAGGATGTGCCTTAGGAGCAGGCAGTATTTGCACGTATACATGCAGAGGCACCACGATGGGGGCCACCTACTGACCCATGAGCAATCATTGTGGAGTTTGATGGGTCACAAGGCCAAGCATGGGTAGCCAGAGCACAGGTTATGTGTGTAGGCACTACAGCACTGTATGATCAGTGGTGGGCTACATAAAGACCGGTGTGACTGACGATACTAGTCAGTCATGTAGCCGCAGCAGCAGCGCCGCCTAGGAATGATCGAGATGATGGTGATGAGGAGGAGGAGGAGATGGAGGAGATGGAGGTGGAGGAGGGAGATGCAAGAGGAGACAGCGATGGGATGGAGGAGCTGGGGTGGCACAACTATAGGCACTAGTTTACCAGTTGCAGGCCCAGGTAGTGCAGCTACAAGGATAGGTGGCCTAGCTATAGGGACAACTAGCATAGGCACAGGGAGATGGGCAGGTGGTTGGATTATAGGGCCAAGTAGCGTAGCTACAAAAGCAATTGGCTCATGCACAGGCATAGGCATAGAGTTACCAGCAGGAGCGTGACTAGGTGTGACAGGCTTTGGGACCAGGTGCAGGATACATGTTTTGAACTGTGCAGCAGTAATCCATGAGGCTATGAGAGAGGCACAACATTATAGAATGTTGTATGAGAGACTGGTGCTAGTGGAGCAGAGGGAGAGCTATCAGATTCAATCAGTGGTGTCAGGCTCTAGGAGGACAAGGCGATTAGAGAGGTCAGTGCAGTAGCCACCTCCAGTATAGGCACCAATGGCTAGATAGGGGCCAGTCCTAAGACAGGTAGGACAGCAGGTGATGGGGCCACCCCCTCAAAGAGGTGCAGGACCAGCTCATCCAAGGGCCTTGGCTTGAGATAGTTCCACCTAGGAACAGTGTAGACTCCTGACATTTTTTATTGTGCATATATTTGTTGACAGGTCTTTAGGACTTGATTGTATCATGATCATTTTTTGGATGTATATTTATTTTTACTTATGGATGTTGGATGGATTTATGGTATAGATTATGATTTTTATGAGTTATGATGTACTAACATGTAGGTTATGGATGTTCTATATATGATATGTTTTGATGTATGATATATGATGTGGTTTCTGATGCAGGTGATGACATGTGTGTGATGTAGGATGACACGATGTATGAGTTATTTGTATGGATGTTTGCATTTATTATGATGATGGTTGTTTGATGTTATGATCTGATGATGCATGCTTTATGTATGTGTTGAAATGGACTATAATGTGGATGACTATGGGTGTTATGTCATGGATGTTTGATATGGTTAAATGTATGATGGATATGCACACTTATAGATGTGATATGACAATGCAATGAGATGGGATATATAATGGTTTTAAATGGTCAAATAAGAGTGAAATAGTAAATATATGCTTAGATTAATAAGCATTCATTAGGGATAGATGATAATGGAAATGAGAATGAAAATGTCAATGATAAATATAAGTTCATATTAATAAACATTTATTAATGCAAAGTGATGATGATGATAATGAAAATGATAAATATATGCTTAGATTAATAAACACATATTAAGAATGGATAATGAAATGCAAAGTGATGAACTATTAAATATATGCTTAGATTAATAAATATATATTATGAATGGATAATGAAATGCAATGTGGTAAAATGGTAAATGGATAATGATTAATGCAATGGGATGGTTAATGGGAAATAATTAATGGATGGGAATGAAAAAGTTATGGATGTTGTGAGTTGTTTTGTTGATCATGATACCAAGTGCTTGAAAATGGTCATGGGGTGTAGGAGGGAAATAAACGGTCAACATGAATAGGAGATAGGAGAAAGTAGGTGGGGATGAGCATTGTTATGATGAAACTTGGAGCAAGATATGGGATGGGACAATGACAATGGGGATGTTTATGTAGGATGGGGGATAAAGGGAATGATAGCATGTATTAGAAATTATGTAAACAAATATGAGCACTATTGTTGATATAGCATGAGATGTTATCCTAGCACCAAGGTATGAGGAACCAAGGTAACAAGGTATCCAATGCATTAGACTTGACTCTGCAAACAATAGGATGAACCCATACATGCCCAAGATAGTACAATCTTGTCTAGATGAATGAGGGGGATCCAAAGCATAAGTCCTTAGTACACAAAAGGTATGAGGAACCTTAGATGCAAAAGGAAACCAATATGATAAAACCAACCCTACTATTCAAAAGATATGAATACTAAAGTGGAGTAATGAGAACCTCCCACAAGCACAGCATATGAAAGCAATGACCATGCCCCATTCTAGGTTGATCCACACATACCATGATATAGTGAGATCAAGATAGTTTTGAACTAATCCAAGGATAGGACAAAAGATAAAAATCAATAACCAAAAGACCAACAAACCAAAAAAACAACCATCATATCTCTTGCCAAAATGGGAGGAGGATTGGTGATTTTGCCTATTGTAGGAAGGATGCATCTGTAAGGTAGGAATTGATGAATGATTAGGATAAATCAAAGGATGGGTGAAGAAGATATAGGTCATAGGTTGTGGTAAAACTAATCCGGTAGTTGATGATTTTTCATGAAAGTGTGATGCTTTGATGGTATGCGTAGCGAGTGTATTGTGTGTAGATCAAGTGTAATCAACAAGCTCAAGAGATAGGGACCATCCAAATGGGGTTGGATGGGTAGCATCTTATGTAGCTACATACTGGATACTTCTTGCATATTCTAGACTACCTACATACCCTATATCCATGGGAGCAAGGCACATTAAGATGCGGGTGGTGATGATATGTAGTTCTGGGGACTTGATGAAAGGGGGATGGGGTGAGATTATGTAGATGGATGTGGGTCAGTTAGAGGAGGGAACTGTCACATTTCATATTGTATCATGGTATTAAAACTATGGTTAGGATGACTGGGATGGATAGGGTGTGTCGTAGGGAGGGGGTTGATGGTAATTGGCTAGGTGACATGGCGATGCAAGACGTGATGTTTATGCAAAAACCATGAAAGGGACCAGGTGATGGAGGGGTGAAGGGAGGTTAGATGGGTGAGCCAGGTAACTGGTGGAGTGACATGGTAGTGCAAGACATGATGTTTATGCAAAAACCATGAAAGAAACTAGGTGATGGAGGGGTGAAGAGAGGTTAGATGGGTGAGCCAGGTAACTGATGGAGTGACATGGCAGTGCAAGACATAATGTTTATGCAAAAACCACAAAAGGGACTAGGTGATGGAGGGGTGAAGGGAGGTTAGATGGGTGATCTAGTTAACCAATGGAGTGATATGGTAGTGCAATACATGATGTTTATGCAAAAACCATGAAAGGGACCAGGTGATGGAGGGATGGAGGTTAGGATGTATGAGTGATGGGGGCATTATTGTAGGTGGAAATTGTACTTTTTTGTTACTCAGTTTCTATAAAAAGAAAGAGAGTGACGTGGATAAGGGAGATGGTAGGAGGGTAAACTACAGGGTGACCTTTTGGAGGTGCAAGATGTGATGTGATAAATCACAAGGGGGACCAAGTGTGTTGGGGAGTGTGATAGGATGGGGTAGTCAAGAGTGGGATGAATAAGGCTTAGGATGATGAAGGGTTAAGGTAGGTGAGAATTCTACTTTTCTGTTATTCAGTTTATTGTGCAACACATGCCGGTTGGTGATGGGTATACATATTTTGGGAATGATCGGTAGTTGGATAACTGAATAGTGGAAGCTTAGGTAGCGGGAATAGAGGGTGATGGATGAAGTGGAGGAGATGGATGGTTTGACGATGAGAGGATGGATGAACATTGGATCTGGATTTCAACTTACACATGACACCTGTGAACAGGTTTCATCATGGTACTTGCCCAAGGTGCTATGGGAAGTGGTTTTCACCATAGGACAAATTATTTCTCTTTACTTTTTTGACTTTTAGATTTTTTTGATTTTTTTGATTTTTTTTTATTTTTTGACATTTTTTTTATTTTTTTGATTTGGGGTATTCAGTAGGCTAGCTATGGAACCGCTTCAGGTGGATGATGTTCATAGGTTCTGGAAGCTCTTCTCCTTCGGTAGTGGAAAGGCAGTATGCTCCTGAACCATACTTAGCTATGACAACATAGGGACCCAAACAGTTAGGCTCAAATTTCCCTTTCTTGTCTCATTCTGATAGATTCCTTTAATTTTCTGTCAAGACCAGGTCTCCTACTACAAACTCTCTGGCATGGATTTTCTTGTTGTAGGATCTTCGAAGATGATTCTGGTATGCTTGGAGGTGATTCAAGGCATTGATTCCCCTTTCATCCAATAGCTCTAACTCTTGGAGGCGTGCAACATGTTATTCTTTGTCAGTGATGATATTGTGCAAAGACATGTGCAATGAAGGAAATTCAATCTCAATTGGCAGGATGGATTCAGCTCCAAAGACAAGTGAGTATAGATTGGCGTCTATAGGGGTGTGGATGCTAGTGCAGTAGGCCCAAAGGGTGGGATGGATGTGAAGGTGCCAATCACGACCAATTTCATTGACAAGTTTCTTGAGGATTTTGAGCAAAGTTTTATTAGTTGCCTCGGCTTGGTTGTTACCTTGGGGATAATACTAGGTGTACCAATGATGTTGACTATGGAACTGCTCACAAAGTGTGTGAACATCATTGTTTTAAATGGCTTCTCATTATCTGTGACAAGTGTGGATGGAATACCATGATGAAAAATGATATGGTAGAGGATGAATTTGGCTATTTGATTACTAGTAGTGAAAGTGAGAGGAATGGCTTCGACCCACTTAGTAAAGTATTCAATGGTGGTGATGATGAATTTATGTCCATCAGAGGAGGGTGGGTGGATTTTGCCAATGAGATCTAGGCTCCACTATGAAAAAGGCCATGGTGTGGTGATGGGTTGCAAGGCCTGAAAGGGAGCGTGAATGAGATCTCTGTGCTGTTGACAAGGCTTACATTTATTTACATACACACATGCATCATGCTCCATGGTAGACCAATAATATCCTGTACATAAGAGTTTTTGGCTAGGACAATACCGCTTGTGTGAGCACCGCAGATACCTGCATGGACTTCGTGTAGTGTGAGGGAAGCTTCTTCCATGTTTAAACATCATAGGAGTGTGCCATAGTAGATTCAGCGATAAAGGCTATCGACGAGAATGGTGTAACGAGAGGCTCAATGGATGAGTGATCATTGTTGTTTGCGAGAGGATTCAGGTGGGAAAGTGTGATGCTGGAGGTAGACATAAATGTCATGATATCAAGGATTTTTAGGACCAATAATCTCACATACAAATTTTGACTCGACAACGTGATATGTCGGTATTAGGAGTTATTCAACAAGAAAATCACATTGGTGACTATCATGAGGCATATCCAGGAGGGAACCAATAGTGGCCATGGCATCAGCTGGTTTGTTATGAAGGTGGAGGCACCTGTTCAAACTGAATGTGGTTGAAGAGCAGGGATTTTTTTAGTGGTAAATCTTCGCCAATTGGCGAATAGTTCATATCCATGAATTGGGAATTGGCGAGTACATTCCCACCGGCAGGGAGCCAATTCGCCTAATTTTTTGAGATTTTTGATCCAATGCATTTCAATTCGCCACCCTATTAATTTTTGAGTCATTTATAGTTAGTATTTTGCCATGGTATTCTATGCAGTTCTAACAGTGATTCGCCTAGAATTTTGGAGGCATGTTTTAATTCACCCACATATTTGCCAATATCATTAAACGGTTGACATGCATCATGAGGACCCATTTCACCAACATCATTAAACGGTTGACATGCACGAGTACCAATTTTTCTAGTATAATTAAATGGTTTGCATGTATGAGGACCAATTTTGCAAATACAATTATAACTCCATGCTAATCCGAGGGCCATATTTGCCTAGAAAATTACAACATATGTGTTTGATGGAGGTCCATTTCGCCTAACATTTACAAGTGTCCTATTAATAGTACATGAGATTCACCAAATTATTACACTACCATTTGAAAATCCTGCGGTATTTGCCAAATATGCATTGATATAAATGCATTTGAAACTCTAATTAATCCTTTAGACATTTTGTTCAACTCTAAGCTCTCGAATCCTTGATTCATTTCAGATCATAGAGAAGTTACAGCTACAGGGATTGGCGAGTCACAGAAAAGGTAAGTGATCATTTTTTTACTATGTAATAACATAAGATTCATGTTGATTATTTATGTCTTTGTTTGGTTTCATTGTAATTTGTTACAGATGATATTGATTGAGTAGTAGTTAGGAGTCTAGGACTAGGGAGATATCTTAATCTAGAACCCAGGGAATCAGGGATCTATATTCTATCATCTATGTTTCCTTCTTGAACAAAATGACATTTTTTCTATATCTTTTAATTTGTGAGAGATGTTGAGAAAGAAGAATTTGTCTGAGGGTGGTGAAGGGAGGTTAAGGTCATTAAAATGGAGAAACACAAAGTCATACTTTGGCAATGTTGGCAGTCCATCTGATGTAGCTACAACTCAGAACATGTACCATCTATTGACTTGGATGACAATGCCACAAATGATATTCTAGGGAATACCCAAGATAGCAAGAATAATGGCAATGCCATAGATGATGTTCCAGGGGTAGAGAATACCCAATGTACCAGGAATGATGAGAATGCCACAAATGATGTTCAAGCGAATACCCAAGGTAGCAGGAATGATGACAATGCCATAGATGATATTGATGTTGCAGGGAATACCCAAGGTAGCATGAATGATAATATGAATAAATCAAACTCAACAAATGATAATGTAGTTATAGAAATCAATGAAGATGAAGATCCTACAAGTGCACACAAGGGGAAAAGAAAAGCCAAATCAAAAAAGGGGCATGAGTGAGAAATGTCAAGGAGTTTTCATATTGATTGGGTGTCAAAATTCCCATTCATTGTACCGGTGGAGAATGCAAACAAAGATGAACCTCCAACAAAATGCAAGTGTAAGATTTGCAGTTGGAAATATCGTAGGGACAAGAGGTTGCAGCTGAAATTTGACACCATAGAAAAACATATTGGCAAAGTTTATGAAAAACAAATCATAGATGGACACGAAAAATCGGTGATAAGATGGAAAACGAAGGACGAATGTCTTCACGTAAAGAATGCCCTTGAATATGATGCACATATGCAAAGAAAGGCGAAGATTCATGTAGGTGGAGGTTCAATTGAAGCTTAATTTGGAAAGATGATGGGAGAAGCACAAATGGAAAAAACTATTCATTTGAGTGTTGTTTTTCATATTTTGACCAGAGGGCATCCTATGATAAACTACCCAAAATATAATAGTTTACTATCTTTTATGGGCGTTCCTAATTTTCCTAACACACATTGGTCAATAAACAATGGATGGGAATGGGCAAGTTGTCTTGTTGATGTGGAAAAATATGATTTATAGGAAAAAATAAAAAAGTCAACTTTTATTGCATTATCTCTAGATGAAGTTACAGCAATAGATAATACTTCTTGGGTATGTACATGCATGTGACTATTGTGGCAAATCATGTCTGCCAACCTCATCTACTCTCTATTTATAAAATGAAGGAAAATGCAACATCACAAAATCTATTTGAGATAGTTAAGAAATCTTTGATTGAAATTGGAGGTAGAGAAGACTGCATAATTGCCAGAAAGTTGGTGTGTGTAGGGGTGGATGGAGCTTTAGTAATGCAAGGTCATAAGAACGGTCTGTGTGTAAAGCTACAAACTTCTATTTCACCATACATGATTGGCATCCAATGCATGGCCCACATAATCCAAAAAGTTTGCCTCATCAAGATTTTGAGGAAACTGGTCCTTATCCAACTTCATTTTATCGGTATGATGGGTCAAAATCCCCTGGCAAACCAAGCTTTCTGAAGTATTCTTCATTTGTTTGCATCCTCTTTGTCAATACTATAGCTTGTCCCAAAAGATGTCGTGCTTCTTCCAGCTTCTCACATTTTTCAATGATAGATGAGACCTTTATTATGACATCAATAAGGTTCTCAATTACTTTAGATTCCAATTCTTCACTAGTAGCATTGTAGATCGATTCCAAAATGTTGTTTGCATCTGACAATTTTGAAGTTGCCATGTATCCATTTTCAGCAATGTATTTTTTGAGTGTATTACTACATAATAGTAGATCATCAATGAATTCAAACATTTTAGACATATCATCAATCCTCTTCATAATTTTCTCCCACATGTTATGTTTTATATAAACCCTTGTGTTTCTATAAAATTCAGATACTTTCTTTTTGGAGGATTTTATTTCATTTTCTGCATTCTTTAGTTTTATCTGCCAAATTTTTAGAGTTTTTTCTCTCTTTCTCCACATTTTCTCCCACAGATGTCCTACTTTTTCTATTGTCTGCAGTTTGTCTTTAGCTTGATTCAAGGATTGTTCTAATTTTTTGAATTCGCTTTTTCAATATCATAATTTTTTACTTTCACTTAACATTTTCTGTAGTTTATTCACTTCCACCTCTGTCTGTTTATTCACTTCACTTGTAGATGTAGAGTTAGATTTTTTATCCTTTTCTCTAATTCTTTGGTCTTGTTCTCTACTACTTTCCTCTTGTCTTTTTCATTTGCTATGTCTCCCTGTAACTTTTCTATTTGAGTCTACAACCTATTACGTAAATCACAAAGTCAAATGAAAATGAGCAATTTGAATGGAATTAACATCACTAAATAAATTTTTCTTCTGTTGTAACTCAATCACTGGAACCTGTGACCTATCTATATTACAACTCTAATTTTTAGACAATATATTCAACAAAATTACCAGGAAATTAAAAAATAACCATACCTTTTTTGTTCTCTCTTGCTTTAGCAATGATTTGTACACCACTTCGTTTTCTTTTTTGATACATTAATTTTGTCAAAAAATTTCATTCCAGAAAAATCCACTTGGATGGTGCTCACCTCATAGTCAGAGCATTGCATTTGGTCCTCTGGTTTATTTTGAACTTTAGGCACAATAATCATGTAATCCATTTTTTCAATTTTTGGGTCAAATGTAGTCAATACCCTGGTTGTTGTAGGCTCTGAAGTTGCAGTAGTCTCTGTCTCTAGCACTTTTTTCTTATGTGTTTTAGATATTTTGGTTTTCTTTTCAAACTCAACTTTGTAATCAGAATCTGAGACACTTGACATAACTTTGAATGGTGAAGGAGTAGTTGTAGTGTTGGTGGCATCTTTAATTAATTAATGCTGAGGATTAGCCATTCCTGTTCCAGTCACACTAACCATAGGAGGGGGGTGCCTTCTAGAAAAAATTGCTTTGATGTGGATGTGGAATCAAAACCTATCATAATCTTTTACTTCTTAGTATTCAAAAGGCCTTGTTCTCTAAGTTTGTCTATAGTATCATCTAATTTTATGATGGCCTCTTGTGAGTTTGTTGTTGCGGCTCTTGCTAACTAGTACTACTACTATTATCTGTACCATCGCCAGATTTGCCACCAATAGCACTAGAATGTCCACTATCTCCTACAGGAAAAGAATGAGAAACATGCAGATCATAAGACCCTTGTGGTACTGTTAGTGATTGGATCTCACTCTGAGGATTTCAAGCTGGAATAAATCTAATCTCTTGATCTGTATGTGTATGCCCTTTGGCTTGTTCATCACCTCCAATGCCAAGTCAAATATCATTAGGTTTTCTAGGGTATACATCTAGTACAATCCAAATGCCTTGTCCTATGGGCCCCAAACCACCACCTTAATAACCCAATTTTTGGGCTATTGATGCTCGTGTAGTATATGTTTCTCTTATGGTCTCACTCATATGAGATTTGAATGCATAGGCACTAAGATCTCTGGGTTGTTCTTCATCCTCATCATCACTTTCAACATTAGATGCTTCATTGACAGTGGGATGCTCTATATCCCACAATTTGTTGAACTCTTCATCTTCTGAGTTTTCTTTAAATTTTGCAGTAGCTTTTGGATCACCGAGATCCTTCCTCATAGACCAAAAGGCACTAATTTTTTAGTGTGACCAGCATTCCTTTGTACAAGCCTCTTTTAGAGCCTATGGAATTTTTGTATACATAGATTTTATAGCACCTTTTCTATAAAAATTGTCATATCTCTTGTTTGCCAGTACCACCTCTGCATCTCTCTATGTTTGTGGAGTTGGATGCAATCCCATTATTTATTATGACAATATTTCAAAAGAAATACCTCTTTGAGCAGTAGTTTCTTCCATGACTTTTTTGACCTCATCCCAAGAATTCTTGTTTCTCAACATTTCTAGCAGGGGTTTACTTTCATGTTCAATTCTACTTGGAGTGTTCGTATTAGCCACAAGCCTTGTTTTAATCACATCACATGGGTCATACTGCTAGTGAGAGTCAACATCAAATTTAAAAAGTTGTAAAATTTCATGTGCCACTATGAATGCTTTTCTCTCGAATGTGAACCCTCCACATGAAAAAGGTAAGGAAGGAAATATGCTCTTCTTTTGCTGACTAACAAAGTGCATTTGATTTGTACTCTCCATCTACTGTATGTATTCCAATGTAAAAATCCTCTCTATCACATGTATTGGAAGTTTGTGGGGCTTTACTCCCGAACCATAAAATCTTAGATAGTATATTCCTCCATGAAGTACCAGTCATCCAATTATATTTATTTTCCCAGTTGAATGCAATTTCTACAAGACTCGGGCAATCTAGGCATTGGAGTATTTGTAATGGTTTGATACAGTGGAGCCAAATAGTAGTCCACAAAATGACTGTAGTTCTTTTTATTATGATACATCTTTATCTTATGGGTCCAATCTAGTAGTCCATTTTTATCTTGCTGACGCTGAATTTGAATCTTGTTGTCCTGAAACATCCCAGCAAACTGCACTAGAAAATAATAGCACAAGTAGGTTGTGAACCTAAATGTCTTTCTATTGGAGCTGAGAGTGGGAGCTTCACTTTGACTTTGTTTAATCATTAAAAATTGATCTTGCATGGATCTTGCAATGTGCTCAAGAAATCTATATTTAGCAGGTGGATTGCATTGATGGATATTATATACCATTTCAAGGAGGCTTGCATCTACTTGACTATTACTACCCAATCCAAGGCAAAACACTAGCATGGAAATAGTATCCTGAACCCATGGTTTAAAAATATCAATTTTATAAGGAGGCTTATGATTCTGATTGAGTAGGGCACTATCCAATGTTAGATATTTGATAAAAAAAAATTATCATTTTCACTAACTGCTTCATAAGTACTAGCAAGTTTTTCTAGGTTTATGTGCACTGTTCCACATTCTTCGGTGGTAAAACCCAACAATTTGCCAAAATATTCTCCATTAATGGGAAGCATTACTTCCTGGCTATATTTTATAACTATTTCTTTTCTATTTTCATCATAATTCTAGGCACAGACCATGATAAATTCAAGGCAAGGGAAAACCTCAAGGAACATCAGGCATCCCAAACTAACCACCCATGGTGCAATCAACCCTCTATTGGGTATTGGTTTTTTGGGGTCAGTTTGTGCTTAACGTACCTTATTCTCTAATGAATATCTTAGTGTTGAGTTCAACCTTCCAAAGATTACAGGGTCATAAATATCATGGTATTCATTTGTAAAACCTGGGGTTTTAAGCAGTCCGGTGTAGTCTATTTTATCTTTTTCTTTGGTTTTCCCAATTTTTGGTCTGGTAGTGCTGGTAGACATGCTTGTAAACACTCAACCCTAATTTCTAAACCTCAGTCCCCAAGATTGAAAAAATTGAAGTTTCAAGGAGAATAGTAATAGCAATAGCAATAGGAATGAAGTATTAATGTATTTCACTTACCTGGAAAAGATGAATACAAAGATTGGCACTGAGTGGCTCCGTGGCATTGCACAATCGATATTAAAATTTCTAGTGCACTACAATCTCCTTGAGTCCTTGACCCTCTCGCTTCCAAATAGTATCAATTACAATTGCTAAATGCTAAGTGCCAACTGTAAAGTAAAGTGAGTGAAACGTGTTACATTCTTTGATTAGAGTTATAAATTTTATTTTATTCTCGAGGAAGTTAATTTTTTTTAAAGTTATTATATTATATTCTATTCTTCACTTTCAGTACAAGTTTGTAGTTATAGTTGTACTACTATTGAGTACTCCCACTTCAAACAAAATTTAAGGATGACATGCAAGTCTGTAGCATGAATTAATAATTTAAAACTTATACGGCACGTACGTCGAGCCGTGGAATTGAAAACTATCATATAATCTCAATAGTTGATCTTTGTAAATCTAACGGCTCTTGATTGATTCTGGAAGTTTGAGTTCCCAAGTCTAGTGCTACGGATTTTTGTTCTGGAATTCAACTACAGTCGTCCATCTGGCATCGAAACATTCATCGAATGATGATACATGGTGCTAAAGTTTGAATATAATATAGGTTAGATATATTATATGAAGTCGGGCCCACTTTGATGATATAATATAGGTTAGATATATTATATAATAATTAGAATTATATATTTTAATATATAATAATTATATTATATTATATTAATATATATAATAATTATTCATCTGTTGATCTTTGTAAATCTAATGGCTCTAGATTAATTTCAAAGGTATGAGTTCGCCAGTCTAGCACTCTAGACATTTTGTTTCGGAATTCAACTATAGCCATCCATCTAGCATCAAAACATTCATGCAAGTGTTTTACTTATTTTCCTTAAAACCCTAAGTCTTATAGTTGAGAGTTTAATTTACGTTCTATTTTGTTGTTCACCGTCTAGCCTAGGTTCCCAGTTAGCTAAGTTATAACCTTATGTCTTATGTCGTGAGTTAACCAGCCCCTAGGTCTTGAGTTACCTGTTCTAGCCCGTCAAGTCATATGCATTGCAAATTCTTAGTCTTATATCCTTGTAAGGGTCTGAAAGTCCACTTGGCAGGATATTGCAAGCCCGCACAACGCTGAAGGTGATGTCATGTTTGCACCACGGGGCTGCAAGGTGAAGATAGGTTTCAAGAACATACATCATGGCCTATGGCCATAATATCGATGATTCAGTTTAATGAAGGATATGGTGCCAGGTGTCGAAGGATCGAGTGAAGTAGTGGGGCCACAGATATTGAAGATTTGACAGTAGCACACCCTCGCAAGAGAATCTTGTCTGCGAGGAAGATTCTCCACAATACTGCAAGATTTTGACACCTAGCTAACTCCTGGAAAGAAGAATAAGGTTTGCATAATGGATGTCCACATGGAAGCCTTAGCGCGCACTCGCGGAGCCAAAAGGAGGTGATCTATTTTCTACTGTGCCATTGTGAAATGATGCCACGTGGCCACGTAGGAAAAAAAAAAAGTTGAAAAGTCAACAAGAAGGTGTGTCTGAGATGGAGTAATTTGATTGGTCGTCGGGCTAGCTGCTTTTCATGTAAAGGCCTAGATTTCTAAATTTGGCGGTTGATTCACGGTCGTCGATCTCACAATATGAATTTTGCATCAACGGTTGGAATTTAAATTTTATGTGTACACATATCATGAATTCACAGTGATGACTGAAAAGACGTGCATTTATGCACCGAGCCCTAATTTCTAAGCTCAATTAAAGTTGAAGGTAAGGGTTTTTCATAGCATTTTCATAAACATGAAGAGTATTTCTACGCAGCGAGCAATTGGACGAAAAAATATTGTGATTTCAAGATTCTGCAACTAAAACCTATAAGTTATTCTTTCCTGCTGTGTCTATTTGAAGGTGAATTACTAATTTGTTGCCTGGTAGAGGATATTTTGAGCATTCTTAGAAGAGAAAACCCTAGTCTGGTGAAGTGTTATTTTAAAAAATGAGTCAAACAAGTTAGCCTTCGACTTCTAAGAGTAGTCTGGATGAGGATTTAATGAAATAGTTGCCTGGGTCTTCAAGAAGGCTAGTGAATACATATGGTCCAGGTGGGCCTAATGATAGACTATTAGATTTGTGTTCTAGGTGCCGAGATGCTAAATTGCCTATGCATGGGTGGACTCTATTTAAGCACTGGCATGATAGGAAGGAGTACAAAGCCCCTATTTGTAAGGCCTGGAATTTGGAGGTGGCGAAGTTGATGTGCCCTAATGTATTTGTAAATCCCAACCAAGTAAGGGTTGTTGCACAGAGATATGATCTTGCTTCTAGGACTGTTAGGGCAGGGAATAATGAAGTCATGATTAGTACAACAAAGGCATTCATCACAAAGGTATTTGGCCTCAACCCTGTTGCAAACAAAAAGATTGATTTCAACGTCCTAAAAGATGAATACAAAAGAGCTCGACATGCATACAGAGTATTCAAGTTGCCTAAGCATAAAGCAAGGGGAATTGATGGAAAGTTAATTAGAATATCAGATAGTGAAGAAGAACCTTTTGATGTTTCACAATTCATGCATTACTTTGTAAAGACTTACCACACTCTGTGCCATGTACTAGGAAGAGATGCATTGGATAAGATCCCAGTTCCTATGATGATGTTAGCTACAAATGTACAAGATATTTCAACTACTGAAGCATTTGATCATGCAATGTATATAGCAGACAAGATGCATGAGTAGTTATTGAAGATTAAGAACAATCTGTATGTTGTAGATGCAAAGGTGGAATTTAAATGGTATTCAATTATGTGTCATATATTTTTATATGTTGGAATAGGGATGTGGCATTAGGCTTTTCATGTCAGAGAATTAGAACAAGATGGTACTCTTCTCCCTATCCAATTATGGACTCATTTGTTAGATATGCACTGTGAAAATTCAAACTATGTGATTTTTGAAGAACATTTTGTGAGAAGGCTGCTAAAGTTTATGGAGCCTGAAGGTGAAAGGGTTCTAAGGGATGTATTAGATTTTCTGAGACCATTGGATAGAACCCCTCAACTAGGACTTCAACATAATTGGGGAGATTGGTTCCTGCACACCTGCACTACTTGCATTAGAGTTTATGGGAGCAAGGTTGCCCCACATATACTGCCAAATTATATGCCAAGGAGGATTGCATATTTGGAAATTATCTAGCAATTGAATGAATCAGATAAAGAACACCTGACATTGCAGAAGGTCATTTTAACCTATTGCCACCAAGTTTTGTGACTTTTGGGCTACAAATAAAGATGCTCTATATCAAATTGATTCAGTTTTGGAAGGTTACAAGATGGGGTTCAAACACCCAAGGGTATTTGATCCAAAACATTTCATCAACAGGGTGAGACTTAATGTCAAAATGCCACAATTCACCCATCAGGTCCTGTATGATGAGGATGTAGTGAGAAACTATGCTACCATGGAGGAAATTCATTTATTAAGGGAAAAGTGGAGAGCAGTGATGGAAGGGGAAAGAATGAGAAAAAATTTGAATTATGCATATCCTGGGGTTTTGTAGAGGAAAATGACCCCATAATAAGGATTTGGAAAATTCTTGCCAATGCAGAGACTCTAATTGAAAATGCCCCTGCAGGTGAAGAGAGACCTACATGTGATTCGAGGAGTATAGTCAAGCCGTATAGCAGAAGAAATGAGTCTCCTAATTCACCTCTGGACAAAAAATTGAAAATCACTGACTTGGAGCATGAAGAAGAAATAGTTAGTTTGTGGACTTGGAGGAGGAAATTAATGAACAAGAACAAGAAATTTCTCAACAGGTGAATTCACCTAAGAGAATAAGAACTTATGCCTCTCTAGATAACAGGTTGGCAAGGTCACTTTCTAGTGACCAAGTAGATACAGAGGACATTAGAGTGCTCGCTTGTGCACAATTTTTAGAAGATGATGCCTTTGTCAATACCCCTGAATTTAAGGGGTATGTGTCGAAAGTGAGAAATGAAGAATTTCAAAAGAAAGTGGAAGAAGCAAAAAAGAGGAGTTGATCCTGAGAAGTATGAAGAAATAACACACAGGGTGCTCAATGAATTGAGCCAAGATATCAGCAGGATGACCCCTGATGATGAGAGAGTTTTGGTGGAAAAGAGTGGTTTGTTGTTACATCCTCATTGGACTTTGGCATATGCAATTGCATTTGATATTGTCACAAGGATGGGCACAAATATCTCTGATGATCAGGTAGATAATGCACTCTTTGGTGCAGGGTTCAATCCTGAATTTGAGACCTTGGCAATATGGGCATTGGCCCCAAATAATAAAAAGCTAAGGATGGGTTTAGGTGAATTAATAGGAGATGTGATAATAAAAAGAATATCAGATACTTCAGATCCTCAAGCTGCAAGCTTGAGTATTCACACAGCTCAATTTGTTGAGGCTATCACTAATAAACTATAGAAGGACTATGATAAGCTTTTATTGAAATATAGACAGGCAATGGCAGAATTGAATAAGTACAAGAGGCAAATGTTGTTATCACCAGGTACTTCAATTCAGAATGTTTTAGTCCCTGTGGATGTTGTAGAAGCTTTCCCAACAAACAAAGAGACATTGCTCTCAAAGATTAAAGAGTTGAAGGAAGAAGTAAAAAGTGTGAAAGATGAGAAGAAGACCACTGTTAAGGAAATGGTTACAAATTTGATTAACCATAGGCTATCCAAGATTACAGTCAGGGTTGATGATACATGGAAATCTTATTCAGGTTTGAGGACAACCCAAGACAAACATGAGAAGGATAAGGAAAGCTTGAAGGACATGATCAGGGTATGGCTACCTAGAACTAGAGAAATAAGGAAAATTCATAGATGTTCAAGGTTTGCCCCTAATGCTCGAGCAGAAATAAAATTAACCCTTGACATGTTGCTTTTGTTAGAAGAGGTAGTGGCTTTCTATCTAAAATTGGATAAAGTTTTGAAGGAGAAAAGACAATCAATTGAGAAGATAGATAAAAAGATTATGCCAAGCATATTGAAAATGATGGACAAATAAAGAGTTTGGACAAATGGAAGGTTAATTTTGAAGATATAGTTGGCTAGCTCGTATTTTCAAGTTGTATAGATGGTGATCCAAATATGAAAATTTTAAGTTCTACACTTGATAAGCTACATGCATTGGAGTTGAATTTTGAGATATTCTATAAGGAGTCAAAAATCTTATTGGATGCTAGGTATGTAGGGCATAATGAAAAAATAGCAAAATTGATTCCTTTCCAATGGCCATCAGAGAAATCGTGTGCAGCTTGGATGGAGAAGTATGGATAAATGTGTCTAGGGTGAACAAAGATCCAATCATGTGATATGTCTTCATCATTGGGATAAAACACTTCTAACGGTTTTTTGGCATCTCCAAGTTGAATTGTATTTTGTCTTTTTCTCTTTCATATGTAATTTGAATTAGCTTCCCAATTCCTATGGCAGTGGCTTGTAGTGTAAGATTTGTAACCGGCAGTTGGTAACAAGTTTTAGGGAAACATGTTCTTGTGTCTATAAAAGAACATGTTGTTCCACTTTGTAGAGAGATTGGAGTATTTGGGAAACTTTGATAATGAAATACAGAGCAATTTCTGAGAAGTTGTCCATATTCTGAGCAGTAAGTTTCAATTTCTTGCATGTTGAATGTACTTTCTCTATAAACATTATATGTACTTTGAATATAATATATGATAATAATTATAATAATATATGATAATAATAGATTCTAAAGGTCAGTTCCTTGTTAAATGGCTTAATCTAACCTTGTCTATAGAAAAGAGGTAGCAACAACTAAAACGAATGTTGAAAACAAAAGAAGCAATACACCAAGATTAAAATATATTATCCTTGAAGATTAAATTCAATAGTTAACAAAATCAACCGCACACATCAATAGAAATGTAGGGAGTAATGAATCATTCAAAAGTAATAACAAAAATATGATAGAAACATAATTCTATAGCTTCATATGTTAATTGAATAATAACTAATAGAATAAAACACATCAATAATAATGTAGAAAGTAATTAATCATCAAAAAATAATTATAATAATAGGATAGAAACATATTTTTGATCAGTAAACCGCACCATGTGCAGGAAATTATATTAATACAAAAATATTTACATTCGGTTTGAGCCTAGAGGGCTCTTCGCAGATTAATACAAGAGCACGCATTGTGCCAAAAAACAAATATAGTGCCAAGAAAATTCCCAAAATTGCCCTCTAATCTACCAACCCAGGCTCCAAAAACACAGCACTAGCCACCATCTCAAAAACTTGCCACACTACCACCCCGGTCCCCAATGCGGCAATTAGGAAAAAGTGGCCCCAAGACTGGGAGCCCAACCACTCCTACGGCCAGTAGAATTCCCCCGCGCTCACAATGGCTATGAAGTGATCAATCCATACCGGAGTCTCCTCTCTGTCCATTCCAATTGCCTGCCAAAGAAAGTCTCTCCCATGAGCCGCCTAAAGCATGTGCCTTCCCAATTGCTGCTCATTCATGTTTAGCAAGAATGGTTGTTTAGCTACGCCCTCCTCTTCCTCCTACATCTTCACTAGGTCCCTCAGCCACGGGATCTTGAACCCCAATTCTACAAAAACTACCACATCTATGTCATCCATGAAGAGACTTAATGTCTCAAGTTACTATTTGGAACCTCATTCTTTCGTGTTTTTTGTTCATCCTTCATCGGCAAAGTTTGAACTGTAGGCGAACTCTTGAACTTCGTCCGTCGGGTTCAATGGTTCATCGGGTTCAATGGTTCAACCGATATGCATTGGTTACTTCGATGATGGTTTGAACTTCACCCGTCGGGTTCAATGGTTCAACCGATATGCATTGGTTACTTCAATGAAGGTTTGAACTTCACCCGTCGGGTTCAATGGTTCAAGGGTTCATTGAACCGGTCAAGAGTTCATCGAGTTCAATGGTTCAACGTGAATAGTCATCGTTGTGATAAAACACTATCGGCGTATCTTTGTTTGGCTCTACCGATGACTTGTGTTTCACTGACGATTAGCGAGAGATTGTTCATCGGGGCAGTGTAAAGTGTTTGGACCGATGGCAGAGGTCAGTCCGATGAAGGATGGAGGACTTGGAGCTATCGATGTAGGAAGTGAAGCGCTCACCGATGGAGCAAGTTATTCCGATGAGGCTATAGTTTGGCATTGTCGGCAACAAAATTGCCGATGATGGTATTACTGAGAGTTTGGAGATATAAACCGGAATGTTGTCTGCGACTTGGTGCATGTGGGATTAAACATCTCGCGAGAATGTGAACAGTTACGACAGTTGGAAGGCAGCGACGCTGGGGAAGTTAGATTGATTAGTTAGGGCAAAAGTTGAATAACAGTTTTGCTCTTGAAGATTGGAAATAAATATAGATCTGCTGGTGTCATTGATTGATTGATGAAAAGATTCGATTATACAATTTATTCTGTAGATATACAGATGAAATGAATGGCTTTGTATAATTGTAGAGAATCGATACCTAAGCAAAAGAGCTGGGATCTTTATTGTAACTATTCAGTTTACTGTAATAAAGATAGTCTCTCTTGTGGTGGTGGGTTTTTTACCTGAAAGGGTTTTCCCACATAAATCTGGTGTCATTCTTTGTTGTCTTGAATGTTTATTCTATTTTTCTGGTGTGTTTATCTGTAGTTTTTGAATTGAAATTTACCTGTCTGCATTATCCTCTTTGAATTAACATTAGAGAAGTTGTATTCCACACCTCTGCTTTCCTTACAAGTGGTATCAGAGCCTGGCCAGTTGTGTTATCCTTGTTGGTAGGTTGGGTTTTTTGTGTTAGTTCAATGAGTGGGATTTCTGTAAAGGTCTATTTTGTTAAATAAGATGGCAAGTACATCAAGAAAAATAGACATTGAAAAGTTCAATGGCACAAACTTTGAGTTGTGGAAGCTTACAGTTGAAGATATGCTGGTCGACAGAGATCTTTGGGTTGCTATGTCTGTGACTAAACCTACAGCCATGAAGCAAGAAGACTGAGACTTGGCAGATAGGAAAGCTAGAGGACTGATAAGATTAAGTTTAGCAGATTCTGTTCTATTGAACGTTCATGAAGAGAAAACTGCAAACCTTTTGTGGAAAAAGCTAGGAGATATTTATCAGGGCCAATCCTTGGTGAATAAACTTTTCCTCAAAAAGAAGTTGTACTCTCTGAAGATGGATGAAGGAGCATCTGTAGCAGACCATCTGAACTCATTCAATTTGATTGTTGCACAGTTGACGTCTGTAGGTGTAAAAATAGAAGAGGAGGACCGCTGTATGCTTCTGTTGTGTTCTTTACCTGACTCATGGGATCATCTTGTGATGGATATTGGAAGTACAACAACCACATTTAAAACTAAAATAGTTGTTGCCTCGCTGTTATCTGAAGAGATGTGGAGGAAATCTTCTGATATGGCCAAAGAGGCCCTGTTTGTTCGAGGTAGATCAAAGGAAAGAGGCAAGAAGAAGGACAAGAAGTCTAAGTCCAAATCAAAGGGGAGATTGAAATCTCCTGGCACAAAGTCCAAGGTGAAGTGCTGGAATTATGGGCAGAAAGAACACATCAGAAGAGACTGCAAAGAGGAGAAAAAGAAGAAGAAGAAGAACTTCTTTGACAACGATTCTTCTCAGAGTGATGTTGATGCCTTCATTGCTGCCTTGGCAATGCCTGCATCTGAAGATGTGTGGCTGGTGGATTCAGGAGCATCTTTTCATATGACATCTCACAGAGAATGGTTCACTAAGTATGAACCGTACGCTGGTGGGAAGGTGTTCCTGGCAATTGATTCGACACTGGAAATTGTCGGTCGAGGAAGAGTCAGAATCCAATTCCCGGATGGCAGAATAAAGGGAATGAATGGAGTATTACACATACTAGGTCTGGCTCGCAATTTACTTTCTGTTAGTAAGCTTAATGATGTTGGAGTGCAAGTTACTTTTGTGAATGGTGTCTATAAAATGACTAGAGGTTCTATTGTACTGGCAAAGGGTGAACGCATTGGAACTCTGTATAGGTTAGATGCTAAACCAATGTGTTGTAATAGTGTCTCTGTAAAATATGAAAAAGCTACTATTGTAACACATGATGCAAACGCTATGGAAGTTAAACTTCCTACAGAGAAAACAATGTTGTGGCATCATAGACTTGGTCACATATGTGAAAAAGGTTTAAAATCCTTGAAAAACAAAACCCTGGTAGATGGGCTGATTGATTGTAATATGGAGTTTGATTTCTGCGAACATTGTATATATGGAAAACAGAACCGTGTTTCTTTTTACTCTAGTTCTCATAAATCTTTTGGTGTTCTGGACTATGTACATTCTGATGTTTTTAGTCCAGTTGATGTTCCTTCTCTATCTAAATCAAGATACTATGTATCGTTTATTGATGATTATTCAAGGAGGGCATTTGTATATTTTTTGAAAAATAAATCAGAAGTGTTTAGTCAGTTTAAAGAATTTAAAACTCTTGTGGAAAATTAGACTGGTAGAAAAATAAAATGTTTGAGAACGAATAACGGTGGTGAATATTGCAATGCAGATTTTGATAAGTATTGTGTAGACCATGGAATTAAAAGGCATAAGACTACACCTTATACTCCACAGCAAAATGGAGTTGCTGAAAGGTTAAATCGATCGTTGATGGAGAAAGCAAGAAGTATGTTAAGTTATGTTGATCTTGAACAAAGGTTATGGGCTGAGGCAGTTGCTACAGCTTGTTACTTGTTGAATCGTTCTCCTACTTCGGCATTGGTTGATAAGACGCCTATGGAAGCGTGGTCTATAAAGAAGCCCTCTTTAAGACATCTTCGTGTCTTTGGCTGTGAGGCATATGCTCATATTCCTGAGGTAAAAAGATCTAAGTTGGATTACAAGGCAGTCAAATGTATCTTTATTGGCTATGGAGTCGGTGTTAAAGGGTATAAGCTTTGGAATCCTGAAACTGAAAAAGTAATTTACAGCAGGAATGTAATTTTCAGAGAGCTGAAACCTTTGGTTATTGATCCTCAACTGGAGAAGACAGAAAAGAAGAAAGAAAAGAGTGTTGTTAATATTCCTCTGACCCCTATAAAAGAGGAACAACAAGCACCAAGTGTAGATGATTCAGAAGTAAGTTCGAGTAGCTCCGAAGATTCAGATCTAGAGCAAGAACCTGAACCTACACCTCAGCCATTGAGGCGGTCCACACATGAAAGAAGACAACCAAATAGGTATGGATTTTTAGTACTTGATTCAAGTTGTGCCTAGGCTTTGCTTACTGATACTGATGAACCTAGGACTGTGAAAGAAGCTATTAGTTTACCTGATTCAGATTCTTGGTTAGAAGCCATGGATAACGAAATGTCATCGTTAGAAAAAAATGGAACCTGGGATCTGGTGCCCTTGCCTGAAGGTAGAAAACCTGTGGGCTATAAGTGGGTATTTCAAAAGAAATATGGTCCAGATGGTAGTATTGACAAGTACAAGGCAAGACTGGTTGCTAAGGGGTATTCTCAAAAGGAAGGTATAGATTATGGAGAAATTTTTTCTCCTATAGCTAAGCTGACATCCATTAGATTTCTGTTGTCACTTGCAGTAGCATATGACTTTGAAATTGAGTAGATGGATGTGACGACAGCATTTCTTCATGGGGACCTTGAAGAAGAAATTTATATGTCCCAGCCAGAGCATTTTGTGGAAAAAGTTAAAGAACATCTGGTATGTAAACTTAAAAAGTCTCTTTATGGTTTGAAGCAATCTCCCAGAATGTGGTATCAAAAATTTGATACATATGTTTTATCTTTGGGATATGTGAGATCTAAATCTAATCATTGTGTCTATTATAAAACTGTTGGTGATCAGATTCTTATAATTGCACTATATGTGGATGATATGTTATTGATTGGCAATGGTAAGGGGATGATCTCATAATTAAAATCTCAGTTGTCTTTGAAATTTGAAATGAAGAATCTGGGGGCAGCAAAGTACATTCTAGGAATGGAAATCAAAAGGGATAGATCTAAGAGAAAGATTTGGCTCAGCCAGAGCAAGTATATTACCAATGTTCTTGATAAATTTAATATGTCTGATTCCAAACAGTTAGTTGTTCCAGTTTTGTAGGGAACGAAACTATCTGTTGAAGATTATCCAAAATCTTCGAATGAAATTGACGATATGAAAAAAATGCCTTATGCAAGTGTTGTTGGTAGTTTGATGTATGCAATGGTCTGTACTAGGCCAGACATTGCCCAAGTAGTGGGAGTTTTGAGTTGGTTTATGGCGAATCCAGGCAGATCACATTGGGATGCTGTGAAAAGAGTTATGAGGTATTTGAAAGGGACATCTAACCTTGCTATTTGCTATCATGGAAATTCAGTTGGATCTCAAAGATCTATAAGCATTCAGGGATATGTTGATTCTGATTGGGCAGGGGACATTGACAATAGAAGATCCACTAGTGGATATGTATTCACGTTGAATGGTGGTGCTATCAGTTGGATGAGCAAGCAGCAGGTTGTAGTCACTTTGTCCACAATAGAGGCAGAGTACATGGTAGCTACTCGTGCATGCCAAGAAGCCGTTTGGTTGAAGAGGTTGTGTTCTAATGTTGGTTTTAATGCAGGGCAGATACAAATTCACTATGACAGTCAAAGTGTTATATGTTTGGCGAAGAACCCTACATTTCATGCTAGGACAAAACATATTGATGTCCAATATCACTTTGTTCGTGATATGGTGGAAGACAGGAAGGTGAAGCTGGAAAAGATTGACACTTTGGAAAATGTCGCTGACGCCTTAACTAAACTAGTGAGCACAGCCAAGTTCAAATGGTGTTCAGATGGAATGGGTCTTTGGGCCCATAATTATCAGTAATCGAATGAGGATTAAGAGGTAGCAGTAATCTCTTCGACAAGTGGGAGATTGAAGAGACTTAATGTCTCAAGTTACTGTTTGGAACCTCATTCCTTCATGTTTTTTGTTCATCATTCATCGGCAAAGTTTGAACTATAGGCGAACTCTTGAACTTCGTTCGTCAGGTTCAATGGTTCATTGGGTTCAATGGCTCAACTGATATGCATTGGTTACTTCGATGAAGGTTTGAACTTCACCCGTCAGGTTCAATGGTTCATCAGGTTCAATGATTCAACCGATATGCATTGGTTACTTCGATGAAGGTTTGAACTTCGCCTGTCAGGTTCAATGGTTCATCAGGTTCAATGGTTCAAGGATTCATTGAACCGGTCAAGAGTTCATCGGGTTCAATGGTTCAACGTGAACAGTCATCGTTGTGAAAATACACTATTGGCGTATCTTTGTTTGGCTCTACCGATGACTTATGTTTCACCGATGATCGGCGAGAGATTGTTCATCGGGGCAGTGTAAAGTGTTTGGACCGATGGCAAAGGTCAGTCTGATGAAGGATGGAGGACTTAGAACTATCGATGTAGGAAGTGAAGCATTCACCGATGGAGCAGGTTATTCCGATGAGGCTATAGTTTGGCATCATCGGCAACAAAATTGTTGATGATGGTATTACTGAGAGTTTGGAGATATAAACCAGAATGTTGTCTGCAACTTGGTGCATGTGGGATTAAACATCTCGCAAGAATGTGAACAGTTACGACAGTTGGAAGGCAGCGACGCTGGGGAAGTTAGATCAAACAGTTAGGGCAAAAGTTGAATAATGGTTTTGCTCTTGAAGACTGGAAATAAATACAGATCTGCTAGTGTCGTTGATTGATTGATGAAAAGATTTGATTATACAGTTTATTCTGTAGATATACAGATGAAATGAACAGCTTTGTATAATTGTAGAGAATCGATACCTAAGCAAAAGAGCTGGGATCTTTATTGTAACTATTCAGTTTACTGTAATAAAGATAGTCTCTCTTGTGGTGGTGGGTTTTTTACCCGAAAGGGTTTTCTCACGTAAATCTGGTGTCATTCTTTGTTGTCTTGAATGTTTATTCTATTTTTCTGGTGTGTTTATCTGTAGTTTTTGAATTGAAATTTACCTGTCTACATTATCCTCTTTGAATTAACATTAGGGAAGTTGTATTTCACACCTCTGCTTTCCTTACAATCCACAAGAATATCCGGAGTGAATACCTCCTATAGAATCACCAACGCATCCACCTTTGCCTCTCCCAGGTCAAACAAAGAAGCTAGAAAGTGCGAGGAAATGTCTGTATTTACCCTATATCTGTCCTCTGAGACCAAGAAGTCTTTACCCAGGACTATCTTCACTGCCTCAAGGAAGAGTATGTTCTACTACTTACAAATGATCATCATTCTATAATTTGTGATACAACCCAGAAAGGCGACCTGGTGCTTATTGCAGTGGAGCCTTATCGAAGTCTCCATCATGTGTTTTAAACAAGCCAGATGAGTGCCATTTTGTTGAAGACATCCAGGATTTAAAGGAAGTTCGTTAATGAACACATGCCTCAGGTGAAAGATGCATTTATTCATTATCCAGATTTTTGTAGCGTCAATCTTCGGTTCATGTTGTCATTAATAATTATAATTCATTATTCCTGGTGCTGGTAGGGTTGTCAGAAGCTCTCGCGGGAGAGCCATTTAATGCCTGGGAAAAGTATTGTTGCTTCAATAATTACATAATAATTATTAACAATATAAATATTATTATATTGTATTGTATTATATAATATGATTAACATCATATCTTATTAATTTATATTATATATTGTATTAGTATCAGTATTTGTATTGATATTAATAGAATATATGATAAAATAACCACCACCAGGGGGATAAAATAACAACTTAAGTTGGGGAAACTAGCTACACAGGTCAATGATCAATTAGAAGGATAAACCCTAAACGCCTTAGACAACACCAACTGTAGTGTTTATACTTGGAGATTTTGCAGAGTGAATCGTGATAACATAAAAACCATAAAATTTTGAATTGATATAACACATCCATTTATCTTTGCCCTTTTTATACATCACTATGCATTGCCATTGAACTCATTTTTTTTTTCCATGTGATGAATGTTATTTAAATTTTTAATATTGAAAATTTGAACCATCTATGATCTATATACATTGCAATTTGCCATTAAACTCATGTCAATTTCAAACCGTAATTACTTCTATATTTTTTATTAAAATTTAACATCACCCTTCAAAAAAGATTGGGGAATTACATCGTACATAAACATCTAAGTTTCTAACCAACATCTAACAGATGCAAAAAACACACACATACTGTTGAATCTAGAATCTTTTCATGCAATACTGTCATGGACTGTGGAAAAATCATGCTTACCATCTAACCAACCTCAATGTTCCAAACAAAACTCCTATCCATCAACCTTCAAACCTTGCTTTGATCCTCCAAAATCTTTTTGGTTCCTCTTTTCTACGATGCTTAATGAATATTTTACTGTAGTCCATAATTATCCTATTAACAGGCAATGGCTCCGTTACAAATTTAATTATGTCCTCATTCACAATGATAGTAAATGATTTACTATAGAACCTATCTTTATGTGTACAAGAAACCACTAGGTATGGATAACGATAAGGCCAGTAAAGGAGAATTAAATTGATTTTCTCAAGGTCACTGGTAATTGAGTTGCAATACTAATTCCATGTGTCAATTCAAATTTCTAGTTTCTCATACATGCATGCATGTGTGGGAGATTCAACTCACCACCCAAAATAGAATGGATCATTTGCAAATGTTAAAGGTGTTGATTCTTGACACGATTTATTCCACTTGAAGAATGCTCGTATTTCTTCATTCTGAGACATGCAAAGCAATAACATCCTGCATAGCCACACACAAACAAAATTTTCCATCATTCTTATTACTATTCTACATCTGTGAACTAAGAACTCTATCACATAGTTAAATTCAAAATCCTGAATGATCACAAAATAAGTACTTGGTAACTTACTTTCTTCGCACAGCTGCTGTAATGAAAGCCATTACTTTGAACTTTTACAGTTTATTGATTCTTCTACTATATGAAACTTAGTAATGCAATATAAGGTTGAAACAATAAATATTATCATATATACATGACATGTACTACCGTGACAAATGGGTAATAAATAACAAGCAACTCCATTTAATTGACTATGTCATACCCTAGAAATTCACATTGGCTAATCTATGTGGTATGTCACTTGCCATTAATGAACTCAATTGGCATTGGCTAATCTAGTCGGTTAAGTGGCGCTTTCAATGAAATCAATAGTACGACTCTAATTAATGATAGAGCAAATTGTTCCACTTGTAGTCTTGTAAATTGTTCCACCGTTTGGTGAACCATTGAACAAATGATGAATGGTTGTAGTTGAATTCCCGAAGGTAGATCTCCAAAAGTACACATTACCAACAAAATCCTCTGAAAATTGGAATCAACTAGGAGTCGTTAGATATTAATAGAAAATTAGAAATTTAGGTGTGTCAGTACTTTGGCCTGAAATAGAACTTATGCCTCATTGACATGCACGGTGGAAGTGACATTTGTCCTTTTGTAATAAATAAGGAATGTCTTAAACTCTTTTGTTTAATATAATATATTAATATGGGTTATCGATATAGATTATAATTGTTAACAACATTTTAATTTTTTTGTCTTATTATCTATTATTTTTAGATAATAACATAATTCTAGAACTTTTAAGTTTTATTATTTTATGGTTAGATCGATTGGTTGATTCTGGAAGTATTAAAATTTAGAATATATGTAAAAAATAAGTTTAATCAAAATCATTCCTTGAATCCTTCAGAAAAGAGATTAACAATGTGTGTAATTAATGAAATTAACAAATTAGAATTAGAATCATCTCTCATTTTATTAAGTCAAAAAAATTAAACAACTATTAAAGAAAGATGACAACACAAAGATGACATCCCTTTATAATAAAGGTTACATGGAGAAAGAAGAAGCTCTCGGCCCCTCGTTAGATAAATATTTCTAGTTGACAGAGAACTGAACACTACATATTTCCCTCATATTTTCCTTACAATACAATGAAGAAGAAACCTCCGCTTGAGCCCTAGCTGCTGGACTGGGAAGAATATGTGAATGAAATTAGGAATAAAACTAGGGCTTTCATCCAAATTTAAGAAGAAAAGATAACATGGTGAAAGAAGAAGCCTTCTGCAATATGGACTGTCTGGAAGGAATCCAGAAGAATCATCATACTAAGCTGGCTGCCAAACACATGAACCAATGGATTGGGAGAGACCACTATCCACAATCCATCACTAGGCTACCAGAAAGATGCAGCAATGGATTGGGAGAGAACACTAACCACAACCCATCAGATAGATGCAAGACCATCTAGCATACAATGTTGATAGATGCATTTTCCTGAGGAGCCAAGGCACTTTCCAACTGCACTCAAAGAAGAATGATGCCAGAAGACACCATTCTCCTTCCTCTTTATTTCCCACGTAGCTAGTTGTTATCTTTCCAGATCCTCCCATGTCATACATGGAGTTCCCATGACGTATTTTTTTTCATCTTACAAGAACTAGGTCCTTCAGGGTAAGGATAACAACCCAACTGTGTAACCATTCTAACCATTTCCTCTACCAAAAGATATTGCATTCTAACTAAATAATTCCCAAAATTAGCTAACAAGGAACAACCAAAAGTTGAAATTGATTGTCGAAAGCAACTTTCTCTATCCCTTTCTAGCCATAACTGCTGGGAAATTAGAAATTCAAAAAATCATTACCTATCCATCAATCTATCTTACTAACCCTGCAAATAAATCTTCAGATGCCAAAATGTCACTTCAGAATCATATCATGCTCTGAGAGCATTTGGGCATCCAATTCAAGAAATCCTCCTATGGACTTGTCATCTTACATGTATGGACTTGACATCTCACATCGAAAAGTACATTGGCTCCCTTTACAAAGCTTGAATTTTGCATCCACTTGATTGCCTTGGGTGACTGATGTGACCACCAAAATGTCAACCATCAAAGCAAATTGTTCCACTTGTAACTTGTTCCACCGTTTGATGAACAATTAATGAACAGTTGTAGTTCAATTCTGGAAGGTAGATCTCCAATGCTACACAGTGTGAATAAAATCCTTTGGAATCAACCAGGAGCCATTAGATATTATTAGATCAACGGTTGAGATATATAAAAATAAAATATATTTATATTTATATTGATTATTGTATAAAGGTCAAGGTGGCGGCAGAGCGCAAGCCCTCAACTGTGAATATGGGCCTACCTCTTAATTTTGCAATGTACATGAAACATCATGAAGCAATCATGATGAGCCACATGGCATACAACACAGTCCACTTGTCTCTATTCCAAAGACTTTATGTAGAATTTTGGGTGTGTCAGTACTTTGGCCCAAAATAAAACTTGTGTCATCAATCTGTGATCATTTGATGATCAAAAACTATTAGAAATTTAGAATATTTTCCATTTATTGACATGCGCAGTGGAAGTGACATATGTACTTTCATAATAAATGAGGAATGTCGTGAGAAGCACAATTGCACATTTTTCATAAGGCAATTTATGCATCTCATTTATGAATTGTACAACAGTACATGCCATAGAAATTAATGCAATTTATGGAAACATTTTATTAGGTTTTCAACCCTCGCACCTACCTTATTCTACATTTTCACTGGTGTACTTTGGAGGAACTTTGGACTGCGTCTTCTACAGGTGTTGAACACAGGCATTCACAACTAGGTTAGCTAATTGGTGCTCTTTCTTGCCCATTTCTTATAGTGATAAATATGAATTCTTTAAGTCAACTGTGTGGGAAGAACAATTATTTTTTCATGATTCCAGACTGTTTGTTTACCCCAAATCTTCTGGAGATTTATTTGGCACCCTTAGCAGTTACAAAAGCTTTTATTTACTGGTTTCTCAAACAAGTAAAGATGAAGCTTTTGTTTATTGAGAATAGTTTAGCTAAGGTGAAGTATACCGAGCTAAGATATATAGATTTGGACTTGGAGGATTTCTGGGCTCGATTAGAGAAAAACCCCAAGTCACCTATAATTGAGAAAATCCTAACAAGCAGGTTAGCTCCTACTGGGGGTTTCCCACCCATTGTGCCATGTCCAGACCTGGTTGTTGCATGTGCAAAGAACTATTATCCTGAAATTAAGCTCTGGTCATCCTTTGTTTTGGAGAAGACCGAGAGGTGGCTTAAGGGGAAATTTTGAGAGCACGTTGGTTCTTCTTCTGTGCATAAAGAATCAGGAATGAGAGAGTAAGGAACCTCCCAGGCCTCTAGAATTCAAAAAACATCAATTAGTGTGGAGAGAAGTCATCACAGAGTTGGTTCACAATCTGGTAGTGGTGGGGACGTAGACCAGCCTGAAGATAATAGGAAACTAAAAGGTGTATGTGAATAGGATGGTCAACCTGCATTCATGAAACCACAAGAAAAAAAGAATTTGGATGCTTTACAACAATTGTAGGTAGATCACATGACTTCTCCTGTGTCTCCTTCACCTAGTAATGATTCTTCCTTTTTTCAATAGATTGTTGACGATAGTACTTTTTGTTCCTTGTTTGAGATTCCAGCCTCCCCCGTATCAAATGAAATTTTTGTGCAAGATACTCCTAATCAGCCAGACAGAGTTGACCTGGGTGCAAGTGAGTGTGGTACAATGTTGTCTTCCCCTTCCTAGCTAAAGAAAGTTGTTGAGAAAAATAGGATCAGGAGACATGCCCCAATGGCAGACACAAACGTTGACACTGTAGCTAAATTGCTGCATCCTACATCTAAGACTAAGAAGGTTAAGAGGATGTCTTGGATGGTAATGGATTCTTCCTTAGGGCATAGAATTTTGGAGATTGCAGACCCCATCGGGGTTAAAAATGAAAATGAAATCACAGAAGCGAATTTCAATATGACCAAGATTGACATGGGTCCTCCTACTGTGGAAGGTGATTTATATCATGCAAAATTCTTTGTATGCATGCTAGCAAAGAGAGTTAAAACTGAGCAATAGAAGAATGCAAAGCTACAAGCCCAAGTGAATTCTCTAACATCTTTCATTCAAACTATTTTAAATAGTACTTCTCAATCCTCTGATGCAACTCCTAGTGTTTATGTTGATGGAATGGATCCTAGCATGTTGCAACAAATCATGAGATATCAAACTCTAGGTAAGGCCATCGAGCAATGGGTAGAGCAACTCACCATTGATGGTTTGTTGTACATTGAGGAGGTCATGAAACTATATACCCTCATTTATGATAAAAGGAAAGGGTTAGTTGCAAAGTTACGAAATATAAAGAGGGAAGACAGTTTTCTGCTCACGGTGTCTACAGAGATAAAATATATGATGGAAATTGATACAAATATTCTTGTAGCTGAAAAAAAAAATTAATGATCCAAATGAGAATGATTTTGTGTCTTGGCTATATGCACTAGAGTGGAAGAGGTCTGTGCTAGGGGATTTTAGTGGACAAATAAGAAGAATTTTGAATCAATGTCACACTGATATGGTTGATCTTAAAAACAATTGTACCATCTTCGATGTAGAGATTTCAGATGAAAGCGGAGAGAACTTTAACTTGCTTGATGTCAAGGAAGTAAAGAAAAATTTTAAGAAGATGCTTACTGAAGAGCTTGTTGGTGCTGACGCGGTTAATGGTGAATCACTAGGGAAGCTTGGACATATAGCAATGTATCTCAAACCTTTCAAACATGAAATTGATGATATCTATAAGAGACTAACAGATGCAGACAGAATGATAAATAAGTGGAAACTTTAGGCAAACATTACCTGTGGACCAAGTGACAAGATCTTAAATCCCATCATTACTAGGTACAAGAGGTACAAGGCAAAACTAAGAGCATCAGCTCAGGTGGACTTGACTTTTGCTTGGGATGAAGGCCAAATTGTTGCCACGTGATGACATTTCTTATTTTTATGTTATTCTTTAAACATGCTTTGGATACTCTTGTGGAAAAAGACTTATTATTATTTTATGTTTTAAATCGGTTGTCTCCACGAAACTGTTATTATTTCAAAAGTTATTTTATGACAAGGCTATCTATACTAAGCATGTTGATGCATTTAGGATCTTTTGGCAAACTTTATGTTGTTGATAGGGCAATTTTGTGTTACTCTATATTTCAGTTATTTTCACTATATGAATTGGTATTTTCAATTTTCATTCATCTAAATTGTTCCTTCATTGACACTTGTCTCTATTCCGGAGACTTTATGGAGAAAGATAGGTGTGTCAGAACTACAACCCAGAATAGAACTGATGCCATTGATCTTTGATACTAACTATCCATTGATCTAAATGTAAATATTTTTTAAGCTATAAATTCACCAAGTAAATTAGTTATTATAATTTGGCATTTGATATTTTCGCCAGCCACATGATGATTTTTCAAAAAAATTGCCAGCACATTCGCCAAATAATTTATTTTACATTTTTGAATATCTATATAATTCACCACCTAATTTATTTTATTTTTTGGAATACAACTATAATTTGCCACCTAATTTATTTATTTTTTTGGAATACAACTATAATTCACTAAGGAAATTATTATTTTTCAAATCTATATACAATTCCTCGGCAAAAAAAACCACTGTCGACAAATTTGAAAAATTTCACCAATGAAATTATTCTTTTTTCAAAAATAGGCATAGATTCGCCAAAACTTTTATGGCCTCGGGCTAGGATTCACTAGGATTTTATAGGTGTTTTAGGGAGGGTTCCTTAAAGTTATCTCTGTTGAAGAGTAACTTGCATTCATCAACCATTTTCTTATAGGGAATCAGTTTGTCATCCTTAGTGAGGTATTCACCATTAACCTATTTGATAACCAACTAGGAGTCTCCATAGACTTATTGCTGCTAAATGTTCCACTGAGCTATTGTTTTGAGACCAATGATCAAGGTTTCATATTCGGCTACATTGTTTATGCAAGGGAAGGCAAATCGGTATGCTTTGGGAATATAATCACCTTGAGGAGTTACCAAGAGTATTCCTGCCCCTGAACCGTGATTGGTGAAGGATCCATCAAAGTATAGTTTCCAAATTACTGATTCTGCCATAGTCAAGATGGATTCATCTGGGAAATCAATGGAAAGTGGTTGATGATCTATGAGAGGTGCTTTAGCTAATTGATCTACTATAACCTGTCCTTTGATTGCTCTTTGATCAACATACTCAATGTCAAACTCGCTAAGTAACATTACCCATTTTGTCATTCTTCATGTCAGCGAAGTCCTAGAAAGTAGGTATTTGAGAGGGTCGACTTTAGAGATGAGCTTGATGGAATGACTCATCATGTAGTGTCGTAACTTTTGAGAACAGAAAATGATAGCTAGACATGCTCGTTCCATGGGTGTGTAGTTAAGCTCATCGCCAACAAGGGTCCTGTTGATGTAGTATATAGCCCTTTCACAACTGGTGTCATCATGTTGTGCTAATAGTGCCCCTAATGCTACTGAAGTTGCTGATATGTATAATAGTAAAGGTTTTTCAGGGATAGGTGCCATAAGGACCAAAGGTGAAGCTAGGTATTCCTTGATGTGGTCAAATGCTTGCTGGCAATTCTAGTCCCATTTGAAGTGTACTTTCCTATGAAGTAAGTGGGCAAAGGGTTGACATTTATCTGCAAGTTAAGTGATGAATCTTTTGATAACCTAGAGCTTGCCTTGGAGACTATGAAGTTGTTTGAGAGTCTTTGGAGGCCGCATTTCTATTATAGTAGTGACTTTAGCCAGCTCCACTTCAATACCCCAGCGAGAGATAATGAACCCGAAGAGTTTTCCTGATGTGACACCAAAGACACATTTCTTGGGATTGAGGCGAAGCTTGTATTCCTAAGGCATTCAAATATCTACTATAGGACCTAGGGGTGTTCTTCTCTTATTTTTAATTTCCCAAGGAGATCAACTACATAGTCCTCCATGATCTTGTGTAGCATGTCATGAAAAATAGTGGTCATGGATCGTTGATAGGTTGCTCAAGCATTCCTTAGGCCAAAGGGCCTGACTTGCCAGTAATAAGTACCCAAGGACAAGTGAAATTTATTTTATGTTGATCTTTAGGGGCAACTCTAATTTGATTATATCCCAAGAATCCATCCATGAGGGAAAGCATTTCATGTCCAGTTGTGAGATCCACAATAATATCAATGTTGAGGAGTGGAAAGTCGTCTTTTGGACATGATTTGTTGAGGTCTCAAAAATCTATTTATACTCGGATGCCCCTAGGTTTCTTAGAAAATGGAACAACATTAGAGACCCACTGGATAATCTATAGGGTGGATGAAGCCAACTTCTAGTAGTTTTTGCAATTCTTCTTTGACAAGCAAGGCGACTTGAGGGTGCATTTTGTAGAGCTTCTGTTTGACTGGTTGAGCTTCTGGATGCACTACAAGATGGTTTACTACCAAGGAGGGGTCTAATCCTAGTATGTATGTATATGACCAAGCAAAGGCAATAGGTGCCTTGTGGAGAACTATTGCAAGATTGGATTTTTCTTGGCTAGTAAGACTTTCTGCGATATGTGTGAGCTTAGGTTGTTCATGTGTGCCGAGATTGATTTCTTGTGTGCCTTCAATTAGGATGGTGAAATGCTCCTACCAATAGGAAGGTATAGGGGGAAGATGAAGATCCTCATCTCCTAGTGCCTCGAAGAGGTTTTCACTAGGAGATACGTCTTTATTTTTCTCTTTTAAGTCTGAAGTGCCTCAGAGAGGTTTTCACCAAGGGATGATTTTTTATTTTTTTATTTTTTCTTTGGACTAAGGATCTCTTCTTCCCCAAAATAGGCATTAGTGTGGAAGCATATGTCATACTAGGAGGTTTCACGAAGTTCTAGGAATGCAGAGAGGGCCTCATCAATTTGGAACATGTTGAGAGGCGGTGGTCCTTGATAATCCCAGGCAATGAGATTGGGATGAATGAGGGGAAGGTTGATGATGAAGATGGTGTTATCAGGGAATATGCATGAAAGATCAAGATCTTCGCATGAAGCTATGATTACATTTAACATAATGTTTTTAATAATAGAAAAAGATTTAGTCACCTCTATCGAATCTTTAGCAGGTCCACAGATTATCATAGTAGGCAGTGTGTATCCTAAACCAAAATGCTTGGCATATTGCTTGGGGGATGTAGGATCAATCAGGATAGGTTCTGTAGTGCCTTGTTCATCAATGCTAAGTCATTTTCCATGGTAGGGCATTTTGGTACATATTTGGAATGGTACATGATGTTTTTCCTTAAAGTATTCAAGATATACTGCACTAGAAGGGTCTCGTCGTGGCATAACCAATCACTCAAAGTTATTTCTTCAGCTTCTTCTTTAGAGACCTTTGTTGTGATGAAGGGAATCTTGTCATCAATCTTACGTTGTTGTTCTTGAGCCTTTTTCTATAGGTGATGGCCATGGGAGTGGGGGGACAAAGGCAGTTGTCCCACATGGAAGGCATTATGAAGTTCATATTCACCACACCCTTTGTCTATGATCTTGACTTGGTATATGCGAGGAGTCAGAGTGGAGGATGAGGTGGAAGCTTGTGATGGATCAATGGTGATGAATGGAGTGGATGAAGTGGATGGTATGGATGAGTGGTCTTTGAGATGTTCACCATAAGTTCTTGGGCAATGAAATTGCCTATCATAGACAACCTCCAAAGCTTTACAATACTCAAATGCTTTTTGATCGGCGGGAATAGTGACTTCCACGTCATTATGGGGAAACTTAAGACATTGGTGGTAAGTGGATGGAATGGCTTGCATGGCATGTAACCATGGGTGGCCATGAAGAAGATTGTATGGTAGGTCAAGATCAACCACATGACATAGGGTGGGTAGTGTGAGCAGGTCCACCTTGATAGGGAGGCATATGGTGCCTTCTAATTCTCTTTGTGTTGTCATATGCCTTGATGGAGATGACCAAACACTCTAGATCAACTGTTGAATACCCCAAAAAATTTATGAACTTTAATGTACATATATTCAAACTGGATCCATTATCCAAGAGGACCCTCTTGATTTTATGGTTGGCAATTTGAACTTTGATATGGAGTGTTTTGTTATGGATAGGGTCGATAGGTGATATGTTGGATTGGCTGAAAGTGAGATGGTAGGATGAGGATAACTGGGACATTAGGTTTTGGAATTGTGCAGGAGGAATGTCAGTGGGGACATGAGACTCTTGGAGATCCTTATCAAGGATTGCACAATGGATGGTGAATGTCTTGAGGAGTTCCAAGATGCAGATTTGTGCAGGGGTATTCCCAAGATGGTCAAGGAGGTTATATTCAAAGGTGGTAGTGGTGGAAGATGGTGATGGTCCCTTGATGGTTACATGCCCACCTCAGGTGGTAACGGCACATTTAGGAGTGTTGCTTTTGATTTTCATGGTGGCAGTATGAGTAGAGTCGAAATCAATTTGACCTACTACATTATCGCAAGGAGGTGGAATGTTGTTATAGTTGATGTTGTTACTTGGTTATTGGGATTGGTGTTGGAGGATGATGGTTTGGATGTGGATTGAATATTGTGGTTGGGAAGAGGGTCTTGGTAGACTCCTAGGCCATCATTAGGTGAGACATTGTTGTTTCTGTCCACTTGGATATCGCCGCGATCGACAAGGTCTTAGATATAGTTTTTCAATTTCATACATTTTCTAGTGGCATGTCCTTTGATACGATGATAGTCACAATACTCATTTTCCTTTTACCATGCAGGTTTGGGTTGGTTTTCATCAAAAAATTTGGTCGTGGGAAACTCAACCATGTTATCTTGGACAAGTTTTTGGAATACCACTTCGAGTGGTTCACCCAAAGGAGTGTATTTGTGTTTTGGATTATTAGAAGGATTTTGTTTTGGTGGAGCAAATGGCACCGAAACATTGTTTGAAACATTTTTGTTCTTAGCCTAAAACTTAGGTTTGTCGTTGGATGATTTTTTGTTGTCATTTCGATTGTAGATTTTGACCAAACCTTTTACAATGAGGACCATTTCAATGGTCACACCCTTTTCTATGATTTCATTGAAGGTTGATGCGCAATGTACTTGCAAGTCGAAGGCCATTTCTTGGTTCAAGTTTTGGATTAAAATATGGACAAGTTGTTTTTCAGGTGTTGTCCAAGGTAGCCTACTAGCAAGGGCTCTCCATCTTTGTAGGTATGTGGTAAAACTTTCACCACTTCATTGTTTGGTGTTCAAAGGTCGAGCATGGTGAATTCGTGCTCTATATTGTATGAGAAGTGGACGACAATTTTTTCTAAAAGATCGGCAAAGGTGGAGATGTAGCCATAGGGCAAGTGCATGAACCATTCTAGGGCTTGTCCTCCTAAGCTTCATGGAAAAAGATGGAGGAATTGTTCATCATAGGAAACTTCTTGACATGCCATGAAGAATTCTTCAATGTGGTCACGAGGATATCCCTTTCCTTTGTACTTGTCAAATTTGGGCACTTCAAAATGTTGAGGAAAAGGTATGATTGTCATATTTTGATCAAATGGATAGGGACATAAGTCTTCAAACTTATAATGTCTCTTTTGGGTCCCTAGATGGATTATTTTTAGTGTGTTTTTCATCTCTTGCCATTCTTGATCGAAAGGATTGGCAAGGGGAGGTTGTGATGTGGATTGAAGTAGTGGTTGTTGCGATGATGATTGTTGTTATTGTTGAGGGATGATGTATTGTTGTTGATGAGGGATGCCATATTGTTGTGGGACATATGGAGGTAGGCCTATAGTTTGTGAATAAATGTGAGACCCATATGTTTGATGTTGTGGCATAGTATGAGTGGATGTGTGATGTGTATGTTGTGTTTGGAAAGGCCGTTGTTGATGTTGCATGGAGGTAACATGGGGAGGTTGTTGATGAGTGGTCGAATGATATGTTTGAGTGGGATTCGTATAGCTCATTAGGGGATTTTGATGTTGATTATGTGGTTGGGATGTGAATGGATTGTGCATTTGGAGGGGTGTTTGTGAAGGTATCGTAGGATGTAACGTTGTTTGGGTGATAACCATCCTTTGTGGAATGTTCAAAGGAGGAAGGAATTGTGGAATGTTGCTAATTCTAGAAATGTTTTGAAGGTTTGACGGGGGTGGTACGGTGGGTATGCTTATGTTCGATGGTACGACAAAAATTGGAAGGTCAGAGGGTAACATGCTATATGGTAACCCAAAAGGAGGGTTTGACCCTTGTGCTTGTGGGATATTTCTACCCCTACATGTTGATCAATGGTATGGTTGGTGTTGGTATTTGAGGTGTAGTTGTCCCATGGATTATCATAGATGGGATTGTTAGGATTAGGGACACGTCCCCATGGTTGGTTGAGGATTGGTGGTGGTGGTTTATCGTGAAGTATGGTCTTGAGTTTTTCATGGTCAAATGAATGAGGGAGACATGTTCCATGTTCAATAAGGCATTCAAGGAATTCATCCTTATGGTTGTCAAGGAATTGATCAAATTTTTTATGGAGTCCTCTTTCATTGATGAAATTAATGAAGGTGGGGGAGGTGACATGATGGTGTGTGGATGTCTCACCCATTTCGAGTTGGTTGGCATACCCTTACATATTACTTGTGGTGGAATCATGTGGAGAGAGGGGTTGATAGCGAGCGTCCATCTTTCGCTTAGCTTGTGATCACGTGATGGGCGGCATAAAAGGAGGACTTTGATCAGATTTGGATGATGAGGTCCCAATGATTAGGGATGGCAATTTTTCTAATTTCAAAATCTAGATCACTATGGATGAGGATCAAATATTATCCCCATATACTTATGGTGGACAAAGAGCCTAAGAAAAGAGATAATGGGATTATCTTACTTGGGGTAAACAAGACGCACCAAGCAAGACGGGATTCTTGAAATCCACTAACCTAGGAATTGTCTAAGTTCCTAAGCTAGCTTATCCAAGGGATATGATTTTGAGTTTATACTAAACTTAAGAGAGACAAATTCTTAAGCCTAATACAAACAAGATGATGAATTGATCTAGATCTCAAACTTAGAAGACTTGGATTGGATTTTGATGGATGATTGATTTGATTTGGATGAAGGTTGATTTGATTTTAGATAATGTGGAGTTAACTTGATTTTTGGATGTTGGATTTTTATAAAGGTTGGATCACAAGCTAAAGGTCAAATGGGCATGGATGATGATGATATGGATGGATTTAGGAGTGAAATGATCTTGGATGAGGTGGGAAAATCAATTTTAACAATCAAAATGATAAAGACCTTGGATTTGTGGATCTCTGAATCTGGGCACTAAAACAACAAGTTTAGGCACCGAAAGAAGGGGACTAAGCACTGATGGATGTAATTTGGGTGCTAAATCATATGACTAGGTGCTGACAGGGACCAGTTGGGTGCTGATAAAGGCTAACTAGGCACTGACAAAGGCCGACTGGCCATTGACAAAGGTGAAGGTGGATGATAACTAGGACCCAATTGAGAACTAACAAAGGCCAATTAGGCGCTAAGATGGAGTGAATGGGCACTAAAAGGTGAAAATGGGTGTTGATTGGTGTTGGTTTGATTTTGAAGATGTTTGTTTTGGAATTTTGGCAATATTTTCAACCAACAAACACAATGGCTACTTTGACTGGCTTGGAATTGGGTGTGAGAGGTTGTGAACCTTCACAGATAATAAATGGCTTGTACAGGTATATCACATGAAAGACATGCCAAACACTTGTTTACAAACCTAGTAATTATTCAAGCACGGTGTGTCATATCTGACGGACTCACTCAGGTGTGACTTTAACCCCCAATAATTAGATAATGGTGGTTTCCATCCCCTTGATACCAATTATCATTAGTTGGATAGGTAGGGAATGCAAGGTCATGGACCACCTTACACCCCTTACTTCAGAGACAAATGTCTTGCCCAAAGTATATTCTATCTCACGCAATGAAGGTACAAGCATGAGCCCTTCTCCTCCTACGGTAGTGATGCACCGAGGATATGACAACTAAAGGTCTTAGCTAGGTTACACAAGGCTTCTAAGAGGTGTCCCAATATACACAAGGTATGAGGGATGAGTCTGTGAACGAAGGTGTCCCAATCCAACCAAGCTCCAACCAACACAAGTCTCAGCAGATCAAGGGTCTCAGGGTTTTTACAAGAGGAGAGAGGGTCCTTCTTTTAAAGTGAGTCTTTCAATTCTCACAATGCTTATATCCCACGCCAGAACATGCAGTTGAGGTCATCCCTAGGGGGGATGAAATCCCCTAGCAGGCCTCCTAAGAAGAAATTACTTCCCACTTTTGATCACCCAAGATCGCATGAAGCACAAGGGAAGAGCGTATGTGAAGAAATGACCCCTTCAAGATACAGATAACAAGAAGATTTTTCAAATGGACTTTTGATCCCTAAGATCACCCTAAGGTGCAAGGGGAGAGCATACGTCCAAGAGCAAACACAATCACGGTATACAAAGTGAATTAACCCCTACTTAAACTTAATGTGCAACTAAAATTAGTGATAAAATATGATCTTTGATCGTCGAGCTGCACAAAAATGGTTAGTAGTTGATTATGATGTTCTTTGACTAGCCTAAGGTGCTACAAAATAGAGGTTAGCCCAAGAAAATGCAAAATAGATGACAAATGTTTCACACAGATGCTAGGTGCTAAAACAAACTGTCTTGATGCTGATAGAGTCAAGCACTGAAATAGACTGTCTCGACGCTAATAGAGTCAAGCACTGAGACAGACAGTCTGGACGCTAAAAGAAATGGACTAGGTGCTAAAGCAAGAAAATTAAGTGTTGAAACATAAAAGATTATACATTCTGATCTCAGTACTAATGCAGACTATCTCAATGTTAAACCGACAGGGTTGATGTGATGTCTTGCAACTTGTTTTCCTACAAAATTAGAAAGCTAACACAACCAAATTTACCATTAGGGGGTTAATGAAACACAAAATCAGTAAATTCAATTATGTACCCCTAAAGACGATGAAATTGTGAGTGCATTAAACACCAAAGAGACGAGCATTGATATATCTATTCTGGGTGCTATAGCTTGTGGTCTCGGCGCTGAAGCGAAATGGGCAGCATAGCAACCTATATTTTTGTGATTTTCTATAAAATTGAGAGCTATAACACCCAAAAATATTGTTAGGAAGGTTAGTGGTCACATATACATCAAATAGAGCTTTCAAGATGACAAGAAATGGCAAAAGGACCACTTTTATACCTTTCTAGAACTGGGTGCTGATGAAGATAGGTTAGGCACTGATGCAGAGGACCTGAGCGCTGAATGGCTAAAACCAAGCATTGAAGGATGTTTAGGAGGTTTGCAGGGCTCAGCGTTGATGCAGAGGAGATATGCATTGATAGAAGCCTCCTAGGCACCGATCTATAGAATTTCGACGTTGATCCAACATGCACACACAAACACAAACCAAATTCCAATAGAAAATGATGGTTAAGGTGGTGGGGGTCCCACCGGGCATGCCAAAAATGTTAGGAATGAAAGTGTGAACTACCTAGGATGAGCTAAAACCAATCTAACTATCCAATTCAAAAATTCAAATGACCTCTAGATTAGACTAAATAACAATGCATAATTAAACTAACTGTGCGCCCTAGCTCTATGCATTATCATTGATATGTTTTAATTGATACTATGCTAAGCTAGATAATGTGCTTATTAGCTAATCTTAAGTGCTTAATTTGACAAAATTTCCTTTCATACAAATTGCTTGTGGAAATGGAGGGGAAGGCCTCAATTTATAGATTTTTAGAGATGCGGATGGAGGGCTAGGATTGATTTGAAGGATCAATGGCTCAAATTGCTTGAGAATCTTCAAGCAAGGAGAATTGGACAAGTGTCATGAGGAGGTTGGATAAGATAATTGCTCCAAGATTCAAGGGAGGATCAATGGATAAGATTAAATGGTTGAATGGATGGATAGCTAGGATTGGGTAGGTGTATGACATGTAAGGCTTCATTTATGAAAAGGTAAGGTTTAGATTTTGTGAAGAATTTAAAATTATGAGAGGACAAGTGGAATTTAAAATTGGGTGAATAGTGTTTAAATAGTGCCAGATAGAATTTAAAATTCCATGAATACTGACACTTGGAGTGGAAGAAAAGGAAATGGGACAAATGTACATTTTTGGAATATTTGGCCATGCTTCCAAAGTACCACTTGTCATGTACATGCATGTACATTGAATGACAAGTGGACTTTTAGAAACATAAGGAGTTGTAATTGTGAGTTAATTTTAATTAACTCATGTGCACATGATTAGGAGAAAAATAATGATGATTACTAAAAGTAATCAAAAGTGGATAAAATAGGGAATTAAATAAATAGGGATATTTATTTGATTTTTGGGAGTGCATATGAACTATAGTAGAAAAAATATGATTTTTGGTAAAGGGGGAAAGGTGAGGAAAATATTAATTAAATAATACAAATTATTTAATTAATGTGTGCATTGGATGAGATGGTGTGAATTGTCGAGTTTAGAATGCAGAAGACATATGAAGGTGGTTGTGACCATTGATGAGTGTCAAATTGCACTCATAAAATACACTCTTTTTGCCTTTCTTTTCCTCTATTCAGTTCATCTTCCTTGTGTCTGCACTCAAATTATTTAAGCAAGATTGTTCTAATTAGTGATTAATTAAGATAGATTACTTGAGATTAGAATTTCTGATTAAGTGGCTAATATGCGTGGGATTAATGGAAAAATGTAGAATTTCTCTTTCTTTTTGAATCAACAGGTGTACATATCAGAAACAACGGTTTTGTGCATCTCCGGAGATCGCCTTCAATGATCTCCGGAGACCATAACAAAGAACAGTGACACCTGGGTTTTGAAGAATTGGGGAATATCTCCAGAGCTCTGCAATATCTCCGGAGCTGCAGACAGGAACAGCTATCCTCGGAACCTCCTGAGAACAGGGCATGTTCCAGTCAGAGCCGCCAATCAGACACTTCAGCAGCAATCCTAACACCCCCCTTACTTCACTCAAATCATCACCTGAGTGATGAAGGGTCAACTATCAGTTAAACTGTTGAAGTTTTATCTTTCCAAAGATTTTGCATAAGTTACAAATTGAACTAAATCCAATATTCTTATTTTCAGGGCTTTGATGCCCAAATGTATTGAGATCTAAACTTAGACCTCTGAGTGGACTTCTGTTCCACTCAAGTCTACCCCTTTTTGCATGATGATCTTTCATAAGTTAGACAGTTAAGTACAAATAAGAGATGGTGTCATCTCCTAGAAAGACTGATAGATAAGTTCAGTGATATATCATCACTCTTTTTATATATACTTTCAGAAATAGTAATGAAAGAAGATGATAAGATTATTCTAATTTTCAGAGATTTCAGTTCTGTTATAGCCATACATTTCTCATGAACATAAAAATGAATGAATTGGATTGAATTTGGTTAGATCATCTTTAGTGCTGATTTCCTGCAATAGCCTTCAGCCTCAAAGGTGCGGAGCAAGGGCCCACTCTCACCAATTAGGCAGGAGGCTAGTATCTCTGTTTTACTGTTTCAAGTTTCTTTTATAAAAGTATTTCTTGTTTTAGTAGATAGAAGCAGGTTATCATTCTTTGCTTTGAGTACATTTCCTATTTTATTCTATTTTACAGCATTCATTACATTTATTCAACAAGCAGGTAGATTAGTCATTCTTTTAAGCTTTAGGATTAGCTATAAACTGGTCACTTAGAATCCCTAGTTGCAGACAGCTATGGACACAACCCTGGTTCTTTGACATCTGAAAATAGATTAAATGATGAGGTACAGCGACAACCCATCATTTTTGGCGCCGTTGCTGGGGATTTAGTTTGTGTTAATTAGGGACACTGAGTTAAAAATAGTTTTTAGAATAGATCTGTATGGTTAGAGCTAGAGATCTTAAAGGAAGATATATTAAGCAGACACCCCAACAACACACCATAGGGGAAAGCAGTGAGGTGGTACAAAATCCTATTGAAGAAGGAAACCTAGATCTTAATTTGGAACCTGCACTTCAAAGCAACAATCCCTTAGATCCTACAGATATTCCACTTGCCAATTATATCCAGGAATTACAACAAAAAGTTGAGGCAGATCCTTTGGTAGAACCTAATTTCCTAGAACGTCAGGAAGAAGAACTAGTATTAAACATGGAGAATGACAATCATGAGGAAGAGGAAAATCAGGCCCCAAGAACCTTCTCATATCCTATTGTTTTGGCTGCTGGAGACAATGCTCCCATGAAAAATATCTTACCAGCACATCTGCCAAATTTCAAAGGACTTTCCTCTGAGGATCCAGATCAGTTCTTGTTTGAATTCAAAGTAGTCTGCCAAACTTATGATTATGGATCAGATAACCAGAAACTCAAACTGTTCCCTTCCACCCTGAAAGATTCTGCATCATGATGGTTTATGGGTTTACCCTAGGGTTCTATCCGTTCTTGGGATCAAATGGAAACAGAGTTTTTAGAAAAATACCAAGATTATTGTAGATCCAATAATAAAAATGAAGAACTGTTTAAAATTAGGCAGGGGGAGGAAGAATCCTTAGAAGACTATGTGGATAGGTTTAATTTTGCCTTGAGAAGGTATGGCAATCCGGTAAACCACTCCTTGGCCAAAACCCTGTTTATAAAAGGATTGGATAAAGAATCAAAACAGGCACTGGACCTAATGGGAAAAGGGAACATTAACAAAATGGAAATACCTGACATAGAGGAACTCTGCAGGAATTATTCCAGAACTCAAGATGGAGTAAGGTCATCCAAAACTTTTAAGGGGAAGAATGAGATAGGACAGTTGATGGAGGAAATTGCAAATCTAAAAACAGATATTCTGGTCCAACTAAATACCACATTGGATGGGATCCAAGCAAAAACCAGGACAACTGATCAAAACAGAGCAACTGAACCGCTTTACATTTATTGTCCTAGGTGTAGAAACAAACACCTGTTGAGAGAATGTCCCTTGGACAAGTCAGAGATCTATCAAATCTGTGATAGGGAGCATCCTACCAGTCAGTGTAGTCAGCTTCCAGCCTTGAAAAGATTGAGTAAAAAGAATGCTGTGATAGAGGAGGAGTTGAACTATGTGGGACAAAAACAACCTGGAAATTTCCCTTATAATCAGTACCCAAGCCAGTCTTCTTACAGGGGTCCTACTAATTGGGGAAATAATCAGTGGAACCCAGCTTGGTATGGCCCTCAAAATAATCCTCCTTGAGGACAGCAGGATTGGCAAAACCAAAACTGGCAAAATCAGCCTTGGGGAAATCAACAATGGCCACCACAGTTTGGGTCACAAGGCATGCAACCACAGTGGGGTCCTCAACAGGGATATCATCAACAATACCAAGGACAACCTAGACGTTTCCAACCTCAACAGTAGGCTTTACTAACTGGATCCTCCAACACACAGGGTCAAACTCAGAATGAACCAGTTAGTCAACCACCTTTACCAACTTAGCCTATACCAAACCCACGGAATAAACAGGGAGCAGCTGTCTATATGACAGAGCAAGAAAATCTGGCTGGAATTAATGCTATATATTCAAATAATCTCCAGCTGCATTCTGGGAAAGCATTCCCAAGACCTTCTCCTCCAACTATAGTTGAAATAACCAATGATGAGGAACCTAAAAATCCATCCAATCAACCCCCAGAGGAGATTACTAACGAAAAGGTGCTAGAAAAATCAACCACAGACAACTCTAGAGTTACTCCTAAAAAGCCAGCTCCAGCGAACAGTCTAGAACATAATTCTGATAAGAGCTCCGGAGATGCTCCGGAGATGGAAAAACTAGCACCCTACCCAGAACGACTTAAACAAAATGCTCCCCAGAGAAAGGTTTTACAAAAACAAATCCAACCCAATCAGGAATCAGAACTTTTACAAGAACTCAAGCAGCTAAACATTGAAATTCCTCTCCTCCAGGCCATTAGAGATGTACCAGAACTAAACCAATTCATCAAATAGTATTACATCAAAACACAAGGCAAAAAGAAAAGTTTTCCCTCCACAATACAGGTGGAAGGAAAGGTAATGGATCTATTGATGGGAGAAATTCTCCTCCCAAAATATGGAGACCCTGGGAACCCTGTCATAACTATTTTCATCTCAGGGGTAGAAATTTCAAATGTTCTGGTTGACTTAGGGGCAGCAATTAATGTGATGACAGTTCATACAATGGACAAGTTAGCTCTGTCAGGTATCCAATCCACGACTACAATTCTTCAACTTGCTGATCAGTCAGTAGTTGTTCTAAAGGGAGTGATCACTGATGTACCGGTTGTAATAGATTCATGAGAATTTCCAGTGGATTTCTTAATACTGGAACCTAGAAACCAAAGGAATGCTTATCCGCTGATTTTAGGAAGGCCATGGCTACCTACTACAGCAGCATCTATTGATTGTCGAACTAGAGATATGGTCATTTCTAATGGGATAGATTTAAAGAAAATATCTCTGTATCCTCCAGCTAAACCATCGGTGCATTACACAGGAAGAGTATGGGTGGATGAACCAGATAACATGAACAACAGTGCCTCATTAGCTATGGTAACCATTAGGGAACATCTGGGAGAATTAGGAGAAGAAGTATACTATGATATAATGGAGGACTTCACTCACATCCTAATCAACAAAGATGTGATGAAACTCGCCCAAGACCCTCAGAGAAAACTTCTCGTTTCTTCTCATTGTACCCTTGCCAACATTATTCCTTGTGGGGAAACCTTTTACAGGGACTTAGCCACTTTCCACATGTTACTCCCACATTCTTGTCCTCTCAATGCCATGACACCAATGTATGGACCCACCACATCTATGGATCAAATTACAAAACAGGTCATGATTCTGCCAGGGAAGACACTTAATATAAATACTTAGTTAACAGCAAGTCAGGAAGAAAAGCTTATTCAGCTTTTGGTTTCCCACTCAGCATCTTTTGCCTGGGAATACCAAGATATGAAAGGCATACCTCCTGAAATCTGTACCCATCATATCTACACTAAGGATACTAAACCTGTCAGACAACCACAAAGAAGATTGAATCTTGCCTTAAAGGACATTGTCAAAACTGAAATAGAAAAATTACTCCAAGCAGGGTTCATATATCCAATCTCAGACAGTCAATGGGTCTCACCCCTTGTCATTGTGCCTAAAAAGAATGGGAAATGGAGGGTGTGTATTGATTATAGAGAACTCAACAAGGCCACAAAAAAGGACTACTTTCCCTTACCATTTATTGACCAAGTTCTGGACAACCTTGCTGGGAGAAAGTATTTTTCTTTTTTAGATGGATTCAGTGGGTATAATCAAATTCAAGTAGCACCTGAGGACCAAGACAAAACAACCTTCACATGCTCTTGGGGAACCTTTGCTTACAAAGTTCTTCCTTTTGGGCTATGCAATGCCCCAGCTACATTTCAGAGACTGGTTCTAGCTATTTTTGCTAAACTGGCCAATGAATGCATGGAAGTCTACATGGATGACTTTACTGTGTATGGGAATAACTTCGAGGAAGCTCTCACAAACCTTGGAAAAGTACTAAAATGTTGTAATAAAAATCAACTGTCCCTTAGCCATGAGAAATGTTTTATGATGGTGGAGGAAGGAATTGTTTTGGGACACCATATTTCAGAAAAAGGGATTAGAGTGGATCAGAACAAGATAGAAGTAATCACACAGTTGCCTTCACCCAAAAATCAGACTGATGTCAGAAGTTTTCTAGGTCATGCAGGCTACTATAGGAGGTTCATAGAAAACTTTAGCAGAATAGTTGCCCCCCTGTTTACCCTGCTTAACAAGGAAACAGAATTTCTCTGGACAGCAGACTGTCAATCAGCATTTGAAACTTTAAAGGAGAAGCTTACTGTGACACCAGTTTTAAGGGGACCTAATTGGACTTTACCATTCCACATACAAACTGATGCTTCAAATGAATCCATTGGGGCTGTTTTAGGACAGAAAGAGGAAGGAGAAAGTATGCATGCCATTTATTACATCAGCAAGAACCTTACCTCTGCAGAAAGAAATTATACAACAACTGAGAAGGAATTCTTGGCAGTTATCTATGCTATAAACAAATTCAGACATTATATTACCGGATATAAAATATTTGTGCACACTGATCATGCAACCATCAAGTACCTAATGAATAAACCAGTAGTAGGTGCAAGGATCATCAGGTGGTTATTGCTCTTGCAAGAATTTGATATTACCATAGTTGATAATCTAGGAAAGTTTAATTTGGTTGCTGATTTTCTGTCAAGATTGCATATAGGAGGAGAAGATCAACCAGTGGAGGACAAATTTCCAGATGAACATCTTTTTGCCATATCCACTACTGCACCTTGGTTTGCTGACATAGCTAATCTGTTAGCTACAGGCTTGTATCCATCCCATTTTACTTCAAAACAAAGAAAACATTTGCTTAAAGAAAGCTTATCCTATAAATGGTTGAATGGTTTACTATTTAAATGTGGTCCTGATTTCATTCTACGCAGGTGCTTGAAGGCTGATGAGACTTTTGATGTGCTGAGAGCATGTCATGATGAGCCATCTGGTGGCCACTACTCTTTTCACAGAATAGTCCACAAGATCCTTGGAGCTGGTTACTACTGGCCTTCTCTTTATAAAGACACAAAGAAGTATTTGTAGTACTGTGACTAGTGCCAAAGGATGGGGCAGCCCACCTTTACCCAGGAAATGCTGCTACATCCTCAAGTCATGATGGAACCCTTTGAGCAATGGGGTCTAGACTTTGTAGGACCAATATCACCACCATCATCAGGCAAGGAGTATATTCTAGTATGCACAGACTATGTTACTAAGTGGGCTGAGGTTCAAGCATTACAGTTTGCAAGAGAAGAAAAAGTTGCTGATTTCCTTTACAATAGAATTTTCTTGAGGTTTGGTGCCCCAAAATCAATAGTTTCAGACAGAGGACCTCAATTTACTTCACAGGTAATCAAGGCATTCACAGATTTGTACCAAGTCAAGCACAGAAAAGCTTCACCTTACCATCCTCAAGCAAATGGGCAGGTAGAAGTAACCAACAGAGAACTTGAGAATATCCTAACAAGGACAGTGGCAATGAACAGGAAGGATTGGGCTAATAGACTACCTGAAGCAGTTTGGGCTTACAACACAACTTGGAAGTCCACAACAAAGTTTTCACCATATGAACTGGTTTATGGGAAAAAACCTATACTATCTATAGAATTTGAACTCCAGACACTTAAAACTGTATTGGATGTTGGTCTGCCGCTGTCTACAATTCAACAGAACAGAATTCTTTAGCTCAATGAGTTAGATGAGATTCAGACAGAAGCCATTCAGCAAACAGAACTAGTTCAGTACCAAAGGAAACAATGGCATGACCAACATATCAAGAGGAGGACATTTCAACAAGGAGATTGGGTTCTTCTCTATGATTCTAAGTTCAAAGAATTCAAAGGGAAATTACAGACTCACTGGCTAGGTCCTTATCAAATAAAAGAAGTGTTTGAAAATGGAACTGTATTATTGCAACCAATTGATGGGAGCACAAACACATTTCTAGTAAATGGTCACCGGATCAAGCTCTACAAAAGATCGTCTACTAATGAAGAGTTTCTTGATAATCTGAGTTTTGATACAGGGGATACCACCTCTATCACGGTGTTGGAATAATTAAAAAAAAAATTTAAAAAAAAATAATAATAATAATAATAATTAAAAAAAAAGGTTGAAAACCAGCAATGGCTGCCTTCTGAAAAAAAAAAAAAGAAGGTTGAAAACCAGCAATGGCTACATTCTATAAAAAAATAAAAAAATAAAAAATTAGAGAAAGATGGAAAACCAGCAAATGGCTGTCTTCTTGACCAAGGGAGTTGAAAACCAGTAAAATGGTGGTTCCCTTATCCAAGACAGTTGTAATAATTGAGCTCTGGATATGATCAGTTGCTAAAAATTGGCCCAATGCATCTCTGGCACTTTCTAATGCATCTTCGGCGCTTCAAATTAGGAGCACCTCCGGCGCTCTGTTAATAATGCCGGCAGTGTCCATAATAAAGGCGGGACCTACCTCGCTAGGTGGTAAAGTAGACAACTCACATGCTGAGGTCATCAAGACTCATCTTCTACTTTATCGCACAGCATAAATAAATTAAGATACTAATAATTGCAGGAGTGACCCCAAGACGACGCTAACATCACTGTGGGTGTGGATCTTAGTGCCACTCAATGCAATGATTGCAGGTTGCGTGCAAGTCAGAAGCGGATGTCATTTCAGCCGCCGTTTAAATGCCACGACGCGTGCAGTTTCCAAAATGGCGCAGTATTTCTCCCGCGTACGTTGCCTCATCATTAAAACTGATCCAGGTAAATCTGTTTTTCATTAATCATTAATTAGTAACTATCCTATCTTTCTATTTTGAGTGCTGTTGTGATGACACGTCCCTCCGCCATCATTTCCTTTTTCACATCCAAGCATGCTGCCATCTGTGCCTTAATGCCACCTTACCTCCGGAGCGCCCTGTCAGTCCGTTACAATTATGACTGCTTTGATCCCTTAACCCATCTGCATAAACCCAGCCTGAAAACAATAGCATCCCTCATTCAAACCTTCGGAATAGACTGAAGCATAAGATAAATAACTCTCCAGAGCCTACAGAGTAATTTGAACAGCACTCCGGAGCCCATAGAGATCAGAGGGACAGATAGACTGCAGATCGCAGAAGAAAAGAATAAAACATAGAAACTGCCATCAATTCAGGTATGGGGGTCAAGAAAAAGTCTGAGCCAGAAAGTACTGCGGGTCTTCTAAAGGATGCAGCTGCAGCAAATATTTTAAAGACTGCAGGATGGCTTGATTTCCTAGACAAGTTTGAGGGGTTTCAGGAGGACATTGTGGACGAATTCCTTAGGAATTTAAGAGACTACTAGACCACTGTAAGAGGGAACCAAATTAGTCTCTCCTCCACAATTATTAGCCACATCTCTGGACTCCCCGAACAAGGTGAGAGGTTCCACCACCTGAAAACCTTGTATACAGAGTTAATTATTTTCTGTTCGTGGTGAGCCTGCCATTCAATTGCATTGAATAAAAATGAGGTCAAAGGAATTTTGAGATCCACTCTCCCAAACCCTTGGGCAACTGTTGCCACCTGGTTAATGAAATATTTTACCTGTGATGGCCAATTCTCCATAGTCTTAAGGCCCATAATGAAAATGCTCATTTTTCTCAGACATGGAAATAGGCACCCTGAATATAACATAAATATCCTAAATTTCCTCTATTCTGCCATCAGGGCAACTGTAGAAAAATACCAGCAAGGTAAGGGACCCATGAAGCATCATGGCCTCATCTTCCTGATAGTCAAGCACCATTTCTTATCTCAGGCCAATGGGGACGAACTATTACAGAACTTTCTTGAGCATAACCCTCAGGTTAGAGCACCAGAGATAACACAAACAGAGGATGAGAGTTCTCCCTCTCACCATGGTGAAGAAACTGAGTCTACAGCCTCCTCCATAGCTTCTCACAAAAGAACATCACCCTCACAGGAGGCTACATCATCTGCAGCCCTTGTTCCTAACAAGAAAAGAAAAGGCAAACAAATTGTAGAGCCTGCTCCTACACGGCCTCTATATATGACTTGGTCAGTCAGGCGACAAATGACTTCACCTAAGGGATCTAGGCCTAGGGAATTAACAGAAAAAAAAGCAGGGCAGGGAATTGAAGGGAGATGGTACCTCTAGTCCGAAAGAGGAAACAAAGTAAAAATTCTCCAGCACCCTCTGTTCAGTTGGAGTCAAGTCCAGTCTCAACACCACAATGTGCTCTGGAGACAGGAAGCTTACCAACTGTTACTATCTCCTCAGATTCTGAGGAAGTAAATCCTACTCCAGAGGCACTAGTTCCACCTATGCTCCGGAGAAGCCAAAGAAAGAGACAGCTCTCACAGGCTGAGAAGGATACTGCCCTACTCACAGAGGCACTCCTGGAATTGAGCACATATGAGGACAAGGCAGGACCTTTAGTTGTGCCAGCAGCAGCAGAGGATCCTCAGAACAAGGACATAGCAGAAGAAGAAACAGGGCACACAGATACATTGGGAGAAGCAGAGCAAGTGGCCATGGATAATCTTGATAATCAGCCACCAGCCACAGAAACAAAGGCAAAAACTCTATCACATCCCTCTGACCAAGAAGATATAGAGATCTCAATAGAGCAACAATTAATGGAAGAAATTAAGAATTTAAAAAGGATGCTCTGGGGCAAGAATTTAATTATTACTGACCTCAAGAAGGTCAGGGTAGAAATGGAGATGGAACTGAAGCAAACTATTGCAGAAATCAAAACAGACCTCCAAAACAAGGACAGAATCATCCAGGAGAAGGAGGCAGAGTTAGAAACACAGAAGAGTGAAGCAGCTAAAGTGGTGGAAGAAAAAAAAAAAGAAGCAGCACAAAAGGTTTCTAAGCTCACTATGGCTAGAGATAATGGCCTCACAGTAATGGCAGCACTGATTGAGAAAGTACAGAGCCAGGATAAGCAATTAACTTGGGCCAACAACAGACTGGATGACCAAGAAGAATACATTCAAGAACTGTCTGGCCCAAGGGCAACCAATGAACAGGAGATTCAAACAGATGTGTTGTGATGTTCACAACACGCCCCATTTTGCTCCTTATCAAAATGAGGACCCCTGCTGTTGCTTTATTTTTTTGCTTCTGCTTGTGTTGTTTTGCTTGGTGGTAAAAAGGAAAAGAGAGTCAAATTTGCAAACTTTGTTAAAAATATGGAAAAATGTATTTTCAGTCCCTTGCATGATATGGTTGGATTCCTTGTGAAAAATGAGTTAGGGTTGCTTTTTGAACCATCTTAAAATTCGCCATATTTTGCAAGTTATGATCATTTTAGTAAAATGTACATTCAGGTTTGTCTATCGCTTGGCATATACAAAGTCCTTTGTATGTGCAAAGTTATATTTTTTATGCTTGGTCGCTTTTGTACATTCGGGCTTGTATATTCTAACATACAAGCAAAATATACATTGCGGAATATACAAGCGGACATATAAGGCACTGTTCACATACATGGCACTATTCACATGCAAGTGCGAAAGATGCAAGCGCCATATACAAGCACCGGACCTGAAGTAATTATCAAACAAGGTTAAATCCTTGTATATTCGCGGCCTTGTATATTGGCTGGATACAAATGGTTTTATACATTAGCGGACCCAAAAAGATTATCAAAAGGAATTAAACCGTTGTATATTCGCGTTTGTATATCGTGATATACAAGGCTATATGCAATCAAAATATGCAACTCCGGAGCCGAGGTGATTTTATAATAGAGTTTTTTGCATGTATATTGGCGATATACATAGGTTTTAAATGGAAAGACTTAGCCGAATATGGAACGAATGGGCATCGGCAGCACTCTCGCCGATATAAGGTATCGACATAACAAAGGCCATCAGCAGAGGAAGATTGTGAGTCGCCGATGGGTGATCTCACGCCGATAAGTAAAGAGCATCGGTGAAACAAAGGTGATCGGCAAAAAGGTTTTTTGTCCCGCCGATAATGTAAGACATGCCGATGGAAGGAAACAAAGGGTAAACAGAAGAGAAAGGCCATCGGCCAAGCAGCGATGATTGGCCTGAGTATTTTTTAGACGCGCTGATGGTGTTTTTTCACGCCGATGGGCGGGAAATAGAAAGCGATAGGAATTTTTTAAACATATTTTTGGCGCCCGTGGTATTTTTCGGTCAGCGATAGTTGACCCGATATTTTGAGCAGTCTGTATGCATTTTTGAACGCGTTTTGAGAGTTTTTTGGACCCGATTCCTGCATATTTTGTACAGTCACCTTGATTTAAATAGATATTTTAGTTTCTTGCTGTTTATTTGATAAATTGGTACTTATTGCCAGTCTTGTCTTGTAGGCTTGCAGTTGAGGAAGCAGCTGGAAATTCAACATAGTGGCATCACGGAGGAAATTTGATCTCAGGAGCAAGAAGATAAAGATGAAGTGCGAGGAAGTCAAGGCCATTCAAGTGAAGGACAAAGTTACAGCTGAGAACATTATTGTAGCAGATAAACAGAAGTTATTGCTGAGCTGCCAGAGCTTCTCAGAAGGGGTAATATTTCACCCAGATTTGACACTGCTCAGAGATATTTTGGAGGACTGGTTCATCTATATTTATTGTTGTAACCAGGGGTTTGAACCAGAGGTAGTTAGGTTTTTTTTTTGCTGTAGTGAGGACAACCAGAAAGTCTATATCTTGTGCCTCTCTACACTGTAATACTTTACACAGGGATTTTTAGGAACATACAGCAAGTTAGCTTAGTTTAGATTAGAAGTAGAAGAAGGAGGTCGCCTGTTTGTCTACAGTAAGGTGCGCGTGGAATGTCTGGCTTCCTTACTGTATCTGTAAAGCTTGTAAGTTCTCTGTAGTATGATCAATGAAACTAAGAGTCATTCCTACATTGTAAATCATGTATGACTATTTGTTTCTAATACAATAGAATCTAGAGTTCTACATCTATCTTCTGAGTGTTCTCCTGCTCTTCTTTGTGTTTTGAAATATTTTCTTTGAGAGCTTGCAATTTTAAATGTATGTTTGTGAAAATGTTCAGAACTTGCATTTAAGGTTTTTACTGTGGATTTGATCAAATTACTGTAGTATTTACATAGTGCATAACAGAAAAATTAGATCCTTCGGTAGATTAAATGAGGTGTAGATTAAATCTTTCTAACTTTTCCCAACCCATGTGAAATATTTAGCTGTAAACGTAGAAATCTAAAGGAAGTTGTCTCAAATTTGAAGAAGCATGCATAACAGAGTTAAAAGTAGACAGTTTTCATAAATGTATAAAGGAGAAAGCTGTAATAATTCAAGAAAACTATTTAGAATTTGCAGCACAGTAACACTTGTATGCAAATGAACAAAATACTTGTTGAAATCTATGATCTTTTTGCATAATCTTAGTCCAGTAAACCACCAAACAACCCTAAACTACGTAAGGCCCCTTGAACATTACAGCTTCACATTGACCAACTGAACTTGACCAACCGAACCATTGTAGACTTGGGGTTAGTTGAATCTCAAATGATTCCTTCTTATCTTTCAAGTATAGTTTCAGTTCATTATATGTGAATTTTAACTTATTGTTATGATTGCATCAAAACAATCATCAACAGTTTTGTGGCGCTAGAAGGAGGGCTAGAAGGCTGTATATTGCAATTATCAACAGTTTTTTGGCGCTAGAAGGAGGGCCTGATTTGGTTTAGGGTTAAAATTCTGAGTTTTAAATGCTATATTCTGGGATATGTTAGATCTCATAAAATTTCAAAAAACCTAAAAGGTTGAAAATAGGTCCCATTTTCAATGTACTCATATAGGGACAGTTTTCAAGTTGACATACCTTCATTTCAGAAGGCTTTGAATAACCAGCTTTATCCTAAAAATTTATATAGCTATGGCTTATTTGGAAGGTGTAGGATACATAAGTCCGCAGAGCATGGTGAGCTTAATTGTCTAGCTTTCCTTACAAGGTTAGATTTATATTTAAAAGGACTAATCTCTCTCTCAGATGTGTATAAGGCTGAAAGTTGGCAGGGAAATGAGGAGATTATTGAGCGACAGAAGGATGCAGCATCAACGGTCAGTAAATGTGCAGAGGATACAAAGATGGAACCAATGCTAAGAATAAAGGATAGTAAGATCTCTTTCCAGGAATCATGTAATGGTAAGAAAAAAAATCTGTCTTTTCGTCAAGGTCCAGTTGTGATTAAAGTTAGTGAAAAGTATAAATATCCTAAAAAATGCAGAGAAGAAATCACAGCTCATGTCCCTTTTCTAGATAATAAGCAAAAAGGATTTAATGAAAAAGAAAAGGAAAGTGAGGTTCATCTTGATACATTTGATAAATATATGGAATTACTAAGAGATATTTGTCAAGAAGAAACCTCTGGGTCTGACCTGAAAAGTTTTAACGAACATGATTTGGCAAAGAAATGTAAACAAGCATTGGCAAAATTAAAATGCACTAAAATTGATGAGATCCCTACTATAGAAGCTAATGAAGTCATAGAAAAGAAAGTAAATCCTAGTGTTACGCCTGACTTCTTTAAATTGAATGACCAAAATCAAGATTGTTGCAGGTCAATAAGATTAGACTCTTCACTGAATGACAAATGTGAGTCATCTGATGAACAATTCTTGAAAGAAGAGGATATAGAGGATCATAGAGCTGCTGTGCACAATCAGGCATCACCCCAGCATCACGTTGAAAATAAAGCAGGGGAGTACTCCTGTCAATCTAAAGATGTTGTCCCACCTTTACTCTCAAGTGATTTAGAAATGATTAATTTTTGTATATCAGATTATGATGATGAAGATACTTACTTAAGTACTGATGTGCAGGAAACTAATGAGAACATTGAGAGGCGTGCTGAATTTGAGGGTAAACTAAACATCCGGAATGAAGGAACAAAGATAAATGAAGATGAAGTAATGATACATCTAGAGTCATTCATCTTTCAACTTGAAAAAGGACCAGACATAGAGCTGGGCAATGAAAATGCAGAGATAAATGAAAAGCCAGCTATTAATGAACAAGTGTGTTCCACAGAGCTAAAGGCACATCAGGTTGTCTCTTTCCTTTCCTTAGTAAACCATGATAAATACTGCTTTGATTATGGAAATTCAAGAGATAGGACATGCATATGGATTAATCATAAACCTGATGAGCTGCCTCAGTTACTAATTATTAAGAGCTATTCTGATAAACACAATGAATCTAGAATACCAGATTTTTTTTCAGAATTCAAAGATAAATCTGCTAGAATGAGAACCATAACCAGTACCCTGTTACTCCTGCACAATCTAAAGAAATATGCAAGTAGAGGTGTTCTTGGGTCTTTTCCTGGGTTTTTGTTTGCCTTGTAGAGGCTTGTATATAGTTTTGTAGGGTAGTTGTTTTTTGTTTTCTTTTCTTCTTTTGCTGTTTTCTTTTTAGGTTAGTTGTTTGTATAGTTCCTTTTTGTTTCTTTCTGTTTTTGTTTCTTTCTGTTTGTACAGTTTTTCTTTTTGTTGTGTTGTTTGTACAACTTGTTTGTTTGGTTTGTTTGTTGTCTCCTCAGTAGGGATCCTTATTTTACTTTAGAGTATTAAGGAGCGAAACTAGCAACCATTCAAAACAGTATAAAATTTAGGGTATTCAAGTTAATCATTTGCAATCTACACATAACTTGTTACTGTCATGAATGTAGAGAGTTGTTTATCTTCTGAAGTTTTGTATTCAATAAATGTGATTGAGAATTCGAAGCAAGTTTCTCACGATGACACACCTAAAATCCTTGGGTTTGTTGAACTTACCAGTGTAGATATTAGGTGAAAAATCAGAGGTTACCCTTGCTACCATTACAATTCTCAGCTTAATTTCAGTAAGTGTCCACTCCTTGCATCATGAAGTTACAAATTGTTATATCTTATGAAGTCTTTCAAAATGAGAGAATAAAAATAAATAAATAAATAAAGCGGATTATACTAAAAATCTAGATTAAGCCATCTAAGTAACTCTACGGGGGCTATAGACGCTCGCTGGTAGTGGGGCTCTACTTAGGAGAATTGTAACGATAACCTTGCCGGGGCTATGGATGCTCGCTGGCAGCAAGGCTCTATCCGGTCGGCTATGAGGGAATATCCTCACCTACGTAGGCTAATGTCAGTCACTAGTTTGTTCAACCGATCTTCAAGATGAGGATAATTAATCACGTGCACACAACTAAACTAAAAATGGAAATTCATGCACCCTTATTGAATACTTTAAGTCTCAAGCTGAATAATAATTTGCAGGAAGAATAGTCAGAAGTTATGAGTTCATTTCATCTAGTTTTCTTGAACACTTTGAATTTAATTATTTTTTTGTGGTTGCTAGTTGTTGTGATGTTCACAACACGCCCCATTTTGCTCCTTAGCAAAATGAGGACCCCTGCTGTTGCTTTGCTTTTTTGCTTCTGCTTGTGTTGTTTTGCTTGGTGGTAAAGGGAAAAGAGAGTCAAATTTGCAAACTTTGTTAAAAATATGGAAAAATGCATTTTCAGTACCCTTGCATGATATGGTTGGATTCCTTGTGAAAAATGAGTTAGGGTTGCTTTTTGAACCATCTTAAAATTCGCCATCTTTTGCAAGTTATGATCATTTTAGTAAAATGTGCATTCAGGTCTATCTATCGCTTGGCATATACAAAGTCCTTTGTATGTGCAAAGTTATATTTTTTATGCTTGGTCACTTTTGTACATTCAGGCTTGTATATTCTAACATACAAGCAAAATATACATTGCGGAATATACAAGCGGACATACAAGGCACTGTTCACATACATGGCACTATTCACATGCAAGTGCGAAAGATGCAAGCGCCATATACAAGCGCCGGACCCGAAGTAATTATCAAACAAGGTTAAATCCTTGTGTATTCGCGGCCTTGTATATTGGCGGGATACAAATGGTTTTATACATTAGCGGACCCAAAAAGATTATCAAAAGGAATTAAACCGTTGTATATTCGCGTTTGTATATCGCGATATACAAGGCTATATGCAATCAAAATATGCAACTCCGGAGCCGAGGTGATTTTATAATAGAGTTTTTTGCATGTATATTGGCAATATACATAGGTTTTAAATGGAAAGACTTAGCTGAATATGGAACGAATGGGCATCGGCAGCACTCTCGCCGATATAAGGTATCGACATAACAAAGGCCATCGGCAGAGGAAGATTGTGAGTCACCAATGGGTGATCTCACGCCGATAAGTAAAGAGCATCGGTGAAACAAAGGTGATCGGCAAAAAGGTTTTTTGTCCCTCCGATAATGTAAGACATGCCGATGGAAGGAAACAAAGGGTAAACAGAAGAGAAAGGCCATCGGCCAAGCAGCGATGATCGGCCTAAGTATTTTTTAGACGCGCCGATGGTGTTTTTTCACGCCGATGGGCGAGAAATAAAAAGCGATAGGAATTTTTTAAACATATTTTTGGCGCCCGTGGTATTTTTCGGTCAGCGATAGTTGACCCGATATTTTGAGCAGTCTGTATGCGTTTTTGAACGTGTTTTGAGAGTTTTTTGGACCTGATTCCTGCATATTTTGTACAGTCACCTTGATTTAAATAGATATTTTAGTTTCTTGCTGTTTATTTGATAAATTGGTACCTATTGCTAGTCTTGTCTTGCAAGCTTGCAGTTGAGGAAGCAGCTGGAAATTCAACACAGTGACATCACAAAGGACATCTGATCTCAGGAGCAAGAAGATAAAGATGAAGTGCGAGGAAGTCAAGGCCATTCAAGTGAAGGACAAAGTTACAGCTGAGAACATTATTGCAGCAGATAAACAGAAGTTATTGCTGAGCTACCAGAGCTTCTCAGAAGGGGTAATATTTCACCCAGATTTGACACTGCTCAGAGATATTTTGGAGGACTGGTTCATCTGTATTTATTGCTGTAACCAGGGGTTTGAACCAGAGGTAGTTAGGTTTTGTTTTTTTGCTGTAGTGAGGACAACCAGAAAGTCTATATCTTGTGCCTCTCTACACTGTAATACTTTACACAGGGATTTTTAGGAACATACAGCAAGTTAGCTTAGTTTAGATTAGAAGTAGAAGAAGGAGGTCGCCTGTTTGTCTGCAGTAAGGTGCGTGTGGAATGTCTGGCTTCCTTACTGTATCTGTAAAGCTTGTAAGTTCTCTGTAGTATGATCAATGAAACTAAGAGTCATTTCTACATTGTAAATCATGTATGACTATTTGTTTCTAATACATTAGAATCTGGAGTTCTGCATCTATCTTCTGAGTGTTCTCCTGCTCTTCTTTGTGTTTTGAAATATTTTTTTTGAGAGCTTGCAATTTTAAATGTATGTTTGTGAAAATACTCAAAACTTGCATTTAAGTTTTTTACTATGGATTTGATCAAATTACTGTAGTATTTACATAGTGCATAACAGAACAATTAGATCCTTCAGTAGATTAAATGAGGTATAGATTAAATCTTTCTAACTTTTCCCAACCCATCTGAAATATTTAGCTGTAAACGTAGAAATCTAAAGGAAGTTGTCTCAAATTTGAAGAAGCATGCATAACAGAGTTAAAAGTAGACAGTTTTCATAAATGTATAAAGGAGAAAGCTGCAATAATTCAAGAAAACCATTTAGAATTTGCAGCACAGTAACACTTGTATGCAAATGAACAAAATACTTGTTGAAATCTATGATCTTTTTGCATAATCTTAGTCCAGTAAACCACCAAACAACCCTAAACTACGTAAGGCCCCTTGAACATTACAGCTTCACATTGACCAACTGAACTTGACCAACCGAACCATTGTAGACTTGGGGTTAGTTGAATCTCAAATGATTCCTTCTTATCTTTCAAGTATAGTTTCAGTTCATTATATGTGAATTTTAACTTATTGTTATGATTGCATCAAAACAATCATCAACAGTTTTTTGGCGCTAGAAGGAGGGCTAGAAGGCTTTATATTGCAATCATCAACAAGATGCTTATGTGGGACCAATCCCCATTGACATTCCTAAAGCCCTGTTTCATTAGGAGGAAAGGTGTAGAGCATTTGAAGCCTCCAAGCCAATGTTGCAACTACAAAGGGCAGTCACTGCCAGAGCAGAAAGAATAGCAACTTTGGAGAGCAAAATTATTCAAATGGCCTCCCTCTCCTCAGAAATTCTATCTTGTAGACCTCCCAGTGCCAGCTATTCAATGTTCCTACAAGAAAGGATACTGCAAAGGAAGTTTTCCTTAGTCTTATCTGACATGAATGAGGATACAGAAACAGCAGAAGGTTTCATAACAGCTTACACCAGAAGCAATGATGAAGATAAAAACTTCCTCTGTGAATTGTACTTACATGGGTTCTGCATTAATGATATAGCTTTCATGATTAATCACTTTGTGGGAGAATGCCAGCTTAAGGCATTCATGTCCCTCGTGAGAAACCACCAGATTTGGGACGAGAGGATGGAAGATCATCTTCAAAAGGATGCAAAAACAAATCTCCTCCTCAGAAAAGAATGTCCCAATCCTTTTGCCTTTCAGACCCAATTCAGGTCCATCATCTATCATCCTGCAAGTGCAACCAGCATCTTGCCATTATATTTGAAAAATTTGCAGGAGTGCTCCATTGATTTTGGTCTCTTTATGATTAATTCAGCAAATCCTGTCCTTGCTGTAGCAAAGAAGAGATGGAGTATTTTAACACTAGAGCAAAAACTTAGAGAGGTGGTCATCCCTGCAAACCTGAGACTATTCATGAGGAAGGCAAAGATGATATCCAAATTGATGGATAAACATAAACAGGAATGGATAGGAGGGCAATTCAGACCTCCTCTGATAATTGAACCACTCCCTATATGGACAGAGCAGCTGGAAGATGAGAAATTGCAAGATTGGATGAAGCAAGTTGACAAGTATAGGGGGAATGGTAACACCAATAAAACTACTTGGACAACCTATCTCCAGGAGTATAGTCTGACTGACAGATTCTTTCGTCAAAACAAATCCAGAATGTGAAAAGCAGGAGGACCTGCCAAGCCTTAGGTATGGGGGGATGATGAGTGTCAAATTGCACTCATAAAATACACTCTTTTTGCCTCTCTTTTCCTCTATTCAGTTCATCTTCCTTGTGTCTGCACTCAAATTATTTAAGCAAGATTGTTCTAATTAGTAATTAATTAAGATAGATTAATTGAGATTAGAATTTCTGATTAAGTGGCTAATATCTGTGGGATTAATGGAAAAATGCAGAATTTCTCTTTCTTTTTGAATCAGCAGGTGTACATATCAGAAACAACGGTTTTGTGCATCTCCGAAGATCGCCTTCAATGATCTCCGGAGACCATAACAAAGAACAGTGACACCTGGGTTTTGAAGAATTGGGGAATATCTCCGGAGCTCTACGAGTGTCTGGAATATCTCCGAAGCTCTGCAATATCTCCGGAGCTACAGACAGGAACAGCTATCCTCGGAACCTCCTAAGAACAGGGCATGTTCCAGTCAGAGCCGCCAATCAGACACTTCAGCAGCAATCCTAACACCCCCCTTACTTCACTCAAATCATCACCTGAGTGATGAAGGGTCAACTATCAGTTAAACTGCTGAAGTTTTATCTTTCCAAAGATTTTGCATAAGTTACGAATTGAACTAAATCCAATATTCTTATTTTCAGGGCTTTGATGCCCAAATGTATTAAGATCTAAACTTAGACCTCTGAGTGGACTTCTGTTCCACTCAAGTCTACCCCTTTTTGCATGATGATCTTTCATAAGTTAGACAGTTAAGTACAAATAAGAGATGGTGTCATCTCCTAGAAAGACTGATAGATAAGTTCAGTGATATATCATCACTCTTTTTATATATACTTTCAAAAACAGTAATGAAAGAAGATGATAAGATTATTCTGATTTTCAGAGATTTCAGTTCTGTTATAGCCATACATTTCTCATGAACATAAAAATGAATGAATTGGATTGAATTTGGTTAGATCATCTTTAGTGCTGATTTCTTGCAATAGCCTTCAGCCTCAAAGGTGCGGAGCAAGGGCCCACTCTCACCAATTAGGCAGGAGGCTAGTATCTCTGTTTTATTGTTTCAAGTTTCTTTTATAAAAGTATTTCCTGTTTTAGTAGATAGATGCAAGTTATCATTCTTTGCTTTGAGTACATTTCCTGTTTTATTCTGTTTTACAGCATTCATTACATTTATTCAACAAGCAGGTAGATTAGTCATTCTTTTAAGCTTTAGGATTAGCTATAAACTGGTCACTTAGAATCCCTAGTTGTAGACAGCCATGGACACAACCCTGGTTCTTTGACATCTGAAAACAGATTAAATGATGAGGTACAGCGACAACCCGTCAACCATTTTTAGGTGTCTATATTTTTTCAGGTGTCTACAGTGTTCTCACCTTGGAATACTTGCCTACTGAGGAACAAGTTGTGGACATCTTCTCTAAACCTTTGGCATCGCCTCGTTATCTTCATTTATGATCGATGCTTGGGGTGAAGAAAAGTTTTCCTTGGGGAGTCTTCTTGAGTCCTCTTTCACTTTTTCATGTTTTTCCTTTGCATGTTTTCTCTCTTTTGGATAGGAGTTTTTTCCCATGAGGTTTTCTCCTTTTCTCTGCTTGTGAGAGATTGTTTGTACATGGGTACCTAACATGGTCTTATTGTCAGGACCCATGTTTGCATTTTTGCATTTGTTTATTCCTCCCTAAGTTGCACTTAAGAGGGGGTGTTGGTGTGAACAAGGTTATTACCTATCCAGTTTACCCCTTATAGCGTGAAGTAGACACATTATCTAACTAGTCATTAGTTAGTGTTATTCACACATAATCACATGTTAAGTTGACTTAGGAAGCATTCTAGTTGTTTCTAGATGTCTCTAGTTGTCACATGTCATAGGATTATGACACTTGTCCTAATCCTATGTTCTCTTGTGTCTCACCTTGGTCTTTATAACCAAGGCCTCTTTGTACACTATTGTATCCAGTATTGCTGTATCATTATTATGGAAATATAGCATTCTTTTTGCTTGCCTCTCTTTTCTAGAAGGTTATTTGGTTTTGCATATTTGATCCTAGCGGTTGATTGCTTCAACAAGTTTAACCACCCTGCTTTCTCAAATACGTCTGCGACTGACTGGTTTACTAATAATTTCTTAGTTAAATTTGGATATGCCTTCCTTTTAATACCCATGGTGACCTATTTAATTGGTTAAGGAAAATGGAAGTATTGGTATGGGGAAATGTTGTTTTACAACTTTTGAAGGATTTGCTTCTGCAGGTGTTTTTGGTATGCAAAAAGGAAAGTAAATTGAGAATTTTAAAAATAGAAAACAATAATGGCATCTAGATAAGTTGCATTAATTGCTCCTCACATATTTTCATAATAGTTATTTGTGTGGTTCATTATTTCATCAACATTTTTGCCAGTCAAAGCAAGATGATGTCATGGTTACATGATTAATAAGTGGGGAAGTCATGCAAATTATCTTGATTGTACCATAAAATTATTACTTTTCCTAATTTTAGAAATAATTTACATACCTATCATATTTGTTGATGTTAATTAGAATTCCCATGTTGTTGAATATGTGGCATGTCTGCATTATGATGAAGATGTGTATTATTGTACTCTGTGTAATAAATATAGACAAGACAACTTATTTGATGGTGGTGGCATGAACTCTGAAAGTATTCTATCTGAAATGTCCTTCAGAAGAGGTTGAAATTATTATAGTTGGTTTTAAGGTTCCAGAGTATCATTGAAAGGATGCCTCAAAATAATCACGAACAATGTTCCAGAGCATCATTGAAAGGATGCTTCCAAAGAATCATGAACAAAGTTTCAGAGCATCATTGAAAGGATGCTTCTAGAGAAACATGAACAAAGTTCTATAGCATCATTGAAAGGATGCTTCTGAAGAAGAACAAACAAAGTTCTGGAGTATCATTGAGAGGATGCTTCTGGGGATGAATGAATAAAGTTTCAGAGCATCATTAAAAGGATGCTTCTGGAGAAGAACGAACAAAGTTCTGAAGCATCATTAAAAGGATGCTTCCAAAGAAGAATGAACAAAGTTCCACAGCATCATTAAAAGGATGCTTCTAGAGAAGAATGAACACTAGTAGAAAAACAATATAATAAATTACTAAAAAAACTACTAAAAATTGCATATAAATGATTAAGCTTGGTCACGTGACCATTAGTAGTTTATTGCCAATCATTTATAACATGACCAAATTTATGACTAAACCATTTTTAGTCATTTATTGGTTGTTTAGATTGATCAATTTGGTAGTATATTTAGTTGTTAATTTAGTCATATATTTAGTCATATTTATTCATTGAGCTTGGTTATGTGACCATTAGTAGTTTATTTCTGGTCATTTATAACGTGACCAAATTTATGACTAAACCATTTTTAGTCATTTATTCATTGATTTTTAGTCATTCATTCATTTTGATCACTGATTTCTACCTAAAAGTGTTGGAAATGAGACAATGTTTTTGAGGTTTAAACATAAAATACAGAAAAACATAATCAATCATTCATTTGCACATAATGAAACAGCTATTAAGAAGGCAAAATACTAAAATTTTATTAAGAAAAGGTGTTCTTACAGCAGATACAAGACTTAAATATGTGTCTTTGCTTTGAAAAATGTGTTGCAAAGTGTGTTTCTCAGTGCTGTGATTGAGAAAACTGAGTTATAATGCTCTATTTTTTGCTTATACAGCTCCAAAACATGAAAGAGCTACTTGGAAATGAAGAAAGTTCTTTGTCTTTTTAGCATCATAGAAGTTTGACTCTCTGGTTACACATTCCACCTCATTGATTTGTCTAGTTTTTGCTGTTGCCTCAATGTATTTAAAGTGAATGCCAGAATCCTCACTACCAATGACATTGAAAATATAGTTTACCATATAAGTACAAGGTTCCCAAGCTACTACAAAATTACCTCCTCAAATAGATCAATGAATATCGGTGACAAAAAGATACAAGTGAAATCAAAAGTCACAACACCTGGAGCTCAAATATGCACCCAAGAAGAAATATAGCCCTTCATAAGACTTGAACTATTCAAACAACTTGATGCATGAATCTACACCCAATTGTTCAGAATATTCCTTGGAAACCTATGTTAAATGAAAGAAGTTAACATCAAAAATAAGAGAGCAATTGTCAATGTCATCTAGAGCCAATGTTATTAATTTGAAATAAATAAAAGGTGCACAATTTTTACCTGGACAATTATTTGGAGATTTCCCCTTAGGTTGACAAGAAGATCTTTCATGCACTCCAACGCCCACTCTCTAGAAAGGGTCCCAAAGAACTCAACAAGGGCCTGAGAAATACTATAATCAGTAAGGGAATTAGTAGTTTCTATTCAATTTCAAGAGCACATCATGGTTCACAGACCTGTGGCTTGATAGCATGGTTGTTGACAATGACACGTTTAATATCAGGCAACTCTGTATAGTGTTGTACCCAAAATTTACAATATTAGTGATGAAGTATACCACTGTCACAAGCTCAAGAAATTTGTTGAGTTACCAAGCAACCACTGTGAACACAAACTGTCTGTAGCATAGAGACCATACAAGATGTCACTGGCCATTGAAAGAGGACTACTGCATGGTGAGGTAACTGTACTATCCAGTTCATCAAGGTGTATTGTCAACAATGACACTGTACTATTATCACATCAAAGTTTATTTTAAGAACACTGTCTACTAGCAATTACTGACACAAGAGTTATAAGTCACTGTCATAAACCAAACAACCAATATCACTATCATGTCATATCAACACTGTCAAGTCAAGCAAATAAAGACAACTATCACTGTCAAGAAACCATTCACTGTCTCTATCTCAGTTGGAAACTCAGGAACCAATGCATCCACAATACCATAGACCTTTGTTCATCAAAAGCATAGTGATAGCAAGGAAAATGGACTGTACACTAGCAAAGAGGCATATCATTAGCAAAGATAGAACAAAGACTTCATGTTGCAAGACCATTAATATACTCCACTCTACTCCACATACCACTCCACTCTGCTATACAAACAGTCATAACACTGCCAGTGGAGACCTGCAACTAATCATCTGAGTAGAAGGGATATAAGGACAAGAAACATATAGAAGCACTGTCTAAAATCATGAAACACTGTCAAGTTAGAAGTCTTAATGTCACACCATCAAAGAATTGTTGATGTTAGGAACATGAGGCATAATACACATGGATCTGTATATTGTCTTTGTAATCACTACCATTACAAACCAACTGCAAACAAAGACACTTATGTTTGAAACCAATGAGGAAAGCATTCATGTCTGAAACCAAGTAACCATTGTTAGAAGAAAATGAAGTAAATATGTCATTGTTCACTATGCATTGACAATATAACTGTCTCAAAAGACCATATCTATTCACCTTTGATCATATCAAAACATGACATGTCCCAACCTTGTATCTCTTGTAATCCTACAATCACACCTCTTGCAACTTTCTGAAGCATAAATAACAATACTCACTTTTAATGAATATCTGAATGATCAAGAAACAATTATGTCATACTTATATGTATAAGTACCTTACCTTGCATCAACTTTTATCAACACCTTTAAAACTTACCTTGCATCAACAAACACCATTACCTTTGGCACCAATGATGTGCAACCAATGATCAAAGAAGGATGCAGATGCATACCACTGTCACAAGCAACCACTATCATTAGCAAACCACTTTTTCACTGTCACAAGCAAGAAGTATAAGAACATAACTGTCACAATTAGAGAATTGAAAACTATCACTGTCATACCAACTATTGTCACTGATCATTAATAGAATATTGTATTAGGCATACCATTTACTGTGCATTCACTATGATACTCCATCACTCCATTGTGCATAGGAAAGATGATACTTTCACTGTAATCCATATCAACTGTTAAGAACAAGATTAGCATGCAAATCATTGTCACCATATTCCTGTCAGTATACTAGCACTATATAGTAGTACAAAAAACTCATACAAAGCTCAGAGACATTGTCCATAACCATCCTATCACTGAAACAAAATGTCAGATTTATGAATCAAGATTGACACTATAGCCATTATATCATCTACAATAAAAAAAAGGTAATCTACAATAAAAAAAAATATAATGCAATTTTGATAAACTGTAAGATGTTCATATATATACATATAATGAAAAATGTCAAAGTCTAAGAGTTTCCAACTCTTGCAAATACACCATGATAAAGATCCCTAAACAAGACATTCAAATTACTGCATAAAACAGTGGACCAAGCTGTCTAACAACTAGTACATGATAAACATCAACTATCATTTTTTGCAAATATTTTAGTGGCCACCATGTGAAGGTTCCTTCTTTCTCTTTCAGATGAAAAGCTCCATCTATTTTATCTTCATAAGCAAGGGATATGTTACTTGTGACCTTTAAAATATTTACATTTGCATCTCCTGTTCCTTTTAATTTGACTACATGTACAATAGATAATGAGTGAATCCGGCCAATGCCCACAACAACACCATCAAATGGATCCAACACCCCAACTTTATCCCCTTCTTGGAGTTTATCAATACATTTCTGCAAAACAAAAAAAAATACACATTATATTGAGATATAAAACATTCGATAACACATAGATAAACAATCGATAAATATTTATAAGAAACTAGAAAATGACGATAGGAAACCTGAAACCATGCACCTCACATATTTAACTTGAAAATGTACAAGTACTCAAAAAAGAGACATGGATTGGCAATGAAGTCCCCCTAACTGAGGACCATGACATCCCCGAACACAATGCACTAATGCATTGTCAAAATCTGTGTATGCACTCTATTACAACTAAGCTCTAAGCTTCCATATGTAGGTTATATGTTCTCCCTTATTTCCATAATCTATGTATACTAGCTAATTACACTTCACTACTATTCTAACCATCTTCTATCACATAGGTAATGATTACCCTTATTTACATAATAAAACAACCATTACTTCCTTGAATAGTACTTACTTGCATGTGGTTTCATAGCACTCACCTCGAGTTCAGCACCACTACTACTATGAATATCATGCACATGCTCATCGAGTTCAGCATAATCACTATCAACATTGACATGATGTTGTGCAGCTTTGCAGAGAATTCTATTGACAGGGCCTTTTTCTTTTCATTTTGCTTTCATATAATTGCTCTGTGTGTGGTTTAATCATCATGCAAAAATTAATATAAGTCAAGTAAAGAATGCAAAAGCTATACATTTTTGTCCAAAAGAACATTTTAAGCATGAAGAATGACAAAACATTGAGACAGATTAACTTACAACTTAAAGAATACAAAAGCTATAAATTTTTGTACAAAAGAAGAATGACAAAACATTGGGACAGAATAACTTACAACTTAAAGAATGCAAAAGCTATAATTTTTTGTCCAAAAGAGCATTTTAAGCATGAAGAATGACAAAACATTGGGACAGATAATTGACAACAACTATTATATTACCTCAACTTCAGCACAACTATGACCGTGTTGCACATTCTTGTCCAGTTCATCATGATCACTATCAATATTGACAACTCTGTTGACATCAAGGCATTTTTGTTTTCATGCTGCTTTGATAAAATTGCTCTGCATGTGGTTTAATCATCATGCAAAAAAATATAAAAAGCATTCAATAGTCAAGTAAATAATGCAAGCTATAAATTTATCCAAAATAACATTTTATAGATCACTCCAACAATAAAGAAACTGGGTTGGATTCTCCTACACTCAAATTTCAATCTTCATATTAAGAGGCATTTGTATACAGAATTGCCAAACAAGAAGAAATGAGATCAATAGAGCTTCTTACCTCATCTGAATCCATGGAATTATGCTCATTCCATGCCGAAACTATAGGCTTAACAGAGGCAACCAACTACGAAACTTTCTCAGTGAGACCGTATATGCAACTCATTACATGTTGGTACCCTTCATTTGAGTTGACATGATCTGGAGAGGCTCTTATTGGGCGTCTAACAGATGGTTTTGAAACCTCTGTTGATGAACTAGATTCCACTTCATCCTACTCTTAGATTTACTAGGATCTAGTGGTGCCATATAATTGAAAATATCTTTTGCACCTGCTTCTCTATGACTGTTTTCCACCTAAAATACAATGTCAATTTCAACATATAGTCAGTTCAATAAAAAATTGAAATAAATAACACAACGTAAATTGAACCAAAAAGCCATACACTTACTCCAAATTTGTCCATTTTGGCCTGCAACCCACCTTGGCCAAATGTATATCCAACCCTCACATTATCTCTTGTTCTCTTGCCTCTGTTACTCTTTGTCAAATATTCTTCAGAATGCGTACTTTCTTTCAATGCCTCCCATTATTTGGGAGATATAGTGGAGTCTATCCTCTCTTTTCCCTCCATGATTGTTTTTCTGCAATTGTATGTAAAATTCTTCATCAAAAGTCTTATCTTTTGCTTGTAATATTTTCTAGAGATTTGTCCACCAATAGTCTCAAAAGCATTTTCCATTTTTTGTACAACATTTTCAACACTTCATGGATCTTGCTCTACAAAATTTGATTTGCAAATATCCAAATGGGCCCTACATCTTACACCCAACTCGGAGGCCCACCTTGCAGCATTTGGCCCAATGAGCTCACCATCTCTCAATACCTCAACCAAGAATGGCTTCTTGCCTTCTAATTTTCTTTCTTTTGCATTCCTCTCTATAGATTTGTACAAATTTTGACTCAATCTTTGTCTTTTGACAAAAGGAGATACATCTTCTATTAAACCACTACCAATATTTCTGGCTAATCCACTAGTTCCATCAAAATTTGTATATGCAACAAGTGCACTCTGAGGCACACCAGATGCAAGCGGTCTCTCTTCATGACTTTCATTAATCAAAACTTCATGCTCCTTGGCCACATCAGGTGTGGCATGAGTAGGTAGATCAGTACTAGTCTCTACAGATTTCACTTCAAACACATCCTTTAATCTTGAATAAATCATCTGTAGACTTACTGTTCCTTTTGTCTCATGTTTTTCAATAATCTCTCTTAGACTTTGTGCTAAGAGATCATCATGACACACATCACCATGTGCTATATCAAGCTACACATCACCATGTGCTATAGTAGGCTACACATCACCATGTGCTATATCAGGTTGCACATCATCACAACTATTCTTTTCACCAACTGCATTTGTTGAATCATAAATGTGTCGGCTTCTATGAGTTGGTAGCATTGTATCTTTTCTTTCCTTTTGTTTTTTCTTCGCACTTTCTTTGCACTCTTTTTCTTGCCTATAAAACAAAAAAAATATCATATTATGTCTTATATACATAAAGCTCTTACCTATAAAATTTCATTAAACACTATTAAACAAATAATATACTACTTAGTGGATTTACAACTTGCCTGTTTGTCAAACCAAGACGCGATAAATATTCATTATTCTTGGCCACATTTTCTCTACAAAAGCACTCATAATCTGTCAGTGAAATTTCAGCATTATGATCATTATCATCTAATTTGCACCTTAAAATCTTTTTCCTCATTTCTTGAAGTCCAAATAAACAATAATGTATAAATCATCAACTTGAATCAGTAGAACAGCAGTGGAATATGAGTTTGAATCTTAGATTTTGGACATCGAATGGGCTTTTGCTTTTAGAACAAACTCATTTAATAAAGTTACACATTAACCTTTAATAAATTTACACATTAACATAAGTTTGTTTTGTTCATCCTATAAGAGAATCAAAATTTAAACTTTTTTTGCACAGTTATACACTACTACTACAACAACACCACACAATCATCTATTCACAAGGATCAATAAATTCTTTATTAACTCCAGTACCCTACACATGTAACAGTCTTAAATCTACACGACTCAATATAATCATTAGTTTCACAAGTTGATGAATAACATATCAGATATCAATGCATGAACATAAAGGCCCTAAGGGGCCGACCTAATGCCTCGGGGGCTCATCCGTGATGGCCTTGCCTACGTACACATAGCGCAGAGGCTTCATAGTTCAGGGACTTAAACTTGCAATCATAAGGTTAACTTGGATACAATAACTCATCATACAAAAATGCAAGAATATAAAATTCATTCATATCGCAGGAAATTACACATCCAATGATGCATACTCAAAACCAAAACTAACTGATGCAAGAAGATATACATCATACATTCATCCATATTACATTCTAGAATCCAATAATACTGAACACTCATTTAATTTGTAAGATAAGATTTTTTTTAAACAGACATTAAGACAAACTTTAGTCAGTTAGAAATCACAATTCTATTTCTTTAACTCATTCTAAGATGTTAACTCCATAATCTAGTCCAAGACTTTCATAAGGTTTTGCCTAAATATACTTAATTATTAATGTTGTTCATGCAAGGATAGTGTCAACAATTGGACAAATCAAGAGTATCTTCTTAGGCCAAAAATAAATAGGATTCATTTTTTTTCAAATCTAGCCAACTACCATTTCATGAATACTAATAAGTCATTAGAACACTTTACACCCTATCACAACTTCTTATCCAAAGAAATTCAAAGATCAAAAGGCTAATCTAAACATAATACCATAGACTTATCATTCAAATTATTCCCATAATCTTAATATTTTAATTAAGTAGATATCATTAATTTAAACAATTAGATTCCTTAACTCCCTACATATATCCTTCCTCAAGTTGCACCATCATCACAAATTAGACACTAATTTTATGAACACCAAGACCCTGTAGATGTAGTGAAAGCAAAATATACGAATTTAACATTCTATCAATCCTCACAAAGATCTTTCTACACTATCAATGGCACCTTCTCAAGATAAAATCCTTATCCAGAAAAATCATTCATACGAGTTTTGTAAACATAACACATAACTAAAAAAAATTGTAAACATAATTAAAAAGTTTTGTAAACATAACTAAAAAGTTTTGGTAAACATAATTAAAAAGTTTTGTAAACATAACACATTCTACAATCTTCATCATAACGACCAAGTATTAACGAGGCTCTCTATTTCTACATTGCTCGTGCAATGAACAGGTTGAAGCGGGAAATATGCTCAATGTATTGTTCACTGTAATAAGTATCAGTGGTGGCAATGATGTCCTTCGTGGCGAACTCCAAAGAAAACATTCCTTCCAACTGTATATGTGTGTTGTCCACCACCATCGATTTATCATTCACTGGGCTGAGGGCTCGAGGCAGTAACTGAGCCAATTCATACTTCCATACATTTTGCTCTTTGAGATCACTTGTATCATTGAAGAAAGCAGGAAAAGACATATCCAATGGCTGATCAAATTTGCCAATCTCCTCTATAAG